>CM053757.1:35188665-35322897 GCA_028658305.1 Pachyuromys duprasi | reverse complement strand
TGTTCATTTCCTCCTTTTGTGCCTCCTTTTGTTCCTCTAATATCTGCATAATTATAGCTTTAATTCAATTTTCCTGTGTCTCCGCTGAATTATAATCTCTATTGCTTTTGGGTGTTTCTGGTGGGGCCATGGTGTCCTGATTATTGTTGGGTGAGTTCTTATGCCGATTTCTGGGCGTTTGTTTATATATAATGAAGGAGCTGTTTGTGCTTTAAGGCTGAACTTCAGACTGGAGCTGTCAATCTCTTGTGTGAGGAGTAGTCTTCAAGAAGATCAGGGAGTTCTAGTGGTTTGATAGTGTGTGTTGTTGCCTCAATGAACTCTGTTGTGGGATCTGTGTGCCCGGCTTCATGCTCTGTGCTAGAGGCTGTGAGCACCACAGGCTGGTCTCCCCTCTGGTCTGGAGGTTTGGCTCCTTACTCTGTGCCAGAGGCTGTGTGTCCCCCTTGATATGTCCGCTGGGGCGCTGCTCTGGTCAGGAGGCTCCAAGCTCTGCCCTTGGCTTGCTGCTAAGGGCTCTCTTCTGGACTGGAGCCTTGGCACCTCCTTCTGTGTCAGGGGCTGTGCACCAAGGTCTGAGATTATATTTGGGGGCACCACGGTCTGGACCTGATACTATGAGTCCCAATCTGGGGTGGTGGCTGGGTGTGCCTAGGGGTGTGGGTCTGACCGGTGTAGCCCGCAGTATCTGGATGAAACTCAGTCCATCCGGGGTACTGTGTGCCCCCGCCCGAAGTGGTGGCTGCTGGCGCAGAGGGTTGTGTGCCTGCCCAGTGCAGCCCGCGGTATCTGGGTGAAACTCAGTCCATCCGGGTTACTGTGTGCCCCAGACCAAAGTGGCGGCTTAGGCGCCCAGCCCGGCTGTGCACAGCCTGTCACCCTCTGGAGTTTTTCCTGGGAATAGCTGGGTGTCCCTTGGATTTTTCCACTTGATTTCCCCACCGTAGGAATTCCGCTCACCTGGCAGTTGCAAACGCTGGTGTTTTAGGTCCGAGAGCTCAGTCTCCCGGTCGCTGTACCTACACTACTGTCCTGCTCCTCAGACACAGTGTCCTCCTGGGGCAGCCATCTTGGATCCATCTAGAATATATAAAGAACTAAAAAACTACACTTTTGCTGATTGGAATGAGAATGGCCCCAATAGTCTCATATACTTAAATACTTGTTTCCAGTTGGTAGAACTGTTTGGGTAGGATTGATAGGCATAGTCTTTTTTGAGGAGAGATGTCACTGGAAGCCAGCCTTGGGGTTTCAAAAGATGCACAGCATTTCCAACGTGCCTGTCTGCTTCCTGCTTGTAGATCAAAACATGAGCTCTCAACAGTTATTATATATATATAATATCAAATCAGAAATGAGAGTAAAGGGGCAACTAACAAAGGGTGATAGGGGAGAGACAGGAAACTAAAAGGAAAGGTAGAGTATAGTTAGAGCATAAGAGATACTGGAAATAAATAGTCTATCTAAAACACACACTGTACTGTGTATGATTATATTCCAATAAAAATAATGGAGGAATGGCTTTCCCCAAAAGCCTGAATTAGGCTTGGTCTCTGTGTGAGCCCTCAATGCAATGTCTCTTCTGCATGCACCATCCACCATTCACTGCACACACTACAGTTGCAAATGCATTATTAGTTATGGAGATCTAAGTTTAGTACTCACCTCCCCTGGTAGACTTGTGAGTGCCAGAAGATCAAAGGCCACCTGCTTAGCATTTGGCACAAAACTTTGTGCTTCAAAGGTACTGCAAGAACATTAGTAGAATAGATTGGCCCAGAGCACGTGAAAGATGGCCACTTGACACCAGATGCTGCACAGGTGCTACTTACCCAGGGGATGTTCAAGACACTTTTTAATCTTTATCTTATCAAGACTAAGGGGTAAAGATTTGTGCTGTGACTTCCTGTTACCTAGAGGCTAGTCAGCTCAGATATCATTCGTAGCCCTGCAGTACCTTGCACTGAATTTGGCGGTAGACAAATATTTGTTGATTAAATGTCTATGATGCTACCACCTCACCATCGCTCTTATACCCATCTTCAAATGGTCACATTGCTCAGCGCATAATGTTGTGCCTTTACAAAACCCAGGCAGTCACTGGCAGGGCAGTCACTATCAAAAGTCATTTAATTGCTTCATTTATTGACAACAATCACTCCCTGTTGACTCTCAATTTGATTTGTACATTCAGATATTCAACAAATATTTATTGAAAAGCCTAGCAGATGCCAGGAATGTACTGGGTACCAGAAGAACTGGCTGTCCCCTTGTAACATTGACATGTGACCGTGATGCCTGGAAAGAATCCTTGAAACAAAACAGCTTGTCAGGAGCAAGTGTTGATAGAAACTAAATTGCACCCAAATTTGGGCACATAGCAGAGGAGCTGGAAAAGAAAGCTATGCTGGAATAACTGGACTCTTTCCCAGCTTATTTTGAGCAAATGATTCACAGGATAGCTTCATTATTCAATGCTGGAAAGATACTGTAGAACAATAGAAATCCAAGAATAGTTATAAAAAATTACCCCAGGCAAAATTGAAAATCATACTATAGTATTATTTTTCAATACTTGCTTTTTAAGTGGTATCTACATAAAGTATCTGCTGAATAATTCTGACGATGTTACAAACATTTCATGTGTACTGAAGAAAAACTTGCAGATAATCACTTAGGAAAGAACTAATGACAAATCCAGGTTGCAACTGTACCCTTTTCAAGAACACATCAAGATTGTTTCAGTGTTAATTATGACACTGTATTTTGTATGATTGCTACTGCAATTTCTGACCTCCCCGATTTCTGTCAGCTGACCAGGGAAGAATAATCATGCCTTAAGGAGTTTAGATGAGAAACCAAATATAAGAGTCCCCAAAGACAATGAAAAAGTTGGGCAAAAGGAAATTTTCCAATGTAGTGAAGCAAAGATTGGAATCTCTTGTCTCTGACATAAGCACCATGCTCACCTGCATAGGGACAGATGCCTCTGCATGGACCCTTTCTAAAATCCTAGAGCTAAAATTTGCCAGCCTAAGATGATGGTAAAAAGCCCACTTTCTTTTAGCTTCATTTGCCGAAAATCCCTGAATATTGTTCCCTGTTCCATCTACCCGGCATCCAGACTATTTTACTAACAGCTAGATATCAGTAAGAAAACCTTGACATAATTAACAAACCAATGCTGATATGTTATTGTTAATTAAAGCCCCTCCTTAATTCAGATTACTTAAATTTTTACCTACTATCCCTCTTTCTGATTCAGGATCCCATGAAGAACATCCTAACACATCTGGTCCCCATAACTCCCTAGGCTCTTATTGACTGTTAACAGTTTCTCAGGCATTTTGTTTTGTTTCATTTTGATGACCTTGAGATTTATGAGAAGTACCAGTTAGACATTATATGAAATGGACTTTAACTGAGAGTTCTCTCCTGAGTACAGGGAGTTATGGGTTTGAATGAAAGGACTTCTGCTGAGCTAAAGTACTGTTCTCTTAACAATATGTCAATGACTCCTGCTATCAACATGATTTGTCTCTCTTGATGTTGTCCACCTTGGTCACTTGGATGACACACCGTTTATCTGTTTATCCTTAGCTCTGAAAAAAAAACTTTACCTCCTTTCTATCTTGTTCACTTTCAAAGGAAAGTATTATGCTCAGTCCATGTTAAGGTGCTGATAGTTTTATTTATGTAAATTATCTGGAATTCTTTATAACTCTTCAGAATTTAATTAGCTATTAGAACATGCTGGTTTAGATACATATACACACTTGTTGTATATTTTGGATTATAATCCAGTATAACTTTATTTTATTTCCTTTTGTCGTTTGAATTTGGGAGTGCTTTTCAGTAACCCCATCTCCCTTTGACAGGCTCCCATTGTTCTGGAATTTGATGGTGTTTCAAAGAAATCCTTTCTGGTATGAATATCACTCTAGAGCCAGTTTGTACATTTCTTGTTTCTGTGTTAAAATCATCAGTTTCTCAAAGGCAGTGGGTCTCAACCTGTGAACCATGGCTTGCTGAGGGTCACGTATCAGATATCCTTCATATAAGATATTTACATTATGATTCATAACAGTAGCAAAATTACAGTTATGAAGTAGCAACTAAATAATATTCTGGCTGGGGGTCACCACAACATAAGGAATGGCGTTAAAGGGTTGTAACATTAGGAAAGTTGAGGACCAGTGTACTAAGCCATTCTCCTAAGGTAGCATTTCCATTTCCTTGTTTACTGTGCCAGAATTTTTTACACTGTCCCTGTGCACACAGTGTATACATATTTCTTCACTACATTGTGTAGCCTTGAACCTCATTTCGTAGATGCAGAAGCTAAGATCTGAAGAGAAGTGATTGACCCAAAGTTATTTGAGTTATTTGAGAAACGGAGGTGTGATTAATGTTCAAGTCTGTCCCACTCTGAAGATAACACTCCACCTTTGTTCCATGAAGCCTGCATCCTGTGACACACACTTAGCATTAGACAGAAACAGTTGTGATTCTTCTTTCCTTTGTGTGAGGAGGAAGAATCAGAAAGGCAGCCTGGCTCTCCTTGTGAGAACTCTCCCCAGGATAACAGCAGCCGGTTCTTTTCCTCTGAACTTCCTGCATACAGTTCAGAGCCCTCCCAAAGTGTGGTAGTTGTTTATGTGCAATCTTGTGTTTTCCCTGTCATGATTTCCAGAACAGATTGCTAGCTCCTCACCACACAGGGAAAATATACCACAGTGCAGGATTATCCAGATAAGGAGCACCAGGCTACTACATCCTGTCAAAACAGACTGCGGTGATCTGGGTTTGATTCAGCGCAAATTCTAATATCTGCGTATCTCTTACCAAAAGAGCACAAGTCTCTACTGTACTGATACCACATTGTTATTACAGTAATTTGGCATTCGCTGGGCCTCCTCCTGGGCTGGGAACCTCTTAATGATAAAGGTTATTCATGTTTCCTGCTTTCCAGAGCCTGGTACAGGATCTGACATAAGCCAGGAATCTCATTAATATATATAGAATATCTAAAATCAGTTCTTGGCATGTAGACTAGCAACTGCTTGCTGTTTACTTGCACACAATTTTGACTGACTTTCTTCCTAAGATGGCCATGGTATAAGGTGACTCTATAAACATAAAATGGCAGCTGTGAGAACTCTTCCTTGCTTTTTTGCAAAAAACAACAACAGTAACAACAAAACCTGAGAAATATGAAGTCATGTTGTAATTGAGAAGAGAATAAGCAATAACACAAAAAAGAATCAGTGCAGTTTTGAAATGTGGTAAGTAGGTAATGAAAGGTAGCAGATATGTCAAAGCTTGATCCTAACGCCTTCCAGTAAGAGCACAAGATATGTGATCATAGCATGGTACAGAGGCCTGGCAAGCCTTGGTTGGATAGATTATTTATAGGGTTGGAAATCAGGGAGCCGAACAGGATGACTCAAGTCTGAAACATATGAACAGATGAGAAGACAGTGGAGAAATTCACTGTGCACGTTGGAGAGGGGCCCAAAAGAAAACTGGGTAAAAAGGACCAGTTAGATCTTCGGATCCCAGGTAGGTAAGCTCTTCTTTTTCACACAGGACATTTTCCTCACTTTCTGGAAAGTAGTTCAAGCCAGAGCATCTCCGGCCTCTGGGATGCCCAACAAAGTTGAAATCAAGAGTGAGGTAGGAGAATCAGAAGGGTTAATTGAAAGTTTGCCCAGTATAGGCCAGATGCCCAGCCTCCTTTTCCTCTGATATCCACGTCTAGGATGGGGAACATGCCTTGTGACCCTGGATTTCATCAGGTTGCCTGTATTTTGCATCCAGCAGTGTTAGCAGCTGGAACATCTGTGGTGCCTGATGTCCTCTAGGTAAAACAAGGGACACCCATTGGATCACTCTGGCAAATTAGTAAAAGCTACCCTCCCACTGAACCTGGTTCCCTCTTTGGTCTGTGCAACTCTCTTCCAGCCTCCAGCCAACAAGGCCATACATCCTAATGCTTCCCAAATAGTTCTACTAACTGGAGATTAAATATTCAAATACACGAGCCTAGGGGAGTCATTTTCATTGAAATTGTCACAGAAATGGAGATATATTCCTTGGCTCCGCTGTAAACAACACATACATAATCGTAGTGCAAACTTAGAATAGTGATTTACTCAAAGCTAAGCAGAACCTATACCACTAGAGAAAGTAAGTGAATAATATGTAAAGTTGATAATGCTGGAGATAAAGGACATGTTGGTGGACAGGGTGCAAAATCCCCAAGGAAACCTGAAGATATATTGAAAGCCCTTGCAGGGATGAAAAAGATCTGAATTGCTGCTCTTCACTGTAAGTGTTGCAGATTTGACATTTACCTGTTCTGTTTCAATATAAGAATAAATAATATATTTTTAAACAGATACAATAATTTTAAATGTCAGCAGGATGGAGCCATTTGGTGTCGAAATGGCCTCTTGCATATTGTAGTCACTGGGGAACATGCTGGAGTGAATAATGTTCATGCCAATGACCCCAAGACATCAAGAAAAGATTGCACTGTGTTCTGTGAGTGTGCTTAAGAGAATTGGAAATGTGGGGAGCTCTTCTCCATCAAAGTATCTGTGTGCCACAAAAACACCAGCACAAAGTATGGTGTTTGGCATCCTTTCCATAACTCGCAGGTAGCCTCCCCTATATTCAGAGGACGGGTTGATTACCAGCAATCACTCCCCACTCTTGGCCATCAGATGAGTCTGCAGATCCCTTTATGCCAATACATCTGAGTCCCCCAGGCAGCTTTTGCTGGGTTCCTTGTCCTCCTGGGGCACATGCAGGCCATCTTGAGGCTCACCGTGTTGAGAGGAATAGTGTAGGAAACAGAGAAGAAGCAGAGAGGGCACACACTGGCTCCTCTTCTGACTCCTCACTTGTTCTGATTCATCTGAGGTCTTGGGAGTGCTCACTGGGCTGGCATTTTCCTGGCTTCCAGTCAGAAGCAGTTGGAAAACAACACAGAATTCACAGTGTCTTAGCTGCCATGCAAGACTCTCTCCCCTTTGTGTGTTGTCTCATGGCCTTTCTCTGGTAATCTTTCTATTGCAAGTAAACTTGAAAGTTATAACAAAAAGTGCTGGGCAAGAGTGAAGGTCATTGTTCAAACTCTAATATAGCAAAGATTCTATTTTCCAAGATGCCAGCATGTTAGAACAATTGATGCTAAGGTATAGTATTGTGATGTGTTGATAAAAAGAAACCGGCAAGCAAGATGACTGATCCTGTAGAGGTGTCTGCCATTAAGTCTAACCACCGGACTTTGATGCTTGGGACCCATGTGCTAAAAGGATAGAACTGACTTGTGCAAGTTGTCATCTGATCTCCACATGTGCCTCTGACCTCCACGTGTGCACACACATAAACATTGGAATTAATAAACCATAGGGCCCTAACCCTAAACATAAAACTGTAGGCAACTAAGGAATGCTGAGCGCAGGACAGAGTCATCCTCAAGGAAGAGCCTTGAAATTGGTTATTCAATACCAAATGGACAGCCCTGAAATATATATATAATACATGTGTGTGTATGAACATATAGTATATAAAATTTTATACATATATATAAATAATTGTAGGGCTGTTACACATATATAAATATAGACACATGAGTACATATGTATACATATATATGTGCCATGGTTACAACATGTATTCTCAAGGTTACATTCTAGTTATGGAAAGTTACCTAGTTTCCGGATTCCAAAATACTCTTTATTCTTTAGAGTCAGGTTGATGAATATATGAAGTAATGCGTGTGTGCGCGCACATGCGTGCACCTGTGTGTTTGTGTGTGTGTGTGTGTGTGTGTGTGTGTGTAACATTATGTGGACTCAGAAGGTTGTAGTTCTCTCTATATATTTAGGGATGTGTATGTTTGTGTAGCATAACAGTTTAAAAAAATATGCCAGAAACCATGAATTTGGGGTCATGGGAGGGCTTGAAGAGAAGAAAAGAATAAATTTATATAATTATATTTCAATTTTAAAAATTAAATAAATATAATAAAAACTAAAATAAATGAGTAAGCAAACTATGCATGAAGTGGTGGATATTTCATCTCTCTTACTATAAAATCTTGAACAAAGCTGTTATGAGATTTTTTTATGATAAAATGGTTTGTATATCAGCATGAATACACAAGTAATGTTTGAAGATATTGGGATTTGAAAAACTTTGGTAAGTTAATGGCATGTGTAGAGAGAAGGAAGCGCTTTGAAATGTAGAAGCAGAGAAACACTAGAAATGGAAGAAATTCTTGAATCATTCTCTCAGGTGACTGAGGGAAATCAGAGGTGCAACAGGGTTAACTTTCTTACTTCTGGCCACTCCTCCATCCTACCTCCTTTCCCTGCTTCCTTCCTGTTCCTTCTCTCCCCCCTCCCCTTCCCCTTGTTCTTTTCATTACCCCCTGTCTCCTCCACTCCCTGTCCTGACAGTTACTGAGGGCTTGGTCTATACCTTACATCAGGTCATGTCTATAACAATTATACATATATATTGATTATTTTAATAATAAGGATACTTAACTTTTAAAAATCAATATTTCTATCATCTTAGAATAATTAAGTTGGTTGAGATGGGAAATTAGCTACATTTCAGATCTCCTACTGCAAATGCTTCATAATGACATTTGTCGTGATGACAGAGAATGCTGTGGTTATAACACGTCCTCAAGGTTACATGCTAGTCAGAGGAAACTTACCCACTTCCTTGATTCCAGGTCTTTCTTTTCTCTGTAGAGCCAGGTGGATGAATATATAAAGAAATAGTTTGTTACTTCTAGAAGTATAACCTCGTGTCCTGCTTCCATTTTTCCAAATTCAAACTTTTTTTTAATGTTTTTGAGATTTAAGTAGAAGTAATAAGTGCTACCAGAAACAATGGTGAAGCTGTTTTCATCTAATATTTGTTTTCCTGTAGACAGAAAAACTGAAAAAATATGACAACATATATTCAGTGTGCTTATGCCCAAATTAAACTAAAAAAAAAAAAGACTTTTCTACATCAGGGGGAAATTTAAGCCTTAAGCCATTGTGGGAACCATACTGCTTCCACATTGCTCCATAGCTCACACACAATGTTTACTGTTTCCTTAAGGCCTGAAGGTCATGGTATTCAGCAATCCTTTTTAGCAATTTGCCTTAGGAGAGAGTCACCACAAGTCCAGTTGTAGGTGTCTGGTAGCTGTCATGCCCTCCCTGCTTTTCCAAGTAAGAACAGTACCTCAGTTCTGGCTGTCATCCCTACTGTTCTCTTGCTCTGCCATAAGTAGGTACTAGGTTGGGCTTAGCCTCATCAAGTACAGAGGCAAGATCTGCTGGACACACAACCCAAGCTACCTCCCTTACGTTCATTTTTTCATTTCAGCATGGTAAAACCATGCCTGTGTTCTTTCCATGTGAACTACTTCATACTACTCCAGCATGAAGGCTTCTCACTGCTCAGCCCAAAGCTATGAATACTCCCACCCAGCAGAAAGGCCTTCCAAATCACTCCCATTGTTCTTTCTTTTTTGAATATAATTTTTTATTTATTACAATTTATTCAGTTTGTATCCCAGCTGTAGCCCCTACCTCATTCCCTCCCAATCCCACCTTCCATCCCTCCCTCATCTCCTCCCATGCTCCTTCCCCAGTCCACTGATTGGAAAGGACCTCCTCCCCTTGCATCTGACCCATCTTTCTTTAGTATAGTTGTCCCTGGCAGGAAGCAGAAATTTGAAGATACTGACTCAGTTTGTCCATATTATGGGATAGTGATTTTATGAAGTTTGGGCAGATCCATTTCATTGATGTATTAATAAGTTTTGTGGAAGGTACATACCATGCAATGATAGGTTTTTACAAAACTCATTCTAAGTTCTTTTTAGTTTTTCCCATAACAAACAACTGATGCTACTACCTGTAGGTATTACCAAAAAGGAGCATTTCTGAACCAGAAATTGACAAGTAATGCCTGTGAAATATTTATGTTATAAAACCACTTTGTTTTTTTGGGGGGGGGTTGGTTTAATATTTTGATTTTTGCTTGTTTGTTTTTATTTGGTTTTTATGGCTTTGAAATGACTGGGAAGGATGGAAGAAAATAACACCGATGATATGTTAAGTTTGCATAATATTTTAAGTATGAAATGAAAATGATGTAATATCCTAAGATTAGTACTGTGGTGACACTTTCTTAATATACAGCCACGACTTCTTATGTGTGACCTTTTGAAATCTGACAGTATATATCATGATGGCAAAGGTGAGGAGTTTCAACAGAGATTATGCATCCCACAAGGTTTACGATCAGGCTTTTCACAGAGAAAGTATGCCATGCCCTCTGAATTTCATTCTAAAGGAAGAAGGTAGCACAGTGTGAGAGAAGCATATGTGATCAAGGAGAAAGTAGACAGTGGCTCAGATCATGTAGAGCAAAAGAGCCCTAGAGATGAGACCATGAAAA
This sequence comes from Pachyuromys duprasi, assembly GCA_028658305.1. Classification (NCBI taxonomy): domain Eukaryota; kingdom Metazoa; phylum Chordata; class Mammalia; order Rodentia; family Muridae; genus Pachyuromys; species Pachyuromys duprasi. Next base: position 35,312,415 of record CM053757.1, on the reverse strand, counting down.
GTGGGCAGGCAGAGATCTCCCTAGGGATGTCATCTCTCCTGGGTTCCCCATGCGCGTGTTGTGAGCTTTCCACAGATGATTCTACTGACTGGCAGGTGTTCACCCCGCCTTTCTGCTGTTCTCTGTGGGAACTTCACGGTTCCTCTGGAAAAACTGTAAACTTGAGCTCCTGTGCTCCACGGCTAGCTTTTATTGCACACTAAGATACAAAAATTCCTGTCTCACCTATCACTTATCTAGTTGTTTGTGTGTGAGAGAGAGAAAGACAGAAGAGGGACAGAGAGTGACAGAGAGAGCAGATGTGTGTGTGTGTGTTGGAGGACCATCTCTTTGGAGGAAATCTGTTGACTGTGTGCCCATCACAATACACCGCTAAACATTTAGACTTCTAAAACAAAGCTACGTCAGTCAGAACATGGCTAAAACCAGGTCACCCCTTGCAGAGCTGGGATTACAATTCCTTTATTGTAGTAATCTGCCACCTTCATGTGCTTCTTCCATTTTTTTTTTTTACAGGGTAACGCCCTATACTTCAAGTCTGCCCGGAACGTGACAGTGAACATTCTCAATGACCAGACAAAAGTGCTGACTCAGCTGGTGACAGGTAAGAAAAGCACAAATCAGCAAATGGCTGGTCCATCTGGGTGCCTAGACAAACCAGACTTTACTGTCCTGTGAAACACCACATGAGCTTGAACAAGGATCTGCTGGCCATTTACTGTGTAGAAAAAAGAAAACTCAGCTTGTAACCTATGATTCTACCAAAAGAGTTAGACCCGTTGTTCACATACTTAACTTACCAAGCACCATAGCAGTTGATTTTGCTGAAAAGCTGTTTTTAATAGATCGTGGCCCCTAAACATGAGCCCGCTGCTTTAACAGGTACTCAACCAAGGAAAAGCTCCTTTTAAATGTTGTTCTTTATTTTTGCGAATTTCATTCATGTATACAAAGTAGGTGTGATCACATAGACCTCCCCCCCAATTTTTTCCCTTTAGCTCTCCCTAGCATACTGCCTTCCAACTTAATGTCTTTGATTTTTAATTCCAGTTTGTGTTACTCATACACGCACAGGTACGGGGCTATTCACTAGGCCATGGGAAACTTGCCAGTGGCTACATGGCCAAAAAAGAATAACTTTCTCTCTTCCAGCAACTATACACTGTTTGTAGGTCCTCAGATGGAGTGGGCCTGGAGACTGTCTACCTCATCTATACTGGGATTTAGGCTGTCTTGTTCTTACATAGTCTTGTGCAGGTAACCATAACTGCTTCGGGTTTGTAAGTGTGCTAGCCTTGTTATGTCCAAAGGCAGCATTTCCCAGCACTCCTCTCCAGCCTCCAGCTCTTACATTACTTTGACTTTGTCTTCTGCAATGATCCCTGAGCCTTGATAGAGTATGGTCTAAAATAGATGTTATCTAACTTAGTGCTGAGCACTCAGTCTCTTTTCTTAGCACTTTTTGGCCAGTTATGAATCTCTCTCTCTACTGCTGGCTTCCCATGGCACAGAGAGCAGTCTAGGTCTGCGAGTATAAGCATAAGTGTTTAGAACACTGTTTGATCACATGACCCTGCATGCTGTAATACTGACCTACCAAGATGTGCTTACATATACATCCATAACACAGTAGTTATAAGGTAACTAACTGCTTTATGATTGGATGAGGCCTGTTCCCTAAGAAGGAATTTAATGCCTCGCGCTGTAATCTGAGACAAAATCCCATGGCATTGGAGGTCATAGGCCCTAGGATGGAACCTGCTTCTTTTAATTTGGGCAAACAGTCATGCCATCAAAAGCTTCCTTTTCTGCAGTGGAGGAAAGGTCAGCTGTACTCAACTGAGAGAGCAGAAGATATGCAAAGCCACACCCACACTTACTTTATAGGTTGTAAAAGGGGATTATGTATGCGTCTGTGTGTGATGTGGTGTGGTACATGTGTGTATATGGTTGTATGCATATGGCCATATATGCATATGAAAGTCAGAGGTTGACATCAGGCATCTTTCTCCATCACTCCCCACCTTAATTTTTGAACAGTATTGCTCCCTGAGGCCAAAGTATCCTGATTGGTGAGACTGGCTGGTGAATTAATAAGGGAATTTTGATTATCTCTGCCTACCTCTCTACCCCTCTAAAAGCACTATGGTTACCGACCCAGCTAGCATGCCCAGCTTTTATGTGGGAGTTGTATATCCTAACTCAGGTCCTCAGTTCCTGCACAGCAGTAACTTTGGGCAGTAACTTTGCTATCTCTTGTAAAAGGGATTTTTAATGATGGTTGGAAGCCTCATCCTATTTTCTGTTTGCTGCCTTTGAGCCTAACCCAACTGCAAGGTGCAGATGTATCCACGGGTTATGAACGTGTAGTTCTTTTTAGTACAGAAGATCTGTCCCTAACAGCTGTTGGAAATGCCCACTAGGTTTTAAGCTTTAAATTCAAGCAGTTTAAATAAGGATTGGTTGTTTGTAATAATGACTCTACTGACAAGCGTGGGCCTCGTGGATACTGTCACATGTTGAGCTGTGTGATCAAGGCCCCTTCTGTAGGATTATAAGAAGTCATAGACAGAGAGGCATTGTATGTACCACAGTGGAAGGAGAAAGTGTGGGTCTGAACGGCATTGTTAGACCTCCAGAAGGACATGCCATTTGACTTCAGGGAAGAGGGGAAAACATCTAGATGGATATTTTGAAAGAACGCTAACTCAAATGCCCTAAAAAATTACTGGAACTAGAATCTCTAGAGTCCCACTAGTAACCAAGTCTCAGGGAAGCAGGTGCCTTTGTACACAGAGCCATGCTCCCCTCTCCCCAGTAAAGCTACAGACGGATGTCAGAGATACAGAGGTCTGAAGTGGGCTGGGCCATACATAGCTAAGGAGCTCCTGGGTCTTTGGAAATGCTGCCCAGGAGAGCCCGATCCACAAACACACTGTTATAGCAGGCATCTGGCTTGTTTATGTAACATCTGGCCTTCAGTCACCGGTGCTAAATAATTAAATAAACAGTGATAAAGTAGTGATTTAAGCAGCGTGTGTGAAAATGTGCCTCCAGGACAGAGATAAATTTAACCTCCAGCTTCCAGATCCCATGGCATAAAAAGACCTGATCCAGCCTGTTGATCAGTTGCATTTATCAGTTGCATATTTAGTGGGATATTTGGTTTACTTTGAAGATTGTTTTTGATAAGGCGGAAAATGAGCATTACACCTCTAAAGAGAGCTCACCTCTGTCTCTTTTACTCCTCACTCTTCTCCTTCTCTCTTTTTCTCTCTTCAACTTCCTTGTCCTTCTAACTCCTCTTCTCCCTCTCCATATTACTCTCCTCCTCCTGTTTCACCTCCTCTCTTCTCTACACCCTACATCCATTCTCTATATTCTTCTTTCTCCCTATTCCCCTCTTCCTTCTTTATCTCTTACCACTCTTCCTCTCCATCACCTGCCCCCTCTTCCAACCTTTGGATCCTCTTCCCTCCTTCTCTGTCCTCCTCTCTTTATTTTCTGGCCTTCCAGTAGTCTGTCTTTTGCTCTCCCATTCCTAAATTAATGCCTCTTAGGAGCTGAAAGATACCAATCCTTACTCTTAAAATGAGTCAGAAGAAAAACTAATTCTGGGGTGGAGAGAAGGCAAAAATAACACCTTCTAGTTCCTTTTACATGGGATGCACAATTACACCAAGCCAATTTCTCATTTCTTCTAAGTGTTGCAATCCTGAGGATTCCAGAACTATACTGTTGACTTGGGAAATATCCGAAAAGTCCACCAGAAAGCCTGATGTTCCAAGTTCAGGTCATCTTTTCCAGAGGTAGACCTAAAGGTGGGCCACTGATGCATTTTGACTCATAATGTTGCTGACTGAGTATCTTAGGACAACCCATCTTTGAAGTTCTGGAACATGTAAAGAAAACAGCTTTAGGAGGGGAAAGGGATCTAGTCCCAAAGTTTAAAAAAAAAAAAGAGGTAATAAGCACTAGGCTTCTCCTGTCTTCAGATTCCTGGTGGTCACAGTACCTGCAACCTGAAGTCTTACCATCTCCTCCTAAACGGGGAGAGGAGACTCAAGAGCCACTTCACTCACCCATAGAAAACTATCAACGGAATATGAGCTTCACCTCAGAAGTCATGTTTTTCTATTGCCCAAACAACTGCAGATTCACTAAAGGGCTTCCAGAACGATGTTCAGTTCCACGAACATTTCACTCTAGAGTCATCTTTTAAGATTCTGGCCATGCCCAGGGAATTCTGGCAACTCTGGGTAAAACCAACAAAAGACAAAGCTGTCTGCACCAACTTGCCAGTAGGCACTATAAAGGCATTTGGCTCAATCTTTGCTTTGCTGTGCTTTATGTTGGCAAACGGTTCTGGCCCTGTATTTGTATTTTATGGTTCTCTGAAGAGAAAGACAACTTAATTGTGTTTTGTATACTCTGATTGCTTTGGTCTTTTTCAGGTCAGCCCCCTCCCCCATAGGACTCACACATTGTTTAGGAGTCCAGAGTGAGCTCAGGCTATTCACAGAAAGCTTGGAGCCTAGTCTGACAATCTGGCCTGGTTCATAAAAGCAAAGACCAAGCATTTGTCTCCTGCTCTCATATCTCCATATGACTACATCTAGAGTGGACAAAGTCCCCTGCGTGTCCATCCTGAAGTTTTTCACTCATTTATCATTAGCAAATTGTCTCTTCATCCCCAGCCTCCCTCCCTCCAAACAGTGTTATGTTTCTAAACTTGGCAGGCAATACAGATTTTACTTAAAGTTTTAATGGCATCAGTAAGATAGCTACATCTTAACTCACACGGGAATATCTACTCTAAATCCTTCATTCACATCGATGTTCTTCGGGATTTCCTTGAGCTCTTGGTCACTTATTTTTACGTTTCTTCTTCCTCAGAAATGTTATCTCCTTGATGTTCTCAGTGTGCTGACACCAGCCCTCTCCACCTTCCTAGACAGAGAGATATCCTTTGTGTTCTATGTAGCGCTGTGAGAGCTGCATTCCACTCTCAGAGTCTCTCTTGCTCCCACAGTGACCCTGAGGGGGCCTTAGCCTCACTATGCTTATTCTTTTCCTGTGCAACCAGGCAAGAGCATGTCCAGGACTTTCAGTGCTTACAGATTCTGTGCAGCCTCTGATGCTTCAGTCTCTGGCTCATTAAGGAACCTTTCCTATGCACCTTCTTATGTTAGAGGGTCAATGTGAATGTCCTGGCAAGGGAGGAGGAGGTCTGCTAAATGGATGTGCATAAGTGAATGAGCAAAATGCACTAAGAGACACTCATCATTACAGTACATTGTAACGGTCTCAGTAGAAGAATCCTGATGGCAGTGGTGAAGGCAACATGTGTGATCACCACAGCTCACAGAATTTTTGTGCCTATAAAGTTCTTTTTATAAATTCAACATCATTTGGTCTTTACAGCCTTTCTATGGGGTCCACAGAGAAGATGGTAGTAGTTAGTTTTGCATACACAGAAAGAGAAAGATGAAATGACTTGCCCACAACCACAATGCCAACAGGGGAGATGAAGGTGAGATTTTGGCACTTAGCTGCATACTTGTGACAAAGAAAGTAATTTCAGATATATAGGAGTTGGTCTGGTTCTAATAGTCTGGCCTCTGCCTAAACTTAAGTCATTTCACAGATCATCCCGAGTCAGGGTCTTATAGGGACCATGATGGATGGAGCTATCCAAACAGATACATAAGCTGGGCACAGTGGTGCACGCCTGTAATCCCAGCACTCAGGGAGGCAGAGGCAGGCACATCTCTGTGAGGTCAAGGCAAGCCTGATCTGCAAAGTAAATCCAGAATAGCCAAGGCTACACAGAAAAAAAAACCTGTTTTGAAAGAAAGAAAGAAACAAAGAAACAAAGAAAGAAAGAAAGAAAGAAAGAAAGAAAGAAAGAAAGAAAGAAAGAAAAGAAAAGAAAGAGAAAGAAAAGAAAACTACATACACCCAGGAGGAATGTACTTACATACATGAAAGCACATATGCATGAATGTATAAATGTATAAGTACACACACACACACACACACACACACACACACACACAATCCCTAAACATTTCTGAAAGCTGAAGCATCTGCTTTCTCCAGACCACAAGACCTCACACATCTCCAGTCCAGGTGAAATCAGTGACTTTTTCCCATTTGTTTATTCATTTAATCACTTTACATCCTGATCCCAGCCCCTTTCTCCTCTCCTTCCAGTCCCACCCCCATGCTTCCCTTCCCCACCCCCCCTCTCCTTCTCAGAGGAGGCCCCCAAGGGGTACCAGTCCACCGTAGTACCTCAAGTCATGGAAGGAATAATTGCATCCTCTCCCACCAAGGCCAGACAAGGCAGACCAGCTAGGAGAAAGGAATCCAAAGGCAGGCAACCAAGTCAGAGACAACCCCCCTACTCCAGTTGTTGGGGACCCACATGATGACCAAGCTGTACATCTGCAGCCACATAGCAGCTCACAACAATCTGTAATGGGATCAGATGCCCTCTTCCAGTGTGCATGAAAACAGAGCACTCATATATAAAATATGTGAATAAATAAATTGAATCTATGTGAGTCTGGTTCCATCAGGAACAGGTGCAATGGGACCAGGGCTGTTACTTAAGCACTAGTATAAACAGCCTATGGTCAAGAATAGCATTTGATGCCACACAATAAACTCAGTGTATTTTTTATTAAATTAAATTAATTCCTATTATTAGAGACTTAACAACTTGTAGGGAGATTTATTATATTATAGCCATTTCTACTTGGAAATTATATGTCTACTGAGGAAATAGATTTGTCTTTGTGTCAGACAGTAGGCAGAGGGTACCAATGGACATATTTCAGCTGAACTCACAGGAATCTTTTATGATATTTACAACTGGCTGAAGATGCTTAGTTCCCATAAGAAATGGTTATACTCTGGGTCCTGACACTTTTGATCAAAAGCCCCCACGTGTTTGACACTAATTTGGGACTAGCAGAAAGAAATTTCATTCATGCATTAGTCTATATGGAGAATAGGAAGACCTCTAAAACCACATCCTAGCACCATATGATTAAAAGCAATTGACAAGATGAGATGCAGTCAAGACACTAATTTCCATGGTCAGCTTCAGAAAACCAATCCACTTAACATTAAAATCAGACACAGTCCCATGGAGCGCATATGTCCTATTTTAAAAGCTTTTGTAGTCAAATGCGACGAGGCTAATGTATTCCTCCCCTCTTTCTTTCTCTTTCCCTTTTAGGTCCAAAAGCTGTGGAAGCATATGGCAAAAAGTTTGAAGTAAAAACTGTATCTGGAAAATTGCTCTTTTCTGCGGATGACAGTGAAGTGGTTGTAGGAGCTGAGAGATTGAGAGTCTTAGGTAAGAGATTTTTCAACATGTAATTGGCTGGATGCTACCATGTATATTGCGAAGGAAAAATGACATAGTGCCATCCAATGAATGCTTGTGACCTCCCCCACTGCGTATATTAAAAATCTAACTCTCTAGTATGACAATGATTGGAGATTACACCTTTATCAGGAAGTTTGTTCCTGAAGTTGGTTGGAGCCTCTATTACATGAGGTCCCTTATAAGGAAATAAAGAATCTGGTTATTCGGTATTTCTTCCTGCCTCTTCCCTCCTCTCCCTTCCCCTCCCCTCCCTTCCCCTACCCTACCCTCCCTTCCCTCCTCTCCTCCCTCTCTTCCACTCTTTTTCCTCTCTTATCTCTTCCTCTTACTCCTTCCTTTTTTCCTCCCTCTTCATCTATGTCCCTTGCTCTGTTTCTTCCCTCACATACAGAAATACAAGGAGAACTTGGCAATCCATATCTAGATGAGAGCCCTCTGCAGAAACCAACCAGAATGACAGCAGATCTAAATTTCTAGCTTCCAAAACTGTGTGGAAGGGAGTGTGGTATTTTAAGCCACACACTCTCTAGTATATTGTTATAGGAGCCCAAACACAGAGAAACGGTATGGAAAAGTATAGATGAGGCCACTTCTCTATGTTCTTTTAAAGCAAGAAAGTTTAGCTTGCATGGACCCTGATTTCCCAGTGACCTTTTCTCACACCACGAAGTCATTTTGGTACCTGTTTCAACCATTGCTGTTGGGCTTCAGTGTGTGCTCATGTAAGGAAGTGTTCATGTAGACATACTTTTCTTACAAACCAGCAAATTGCTTGACACTTGGAGAGGCGAATTCTCAACCTGGTTGCAAATAAAAAATAATTCAGGAGGATTTTTTTCAAGTTTAGGTTTATAGTCAAACCATGATTAAATAAATTGGAAACTCTGGTAGGTAGGTTTGAGAAGTCAATATTCAAAGTACACATAAGCTAGGAGTGGTCGTTCACATCTTTGATCCTGTGATTCACAAGGCAGGAGGACTGCTGTAAACTTGAGGCCAGTCTGGGCTACATAGGCCAGTCCAACTGCAGAGTAAGGTTCTGATTCATAGAACGAAATAAGAAAATCAGAGAAGCATTGGGGGAGGACAGACGAAAGGAAAGGAAAGGACAGGAAGGAAGGAAGGAAGGAAGGAAGGAAGGAAGGAAGGAAGGAAGGAAGGAAGGAAGGAAGGAAGGAAGGAAGGAAGGAAGGAAGGAAAGGAGAGAATTTTTTAAACTTTTTGTAAAGGATTACTTGTATTGTGTGTGGGGGGGGGTATTTTTCCTACACATAAATATGTATACTATGTGAGTGCCTAGTTACTTGGAAGTCAGGAGAGGTCCTTAGATCCCCCAGAACTGGAGTTGTGTATGTTTGAAATTTGCCCTATTGCTCTTAGGAACTGAACTTAGATCCTCTGCAAGAGCAGTGATTGCAATTAATGGCTGAGCAATCTCTCTGTCCCTCCTCTTAAAAATTAAAACCTAACAGAAATGTCTGTGCTCATCCTGCTGAGTTAATGAATTTGAGCACACTACCAGTGTCTTCCAAGGTTGCCCAGTGAAAAGGACCAGTGTGGTGGTATGAATTGTAATTGCTGGTGTTACACACAGAGTTGTGTGGCTTCAGGCAGGTTACTGGCACCATTGAGCCATCTTCCTTCTCTTCTCAACAACAGTAGGAATACTCAGCACTTGAAATTGTAATATTAACAGAGACTGAGTTCCGGGCACTTCCCTCAGCACCCTATGCAAAATGGCACTCATCAGTGGTAGGGTGTCCCTGCTACTATTAGTACTAACTCTGTTTTTCCTTCTTTTCTCCTTAAGATTCACTGAAGCACAAAGGTTCACAGTCTGGGCTCTAAGATAACCCTACTATTAATTTAGCCCCACATCTTTCCTGCATTAGTTATGGGATCTTAAGAAGAAGGTACCTGACCTCTTAGTGCCTGTTTATCTGTGAACCTGCTCTCACTGAAGTTCTTTCTCAGCTGGGTGGAAAGGGTGAACAAATTAGTCTAAAGAGAGTGGTCAGCTGGCTAACATGCCAAGTGTTCAGCCAATGCCAGCCAGTCCTGAGTAATTATTACAAGTTCTTCTTTATTATAAATTAGCATTTGTTCTCTGCACTGTTGTTTATTTGTCCTTTCCATCTTCTTCCATCTCCATCACTTGTGTTCTTGTGGCCTTCATTCTACCCTCAGTAAGTCTGTTAAGATTGTTTGTTTGTTCTTCTCTCTTCTAGCACCCTTCCCCCCTCCTTCCTTCCATATATACATACTGATTTATAAATTCCTTGACAGTTAACTTTTAGATCTCCATCCCCAGATCTTATCTCTTCCCTGGCTTTTTAGGTTTTCTTCTTTGTTTGGATAGCCCACCATTCTCTCAGATATGGTAGCTTTTGTATGACAATCAGAATAACATGCACTTCATTACTACCCAACTTTAGTCAGCCTTTCTAGCCCAACCGGGACTTGATGCTATGTCTCAGCATGCGCTTAGCACTCAGAAGATGTATGTGACCATCATTAAGAGCCAAGTGGAGGTGAGAAGGCTCACAGTGGTGAGGCAAGAAGACAGGTCAAATCCTGATCAGTGACTTACCTATAAAGTGGTTCAGCTGACTTTTCTTGGGGAGGGGGAAACTTCCTGTTCACGTGCTGAATGGAAACTACCCTTAGAACAGGTTTTCATGCAATGCTTTTTCATTGACCAAAAATTTTAAAAAAGTTCTAAAATTACATCACCCCAACACATATAATAGCTGAGAGACCAACGCTGCTCTGGAATGTAACAGTTGACAGTGGAGAAGTCAGATAGTGGGATCTTATCTAAATAGTTTCATTATTTCCACAAATGTGTCCTCTATCATGCTATACTATATCAAGTTGACAATAAAAAAATAAACAGCACGATTAAGACAAATCTTGATAACAAACATGGTCTTTAATTGTATTTAAAAAGTTTGAAAGCTTAACCATTTAGGACTCTTTTTTCACAAAAAATTATGCATAATTTAATATCTTAATTTGGTAGGAAAATTATAATATAAGCTATTTTCCTATGCTAGTAGTTCATAACATAAGAAAAGTTAACAAATGCCAAATACATCATTACATTTCTAAGAGACCCTATCAGCTCCCCATAGCTTCCTCATAGAAGTATTATGTATAGTTTGTATCAGTGTTCACATGAGCAAAACCAATAGTCACTGCCACTTTAATTGTCCACATTTTTCTGTTATTTTTTCCTCAATGTTTTGAAACTGAATTTCTGTGAAATGTTAATAAACGGTTAAGAATGGAAGAAAGAAAATATCAGAGAATTTCAGTCAAGATCCCAAGCAGCTGAGTTACAAATAACAAAAAGATGAGAAGTTGGGGCAATGTCTACAGGTTGAGAGAACTCTGAAGAGAGATAATAGTTATATTTGAGAAATATATATTTCCGTACCACATGTTCTAAGAAAGGCAATCATGTCTTTGTTTCAAAAAGTTGTTTATAACTATCTTGCAACCCTACCTTTGTTGCAAAAGGCTATATGACCACCTGTGACTACTTGTTATAACTACCTAAATACTTTGCAACTATGCCTGTGTTGCAAGAGGAACTAACTTGTTATGCTTACATTCCGCTCCTGTAACCCTGGTATTTTGTTTGTTTTGTTTGTTTTTGTTCCTTTTGGTGGGTCTATTTTGCCTACCAAATCCCCTCCCCCATTTGGAAACCCCCTATCTCTGATCTCTAAGTATAAAAGTTTTGTCTTCCTCACAATCCAATGCTGACTGACCTCTCCAACCATGCCTTAGGGGGAGACAGCCTTTGCACATGAATTTAAAAGCTTGCTTTAAGTAATTTGGCCATGATGACTTAGGCTGGTCTTTCTCCTCCCACCCTTGTGATTAATAGCTCTGTGTGCACAAGGCCCATTGCTACTGTTATAACTCATAGTACTGTTGCATATTTTTCCCTAAACATATTGTGTTAACACAGATAAACAGCCTCCTAAATGGATAATCTTTCTTTTAAGTCTGTGAGCTACTTGCTCTGATCAGGTACTATATATAATACCCATTCGTAAATATGTACCTTGAACCTGAATCACCCTGCTTTTGCATCTCAAAGTAAGAGCTGCTATTGTTACCATGCACAGCCACATCTTTCTCTTTGTGCTGTAGATGGCATCTTCTCACTGTCTTTTGCAAGTGGTAGAATTGAGCTAAGCCATACATGAGGGAAGCTTAGTAGGACTGAGAGTTCCAGTTTTCCCAGACTGCTGTTTTATCTACAGTTCTTTGCTGAATCCTCTCATTAATCCTACTTTAACATGAGGAAACTGGAAAGATGTAGAAACCTGCCAGAGAAAATGTAAAGTTGTAGTCAGGCCCAAGTTCATCTTCCCAGCCATGGACACTGACCTGAGTGGTCTATACCATAAGTGAATATTCAAAGTATTTCTTGTCCCTCACAAATTGTGCCTCTATTTATAGAAATGACTTTTCTACACTAATTTTAGGTTGGCACAGGGTAGAGAACACAAAACTTGAGGCCCAGTTCTTATTCAAGGGTACCATATATTAGCAGCTCTAGAGTAGTTGGCCTGGAGAGGGAATGGTAGTATTTCATACTATGATAGTCTTGTGCCTATAAATTTGGCTCTCCCCCACAATTCATTCATACTTTTTGATTTATGTCACCTTATTAAAACATGACTTTGCTATAAGCTTAGATTTTTACCTACTTTATTCAAGGTTTTTAAGCACCTTTAACTCCCTTCCAACCACCAAAACCTTAGGTGGGAGATTAGTAGGAAAAAGGGACATAGTCCTCATTTATCTATTTCCTGCTGATTAAGGTCGATGGGTCTTTAGGAGATTACCAGACTCAGTCATCAGGATACCAGCAGTTCAGTCCAAAGGCCAACATGAAGCAACAACAGAAAGTTAGCAAAAGCCACAAAACTCAGATGGAGTGCCTGGGGAAGCTCTCTGTAATGATTCTCTCTGCTATATCAAGTGTAGAAGCATGAAGATCAGCACAGTGATGTCCATCCAAAAAGTGATGTCTCACTGTGTGTGGGCCTCTATATATGTCCTCTCTTCTGAGTCCACCCATGGATTTCTCTGCTGGCCCCTCACATGTGAGAGTTTACAGCAAAACATCACGTGCCTTCTCACCAGCCAACCTGGGAAAAACATCACATGCCCAGGTTGCAGCAAAACATCACATGACAAAACTGGGTCCAGAAACTTCCACAGTACCTTGCAAAGAAAATAAAATGATACACAATAATGTCAAATATCCAGACACGTTGGCTTAATCTTATCATGTAGAATTTTATAATGTTGTCATTCATGAACTTCACTGTCCCATAGTTGCCTAGCCTGAAAACTGGTACATGGTGATAATTTCTAGTCACCTCAAAGCAGGTACTTGTGTTTGTTGGTGGTGATATTTCATCTGAAGAACAGTTGATAAGATCTGCCACTCTCCCTCTTCTAGGAGTATTTTCTTGTTTCTGGAAAAATTAGAAAAGACACATCAAAATGAATCCAACTGCTGTTAGATTGTGCTGAAGATTGGGAAATGACCATCCCACAAATTCCACATCAATCTCTCCAGCAAAAGGAGCCCAGCATGCTAGAGAGATGAGCTACCTGTCAGCTGGGACTCGGCCATATGGTGTGGAATGAAACGTTTAGGCAATTTCATTTTCAGCTTAATGAGAAGTTTGTGAGACAGCACAAGCTCTTGGGAGGTTTGGTTCTGGATGAGTAGTTCATGGGAGCAGCTATCACAGCTGGGTTGGAATCTTTGCTCATCCTCTTAGGGTCTGAGTGGCCCTGTTCAAGGTGACTTTCTCACTAAGCTTTGGTTTCTGCCTGGCAAAAGCAAGAGATGAAAGGAGCCCAATATGGTGGTGCACAGCCATAATCCTGGCTCTTACCCTCAGAAGCTAAAGCAGGCTGATTGAAAGTTCAAGGCTAGCCTGGGCTACATGTTAATAGTAAGTTACAGGTCACCCTAAGTTCAGTGGGGGTGGGGGGTGGAGAGGGGAAGAGAGTGCATGAGTGCGTGTAGCGAAGAGGGAGATGAATATCATAAGAAAAAAAATGTAAAAGGCCGTTTTCCTCCTTTTACTCTTTCCTTTCTGTGGTGCTGAGGTAGACCCTGGACACGTTCTGGGGCCTCACACACTCTGTGCAAGCATGCTGCCACTTGTTTCCATGCTTTACATGACTGTGGCTTTTGCTTCAGGTGTGGCTTCTTCTTCCTCCTCTCCTATGAGGCCTAGTTTTCAGCACCGTTGAGAGCACAGAACACAGTGAGTGTAGAATATGTAGCATGCAAGCAAACGCTGAGGATGTGGAGACTTACTTTGTCTGTGGTGGCTTCTAGTAGCCTACTTGGGCTTCAGGAGACAGGTAAAGACCTGAACATTAAACATACTACAATTGTGAGTACACAAAGGAGATTGGCCAAGAACTTATAGGAGTAGTAGTCCTGTGTCAGATCAACTGAGACTAGGAGACTCTTTCAACACAATAGGCCAGAAGAGAACATAGCTTCATAGTTTGGGAAGTGCTACACTGCCCATTGTACTTGTGTGCACGTGTTCTGGCTTGCTCTCTTGAGGAGGAAAGGATTATTTGGTTTACACTTCCAGACAACTTCATCAATGAGGGAAGTCATGACAGAAACTGAAGCAGAAACAATGGAGGAACACTGCTCCTGGCTTACTCATTGTTAGGTTTCTTGTGTAGTCTATAGCTACCTCTCAAGGGATGGTGCTACTCTTAGTTACACGGGCCCTTGAACATCCATCACCATCCAAAATAGTCTTTCACTGACATTTCCATGGGCCAGTCTGATCCAGGCAAGTCTTCAGCTGAGCTTCCCTTTTACTGGTTGACTCTAGGCTGTGTCGAATTGACAAAAATTAAGAAGCGCAAGCAAAACAGATCTCGATAAAAATTGTGTTCCCAAGTTGGAGTCTGATCTTGGAGGGTTCGCCTGGTTCAATCACTTTTATGGTAAGCTTTCTCCTCTCACTCATTGTGACAGTAGTATGCACAATGTGGTGCATATCTATGTTTTCTTTGTTAGTAAACTGAAGTAGATCTCCACACTGTGGCATTGGGAATTCAGAAATGGAACCCATTGGGTTGTTTTAAGAGGTTCTCCCACACATGCTGATGCATCTGAAAAACTTCAAAACACCTGGATGTCCCTTTCCCTTGGCTCTGATGATAACTTTCAGGTAAGCCAATCTTTAACAACTGAGACCCAGCAAAGCTACCATATAACACAATTAATGAATGATAAAAAAAAAGGACTGCCTAACCTGTGCAAAGTGCTTTGGGTATCATTACTTATCATGAAAAAAAATGAATTTGGCCCTCATACCCACCTCACAAGGAACACACACACTTGTCCTCATTCCTTACATGTAGGCAAATGGAGACATGAAATTCGAAAACCTGCCTAAGGTTCTGCAGAGAACAAATGACCAAATGAGGATCTTGCTGACTAACATCTGTGATCTAGATCTTTATCCCCAGTATCTTAGCATCACAAAAGGAAAGGAAATAGGCCCATGGTTTCTCATCATCCCTTGCAATTTCAGCTCTAGGGGCACACAGTCCATTGTATGTCCCCCAACTGCCTGTTTCCTCACTTACTTAATGACCTCTTCTTTCACCTGGTAACCGAATTGGAGTCACTGTAGACATCTGTGGGCTTCCCATAAACAATCTCAGTTTATCATTCATTTCATACTTGTATGTAAAATCCTATACCTATAAACGTCCTACTAACTGTGACAATGTTTGTTTCATTTCACTTGCTGTCCACCCTTGCCATGGTATGCTTGGCACGGGTCTGAAAGACTCACTAGGGCTAGGAGAGCTCTTGTAGAGACCTCTGAGTCTCACTGGCTTCATTTCTTGCAGTGAAATTGAGACCTTCACTGCCGAACTCCCTCCCTCTCCAGAGGAAGCAGAACCTCATCTTCCCTGGTGAGGTTTCCATTCCTCTACCTTTCAAGGCCATGCTTTCTCTCAGATACCAAGCCCTCATTTCTCCCAGGAGCACAGGGTCTTTCTAGAGTACACGGTTCTCTCTGCATGGCAGGCCCAAAAGAATTTAAGTTTGCAGCGAGATCCATCCATTCACTTACTAAAGAAGGACAAAATAAATATGCATATGCAAGCCAAGGCATAACGTAGTTTATCTTTCACTATAGAATACTTTTATTAAACATTGGAAAGGAGTGACATGTCCAAAGCAGCATGAAACAGACAACATAAAAGCCAGGGCACTTAATACACATCTTCCTAGCAACAGCAGGGAGAACATGGCTTTAGTTTTTATTAATGAGCAATTTCTTCAAACAATGAATTGGACATTATAGCATTTACAAACAAAGCATAATTATAAAGTGCTATTCTAATTGTCAATTAGGTCTATTTATACTCTAGATTAGTTTTTAAACATGTCCTCTGGATGCCACTTGATGCTAATTATCTGAGCTACATTATTATCAATTGAAAGAAAACATTTTTAATTAAATCTAAAGCCAGTTGAATTAGCATAAAAATTGTAGAAATTTAAATATGACTTGAAGTTTAACTTGTTTTAGGACTGCTCGGATGTTAGTTTTAGCCATTTACGTTTTTTTTTTTAAGTGTTGCAACTTCATATTGAGTAGTCTCAGTGGAAGGATTGATGTGATATTGGTAGCGTTCATTCATTCAATGAGTATGCCCCGGTTTTGTATGTGTGTATGATATTGTGTGTGTGTTAACTAATGTCCCCAGTTCTGTGCTGCTGCTGTCATGAGACAAAGATGCATATCAATGTCCTTACTCTCCTAGGGAATTTTCAGTCTAGACTAGAAGATGAGACAAAGATGTAATTACGTAAGAACACAAAAAAAGTAGTCAGCTTCCTGTGGATGGGATAAAGTACCAGTAGATTCCAGCTGAAAGTTGTAGGAGACAGATTATAAATATTAAGTTTTTAAATAGAAACATTTGGAGCACGTTGTATATATGTTAGTGGAGAAAGATGTAGAGAGAGTTTACATGAGTGAATGATGTCACATAAGTTCATCTTTTCAGCTCATCACTCACAACTCACTTCATTGTTAGTGCTATAAGCCCAATTCAAAGTGAAAGCACTTTAGACTAGGTGCTAAGGCGGTGGCTTTGTGGGTTAAGAACACTTGAGGACCTGAGTTTTGATTCCCAGAACCAATGTAAAAAGCTAAGTATGGCTATGCCTGTCTTTAGCCCTGATGGGGGCAGAGACAGGCAGATCACTAGGGCTAGCTAGCTGCTTAACTGAAAAGCAGTCAGCTTCTTGCTCCTTTGAGAGACCCCATCTTAAAGAAATAAAGTAGAGAGCAATAAAAGAGAATAACTTGTGTCCTTTTCTAGACTACACACCAGTGTATCAACCTCGCCAATGTGGGCATACCTACATGTACACACACATGAACACAGACACACACAGCAACAGAAATAGGCATGCAGGCAGACAGACAGACAGAGACAGAATGATAAACAGACAGACTAGAAAAACTACTGTCTTGCCTGATTGAAAAGGCCCAGGGTAGTTGGCTATAGGCTACACTCAGAAGTTCATAGAATACAACCAAAACATAGCATCTCTGTTTCTCTCTTTCACTAAGTGTTCTTTCCAGTCTTATATTCTGCCTTCAGCTATGACGGTGAGCAGACAGAGTGCATGCCTTCCTAACTAAAATCTTAATGTGAATCCAGTGAAGTCCCTGCTCATCTCTCAGCCATTCCCCAAGACTAGGGTGATAAGATGTGCTAGGAAAGGGCAGCACTGCTATAAGCTAGGATCAGAGTGACTACAAGTAAAACCGACAGCATAGTTCTCCAAGGAAAACTGTGTCTTGTCATCAACAGAAGGAATGGATGCTAGGCAGAGAAAAACAGCAAACATTTGTTACAATAATTAAGGATCCAATTAAAGCAAGTTGTAATCACTGTAAGGGACAGAATGGCTCAAATATCCTTTTATCAGAGACATCTTCTCTGACCACTTTAGAAAAATATTATGTGTACAATACCAAACTACTGCCTGACTTAAAATGATATGTCATTAGAATGAAGTGTAAGTTTTTTCTACAGACACCTTAGGGCCACAGTGGCAGAAATTATATGTTAAGAGAGACCATACCTTGTACAGGGAGGGCCTCCAACATTTACTGTCTTGCTATTACAAGAAAAGGTCGCTGTTCCCATGTTACCTTTGTGTTGTTTTATTCTTCCTTAGGCCAGTTCTATATACACACAGTATATATTGATTATTTTTTTTCCTGCCCCTCCTCACTAGCATGTGAACTTGATGTCAGTTGGATGTTTTGTTAATCAGAGTCTAGAATAGGTCCTTGCACCCAGTTAGTATTCCGTAATGATTCCATGAATGGATCACAAGACCTTGCCCTACAGTTAATGTAACGTTAACACGAAAAGGAGGAAAAGTATGTCCCCAAGTTAGACAGCAGTTAAAATAATTTCCTTAGGGTTTCTCAAGGCTAAACTGGAAAGAAAAAACAAAAACAAAAAAAACCCAGAAAACTCATGGAAAAGAACATCTTGGGGCAAAATTACTGAAAATTTCACTAACCAAATGTTCTGGGAGTCAGGAGAGGGGGGAGTTGCAACTGCATCTGGTGCTGTGAGCCCTCTGAATCACTCAGCTTCACTATCATCAACAGAAGTTCAGAGATCACAGATGGATAACACTCCAGCTTCACATATCCTGGGGCTTTGTGTTTGAACTCTGTCTTGGAGAAGTCCACTGTCCAGTGGGAAATGCCTGGCCCAATGCCTGAGAGAGATGCCAGCTGAGCAGAGGGTCAGAGGAAAGTCTACATAGCTTGAACAGATGGCCAAGGAGAAGTTGGCCTGGAAGCAGGCACCTCGCAGTGACCTAGAGATGCTCTTCAGATTTGGCCTTCCGAAACAGTCCCCAGCCACCTGCACATATCTCTAAAGGAGACTTGCAAGGCTAGTTTCCTCAGGTCCCCGACTCCCCCTGCATCTCTGGGAGTTCGGGCTTTGTGCTCCTCCACAACAGCCTAGAAGGACTCATAGACATTAGCATAAAACATAAAGCTTCTCCTATACTACCAATCATGTGCCATTGACCACATTCTTCATATCACTCAGTGTGGACTTCCTCTAATTTCACAAACCCATTTCTCTGCTCCTACTTGGCTCTACTCTCTAAAGCAATATGTCAACTAATGATGAGAAAGCATTAGAGCTGTGGTTCTCAACTTCCTAATGCTCTGACCTTTTAATTCAGTCCCTCATGTAGTGATGACCATTAACCAAAATTATTTTCATTGCAAGTTCGTAGCTGTATTTTACTACTGTTATGAATCTTAATGGAAATATTTTTGGAGACAGAGGTTTGCCAAAGGGGTCATGACCCACAAGTTGGGAAGAATTTTGCTGAAGAATAGACTCTAGTTTCTCACATAAGTTTCAGGAACTAAGCGATTCAGACATTTGGTCCTTGGGACATGAGAGCCTACAAACCAAAGAGCAGTATTCTGATAACAAACCAAGGAGCATGAAACTCTCCAGAACCTTTCTCCTGCTCCCTGTTACCATTATTAGCAGAGATGTGCTGCTGCGGAATGAGCTGTTTAAACAGAATTGTTGCTTTTCTGGTGCTTCAGTGGTGCCTCATTCCAAATGTGGTTCATTATTTACAGGGATGCAGGAATAATGTATGGGATCATAAAAACACATTTCCCATAAATAATGCAATGGGAAAGGCAAACACGGAAGAGTTTCAGATGAACAGCCCCGACCTAATAAACCAGAGATGGTTAATGAGAAAAACTACAATTCAACAATAGAGAAATAATAATGGAGTTTCATTACAATGCTGTCAGGAGAATAACTCTCAGAAGAAAGTATTTTAAAGAGCTAGTCTAGAAGTCTAGGCTATAGCCCTGCTCATTTCATGCGTACAGATACCCCAGTGCACAGGCCTCCTGTGTTGGAGGGCCTCAGCTGTTCCTCCCCCAAAGCTTGGGTTAATTCTGGATGCATGAGAAAAAAAGAGTTTGCTGAGCCCTTCCTAATTTTCCCTTTGGCAGCAGAGAGATGTGGTTTAATAGGAGTGTGATGGATTCATAGTTCCCTGCAAATGTCCCAGCAGTGCTTTGCCTTAGCAGACCTTCCCAGAGCTCAGTCCGTGTCTCCTCCGTTATGGCCTGGAAGGTGGTAGGGAGCTGTGTCTGGTTCCTAGGTTGATTAAATAGTTTGATGAGGTTCCCTGCTGGCTGCATAGCACTTATTGGGGGTGGGGGATATTTGGGGTATGAATTTTTTTTTGGTCTGATTTGTTGTTTTGAAGCGACAGGATTTGAATTCCCTATGAAACAAGTCTGTGCTTTCGAGCATCTGTTGAGTGTTTTACGGTCTATGCTCTCTCTCCTTGCCTGTTAAGCATTTGGGTATATTCAAATGAGGAGGGAAATGTCTGCCAGGCTGCCCTCCAGGTCAGAAAGCATTCCATACAGCCCAGGCATAGTGTTCCCTTCCCCCATGCTTTTGTCACCAAAGGTCACCTGTGTAGCACTTGTTCATTCTTCTTTTCCAGCTTTCCAGCAGAAGCCAAAAGGATGTTAGGTTTTTACAGGACACTAGGAATTGAATGAGATTACAGTATGAGTGAAAAAGTCTCAGAGCACAGAACAGGGAAAGAAATTAACATTTTTTTTGGAAGAGCTTAGTTTATTTGCTTATTTGATTGGGAGAGAACATATGAATTTTTTCTTCTCAGCTCCTTCTGCCTTGTTCTACAGACCCTACACTGTACATCTGCCACATCCTCATCTCTCATCTTGACTCCATTCATATAACCCCATTTCTCTAGGAAGAGAGGGGAAGGTGGCAACTGCAGAAATGGGGAGGGGGAATAAAATATCCAGACTTCTTCAGGGCTGGGAGTAGAATTAAATCCTGGGATTTTTCCCTTGAGTACACCATATGGAAGGATAGGATGGTCACATATGTACAATGTATTGGCACAGACTCTCTGGAGTCCATTTCTAACCCCGATGGTCCAACCTCAGATAAGCTTCTATGTCTCTAAAAGCTTCAGCATACCCATTTATAAAGTGCAGATAAGAATTTAGTAAACATAAAGACCTTAGCACAGTGCAGAGTCCATTTTATGTCAGAAATGTTAATGATGCTTGTTACTGTCCCTCTGCAAATTGCTACTTCATATCATTTTAACACTGCCGCTGTCAGGGCTTAGATGTGAAATTTCTGCCACAGACTCGTGTTTTGAACATTGGGTCCCCATCATCTTGCTTTGTTTCAAGAAGTTCTGGAGCCTTTAGAAGATGGCAACTAGCTAGAGAAAGTGGGTCACTGAGGACAGGCCTTCAAGCCCATCTCTTAGCCCTGGTTCCAAGTCTTTCTCTGCTTCCTGGTCTCCCTTTCCTGATAAGGCAGCCACGGACTGTCCATGGCCATACCTTCCCTGTCATAGTGGACTTGATTCCATCAAAGGGAGAGCCAGAAGAGAGCCTTTTCCGTTCAAGTTGCTTTTCTCATGTATTTGGTCATGGCAGTAAGAGAAGTGTACTGACATTGTCACCAAACTTAAGTTCAAGGGCAGAAATAGAAGGACAAAAGGTAAAGTTTTGCTTTAAATGATCTCAAATAGTTAACAGTGGCATGGGTGTGCAAAGCATATACACAACTAAATTGTAAACAGTACAAAAAAATGGTTTCTGATTGGCCTGCTCTTTGATCACCTCCCCCTAAGGGGTTGGGGTGGGGGGCCGGTGTGCAGCCTTACCAGGCCACAGAGGAAGAAAATGCAGCCACTCCTGATGAGACCTGATAGGCTAGGATCAGATGGAAAGGGAGGACAACCTCCCCCTATCAGTGGACTCGGGGAGGGGCATGGGTAGAGAAGAAGGAGGGAGGGTGGGGTTGGGAGAGGATGAGGGAGGGGGCTACAGGTGGGATACAAAGGGAATAAACTATAATTAATTAAAATAATTTTTTAAAAATGGTTTCTTAGAATT
Source organism: Pachyuromys duprasi (assembly GCA_028658305.1). NCBI lineage: Eukaryota > Metazoa > Chordata > Mammalia > Rodentia > Muridae > Pachyuromys > Pachyuromys duprasi. The sequence goes on along the minus strand of CM053757.1, from coordinate 35,290,926 downwards.
AAAACAAAGGGTTCAGCTGTTCAGAGTGTATGCTGCTCTTGTAGAGGACCCAAATTCAGTTCTGTGCACCTACTTACACACACATATACACATTATTAAATATGAAGTAAATCTTTAAGCATATGTATAAGATGGAATTTGGGTCCTGTCTGCTCAGTGGAAAGTAAGTGATGAGTTCTGGAGTTGGGCAGGAGGCCACATCTGGAGCACGGATCAAGCATCTAAAAGGAGAACTGAGGGAAAAGGTGGGGACATGGTTTGCTTGATCAGAAAGCACTGATTGAATGACAACTTCTAGGCAATGGGATCAGCAGACACTGAACCCAGCACTCTTTCTAACTGGGGTTCTTCTTAGGGGAAGAGACAGACCATCATTATCAGTATCTAGCAAACAGAAATTGCTAACTTGCCCAAAAATCTGAGTTAGGGAGATGCCTTGGACATGCACTGAGCCTCCTGGGAACATTCCTTCTTGGCTGTGTTCTGTGCAGCTCCACTTCTGTGACTGAAATGGCAGTGAAGATCCTTGGTATCAGTTTGATTCCATAAGTCAAAGAAAAACAGAGTAAAGTTAGACTCGGGATTTACTGATGATGTAACAGCATTCACATTCAGGTTGGAAGCGAAGCAAATAACTAGGAAGCATAGTGTCATTATTTAATCTGTATGGCAGGCAGTTCTCCATTCAAGATTCAGTCTCATTCAACACGTTAATTGATGACTTAATGATAGCCAACTGTGGTGCTGGCCAAAGACACACCCTGGACCCCTGCCTTTCTGGAACACACAGCCAAGCCTGAACAACAGATGCTTCAAACCTTGGATCCAAGAAATGCATGTGTTAACACAATGACAACCAATGACTCCTGGGAAACATAAAAGCAGAAGACCAATTTCATTCTGCAAATAAGGAAAATCTTCCTGGAGGGAGGATTTGGGATTAGTCCAAGGGTTGGAGGAGCCATTAAAGGCATACAGTACTGATTATACAAAATCCTCCGAAATCTAAACCTTTGAGAAAAGGTTCAACAGTCCCGCATAGAGGGTAGAGGCCCGGAAGCAGGGTACCTAGATGGAAGTCATGATTTGTAGTAGCAAGTGGGATAAAATGCTGACTTGATACCAGGTGCTATGAAGCTTCTTCCTGTGAGTCACCTCTGCTCTAACAGCAGCTCTGAGATGATGTCCACTCTCACACCCATTACGTATGAGGAAACTGGCAGATCAGCCTAGTTTCTGATAGTCTCAGGGTCAGAGGACAAGTTAAGTCGCAGGGGTAAAACGCAAATCCAAGTAATCAGATTCTAGAATGTTCACTTCTCTAACAATTTTATTCAGCTATAATTTCACATACCATACAACATGCCCACTTAAACTGTAGAAGTTGGTGTTTTGTTTTGTTTTTAGTAAAATGAGCCCTTGCTCATCGCATACTGACAGGAATAAAACATAGTTAGAAATTCCATCCTCACAACAATGACAAGTTAGCAGCATAGAAGAATAGCAAATGTACACATTATGCATTTACATGACATGACAGTTTTTAGGAATGAGTACTCTTAATGGGGAACTGCGTAGATTTGTGCCTGGAGTTGACAATGGGTGGACAACCATGTAGAAGAATGACTGGACAAAATGGGAAGGTCTTAGTGAGGCATAGATATGTGTGTGTGTATGTGTACGTGTGCACATGTGTGTAGATGCATATGTGTACAAGTATGCCCACGTACACAGGGGCCAAAGTAAGGCACGTCCCTTCTCAGGACTAGAGCTGTAGATATTCAGACATTCCAGCTTGCTGGCTGGCTTTATTCGTTCGTCTATTCTAGTCAGTTTCTTTGTTTGTTTGTGTGTTTGTTTAACATGAGTGTCAGGGTTCCACGCTCAGGTCCTAAAGCTCACAAAGCAGACACTTCACTGACTGAGCCACCTCTATAACCAACACAAAGCCTGCTTATTCAGATTCTGTGTGTCTTCTTTCTTTCTCTCTCAGTATAGGATGTGACATGTGTCACATGAGAGGACAGAGAATGACCATTCTAGGTTTTGTGACTTATTGATAGGGAGAAGGCTGAGAAAAGGCCAGAATGATGTTCCTGCTTCTGCTGTCTTTTCAAATGCCATAGTGCCGTATTTGGGGGTGGCATATCTTTTGAGCCCAGCAAGCACGTACTGATTTCTGTATTAGGTATTTTGTATGTATTAAGGGTAAGTGCATTTATGTGTGTGTGTTATGTATACACACATTATGTATTTTATATACACATGTTATTATAGTTGAGTATGTATGTGTATATGTTTATATGCACTTGAATCTATTAGAAAACCACAGTATCCTAGTGAAATTTTTGTGTGATAAACTGTTAATTTCATATTTGAAAAAAAATGGTAGGGCTGGAAAGATGGATAAGTCATTAAAGACTATGCTCACAACCAACCAACCAACCAAACAAACAAACAAACAAAAAACAGTGGGTGGATGTTAAAGACCTTCAAATTGGAAATGGCAAAAACCAATGTGTGTTTTATGGAACACCCTAAATAAGATTAACCAGTGGTGGGTGGGACAGATGTTTCTAATCAAGAAAACAAACCCATGCTTAACATTTGCACTCAGTGGCTGAATTTTAAAAAGACATTTCTGAGAGAAAGTGATGTAGCCTTCTCTCCAGGGCTTGTAAAACCCAGGTTTTCATTTCAAAATTTCAGCCCAAAGGGAGCATGCTGATCATCTGGGAAAGCGCAGAAAGAGCAGTTTGGAAGGAGCTTGCACATAGCTAGTGAGTACTGTGTGCAGGGCATTGTTCTTCTCATTGCTTGATATGAGTCAGTGGGAGGCCAGAGCACATTTAAAACACTCATATCATATGTGGAAGAGGTTACGTTTAACTAAGCAAAGAAGAACAATAATGTGAAATCAATATGTATGAGCTATGAAGGAAGGCGATGTGCTTTTCTTCTTTGTCTACTAAATGTGTCTCAAATCCCAGTGAAAATGGCTTTCCCTCCTGACCTCCTATCTGTCTAGCTGACTGGTTATTGGGGAGCATTCAGGCTCTACTGGTTCAGTCATATATTTGACAAGGGTGTTCTTGCATGAGAGCCTGAGCAAGTTTCCTTGACCTGATATTCCCTACCTCCCAACCTGCTCCTGCTAAGACTCTGATAACATACCTCTCCTCATATATTGTAACCAAAGTTTTCTGGTGGGGTAAAGAAAAGAGCCAATTTCTTAGCTTTGAAAAGTAGTTTCTACCTGGCATTGGAAATCTACGGAGGCACAAGAGATCCCAGAGAGTCATCAGAGAGACTTGCATGCAAAACAGCTCTGGGAATTAGAGCCATGGAAATGTCAGAAAAGGCAACTCTGCAAAGTGGAGATTCATGTTTGCTCCTCAAAGACTTCCCTGGGTAAAGTTAGATGAAGCCAGAAGCATCTAAACAGAGATGACATCGAAAAACACTGTTACCCTTGTGGCAGAGTGCAATAATTGAAGGGAAGCTTAAAAAATGTAATCCTTGTCTGGGACAGTAGCATGGGTTATCATTCAAAATGAAAATGTAGTTCTGTCACTTGAATAATCAAGGAATCGAAAATGAATCATGGGATGGGAATGAGGAATATTTTCCTGCAGAATCTGTAATTTCTTCCTTTTCTTTTTGTTTTTCTGTTTTTTTCTTTTTCTTTTTTTTTTTTTTTTTTTGGAGACATGGTTTCTCTGTGTAGCCTCAGCTGTTCTGGAACTTACTCTGTAGACCAGGCTGACCTTGAACTTATAGAGATCTGCATACCTCTGCCTCCCAAGTGCTGGGATCAAAGGTGTGTGCTACTACCACCACTTGGCAGAATCTGTACTTTCTATTGGTGACAGAGTCCTAGAGAGTAAAACTGCAGATCATTAATCTCCATTCTAATCAAAGGAGTTGCTTGATTTCCTTTAGAAGCAAATGAGAAGAGTGATGTAAATCTTTGCCTTTCAAAGTCCTCTGACCTGCTGAATTCTTCCCATGGTTTCCTAGACTCCACTCTTCCTAAATGATAATATACCCCCATCCCAACATAACTGCTTAGAGTTGCCTATATATGCTATTACTATTATAAGCCAGAGATGCGATAAGGATATAACAAGAACAAAACATGATTCCAAACTCTGACATATGTCAATATTATTTCATGTTTAATGTCACAGGCCAGATGACATTCAATTCTGATGTGAGAAAGCTTGCTGAAGACAGGGGTGGGAGAAGGTGAGGAGTATTCCAGTACTCTGAAAGCAAACAGTGGTTCTCAACAGAAGTATAAGGGGTAAGCAGGTGACTCTTTTGTCCAAAGGAGGGAGACTTGGCAGAGTCTAGAGACATTTTTGATTATTGCAATTCAGCTTGGAGAGTACCACTAGCAACAAGTAGGTACAGGATAACTCTGACAATAAAGAATTAACAGATGTCTAAGCCTTCCCTGTTAATTGAACTGTAGAAGCCATAGGTCAGAGGGATGGTAACAGACTGTTGCTGAAATACTATCATAACTGGAGTTGGGTATCTCTAGCTCTGTGCCCTCTTCCCCCTTAGAGACTTGTGTGTCCTCTGATTGCTCTGATTGCAAATGAGAGTCTTGCCCTCTCTACAAACCAAGCACACAACAGGGGAACAATTAAAATTAACCACTAGTATCTGTTTTTCCCAGGACTTAGCTTCACAGTATTGGCTGAAGGAAGAAACTGCAGATGAGGGTTCTTTCGAGTGGAGAAACGAAAGGACTTAAGAATTACAGTTTGACTGTCTGCTAATATCTTTTGTCTGTAATACAAGGAAGGTAGAAGCCTGGGCATGACAAGTCTACTTCTAGTTGGTAGAAGTGGGAAAGTCTACTCCGTCTCAATACACCACAAATAATACCTGTTTCGGTATTCAGTATTACTTATTCAGTCATCACTTATGCAATATACTTGCAATAGACTTGGAGGGGCATTTGCAACAGTACAGACATCTGCTCACACCTAATACATATTTCCTGTTGCTTTATACATGTAACATTCATTCTATAATGCTGGGCTTATTTATGCTATATCTCTTGGGTCTTTCCATGAAAGTGACTGTTGTTTCTACAGGTACAAAGATCTACTTTCACTGAGGTAAATGGTAAACTGAGCATGTCATCCGAGGACCTTTATAGTTGCAAGAAGTGGAGATCTACTTTAATGTGGTGTGCTTGGCTAGAATGTCCAGGTCCAGAGATTCAATATAATAAAAATAAAATAGGATGAAGTCATAATATAAGATGGTGGAAGCCATGTCATCCATTCAGTGTAAGAAATAAGCCTAAGCTTCCCATGGTAGCATAGATGTAAGCTCACAGCTCCATCTGTTTAAGATGCTGAGTTGTGCTGAAATTGGTGCCATTTCCTCTTCTCCCCTGAAGGCTGATTTGGCCCAGTCCTGAAATGAGTCCTCAAGTTATGATCAATTGCCCTGTGGGAGAGTGATTTCAGTGGGGTCCCTGGGTCTCTAAAACCCCTTTGCACTGATGGATTAAGGGGACTGTCAACTCCATCTGTTTAGTGAGCTTCTCTTTGAGATGTCCCCATTTGTCATGGAAATCATAGAGAGGTGTTTTTTTTTTTTTTTTTGCATTGCCTGAGTAACAGGGTTCAGGAAAAAAAATGAGCCCATACTGATTAATTTGTTGGTATCCAATGTCCCAAGAATTGGGCCTTGGGATAGAATTTTCAGAGAACTTTTTAAAAAGATTCACAGAAAATTGAACAGACCTAGGTGGAAGTTTTGCATTTCACCTTTAATTAATCATGCTTTGCTTAGTCTTCTGACTTTTAAGAAATCTGCATATGAAAGCTACACATTTTAAAAATAAAGAGTCTATACAGGAACCAGAAGAATTCTCTGGGTGGTGCCATCTGTCACTAGTAGTTGCATTTTGCTTATAGTTTTTGTTTGTTTGTTTGTTTGTTTGATAGACCTGAGCCATAGGTTGGACAGTAGGTAAAGCTGACATTGTACATGCAGGAGCTAAGGCCAGGACAGAGAGGAAGGTTAGAGTTACATGTATGCTTCAAATGTGATCACTGTTAAACTATATTAACCACTTCATATACTTTAAAAAACCCAGAATGTAAGATAAGGGACCTGGCTCTAGCAACACACTATTTTATATCAATGCTGTATAACTCCTTAGTAAGGTCTAGAAACAAAACATGGACTATAGGAAGACTGTAGATAACCTGTCACTTACAAAGATAAAATAACAAAAGCACAGAATAACTTTGGTCAGTTACCAAAATATGAAATCTGAAGGACATTAATCTGTTGATAACTTCTCACTGGATGAATATGCTTTATACCATGTAGAAATCCTAATATTTATTGTCAGTTAGAACATGGGCTAGGATTTGGTTTTAAAACAAAAAAAAAGGAGAGAAATAATTGGAATTGAGCATCCTTGATTACAAAAATGTTCATCACAATGGAGCACATAGCATCACTCTGATGGATTTACCTTCTCTTCTTTCTTCTCTTAACCATCCTCTTTACCAAAATCACAAAAGCAGTGAAATCTTAAAATATCTTAAAGTTGTCTAATCAGTGAGGGGGCTGCATTTAGACATCACACCTGCCTCAGTGGGGAGGAGAAGGGTTAGTGTGCCTCTGAATCACAAAAGGAGCTTCAATACATGTCCTATAGGAGTAGCCTGCTGTCCTGAGTCTGGTCTTAGTGTAGATGGCATGATGTTTACCCCTGCTAGAAGGGGAATTCTAAGTTGGTAATGTTTCTGAGCCTTACAAATGTGATGAGAACACTGGTTCTGAATTCCTAGGTAGTCACCATGGAAATAAAATGTTTCCTGTAAAGGTCAGCCCCTGGTATACTCAACTAACACAACTATTTCATCATTATGAGAACGAATCATCTCCAAGCTTTGCTTCTCTCACCTCTTTGTTGTTAAAGTGATTAAGGCAATGCCAGGCAAATCAGCAAAAATATGTATGGCCGCCAATCATTGTTCTTATTTGGATCTTGTATGTTTCCTATAGGTTGACAGCTAAATGAAAACCTGAGACCCTCATGAAATGTAATATATAAAAACATTCTAACTCCCAATAGTATTAATATGCACAGACTCAAGCAAGAAAAGCCAGAGAAATATTGGTCAAAATGATTTCTAGTAATGAAACTTGGAAATTGTTTCTCTTTCCACTGAGTCAAACAATGGGGAAATCTGGGCCAAAGTTGAGATCATAAGGGAGCAAACATTTGCTGATGCTGATTGGGTCAAATTGGAAAAGAGAAGGACACTGAAGAGTGAGTTCATGCTTTGAAAGAAAAATCTCAAAAGATTGTGCTGCCTTCTATGCACAGTCATAGAAAGAATGTTCTCCTGGAAACTATGAGTCACATGGAAGTATGTGTCATAAGATATCAGCTCATTGGTTGATAGAATTATGATTTGGTTTTTTATTGTGTTAATTCCAAGGTTTGGTAAAGCAGACTATCTCACATTTTATAAGAAGTAATGGTCCATGCCAGAGTCTTTTTCTGGAAAGAGTCAGATACATAGCGAGTAGGTTATTAGGTTTACAGACCAGGAGATCTGATTCAGCTTCTCAGTTCTACAGTTGTAGTAGAACAGCCATGAGCCCTCTCCAAAATCAAACTAATATAGCTATGTTCCAATGAAAATCACTATAAGAACCCACAACTGGACATATTTGTCCTAGGGGGTTGGTCCAGGCAACAGTTCTGTCACCCATTCACTATTTAAATATCAATGACTGTATCGTATGAATTTGTAACAGCATAGGCTTACTGAACCCCAATCTTTAACATTTTTGATCATGCCTGGTACACAGCAGGTGCTTAATAAATGTTTGTTGGATAGATGGATTCATGGACACCCACAGCAGCTTATGGTTCTCTATTTCTAGACAAGGAAAGCTAATACAATAACATTCATTGCACCTTCTCTATGTCAGTCACTCTTTTAGGCATTGAGCTGTACTTTTTCATTATTGTTTTACAACAGCCAATTAGCAAGACATATCATGTGTTTGAGGTGTGCTGCCTGCTGAACTTGTTGGTCTCTCAATCTTAAACGAGCCACTTAAGTGCATCATGACTTCTTCTTAGCTAAGAATATTTGTGAGAATGAAAGACTACATGGGAAGCCTGCCCCTACCCCATAATGGAAAGTAATGCTCAGAATTGCTTTGGCAAACAGACCAGAGTAGAAAGGGTTAATGTTATGTATCCTTTGAAGTTATAGTGGGAACTGTGGGGCCTATAAACATTATTAATATTTGTTCACCCAGTATATCCCCAGAACCCTTAGCAACCACTAAATAAACACAAATAAAGGACTTAAAAAAAAACAAGGTGATAAGCAAATGAGCCAGTCAACCCACCCCACCTGGAAAGGGCAATATGGCTACCAGTATCATGAGTGTTAATTTAATAAGGCCCCAAGAGATTGGAATATACATCTCAATATAAAATACTGAGCAGTGCCTGGTCGGTCCACTTAGTGATGCCATGAAGGCCAAGGCATTTTTATAATGGATCCATAAGGCATTTTTCAGGACCGCTTGGTAATCCATCCTTATTTCCTGGTATACACATGGTGTGTTCCATTTAAAGGAGAAGCTAATGGATTTATGTTAAAACATATGGATTTACAGCCTGGAATGAAATATATTCATGTATAGTATACCTTTCCTGTTTAGGGAAAGGGGAGAATCAACTGCAGCAGATTAGTATTGACTAACTGTCACTCCGAGTGACAGAGCTACACATGATATGCTTAGCAAAAAACCTAAATCGAGCTAAAGACAACACTGCAGATAGAGGTTTTGACACTTTCTTTTCTTTTTTTTTTATTTCTGGTTTAAGGGATAATCAGTTCAGCATCTAAAAGAATGCTCGTTGGCACTGAATAATTCAGACTTAGCAGACACTTTTATTTTTGTTTTATTTTCCCTGTTCTCTCTCTCTGCACTTTGATACTGGTGCTGTTAATAAGGACGGAGTGGGAAAAATGAAAGAGGCTCACAAGATGCATGTGCTCCTGGATTGGGGAAGAAAGTGAGCTGCCATCAGCCCTCTTGAGTGTCTTATCACAGTTCAGGCTGGAAAAACACTTTTGAGCATGCCCATTTTAATGGTTCCTTACTAGCTGTTGTTGCCCATGATTTCCTGCTTTGTATTAAGCAGATATTTGGTGTGAAGTTGTGTAGAATTCCGGACTACCCTCAGCTGAAACTTTGGTGGGGACTAGGGATGCGGCTCATTTGGTGGACTGCTTGCCTAGCATTCGTGAGACAGTGGGTTTGACTTTTAGTGCCACAGAAACCAAACACGATGGTGTGTGCCTAGAGTGATAGCCTTCAAGGAATTAAAAGTAGAAGGATCAAAGATCCAAGGTCATCCTTGGCTACAGAGGGAATTGGAAATAAGCCTGGGATACATGAGATTGTGAGTGCCAAAAAGTAGGGACTAACAAGATGGCTCAGTAGTTAAGAGCACTAATTATTCTTCCAGAGGACTAGCTTTTGATTATCAGCACCCATATGGTAATTCACAACTGTCTGTAACTCCAATCCCAGGGACATCTGAAGCCCTCTTCTGACTACACTCTCTTCTGGCTTCCTTGAGCACTGCATACATGTAGTACACAGACATTCATGTAGGCAAAACACCCACATACATAAATAAATTAAAATTAAAAATATAATAAAATAACTTTTGTAAGGTCTAGAGAATCATTCTTCCAGTTTTAGTGGACTGTCAGGGACAGACAGTCAAGTTGTGGATTCTTTTACCACAGGTGAAAATAAGAAATTCTTCTGGATATGTTTAATTGGAACTGACTGAAAACAAATTAATAGGGTTGGAGGGTGCATAATGAAAACGTGCTAACTTAAGGAAACTGAGGAGTCTAAGCGTGGTTAGCTGTGATGCTCTTAACTCCTCCTCTGCCCTGGTTCCTTCCAAACAGTTGCTGAGCAGACATCACCTATGAGGGAGAAATGGAAACGCCTTTGCCCACAGTGCCACAGAATCAATCCTTGAAAAGCACTGATTAGCTTGTCTGGGTCACACGTTCTTGGGCTGTTCACTCTTTCTAGAGACTCAGACGTGAAGGTTGGCCAGAAGCCATATTCTTCTGTATTTGGGGGGGGGAGGGGAGGAAAGAAAGACCTGCGATAATCAACTTTCATTTTTTCCCCAAATGTTCAAGTAGAGATAAAGGGTGTTGAACAACCAGGCATTATTCTGCCCCTTCTACCTCAGGTATCCCTCTACCTCTGCCTCTGCTGAGGTAAGACTATAGGTGTGTGCGTCCATACTTGGCTCCATGACCATTTAGTTGATAGCACCGCCATAGCTGCTGAGCAGTGGCTGAAGGGACTTACGTTAGAGCGGCTTTAATAGAGTTTGTCCTTTGTGAAGAGAAACCATCACTCGTTAGTCAGTTCTGCAGTGGATGAAAAGCTTTTCTTTGTTTCTGCTGCCTCAGACAGTCACCAACCCCCTCCCCATTACCACCCAGATAAAGAATCTAGCTGCAGAAAAGGGCAGAACAGTAAAAAATGAAGCTGTGTTTGTGTCATTCGTCAATATGGAATCTTCCATACTCAGCAACAGACACAGTTCAGAGAAAGGCCCTTAATGTAAGATGCCACATGCGCACAGGGATCGGGTCAGGGGAGAAGAGTAATGACTGCTTGTTCTACTCCCTTTATTTCCACTTGAACAATTATTTGCTTTGAAAAAAAAAGAAATGAAAGCTAATAATTGCCAGTCTTCCTTTCCTCTTCCCCCAAATAGAGAGATTGGCTTAGGGCCAATCTGCATATGTGAGTCTCTAGAAAAAAATGAATGGCCCAAGAATGTGTGACCCAGACAAGCTAATCAGTGCTTTTCAAGGATTGTGTGGCACTGTGGACAAAGGAGTTTCTATTTCTCTTTCAGAGGTGATGTCTGCTCAGCAACTGCTTGGAAGGAACCAGGGGAGAGGGGGAGTTGAGTATCATGGCTGACCATGCTTAGACTCCTCAGTTCCATAAGTTAGCACATTTCCATTATGCACCCTCCAACCCTATTAATTTTGTTTTCAGTCAGTTCCAATTAGACATATCCATACAAATCTCTTATTTTCATCTGTAGGTTAAAAAAAGTCCACTACTTAACTATCTATCTCTGACACTCCACTAAAGGTGGAGGAATGATTCTCTAGACTCCATAAGGTATGTTGAGGTCAGTCTGGTCTCCACAGAAAGTACATAATGAGAACTGTCCTGAAATGGGGGCGGGGGAGACTATGGAGACACATTTAGGAGATATCTAAGGATATGTACAGTTTTATAGGAAACAAACCAGTTTGCTTAGGTCATTAGAAAAGCAAGAACCTTGGAAGGCTGTGAGAAGATAGTTCGTAAGCAGCTTGCTAAATGTAGCCAAGCACTGTGAGCCCTATAGCAGAAAAGCCACTAAAGTCTATGTGTTCCCGCCATTCCCCAAAGGCTAGGGGAACTAGCCTTTTCTGTTGTTTCACTCTTTCACATTGAGATGTCATTTGACACTGAGATGTTATTTCTTACACTTTTCAACATGGCACCTACCCAGAATATATGTGAGGAAGCTAGAAATATGATCTCTGAACAAGTTTTTCTGACATCATGTTTCTGAAGAGGAAGAGACAATAGATGATGTTCAGTAAGCGTTGGCCATTGCTCTCTCACCTATGGACAATATCCCTTGGATTCAGGTTCTGTTATTAAGCTACTATCTGATTGGTCAAAGGGGCAGCCTTTAGCAGAGAAGCTACTGAGTAGGATGTGCACAGATTGCGATTATGACTCTGTGATATTCTTTGCCTGAAGACAGTGGTTTGTGGATATGAATTGTAATTCTCAACATGACCAAAAAGGTAACACATGAACAGGGAGATGCAAGCATGGGTTGCCAGCCTGATTCACTGGTGCTTAGATATCTAGTCTCACTTCCTGTGCCCCATCTGGAAGTGGGCACATGATTTCAGTCATCTCATAGAGACACAGTGTGAACTAGATGAATAAATCCATGAAGTTTTTAGAAAATATATCCCCAGAAAGAAGCACTTATGAGATGTCTGTAACCACTGTGGCTTTTACTGTTTCCATCTGTCTTGAGCTCTTGTAGTGGTCCAGCAGGATATCCCAATCCTATCACAACTATGTTGTTCAGTAATTGAGGAAGCATTTGAGATGTCATGAAAATATGGGGAGGCCCACTGATCATTGGTCCATTGAGTCCCTCTGGTATCTTCAAGTTATTTCTGATTATTTAAAAACTGTCTACTCTCTTATCGGCAGTTGATAACTGCTGGGGAAGGAAGAGACCTTTTTTCTCAGGGATACGGCCTCTGGTAGGTTGCCCATGTTCTCATGGATTGCCCATAGCCATGTCCATATGGGTATCTCAAACTAGACACGGTGACTTATAAAGAAAACAAAAATATAATATATGAAATTGGGAGTGGGGTTTGGGAAAGGTCTGGAAGATGTAATGTAGTAGATATGATCAAAATGTATTAGGTATGTATATAAAATCCTCACAGAATGGATAAATATGGCTTAACCTATGTCAGTTCTCAACTCTAATGGCATAGAAAGGGATTGAAGATCTTCTCTGAAAATGCAGAGTCCCTATGGCACAGGTTCAGCCTTCTAGAGGCATATCATAGCTGTTTCCTCTGAGAGGCTATCCCCTCCTCCCCTCCATAATGATGACACAGAACTTCCATTCTGTTCAATTTGTCTCTGTGTCTAGCTTCTCTTTGGACTCCTGCCAATCCCTGCCCCTTTCCTGAGGACCAACAAGTCCTGACTACTGGTTGAGCTTTTATAAAGCTGGAAGGAGCTAATGCTCAAAAGCAACATTTGCTTTTGACCCAGTGAAAACTTCTATCATGAAACTCACCTCAAGTGTCTTTTGTAAATGAGAAAAAAAAAGTCAGATTCCAATACCATCCCATTTAAAAAGCATTCCACAAAAAGCAAAACAATAAGGGAGCTGCTCCTAAGATGAAAGAAAGAAGAGCAAGAAGAAACTGTGGTAGAAATTTAAAGATTAAAATTCTTCTATCTTCTGCTTATAGCAGTATAAACAACCTTAGGTCTGCAGAGATATACCCCATGGAAACACCTTCCTTTAAGGAAACAATCATCAAGGATCTGGGGAGGTTGGGGGAGGGGTGGCTACTTGGCATGAAGGGGAGTGAAAAAATAAGGACAACAAATATAAACCAGCATTTCAAAACCATCAGTCACAGAGATGAGTTAAGCTTGATGATCACATCACAGTTGGACTTCATACAGATGATCTGACTGCACTGAGGTGGAGAGATTAAGAGGTAGATGTGTGAAAAGACTAGTCGCCTGGGAACATATCTCTGCAGTCTCCACTGTGACTTTCTGGAGAGTAAATGGGAGGTACTAGGGTGGAGGTGCTGGCTGGCTCATGGGAGAGCAGAAGTTGGGGCAGTTAGTGAGAAATGGTGAAGGGCTGCAGAAGAAGACTCTTTGATCATGGCAATATTTGGTAAATCTTAAATAATATGATTTACTACAAAAGGAAAGAAAAGTACTTTCTGGCTCAAAATAGAGCAAGAGCAAAATTATGGGGAAAAGACACAATGGCTTAAGCATTAATATTTACTGTTCTTGCAGAGGACTCAAGTTGGTTCCTAGCAGCAATGTCAGATATTCTGTAAATCCAACTCCAGAAGAATCAGATACCTCTGGTCTCCATAGGCACCTGTGCATACATGCTTGTATACACGCATGCACACACACACACACACACACACACACACACAAACACAAATAAACCTTTTTTAAAACATCATTGGGAAAAACAAACATCTCTCAGAAAGTAATGCAAGGTTGCTACAAGTGTAAGGATAGAGGAAGGGTGACTTCCATCATTATATCTTTTTGCTAATTGTGAAAAAAAATGTTTTAAAGGATATGGCCCATCTGACAGGTCCATTTACTTCTCTCCCTTGGTGGTTCCTGCACTGGTATTGAATTTCAGACACTAGTGAGTTTCCCTTAATGTGGTTCAAAGAAAGCAGACATAGGGACTGAGCAAGTCTAACAGTAGACGGTTGCTGGTGGCTTTATGGTGATAAGAATCAACCACTAGGTGTCTGAAATCCTCCATGACTGTGAAGATGACCCTTACAGTTTCATGTATGCATCATGTAGATTAATAAGGAACACAAGTGGAACCAGCCACTTTCTTTGTGCCCCATGTATGAGCAGTAAAATTCCCTCTGTGCTCCTCTCCAGAAGCGTGTCCCCACCTCTCATTAGGTGACGTTGTGTGGTAGACGTGGTCTCTCCTAGTTTGAAGAGGGTATGAAAAGGTGGCTTTTTAACTGGAGACATTGCTTTTGTTAATAGTAGGATCTCTGTTTGAAAGGGACAGGGGGAAAATGATAGTTGCTCTATGCTGGCCATTCTGGAAATAAAGTTGATGGATAACGTCAAAACCAGAGTCACCATTAAGCCATCTGCAATGTGCACCCACCTTATGGCTTCCTTTCCTAACAAGATTGCATCCAGAAATGAAACCATTTGAGTACTTTCCTTAATTCTATCAAAGCTTTTATTTCGATTTGCTATTTTTTTTTCACTTTCCAAGTCATCGTCTTATCTCCGATAAATGATTTTCTTAAGTTTCTTCAATTACATTTTAGGCTGTGTTTCTCTGTGGTTCTCAATTAATACTTCAATTTTCTTCTCTGTAGGAAGGCATCGCCACCCACCTGCTCGGCTACTTTTTCAGTGGCAAGGAAACCATTAGAAACCATGTCTGCTCTGTTTCCCCAGGTCTCTCAACCTCCATTGACTCCCTTGGTGTTGATTGCTTTCACTGTGAGAGACACTTGAGAGTGGAGGTTTCCACGGAGCAGTCCATGTGTCCTTCAGTCCCAGGTGGAAGGGCAGGTCACAGCAATGCTCTCCCGAATTTGTCGGCATGGTTTACTTTGTTTCTCACCCTTTCACCTACATCCCCTGGTTCTGGCCACCTGTCCCATGCAGGCCTGGAGGGCAGTGTTTATAGGAGGTCATATTCATGCAGCACAATGTGCACCATCTTTGGGCAGCATGAGTGCAGCTCTCTGCTGTGCTGGTCACATAGCCCCCATCTCCTTGGTACAGATGCTCTGCTATTCATGTCCTCCTGTCCCAAAGGACACCCTAAACAAGATGTTCAACCCAAGATAAATACAACCAATGGGCTGAACGTATTTATTTGTGTAGTGTTGTTTACTATAATAATAAAACGTAGGCATAAGAAACTGAAATGAGATTGCTGGGTGCTTCTACGGTTCCTTTTTTCTTTTCCTTTTTTCCCCCCTCTATTCTTGACATGATGATACAACAAGCATGAGTGTTAGGCTGTTGATTTCTCTGGCAGAGTTTAGTTAAACTATCTGTCTCTCCATAACTTTCCCGGATGTTCCCATATGTAAATCTTAAACTGCCTTGCAGTCTCACACTCCACACAAATATTCACAATGTGCATTTCCATCATATGATGGGGTCAATGAAACTGCTAGAGCACTTAAATTAGAGCTCACTGTATTATTCTCTGCCTCTAATACTAAGAACAGTTGATGAAGCCCTGTTATTGCTCAGGCCTTGTCTCCTTTTCGTGTTCTCATCATCTTCTAACACAATGAATAAAACATATCTATCACCTGTTGATCATTTTAATATAACAACCAAGTTTAGCAAAGCGTAAATGTGTTGTAATGTACTTTACTATATGCTATAGACAATAGCATATATACATGTAAACATGCCTCATGTATATATGTATACACACACACGCACACATAATACATATATATATATATATATATATATATATATATATATAACAATTCAATATACATAGACACACGCCTGTATATAAAGATTTTTTTGGTCCTCTGTGTTTGTTACTTTTCTTATTGTGGTGACAAAATCACCAACAAAAACCATGCAAGAAGGGAAGGTTTCCATCAGCTTATGGTTTGAGAGGATGTAACCCCTCATGATGGGGAAGGCATGTTGGCAGGAGTAGCTACAGGTGGGAAACCTACGGTTCCTCCTGTGCAGCTTGCTGTCTGCTGTTTGTGCAGCCCAGGCTCCAGCACCTAGAACGGTGCCACACACACTTAGCAGGGGGCTTCCTATCCCAGCCGAATTGAGTCAGCCCCGACATGGCCAGAGATTTGTTTCCAGGGCGACTCTATTAAATCGATCCTATCAAATCGACAAATATAAACCAGTACACCCTCTAAGGATCACGATTTGTCAGCTTGTCAACTTGTAGGCAATCCTATCAGCATTGAAAGCACATGATTTATAATAGTTTCACTCAAGAAGTTAATTTTTTCTCATGTAACTATACAACGAACTGTGCTGCTATACTAAGATCCTGGAAATGTAAAGATCAACTTTCTCACTGAAAATTGTCCTGAACTGTAGCGTGCACACAGAATAATAAACAATGATACATTACAACACTTAGAATAACTATAAAATTGAGTAACACTTTAAACTTTAATTTTTACATTCATTTCTTTCATGCGTGTAAGCACATGCATGCTGTATCACATGTGTAGAAGTCAGAGAACAACTTGCAAGAACTGATTCTATCTTTTCATTACGAAGGTACCAGAGCTCAAACTAAGACCACCAGGCATGGTAGCAGGCTCTTTTTGACCCATGTGCCAGCCCCAATCAAATTAACATTTTTAGTTTTGTTGCCTTGAAGTTTCATAAAAAGGAACACCTGAGTCAGTTTTCTCTACAAACCATATATGGAGGAGGCCTCCAGCAGAAACAGTTGAATGGATTAATTACCTATTCCTTTTAGGTTAGGAGAATGTAACCTAATCCCCCAAACAGAAAATATTTTCTGTGTAACCTAGAAACTGCTCACAACAACTACAGATGTTTTGCATTATCAGCTTTAAAAACACCAGCAGGGGAGACATGCTGGGATGAACCTGCCCCAAGTGACTTTTTCCATGAAAAGTTACTACCTTGCATCTGCCTATTGCTCACATCTGCAAAGGCCTTGAGATGGTGGCCTCCATGCTCACTGTGCCCAATCCCCAAAGTTGAGGAAGCCCGGCTTCCTCTCCAACTCTCTCTTCATTTCATGGATCTGACAAAATATAACCAGCATTTTCTTGAGAAAATGTGACAGCATGTTGCTCTCAGCAGGAAGACACAAGTTCATGCCAATAATTAAATACAGAGGCGGGGGGGGGGGGGGGCAGAGCTGCATCTGTCAAGTTTGCCAGGGAAGCACAAGGACCTAAGTTTTCTTATCCCCAGCACCCACATATAAAGTTGGTGTGTGGTG
The DNA here is from genome assembly GCA_028658305.1 of Pachyuromys duprasi. Lineage (NCBI taxonomy): Eukaryota > Metazoa > Chordata > Mammalia > Rodentia > Muridae > Pachyuromys > Pachyuromys duprasi. The sequence continues at coordinate 35,273,501 of CM053757.1, read as the reverse complement.
GTACTGGTTTATGTTTCCAGTCACTAGAGAGGCAGAAACAGGAGGATCTCAGAAATTTTCTAACCATCTCAGCTGAATCAGTAAGGCCTCGGACCCAGTGAGCACCCCTGACTGAAAAAAAAAAAAATAGGTGGGCAGCTTTTGAGCAACAACAGAATTTGAACTCTGGCCTCCAGGTACACATCTATGCACTCATACAAATTTTTACTTAAACACACACACACACACACAGAAACTAAATAATTAATTTTAAAAAATAGCTGCTTTCTGTGGAGTTTCCTGAGATTATTATCTGACAAATCACTTTTGTACCTACCATGATTTCTGTTCTGTAGAAGGTACCAGTTTCTTCACAACCTCTCCAGCATGTGTTGTCACTTGAGTTTTTTATCTTAGCCATTCTGATGGGTGTCAGGTGAAATCTCAGGGTCGTTTTGATTTGCATCTCTCTGATGACTAAGGACATTGAGCATTTCTTTAAGTGTTTCTCTGACATTCTATATTCCTCTACTGAGACTTCTCTGTTTAGCTCTGTACCCCATTTTTTAATCAGACTGCTTGATTTATTGCTTTTCAACTTCTTTAGTTCTTTATATATTCTGGATATGAAAGGGGGACCTTCCTCCATTATTGGTAGAAATGTAAACTTGTACAACCATTTTGGAAATCAATCTGGCGTTTTCTCAGACAATTAGGGATACTGCTACTTCAAGATCCAGCTATATCATTCCTGAGCATAAATCCAAAAGTTGCTCAAGTACACAGCAAGGACATTTGTTCAACTATGTTCATAGCAGTTTTAGTCATAATAGCCAGAACCTGAAAACAACCCAGATGTCCCTCAGTTGAGGAATGGATACAGAAATTGTGGTACTTTTACACAATGGAATACTACTCAGCAATTAAAAAGGAGGAAAGCATGAAGTTTTCAGACAAATGGTGGGACCTAGAAATGATCATCCTGCGTGAGGTATCCCAAAAGCAGAAAGACACACATGATATATACTCACTTATATAGACATATAAGATAGGATAAACATACTGAAATCTATACACCTAAAGATAAACAAGAAAGAGGACCTGGGGTAAGAGGATCAATCCTCACTTAGAAAGACAAATGGGATGGACATTGGATGTAGGAGAAAACAAGTAACAGGAAAGGAGCCTACCACAGAGGGCCTCTGAAAGGCTACCTAGCAGTGTATCAAACTAGATATTAAGACTCATAACCAAACCTTCGGCAGAGAGCAAGGAATCATAAGAAAGAAGGGGGAGTTAATATGATCTAGAGAGGACAGGAGCTCCACAAGGACCAAATATATCTAGGCACAGGGTTCTTTTATGAGACTGTTTCTCCAACCAAGGACCATGTATGGATATAACCTAGAACCTCTGCTCGATGTAGCCCATGGTAGCTCAGTATCCAAGTGAGTACCCTATTAAGGGGAACAGGGACTATTTCTGGCATGACCTCAGTGGCAGGCTCTTTGACTTACCCCCGCCCCAGGGATGAGCAGCCTTGCTAGACCACAAAAGAGGACATTGCAGCCAGTCTTGAAGATACCTGATAAACCAGGGTCAGATGAAAGGGGAGGAAGTCCTCCCCTTTCAGTGGACTTGGAAAGGGGCCGGGAGGAGATGAGGGAGAGAGGGTGGGATTGGGAGAGAATGAGGGAACAGGATACAGCAGGGATACAAAGTTAGTAAACTGTAACTAATATTAAAATTTTTTAAAAAGAAGGTACCAGTTTGTATAAAAATGGGTCTCAAATCTAAGGAATACTGTACTTGAGTATCAAACCATTTCCATTTCAATATTCTAGGCTTAAGCTAAGACTGTCACACATGTTCTAGAAGGAAATCTAACAATGATAGTTATATGAAAACCTTTTACCACCTTTGGTTTTGTTTTTCTAGACAGGTATTTTTCTGTGTAGTCTCGCGGTTGCCCTGGACTCACTTTGGAGACCAGGCTGGCCTCAAACTCACAGAGATCTGCCTGCCTCTCCCTCACTGATTTGTGGGATTAGAGGTGTGCACCACCACATCTGGCTTGAAAACGTTTTTGTCTAAAACTTTAAGGTAACAAGTGCTTTTTCACAGAGCATTTTCGATTAATTATTTGTGGTTTTCTGTAATTACTAAAATATATTACTTATACATAGAACAGGTGGTTTAATTTAAATTACTTTATATTTCTTGCCTCATCATAAGAAAACTAAAAACTGGAGCTTGCAACTAAAATACCAAATACTCTCTTGAATATCATTTTAGGAGTTAGATGGCTTCTGTGAACATCACTGGCCTTGAACACTTGTTAACATGGTTTGAACATCCATCTTAGGTCTCTTCTAGGGATCTGTGGTCACCCTTCCATGTCTTCTTGCTCAGTGAACCTGCTGACCTTGGTAGTTTTCTCCTACATACCTCTTCAGCTCATCCACTCCTTCTCTTCACTGTGAGTTTTCTAGCTAAGCCTTCCCTATACCCTCCTCCTCTGCACATCTGTGCATCTGTTATTGTCTTCTCCATGACGCAGCATGGCATCTGAATGCCATTATCATCACTATGGGGCTGCATGGCTCTTCAGCCAACATGTATTACTTGTGGTTCCAGTAGTTGGGAAGTCTGAATTCTGGTGTCAGAATGGCCAGACTTCTCTTCCTGACTTGAAGATGGCCACCTTCCTGCTCCCCTTACACTGGAGAAGGAAATGATTAGTAGTCTGCTTTTTCTTATGAATCTCATCCTGGGATAGTAGACAGGTGACTGGTATCATAACAGAAACAAGACAGAAAGAAGGCATATCTGGCACTTCTTCTGGGCACTAATTCCATCATCAGGTTTCCAACCTCATGAACTCTTCAAAAATCCAGTTGTATTCCTGCCCTACTTAGAGTTTCTATTGCTTTAGTAAGACACAATGACCAAAAGCAATTTGGACAGAAAAGTTTCCTTTTATTTTATTCTTCCTCCAAGTAAGTGAACCCATTGCTGAAGGAAATCAGAGCAGGGACTCAAGCAGGGCAGGGACTGATGCAGAAGCCAGAGAGAAGTATTTGCTCTAATGGCTTGTTTAGCCTACTTTCTTATAGGCTAAACAAGGACCCAGGACCACTAACCAAAAGCACAAACCAGAGTGAGCTGGGCCCTCCCATATTAACCATCCAGTAAAAAAAATACACCACAGGCTTGCCCACAGGCCAATATGTTGGAACATTTTTGAGGTTACCACTTCCAAAATGACTTTGGCTTATGTCAAGCTGACAAAATACACCCAGCATGCTCCTCACTGCCCCATCTTGTGCTGCCATCCCAACGGGGGTTAAGACTTCAACAAATCAGTATTTGGTTAACGTAAACACTTAGTCCACAAATACAACCACACAATCTTTTAAAAATCTGAATTTGATCAGATTATATCTCTTGATCACTAATTAGTTTGCCCTCTAGAACATTGCATTCCCTGGAACCGGTCCTTTTCTCTGTTATCCTGTCATGGCCGCCTCTTGCTAAATATGATCTAATTACACAGTATTAGTTTTCTTTCAAAACTGTCCGGCCTTTGTATTTTCTTTTGTATTGCTACATCCCTCTCTACATGTGCTCATTCCTAACGACTTTTCAGATATCAGCAAAACTTCAGTTCTTCAGAAAATATGTCCGCCAGTTGTGACTCTGGGGGTATTTAAAAGATTTATCTTCTTTTGAGTCTCTAGCACTCTTATGAATAAGTGTTCTCATGTGTGGGTTCAGTTAATTACCAATTATTTCAACTAGACAGGGTATGATAGTGGAAGATGTTCCACTCTACCAGTCTGGGACTGTGTGCCCATGCTTCTAAGACCCACAGCCACCTGCTCAAGACATACATGCCAAATGGATTGAGCCTTGGGTTTTGCTGCACACCATACTCTTCTCCTGAATCATGGCACATGCTCTCTAGTCAGTTCCCCGAACCACTGTAAAAGAACAGAACCACAGGTAACCTTGCAGAATACAGAATCCACTGTATGTACCTGTTCCGTTCCCACTGTATAAAACCTCAAAACAATATTTTCCTTGGACGGATAAGAATATGTATGTATACCTATATTGGATTATAATAAAATGGTTAAGGAAGTCTTGATGGAAAAGAGTGATGGGGAGAATGTTTGAAGGAAGGGTTGGTTTGTCTCTTGGCAAATCAGAAATGGGAAATGGAAGACCTGGTGTTTGGTTCTGGATTTCTCCAAGACACTCTTCAAGGTTTTAAAAAGGTATATATAATGCTCATTATTTCCACCTATTCTATAACAAATGTTGTATTCTTCTATATACTCTAATATATGTGTATATATTAGAGTTCTTTGTTTCTCCAGAAGGAAAAGGAAGTAGGCAAGGATAAAAGTCTACTTATATCAGATGGCGACCTCATAGAACTTTAGAGTTAGAAGGTACCACTTCACTCATCTCATTTTACAGTTGAGGGAACCATTGCCTAGAGAGGTTGCAAGCTATACCTTCTACCTTACATATCACATCACACATCACAAGAATATATCTCATGTCTTCCAACATGCAGAAGTCCTCAAAAGAAAACTGTGGTAACCCTGAACTATGAACTTGAGTGTCCTATGCCTCTGTTACTATGGTAACAAGAGTATATTCAAGATATTTCTACAAGTATACTTCATACTTGAGCTAGTAGGGGAAAGAGCCACTGAGCAGATCTTTATGGTGAATCGAGATATTTTAGATAGATCCTGTCACATGCTGTATAAGTTCCTGATTGATTGCATGGAATTAAGTTATTGGGCAGAGAACCAGCTAATGGGAACACATCGATGAAATCATTTTTGAGGGACATTAAATGGAACTTAAAGTAAAGCTGAAATGGTTTTATGGATTTTTCAGTCAAACTGTTTATGAACATTTATTGCCTGTAAATTATATTGTGTCAAAAGAAGGACTCAGTGGGTATCATTTTAATAGGAGCCTTTTTGAAATAATAAAATCAAAAATAATATATTATCCAAGAATAGGTAGAGGGCAGTTTTGTGGATTTGTCTCAATGGATGGCTGTCTGAAAAAGTAGGAAATGTGGAGATCAGAAACCTCGTAGGACTTAAAAATAACAGGTCTTTTGAAAAAAAGGGGGGGGGGTTACTATCTTATCTCATTGCAAGTATGAGTAAGTTTGGGAAGACAGGTAACCAGGACCCTAAAGGCAAGCATTGCTTGAGGTCTGCCTTGCTATTTGTCAGACTCAGAGAAAGAGGAGTAGGTTCAGAGCAGGCAAAGTCTGCTGAAAGATACCATCCAGAACAGAAGTGAAAAGCGCTTGGTCTGGAACTGAGGCCGAACTGAAACTTTCCAGCCCTGAACTCCCAAGCTCTGTGACTATAGAACAATTCCACGCCCCCATAGTACAGGTTGCACATCTATCAGATACTCAGTCTCTTCACCATAAGGCATCCATCCATCCACCACAGCGCACATGTTGAGGTCTGAAGGCATTGTCCCTGAGTAGGATCTCCCTCTCTAAAGTGAATTCAAAGATGAACTCAGGTGCTCAGCCTCACATGAAAATTGATCTACCCCCTGGGCCATTTTGCCAGCCTATATTCTTTCTTTTCCAAAAGGAAAATTGAACATAATGGGAATTGTATGTCATGTTCAAAGCTCCTCAGCAAATGAGAGACCTTTGTATCTTTCTGTAGAAATTCATATCTAAAAGTATGGCTTGGGCTATGTAGGACATAAGGACCCCATTGGCCAAATTCCAGCACAGTAGATGTGCCCAGAGCCTAACATGAAATCTCACCATGTGACTTCTGTGGGGATGTTTAACCCTTGGCAATTTTATAGTTCTGACTTCCCACATATTTCTCCAAGGATCTCAGCAATGCTAGAGATGTTAAATGTATACTCATTGTGATGATGAATTTCTTTTGTCAGCTTGATTGCATAAGAAAGGTATTCATTGGGATTTATTTATAAGGACTTTCCAGAAAGGATTTACTGTAAAATAAAAAGTGGGCCATACCTTCTTGAAGGCTATGGTCTCAGACTGAATAAAAAGGGAAAAATAAAAAGGCCACTTGAATGCTGGCATCCTCATGCCTCTGCCTCCTGAACTTCCCAAGTGTAAGCAAGCTCCTCCATTATGCCCTCAGACCACGACCCAAGCATATCTAGTCTGTGGCCCATGAGCTTCACGTACTGTAGATACCACTGAATGTGGCCAAACATATGTGTAGACCACAGCTTGTGTGATAACATCATGCCATGGTGTCAGAATATTGGATAGTTCTGTGTGAGCAAACCTTTGGTCACAGCAAAGAAAAATTTAATTAATGCACTCTTCAAAAACCACATTTAGTGCATGTTTAACAAAAGGTACATGATAGTCTAAAATCTAATTTATTCTGCAGTTATACAAAAATATAATGAGGAAATCTCAGGGGCAAAATTAGTAATTTATGCATAACAAAACTTTGAACATTTTTATGTAATTTGCATAACAAGTTGTAGATTTCATTATGTGTACATTTCAATGGATTTGAAATTATATGGAATCTTAAAAAGCAAGAAATATGTCAGTGCTTCAGAAATACTCAGTGGATAAAGTGCTTCTTATGCAAGTATGAGGACCCTAGTACCCAGGTAAAAAGCAAACTAGGTTGAATACATCTGTAACTTCAGCATGGGTAGGGACAGAGGATCCCAGGGGCTTGCTAGCTAACCAGTCTAGCCACAACAGCATGCTCCAAGTTCAGCAAGAGACGCTGTCTCAAATACTACTACTACTACTGATGATGATGATGATGATGATGATGATGATGATGATGATGTGAGGAGTGATTGAGGAAGAGACCCAACTCTAGTTTCTACATGAGAGTGCATGGGTAAGCACACCCGTGCATGCACGGACATATACACAAGAAAGTCCTTAGGCTGAGAAAGGTTTGAAATGGCCCACACTTAATGTGTTCTACACACTGGTGGTGTCAATTCATTGAGGATGCTGCAAGTACATGTGATAGTACATATGATGGAACCTATAAGATTCAATCAAAATTGTTAACAAACCTTTCTCTTGATAATCAAGTTATTCTTTTAATAGCTATGTGTAACGTTAGGCCAAAATATCACTTTCTGACTGTTTTTGCAATGGTCTGTTGCTACTATCATAAGATTGAATGTCTTTGCTGGTCCTACATATGTAAATTAAAAATGTATTTTCTAGGCATATCATTATACCAAGATAAATCTAATTTAGAGTAATAACTACAAATGAAGGATTTCTAGGGAGTGTAAATATGAGAGATCTAGAAACTTGCACACGAGTGCAAGATACTCTACTCTTCTTAATAGTATCAAAGACATACACCAAATGTGAAGTACTTACAGTCTACAAAGTACAGGATACCATACCAGCTATGTTTAATTGAAAAGCTAATGTCCAGGGCAATTGTCCCTGATACACTGCTGGTTAAATGATTTGAAATCTGTTAGGGAGCATAAAAATCAGTTAGTTACTATTGTTTTATAGTTGGAAAAGTTCATCTAATGTTCACAAGTGCTAAAGATAAAGGCTGAAAGCTCAAGAAAGAGCTGAATGTCTCAATTGAATCGGGGATCACTGTTAATACTCAGAATAGAAATATGTCCTTCAAGTGATCACACATAATGTTCCATTTGTATAACTTTTCAAAATAATAATGCAGAACTTTATTTACAGAAAAAATACAATTTAGCTTGATACTAGGCAAACACTACCATCTAACCCCATGTTACACAATTTGTACTGCAGTGCAGGGAGAGGGCCTCAGCTACTGTATGAAAACTTCCAGTCAGAGGGCCATTAATAGTTTATAAGAGACAAGAGTTAAAACTTCCTATCTCAAGACATGTTGTTAAAGATGTTTTCCCTTTTGAAAACGAGGCTATCAGCTTGAGGGGGAATGCATGGGAAAGGGCTCACAGGATGAGCAAGGGAAGTGGAAAGTAATATAATTGTATTTTAATTAAGATATTGATTTATTTCATGACCTCCCCCAGCTAAAACCTGGGTAGAATTTTCTGCCTGGCCTCACTCTGATGTAACAAGAGTTGACCCTGGTTCTTTCAAGGGTTGCTTGCAGGAACTGATTTAACACTGTCCTACCAGAAGCCCTGAAGCCAGGGGCGGCATGCATGATCTCAGCTCTAATCAGTGTGCTGCGGATGGCCTGGATGACCCCACATGCACAATGTCTGTCTGCTTTTGTCTTTTCTCTGCAGGAGCCGAAGGCACAGTCTTCCCCAAATCCATAGAAACGCCTAATGTCAGAGCAGACCCCTTCAAAGAACTAAGGTAAGCTTCAATATGCTAATAGCTCAGTGGCTGTTTCCTGTCCGTGGCTCCCATGGACTCATTTTGAATAATATGATTTGCATACATCAGTAGCTATTTCCTGTCTGTGGTTGGCCAAGAACTCATTTTGAACAATACTGACATTTATTATATGAAAATTTAAATGGGATATTAACTGGAAGAGACTGAAGACAATAATTTTTTTCAATCTCTTTTTTTTTCCTAAGTATTTAAGAAACTGAAAGTCTGAGGTGAGAGGTTGCCAGCTGTGTAAAGATTTCTGGGTTGACAATGTTTATTTATTGCTTTTGTTCTGTGTTTCTTTCAAGTCAATACAGTTAGAAAAGAAATCACAATTGGTGTTGATCAGCTACCCCAAAAGTACTGTGTAAAAGAAGTTGGTGTCTGAACCCAATTAAAGTATTTCCCCATGTAACAGAATGTCTGTTACTTGGGTAGTGTGGTGCTGGAACTGTATTCTGTAGATATTCTTTGTACTGGAGTTGATCTTCAAATATGGATATAAGTGTGCAGTTTTAGCAGGGGAGGCATCTGAGATGCTGTGTGGTTGCCACCAACTATGGAAAATGAAAAAAAAAATGTACAGACAGATGGACGTAGAGATATAGCCTAGTAACCATCGTAGGTGCTAACAGTTAAGCAAGAGAAACACATTAAAAAATGATACGTTGATGTAAATAGAACTGTAATTTCTAAGATAGGAGTATAAGACCCCAGAAACCAGAGAATTCTGGCTGTCCTTGTGTTTGATAATTCTTTTTTTTTGACGATAATTTTGTAATTATATTTATGTACAGAAAACTTAGCAGTGTACATTTAACCCAGTTTAGTAGCAAGTTCTTTAGTCTTTGCCTTTTTCAGCTTGGCAATGCCAGAGACAGATTTAGGATCCAGGATGTGGCCTCCCCCGTAGTGTGGCAGATCTCATCCTATCTGTCATTGTAATCTATCCTAGTTCCCTCCACCAGCTTAGCCACGGCACCCTTGTCTTTCAAGTTAACCTGTGTGAAGGCAACAGTAGTGTAAGTCTTCCTGTGGATTGGCTGCCCCAGCCTGGCCTTTCCCTGATGATGCACTAGGGGACCCCATGTTTTGACACCGGCAGGTAGAAAAACCAGCAGATCAATGTTCTCTACCAAGGTGGTGACTGTATTGACCCCTGCTTGGAGGACAGGTGGTCTCTTAGTTGGGATGTCTCCTTTCCCAGCAGCTTTCTTCTCAGCACCGACCAGTAGCCTGTTTCTTCTCTTGCTTTGTCTCTGGCCTGTACTTGTGGGCAAGCTTAAATAGCTAGGTAGCTGTTCACCAGTCCAGAGCCTAGGTGAACCAGTTAATGGCAGGTGGTACTTTGAGCCACTTATAGAGGATGGCCCTTTGCCTCTGCAGCCTAATGTAGCAGGGCTGGATATCCTGCCAAATGTGGAAGTTCTGGGGCCTTTTCTCAAACAAAGGATTGACTAACTTTTTGGCCTCCTGTTTCTTTAAGACAGCAGGGACTAGGATCACTTTCTTCCCCTTGACCTCTTTCCCTTGGGCATCTTGTGCGGCTAGAGGAGAGAGCATGTTTGGTAATTTTTTTCACCTGACTGACACCAATGGTAAAGCACCAGAATAGCTCAGATGACAATGGTTAATTACTTCATAATAGAAATCAGATGTAGGATGTGCTAGCATTGCATAGGCTGCATGTTCTACTCCTTCACAATATACTCTAGATCTGCGCTTTGCTGAAATGGCCAGAGCAACAGTAAAGCCTGTATTCCCTTAACAGAAACACATTCTTGAGAAATACATTACTTTATTCCCAAACCCAAGACATTTCTTCAAAATGTATACTCCCTAATTATAGAGGGAAATAGATTGAGAGAAAAGAGTATAATTGTTGGGGAATAAGAACTCTTTTCCAGAAAAATCCCAAATAAGGTGGAACTGTAGTTTACAATCCAGCTGCCTTGCCACTGTGTGTGTATGTTGTGTGTATTTGTGTGCATGTTTACACATGTTTGATGAAGGCAATAACACTCTCACAGTTAGAGCAGAGCTAAGACATAGAGTCAACTCACTTGTGCCTTGATGGATAAATGGATAAAGAAAATGTGACAGATACGTGATGTCACTGAATTTTAACTCAGAAACAGCATCAGAGAGAAGGACCATCTCTGGAGTTTTAAAATTAACAATTCAGGAACCCAGATTTAGATAACCTGAATCAGTGTTCTGAGAAAGCAGGAGAAGGATGAGCTTAGGTGGGCCACTGACAATGGAAGAGATAAAGAAAGAACACATAAAATGGGCTGAAGTGCTCCTAAGTCCAGTCACCTAGTGATGTACATCCTTTGGCTTGGAGTACGGAGTCCTTGCTTTGTGATTCCTGTGTTGCAGATGCTTAATGTGAAATTTTTGCATCTCAGACAGCAGTTGGCAGTTGGAGTCATGCATAAGCCATATGTCTTAATAACTCTCTGGATCCATTTTGTGAAGTTCCATCAAAAATTGCTTTTATAATAACTCTTATTTTTTTCCAATATAAAAGCCACAAAAAGGATGATGGCAACATGTCAGAGCATGGATGAACTCAAGGACATTACATTGAATGAGATAAGCCAGACACACAAAGACGAATGATATGTGACCTCATTCATATGTTAAACCTAAAATAAGTAGATTGTATCATAAAGAGTAGAATAATTATCATAAGTAAGAAGGAGAAAGGTAAGAGTTCAGGAGAGCTTAGATAATAGGTACCAAATAAACATTATAGACATCGCACTGAAGTCTGTTCTAATGTTATGTTGTGCAGTATAGTGCTATAACTCACAACCCATTACATGTTTTAAAAAGAACCAGAAAAGATGACCTCAAAGACTGCTAACACCTGCTTTGATACCCTGCATGGTAGAGTCTTTCAGAGGTCTTCTGTGGTAGGCTCCTGTCCTGTTCCCTATTTTCTCCCTCTTCTGATGTCTATCCCATTTGCCTTTCTTAATTAGGATTGATCATCTTATCCAGGGTCCTCCTTGCTTAGCTTCTTTAGGTGTACAGATTTTAGTATATTTTCCTGTACTACATGCCTACCACAGAAGACCTCTGAAAAACTCTACCCAGCAGGGTATCAAAGCAGATGCTGAGACTCAGTGCCAAACTGTGGGCAAAGTGCATGGAATCTTATGAAAGAAGAGGGAGATAGGAAGACCTGGAGGGGACAGGAGCTCTACAAGGAGAGCAACAGAACCAAAAAATCTGGACACAGGGGTCTTTGCAAAGAGTGATACTCCAACCAAGGACCATGCATGTAGATAACCTAGATCCTTTGCTCAGATGTAGCCCATGGCAGCTCAGCCTCCAAGTGGTTCCCTAGTAAGGGAAACATGTCTCTGACATGAACTCAGTGCTGGCTCTTTGATCACCTCCCCCTGTGAGGAGTGCAGCTGTACCAGGCCACAGAGGAAGACAAAGCAGCCAGTCCTGATGAGACCTGATAGGCTAGAGCCAGAGGGAAGGAGAAGAGGCCCTCCCCTATCAATTGACTGGGGGAGGGGCATGGGAGGAGAAGAGGAAAGGAGGGTGGGATTAGGAGGGGATGGAGGAGGGAGCTATAGCTGGGATACAAAGTGAATAAACTGTAATAAATAAAATAAAGAAATAAATTAAAAAATTATAATGCTTGGTTTAGCTTTTTGTTGTTATGGACAAAAGTGGTGGTTTGTTGATTTAAATTGTTTGATTAAATTGTATTGATTAAAATAAAAAAAAAGATTGCTAACACAAAAAGTGACCACTGTTTAAGGAGACACAAAGACTAATTACACTCATTTACTCACTATTATGTCATATCAAATTAGCATTTGCTCCTTCTAAACACATATATTTAGCATAAAACCATACTGAAAGGGCATTTCTATATACATTAGTCCGCACTGAAGAGCTGGTCCACGGAAAGCATAGGACAATGTTTGCTCATACTGTGCTGATGATTAGCCGTCAGTGTCTACTTAAAACCTAAGAGAAGCCCCAGAAGTTGCATTAGAATATGTACTCTCTAAAATTCCTGAGGAAGTGCAAGCATAGTGTAACCACAAAAAGACTTCAGTTAAGAACTGCATTTTCATCGCTTATTCTAAAATTATGGGCAAAATTCACAGATGCTCAAAGTAACGTTTTGATAGGAATTAATCCTCTTTACATTCTGTTGCCGTGATACAAAATACTCTGACCCAAAGCAACTTGGGGAGGAAAGAGTTTGTTTGACTTACACTTTGATGGTACAGTCTTTCATTGAGGAAGTCACGGCAGGAATTTAAAAAGGGAGACATAGCAGAAACCATGGAAGCATACTTCTTGCCGGCTTGACCTTCTAGATCACTCACTTATGCTGAACTAGCTTGTTTGTACAGCCAGGACAACCTGCCTGGGGAATGGTGCCACCCACAGTGGGCTAGAGCCTCCTGCGACAATTATAATCAAGACAGTCCCTCACAGCATTCCCAAAGAGCTGCCTACTGCAGGTATTTCCTCAACTGAGATTTTTCCTCTCAGATGACTAAAGGCTATGTCTGGTAGGCAAGGCTGACTAGGACGAGCATCATAAAAATATTTCCATATGTTATTCTGATACTTTTCTTTTGTTTGTATTTTTTTATCCAAATCAGAGTAACCTAAGCCCAGTTGAAAATACAAAATAGCATAATTTAGCCTGTTTTCTTTCTAGAATTTTTCTCACTGGCATCTTTTTGTATTACCAGCCTTTGACATTGCACAGGACCTTGTCACCTAGAAACTTTACACCCCTGAACAAAGCAGTAAGATTACAATGTATGTGTCTATATGTGTGTGTGTGTGTATATGTGTGGTGTGATATATATATATGAATATATATACCATATAACATAAAATCATAATAGTTTAGGTAAGTTTGTGATTTTATGTTGAGCCCCATCTTCAGCTGTGAGCTACAGGGTAGATATACCTGTTAGACAAGTTGAGAAGGTATCCAATTATGGTTCACAGACTAACTTATACCAAACTCTCTGTTTTTGTACTTTCCTTTTATTGAATAGCAGCACATTTTACTCCATGCTGCCAACTGATGCTGACCTTGCCTATAAAGCCGAAGGATAATAAACTTGAAGCCCATGTCCTCTGGCCTCTGCCACCTTCATGCTGCAGTGTCTTTGGACTCAAAGAAGCAGAGTACTTTAAATGAGATTCCTGAACTTGTGTAAGCAAGTGGAAGACTACAGACTTTTTCAGGGGCAGCATCTTAGTCCACCCCTAGTACTATTGTGGGGCAGGAATGCACTAAACTCATTCCATGGCCTTGATCCAAACAGGGAGATCTGGCATCTACAATAAACCAACTCTCTTTTGGCTCTAGATATCTATTTCTTCCATAGTTTTAACTTCTTGTTTTAAAATTATTTTAAATTTAAACAAGAGTTATAAAGTATATACACATTGTTCCCTTTATCTACTTTTCTCTAGTTTCAACATCCTACAGTCTTATGATATGATACTTGCTTGAGATTTGCTTTAGGAGATTCAGTCATCTAACAGATCAAGACTATGTTCTTACAAGAGCTTTACAGACAGGAGTTGGTTGAGATGTAAGTGAACAGATTTGTAAAGTTCTCAGTGCAGCCAAATTAGGATGTTGGGGGGGGGGTGCTTTTAATGCAATATATAGATTTTTCTCAGTGATTATTATTAATTAGAAGCAAGTCAAGAAAGCAGACAACAGAAGACATGGACCTGGACTGTCTTGTAAAATCAACAACTTACACATCCATGGCCCTCTCCTCATCCAGATAATAAAATATGAGAAAACTGAACCTGTCTCAGCATGCTTTTTTTCCCTGGAATAGCTCACCTGTACTTGCTCCTGGCTGCTGGGGAGTTTGTGTTCTTTGGTTTGTTGGTTTGCTTCCTAACTTGTTCGCGAAAAGCAGAGTTAAATCTTCTGCATTTATTCCTTAGATGTTCCCAGTAAGGGAGAAGTAGCTCTTCACTGCAGAATTGTGGTATGCTCTTGCATGACTGTGGTCCCTTCTTTGCAGGTTTTCCTGAAAATGTTTTTGTATATAATCCCCAAGCCAAGCTCAGTTTCACACCAGCCGTCTCCTTCTCACTATCCAGAGAAGGACTATGACAACAGTCTAGGTCAATGGCAGATTCATATGTGTTGACTTTATCCCACAAGGTAATTCTGAAATAATGATTCAGTGCTCCAGATTTGAACCTATACTCAAAAATACAGTAAGCACTGAACCTTTCCTTCGAAACAAGAGGAACTGACCTGGAATAGTAATTGGATTTTAATAAATTCACAACTCAGGGTGTGAATATGTTCAATGTTCTCTTGTTCCGATTCTTCTGATCTCAAGCTGTTCATGATCTGAAGTGAGAAGGGGGCCCCTCGGCTTTGCATATATATTTTCTATAAGAACAAGGCTGCCTTTGAATGTCCACACTGCTCTGAGGGCTTATTATGACTGTGAATACTCCTCATTGGATTCTCATTTTTAGAGTATCGTGAATAAGAATTTGAAATCAGAGACACCAGGAAAAGTGGAGACAATGTTGTGTGGACTGAGATATTCAGAAAACCTTAACTAGCCCCCAAATCTTCAAAGGAACCATAAGAAGCCCTAAGAACAAGGAAGCACACACACACACACACACACACACACATACACACACACACACACACACACACACATATATATATATATAGAGAGAGAGAAAGAGAGAGAGACAGACAGACAGACAGACAGACAGACACACAGTTCTTCCCCTTTTACTCCACATATGCTTATAACAAGGAGGGTAGTTGATTACCTTGTCCTTGAAGATCAGAGACCACATACAGAGTATGGTTGGATAAGTACTAAGGAGTCATGTACTAAACACTTGGAAGGCAGGCATACTTGCATTCATTGTACACATGGGTAATGGGGCCAAACTCAGAACAACTTTAGGACACCTGTAAAGTCTGAGACTTAAATAGAGGATTCAGCAGTAACTAACCAACCAATACTTTGTATTGGTCTCTGGTCACTAAAATAGTTCTCAGCAAAGGAAAATGCAATAAGAAAATAACCCAAATTACGGTGTGACATGATAATTGCTGGGACAGAGATATGAACCAAACTGGTAGAAACACAAAGAATCTGCCGAGGAGCACTAGGTAAAGTTGTCCACAGCAAATAATATTTTGGTTGAGATACATAGAAAAGAGTCTGACCCAGGTTTAGGATTGAAAAGGAATGAATGTTTCTAGTTACTTAGTTTAAAGAACAAATGACCAAATTTATCTGTGTGGATCTATGCTACCTCCCAGGGCATTTATGAAAATGTGATTTTCCTTCTGGTGGCTATGTTGTTTAATAAATTGTGTGGAAGCAATTTCAAATATGGTTGCAAAAGATTTGAAAGACTTTATTAAGTTGCTAAAGATAGCGCATCCCTCAGTTTGGGGGTAAAAACTAATCTCAAGCATGTTGTACAACAACTGAGAAATGATATTACTTTGTTTAGTTTTTCCCCCAAAATATTACCAGAGTGCTATGGTTTTTGTACAGAAATTTCTGTACACATCTATTATTCCCCGCATATCTTGGAATATTCCGTAGGTAGCATGTGAGTGTGTGAGTTTGTGTGTATATGTGTGTGTGTATGTACGTGTGTGTGTTTGTTTTATTTTTAATGTAAAATAAGAAAGCTAAACTCCCTTGGGAATGTGTAAGATTTAAAATCTGTGTAAATCATAGGGGAACACAAATTCAACCAGGATCACATAAGTTGACAAAAATAATTTTATTGTCTACTGTTTATGCCTAACTAAATTGAGATTGTCTTCTAATACATTATAAACTTAAGGTACCAAGAGAGTTTAACATAGCCTCAGAGTTCAGCTAACTATGAGGTTGGTACTAATCCTTTTCAAAGTCACAAGACAAAAATGTCAAATAATGACTTTTAAAACTCGAAAGGAGGGAGAGATGGAGGGAGGCATATAACAAGCTTCTTGGATATTGTGCAGTCTGTGGAGCAATACCACAGAATGTCATTGTGTACAGAACCCTTTAAATTTTCTTTTTGAATATTTGCAAACATTTTCCATAATTCACACCCTCCCTCTCTTTTTCCCTATCCCTCAGCATTCCACAAATGTAAACTGAGGTCTTTTTGTTTTGCATACGTAATTTGGCCATATGATATGATTGAAATGATAAATTTTTAATTTTTTATTAATTACAGTCTATTCACTTTGTATCCCAGCTGTAGCCCCCTAACTCATCCCCTCCCAACCCCACCCTCCTTCCCTCACCTCCTTCCATGCCCCTCTCCAAGTCCACTGATAGGGGAAGTCTTCCTCTGTTTCCCTCTGACCCTAGCCTATCAGATCTCATCAGGACTGGCTGCATTGTCTTCTTCTGTGACCTGGTAAGGTTGGCCCCTCCTCAGGGGGAAGTGATCCAAGAGTCAGACACTGAGTCCATGTCAAAGACATTCCCTGTTCCCCTTACTAGGAAACTCATTTGGAGACTGAGCTGCCATGAGCTACATCCATATAGGGATTCTAGGTTATCTCCTATGCAAGGAGCATGATTATTGAAAGGGTCTGGAAGGATCAGAGACCATTATAAAGTATTGGTTGGTTACTTACGGAGGAGTCATGTACTAAAGACTCAGACTACAGAGTTGGAAGGAAAGAATCATTAATGGCATTAACATTGGTCAGTGCCTTGGGCTTTGCAGGTATCTTGAAGTTGTTCTGAATCCTGCCCCAATACCCATGTGCACAATGAATGTAAGCATAGTTCTTAAGGTCTTAAGCTCAGCTACCTAGAACACACAAAAACTCCAAAAATACAAGCTCAAAAAAATGGTAATTTTGGAGAGGAGAAAAAGGCAGTTCTGCATAACCTCAGACCTGCATTCACAAAGTTTAACATGTTTTTCTACCAGTAAAAGTTTCTATCAATTTATGGAGGCCAGTAATTATTTTTCAATTAAGGATGAAACAAGAAATGCAAACTACTGTGTTTACGGTAACTATCAACATTACAGATAAATGCTTATCCTCAGTAACGTTCATTGTTAAAAAATAATCTCATATATTGGGCAGTGTCATGCAGTTGCTTTTATTTTCCCATTTTGCTGGTCCTGGTGAGGAGACATAAACAAATGGAAAATAAGAAAAGTGTTGCTCTAATAATTAAGGTATTTCCATTCTCACTGTTGACCTATTTACCAATCAAAATCTCTTTTTAAAAAAATGTGGCAGAAGCCAGGTCTGATGACATATGTCTGTCATCACAGTGTTGACCTTGATTTTTTAACAAACATGCTTTTATTAGAGTTTTTAAACACGTCTACCTCCCTTCCAACCCCCCAACACTGGGTAGGCAGGAAAGAAGGTTAGTGAAGACAGGGGTTGGAAGGCAGAGGCAGAAGGATCTCAGTGAGTTCCAGGGTAGTCTGGTCTAATGCTGAGTTCTAAGGCCAGCCAGGGCTTAGTAAAATCCTATCTTTTTAAGCAATAGTAATAATAATAATAATAATTAAAAAGGAAAAGCTAACTATAAACTGTCATTGTACTTTCTGAGACTCTGGAAGGAAACCATAGTCCAAAGTTCTCTCAGATGGCCTCCCTGTGTATCATGTGGCTAGGGAAGAAATTTTATAAATCTCGAAGAAAGAGGGAGATGGATTTTAGAAGGAGCCATGTGAGCCCCTTAACCTCCCTTAACTTTTTATTTTCCTGGTACTGCAAATTACCCCAGAGTCTCATATACACGAGACAAGCATTTCACTGCTGATCCACATTCCATCTGAGACCTGTTTAAGAATACTGGTGGTAACAATGGTGACACCAGACAGGCTTCCAGGATGATTCTTTGGAGTAAGGTAAGATTTCCAATCACCATGACATGTTACCTATTAGGAAGTTCATTTTTCCTCTCATAGCTTCTATCCATTGTGGCAGAGAAGGCATGGTAGGGAAAAGCAACTAACATGATGACTAAGAAAGAGAGGAGGAAAATACAGAAAGAGGCCAGGGCAATTTATAATCCCAAAGGATGTACCTCACAGTGACCCACCTTCTCTACCTTGGCTCCATCTCCACTTTTTACTACCTCTCAATAATGCTATCATATTATGACTCCATTAAAGGATTAACCCAATGAATAGGTCAGAGTGCTCCAGATTCAAGAACTTTCCCAGAGTCCATAACTGGTTTCTAAATCTCGAATACATGAGACAAGTTAAATCATAATATAGGCTGAGGCACCAAACAGATAGTCTGTCTTGGGTCTGAAACAGGAAGCATCGCCAACTTATAGCCTAGCAATACCAACCATACCCGATACTCATGGCCTAAGTGGACCTGGAGATAACCAAACAAAATCAGAATGACATGTTCTGGAAGCTGGAATTTTTCTGTTCCATCTTACCAGAAAATCCCATGAGCCTCCCCTTCTCCAATATTCCAAAGAGGGAAAGGGAATGTGGAAAACTGATTATTTAAATAAAAGCTTTTGTTTTGGGCTCACAGAAAGATTATCAAATAGATGCCATTGGACTCACCCTCCCCCCCCCAGCAATCCATAAGGATAAAAGTTTGTGTGAAAGATTAGACAAAGACAATAATGAAATGCCATGTGCTTTTGCTTGGATGAAGTTGGCCAGTTGACCAGGGTTCCATGGGAATGGCTTGCCAATCCCAACATGTTTTAGCTGGTATTGAGGAGATATAATGGCTGAGTCTTTCTTTCTGAATCTTGTAGGAATGTGAAAATAATCAAAGGGGGGATCTATCTGAACCCATCATTACAATCCTTGTAATAAGCAATATTTATCCCCTTGCACATTGGAAGTCAGCAAGACTTCCAAGAGATGAGTCCAAATATAATGCTATTCTTCCCGAAAGTAGTTTGAGTGTTTTAGTCTTTCAAACAAAACCAAATACAGGACAGAATGCCTTGACAAACTCCTCTCAAGCCTCCTCAATGTCATTGATACCTAGGGTATCAGTGATAACAGGAGCCATCAATGCACACTTGAAAAATACTTTTAACCTGTCATAATATAGGCTTATTTCCACGTGAACATAAGAGGGCCAATAAAATGATGTCATCACCAATAAGCCTGAAAAGTGGCTTTAGTTAAATTAAAATTATACATTTAAGATTAACATTAGCTTTATGGATTAAAGACTTAAAAAGCACTCCAAGAAAAGCCATCATAGGAGGGTATAAAATTGCACCTTTATCCTAGTTGTCAAGGCAGGTTTACCATCTTAAAAGTGATGGTTGATAATCCTAGTCTTTGACAGCAAAAAAACTATGTGTTCATGAGATGGGGCTACCTTCTGCCTCCAAAGACAACAAGCAACTTTGTTATTGTTTTTGTCTTGATTAAAATGTCAGCTGCTGTCATTTATTATGTAAACTATGTAGAATATATTGTTCTGTTGTTCTTGAGAAAGCACACAATTGCCTCTGATTCCTGTTTTTCCCTCCTCCGTAGATGGCCCTGCTGGGTATATAGACAGAAAATCTTGCTTAATTACCGCCTTCATGATCCTGGCTTGAAGCCAGGCTTGTTTGATTCCAGTTAAGACCTTTTCAAAACAAAGAGTAATGGGAGGTTCGCAGAACAAGATGACAAGAGATTTTACATGAATTCAGTTGAGAATCAGAAATGAATTAAAAACAAACCAGCCAGTCAATCTTTTTTCTTTCTTTCTTTCTCCTGTGCTCTTCTAAATCTAAGAGTGTCTGTGGTGTGTTAGAATACAGTGTACTATAAGTAAGAGTAAGACAAGCAGATCTCAGGGACACCTGCATACGCTTATCTCATTTCCCAGCCATGGTCACGCACGTGTTAGATCAAATGTCACTCCATTATGTGTTCTTTGTTTATGTCTCACAGACATAATGATGAAAATTCAAAACATTTCTCAGGGAGAGAAAAGCTCAATGATTGGGAGTACTTGCTGCTCCTCTAGAGGACCCAGACTTCATCTGAACACGCACATTCAATGGCTTACAACTTTACATATAACTCTAGCTTCAAATGAACTGATGCTGTCTTTTGCCCACTGTGGATGCCCCTGCACATGGAACACACACACACACACTCATATACATCTTAAAGGTCTCTCATAACCTATTCAATTATGTCCCACTTCTCTTCCACACCTTCTGCCATCCTCTTATTTTTATTTCTCTTGTTGCCCACATGTATCTTCCATCCCTTCCCCTGATCCTTTGGTTCCTGCTTTCATATTAAAATTTTCAGAATTCTTCATTTTAGAATGTTACTCTTTTATTTTGGCCTCAGTGAGTTCTAGGCATATGATCTCTTTACTTTAAACTATAGATTATTAAAATGATGGTTTCTTTCAAGTTATTTAAGGACTGCAACCCCCAGCCAGATATTAGGCAGAGTCTAAATTGGAGGTCTCCATCAAACCCTTTCCCTTATTGCTCAGAGAATCCTGAGGAAGAGGAAGAAGAAAGATTTTAAGAGTCAGAGGGGATGGAGGACACCAGGAAAACATGGCCCTCTGAATCAACTAAGCAAGGCACATATGAGGTCACAGAGACTGAAGCACCAAGCACAGGACCTGTATGGGATCTACACCAGGTTCTCTGTGTATATATTGTAGCTATTAGTTTAGTCTTTTTATGGAACTCCTGACTATGAAAACGTGTTGGTCTCTGACTCTTTGTCTGCTCTTGGGATCTTTTTCTTCTATTGGTTTGCCATGTTCAACTTCGATATGAAAATTTTGCTTTGTCTTACTATATTTTATTTATCATGTTTGGTTGTTATCTCTTACAGGCATGTCCTTTTGTAATGAGATAGAGAAAGGGAGTGAATATGGAGGGGAGGAGAAGTGGGGAGGAACTGAGAGAAGTAGAGGGAAGGGAAACAGTAATCAGGGAATATTGTATGAGAAAAGAGCTGATTTTCACTTAAAAAATAAATTTAGGTCTGGCTTTCTGATTAGAGATTCATGAAATGGTTGGTGATTCATGCATGTCTTCAGGTTAAGAGCTAACTAACACACCACAGGAGGAGCTATGGAGATGGATCAGTGTTTAAGAGTGAATATCACTTTTACAGTCAACTGGAAATTTGTTCCCAGCACCCAAGTCCAATGGCTCCTGGTCTACTATAACCCCTGCACTTAGGATATCTTAAGAAACCTCCTGGCCTCCACAGGCACTCACATGTACACACACACATACACACACACACACATTTTTGTCAAAATCTATATATCTTCCCTCTTGGGTTGGTCAGTTTAGAGTTTAGAGTCATATCTTAACCCATTGCTCAGGACATCTTTGCTGGTCAGCGTGTTTAGAGCAGCGGGAAACTGGGAGGTCTTGCTCTATAATATGTAGGTTTATACTTAATGCCTGATTTACAGTGTATGTTACTTTCAGCTGTCTGGTATGACATAGGCCAGAGTTGACCTCTCAGTAAGGGTGTCTGGTCACAAGGTAAAGAATAAAGAAATACCCTGAGGGTGCCAGTTTCCTGTGGCCTGCTCCATTACCCACCAGACTGTAGCCTCACCAGGTATGCTCACTTCAAAGAGGTACTTGCTGAGTGGCACCCCTGGGGCCAGCCAGCATTGTGCTGTTTGAATTATCCGCCTGCTAGGTTCTTCCTAGACCTACAGTCCCGTAGCTTTTCAGCTTTCTGAGACTTTCTAACGAAATTACTACATGTCAATTTCTTTTCAATTTTACCTTATGGTTGACATTTTCTTCTTTTTTTTTTACCACTTTTATTTTCTTTGTGAGTTTGGAGCTTTGAAGGATCCATTTACAGTCACTGCATTGTCGTTTTTCCAAGGGAGGCAACGGCATTCAGCACATCTTTCAGTCAGAAGTTCTCTGCCTCTGCCATACTACCCTTTTCCTACAGAATCATGGTATCATTCTCTTCATTGCCACACTTCTCTTCAGGATAACTTTATTTGGTTTTCATCTCTGAGTGTGGCCATCTTACATAACCTAGGCCCATGATGGTTTTTCCTCTTCCAAATGTACACTACACCTAAATTTTCCTTTTCTAGTTGACTGACCAAGATATCTTCCACTCTGGCTGTTGCTCTGAATGAGATCTGGTCACATGAATCATTACAAATCCACTACCCCCAAAATCAGGTACTCAGCCATCAAACAGACCAGTGACTGCCTCCTGCTCATTGTTCAGGGAGAAATCCTATCAGGGCTCCCCCTTGGTGTATTCAGTTCTGGCGAAGCATGTGGTAACTACACAGTTTCTTCCTTCTTTACATAAAGTGTTGCCTCCAAAAGTTGTTATTCTTTTCCCCTTTCTTTCCCAAGCAGACTTAAAATTTCATGTACTTTTTCTGTCTATGGGTTGTGTAATAGGCACAGCCCCGAGAAGCATATAGACTACAACATCTCTTCTCTCTCTAAGCCACAGATATTGTAATTTATAAAGGAATTCCATCTCCCTTTCTCCATTTATATCTTTTATTTCTGTTTTCTGTTCACATAGGAAAATGAGCATTTAGTTCTTTGAGACTTTTGTTTTCACAAATACAACCAAACCCACTAAAATTTTTCTACAGTCACTCTAGAATAACAAAGCCCTGAGGAGTTTGAAAGCTCTGACAATCCAAACACCATACTCCTAACCTTGAATAGAAAATAGATGCTAATAAATTCAGGGTCTTAAAAAATGTGAATTATAGTCATTTCACACTTGGTGGCAGCTTCATGCTGAAGTAATAGCTTAAAACTTAATTATGATGCTTGTCCCTCCTTTAAGTGCAGATGACATTCCTCAGCTAGAGTTTTGCAATGACATCTGAGGAACAGAGTTGAGACACTAATTAGTTATTCCTGATGGAGACTATTGACGGTGTACTGATTAAAGCAAAGTGTTGACGCCCTTCCTGACATGATGCATCTGTCTATTAGTTTCTGCTGCTCTCTTTGATCCTCATGAAAAGCTCTTGGGGAAATGATGGAAATGCCCTTCAGCCTTTGCATGCAGATATAGAAAGAAAATGCACATGATAAGTGAGGAGCAGAAGGCTCTAGGATCCTTCTGATTGCTGTCCTCCTGCAAATGGCTCAGAGTTACATTGAGGAACATTTGTGAGACACACAGCCCTAATGGACTGGACATGGCTCAATCAGAGCACTCAGGAAGCTATTGTACAATAGGCTTCCAGCATCAGCAACACATCCACATCCAGTCAGGGGAGGGTAACGTACAGAGAGCTCTGCCCTCAGTCACATAACCCCACAGCACCAGACAGACAGTCACTAAAGGGGGTAGAGCAAAGTCCTCTCTGAATATAGTGTGACATTTTCACAAGAATTTTGTTCATTGTGTTAATGACCTAGAGTGGCCAGGAGTGAGGGGTAGACCTGAAAGACACAGGTCTGTAGGAAAAAAGTGGTCTGTAAATGTCTGAAGTGGTAGGTTACCTCCCCTGACAGTCCTTAGTGTGGATCACTCAAAGCAAGGTCACTGTCCTATCAAGACTATAGAAATGTGAGGAGAGGAGGGAGATAAAACTGTAATCAGATGTAATATATAAGAGAAGAAGAAATAAATTTAATTAAAAAAAAGAAAGAAATGGATCATACTCAGAAGGAGGGAAGAGTCTATCTAAATGGTTTCTGCCTCTGCTCCAATGTGAAGACTCTAAATCTTAGGGTTCTAACTGCTGTTTACAGAATTTTCTAGGCCCTCTCAGTGAGCTTGACTTCCTTGAAAAAGTTTACCATTGGGTAGTTGAGAACAGACTCTGTAATAAGCATGGACTCTTCTCTGCTCCTTGTTATATGAATATTTGGAGAACAGTTCATAGAGTCATTGGTTTATAACTTTAAAGCATTTTCACAAATAACTCTTTCAAAATACACACACACATACGCACCACATTAGAGGCGTTGATTTCATTCCTGTGCAACAGCTGAGAAAGTAGAAGGCTTGATTTGAAACAGCTCTCATCAGTCATAATGAAAAGGTCCCTAACTCAATAACTGCATATAGTAGGGATTCTGTCTTTATTTTATTTTGAGAAAGGATCTTTGTATGTAGCCCAAGCTTCTATTGAGCTTGAGACCATCCTGGCTTAGCCTTCTGAGTTCTGGGTCTGCCATGCCTAGAAGTGTTTACATCATGCTAGAGAACGAACCCAGGGCCTCATGTATGTTAGGCAATAGCTCTACCGCTCACCTGAAAAACGTTTCCCTAGTCCTGTCAGTAAGGAGGTGTCAGTTAAGTGGGTTAAATCTCGGCTCTAGTAGCAGCATATGAGGCCAGACTGATGGGCAGTTTGTTCATTAATAGCCTGTGACTTTGATAGAGTTTTTCTTTCCTCATTTTTAAAGACTGTGAACAGGAGATTAAGAATGAACCCAAAACTCAGAAGGAATTTATCAGATTTCAATGGCATAATGTGCATGTGTGTGTTTCTGCCTGTGTATGAGTGCACACATGTGTGCACGTGAACATGCAGCATAATAAGCTCTCATTTCAGAGGCCGTGTTCTTATAACAACACCTCATTACTCACCCTTGCAAATGGCAGGGAATCTGTGCTGGTAATCTGAAGATTTGCCTGCAGTATTTATATGCCTTTGAGACACTAGGCAACTGCAGGTTAATAGCCAGTGTTGTACAAGTCAAGGTAATAAGACAACCAATGTGAGTTGAATAATTTGCCAAGTTAGTCCCAAATCAAACGTGAACTCTGGCACTGCTGAAAGTTTCCTACAAGACAGGCATTCACTGCATAGGTAAAGGCAGGATAAAACCAGATTTTTTTTCCAAGGAGAAACAGAAGCTTTCCATGGGTAGAAAGAAGTGCAAAGCATTATGATTTTAAATGCAAAGATTCACTTTATAAGCACTCATACTGAAGATAACTTTTGAACATTTTTCTGACTTTAATTGCATCAGGGTAAGGGATAGAGAGCTGATGGTATATAAAAATGGACAAGAGAAGCCAGGATTTTTTTTTTACATTCCAGCAATTCCAGTATTAGCCTGAGACTACAGAATTGAAAATGACAGGCCAGCCTTGACTATAGAGTAAAACCCTGTCAAAAAACAGACACGAACAAAAAACACATGCACCTACACGGAATATGTGTATTACCACATAGATTAAAAATTAGAAACAAATAGCATTTACATGTTAAAGTGTTAAAAGCCTTCCAGCATTAGAGGAACTAAGCGCCATCCTTCCTGCCCTGCCTCCTGCCCCCCTTCACAGCCCTTCTCAGGAGGGCTGTGAGGATTGAAAGCAACTCCCCAGAGGACCATAAAAGGCAGAAAATCCCAGGAACAAGTTGCCTCATCAA
This sequence comes from Pachyuromys duprasi, assembly GCA_028658305.1. Taxonomy (NCBI): domain Eukaryota; kingdom Metazoa; phylum Chordata; class Mammalia; order Rodentia; family Muridae; genus Pachyuromys; species Pachyuromys duprasi. Next base: position 35,247,759 of record CM053757.1, on the reverse strand, counting down.
GATCCCTTTTATTTTTTGTCACCAACTGCTGCCAGCAATCAATAGCCCTTTCCTCACTATAGTGGGAAATGAAATGAAAACATTAAACTCTAATGAGATTTGAAATTTTTTATATTGAATATTTCATACTATCCTAGAGATTGCCCATTTATTTTTTGCATATATCCATAAAGTTTGTGCCTCTTCATCACACTCTGCCTTTATGACTCACGTTGTTTTCTTTCCCCTGACAGCTATAATGGTTACCTATCTTGTTATATGACTTAGACACATTTTTATTTTACAGCTATAGAGTGTGGCAACTAATTGTTCCTTTTTTTTTTGAACCACGATGGCACTGATTTGCTCAAGAGGATCTTGAACTCACAATCTTCCTCCCCAGCCTCTTGAGTAGCTGGGATTACAGGCCTGTACCACTAGGTCCAACAAACTTATTTCTTAGTGACTATTTATTACTAGGTCAGGCTCACCTATAAGATAAAATATTCTCCCCCTGTGGTTTTTGTAGGCAAATTAATTGTTTGGTCACAACAGATATTTAATATTTCTAGAACCATTTAAAGCAAATAAGAGTGGTATTATTTTGAGAAAGCTCCTGCCACATGAATGAATGCTGCCAGAGAAGTCCACAGAATGAATAATACACAGTCAAAATCCTGGGTCCATGGGCTCTCTGAGGCAGCACTTGATGGAAGATTGAGTTGTTTCAGCCTAGGACCAGAAGAAAGCAAAGCAGTGCTCTCTCTTAGGTTCTTCAACACTTTCATTTCCTGCCTGAACAGAAGCAGGGGGATGAATGAAAAGGAAAGAAAAGAACATGACTGCTCTTGTGTATGGTGGAGGAGAAAGTGTACTTCAGATTAAAAAGGAGCACATAGCTAGAGTCAGAGACATCTGAGATAGTTCAGAGTGGACATGGCCAGGCTAAACTAGGCCATGTGGGGAGACAGGGAGGAGAAGAAAGAGAGGAAAGGATGAGGGGAAGGAAGAGGAGAGAGACAGGAAACACATGTAGCAGCCAGGAGGCCAAGGGTTCAAAAGGGGCAGGTGACCAATATATCTGAATTATATAGGCAAGAGCCTCTGGAGGGAGGGTAGCCCAGCTCTTGGTCTGGAGAGTTCAGGGTACAGGGTCGGGTAGACTAGCCATACCTTGTAAGAGGCAGGGACTGAAGGATGCTGGGAGACCCTGGAGGTCAGATCTGTTTTAAAATGTTATGTATGTACCTCGGCCATTTTCCTGGGTTTAAACTTAACAGAAAAGAAGCAGGAAAAATGCGTCCACGTGATACTTCACAAGGGATCTTATCTGATCAGCTTTGAGAGGATTTGCTGCCAGAATCTGTGATTTCCAGCCAGAGAGAGACTTTTCTAACTGGACTTGCCAGTCTAGCCACATAAATGTAGCCCAAGCAGATGTACTGCCCCACTAGAATTTGAATAGCTATCATGTGTACAGCATACAATCTAGGAACACACCGATGAACAAGACAGACATCGGCCTTGCGCTTCTGGGCTCTGCTCTAGCAGGCAAGGCACTGAATACATAAGCAGAAGGATTGGCATTTCTGGAATATATTCTTTTGCCTCATACCAACCTAACTCCTGTGCATCTTACCTCATTTAATATAACATCATTTATTCTACACCCCAGGAGAGACAGTGGAATCATGCCTAGTTTATAGGTTGAGATCCAGAAGCTCATAGAGGTCTTGAGATTTGGAGTAGGACATTGAGGGATTCAGGAAATGAGAGGATCTCTGCAGATATCACAACAGGCAACAAAAGGAAGACGGAAGAATGAAAACTCAGTTCGGCTTGTCAACCTGGATCCAAACATCTAGAGGCTAGGCTCTTCTTCACTGCCAGCATACTTATTTACTTATTTATTTATTTATTTATTTATTTATTTATTTATTTATTATATATCCACTTTACTTCCCAATCATAGCCCCCTTCATCCTCTCCTCTCTATCCCTGCCTCTCAGCTTCATCCTTCTATCCTACTTCTCCTCAGAAAAGAGGAACAACCCCCACCAACTCAAAACATAGTACAATTTGGGGAAAAGTTTCCAGGCAACAATCATTCCAATTTCAGGTGTACAATAAAGCTTAAGGTATGACTATACAGCAACTCCTTTGCAAAGTACATTTGACAATGAAGATGGCTTCTATAGTTCAATAGCCTAGAATCCGGAATGATCTCTGATCAAGACAGCATAGAGGTCAGCAGGCTATAAAGTACATATGACCTAGGTACATGTCACCTAAGGATGTGATCTATTAACTCAGAAGTAACAAACTAGGGATGGAAGAAGAGTCTGGAATAAATATTTTGGTTGAGGTCTGCCTCTACAGATAGCAAAAAGCTCAGCAGGTCATTAACAATATCCACTCCTAGCCTTCTAGATGGAAAACATGTATTTCCTCATTTGAGGAAAGACCTTTATGTGTTTGACATTCCTGTTTTCCTGAGTGATCTATGGGTATAAGGACCTTTGTACTCCCCAAAAGGGTAGGAATTACTTCTTATATGTCCAGCCTTAACATGTATTCTTCTGCTAACTAATACTTGCTCTCAGCAAGAAAAGAGATCTCAGTGTCATGTTGATTTTCTTATGATTTCTCTTACTTTTTCTCTGTATTTATTTTTTGTTTATTTATTTACTTTATACCCCAATTGTAGCCTCCTCCCTCCTCTCCTCCCAGTCCCACCCTCCCTTCTTCTTCCCCCATTCCCCTCCCTTATTCCTCAGAACACATCAAGTCTCATCAGGACTGAGGGCATCCTCTTCCCCTGTGGCCTGGCAAGGCAGCCCTGCCAGGGGGAAGTGATAGAAAAGCAGGCAACAGAGTCGGAGACAGCCCCTGATTCCCCTACTAGGGACCAACCTGCACATCAGCTACATCTGTCTAGGGGCTTTCTATTACATTCATGTAGACATACTTTCTGAGTTCTCATTAGAAAGAGTTAATTGAAAACAGAAATAAAAGCTCCAAATTCTTTTCCTGCTCAAGGTCTGACTGATACTCCCTATCTGTGACAGAGGGCAGACCAACACTGTGCAGAAACTGTGGAAACACAGATGAGCCGGGGCCTTCTTTGGAGCCTGTTCCTTTTGACTGTGGAAGCTTGATGGAGCTAGCCAAAAAAAGAGAAATACCAGTCACCAGAGCCTTTAACATCATGCTATAATAATTAATAATAACAATTGTAACTATTATTAGTATTAATTTTATCCCTTGTTCAATATTTGTCTCCTTTAATGAGTTGTAAATCCTAAGCTCTTGACTCTGAACCTTTGTTTCATATTGGAACCATGTGGGGCATTTAAAAATAAGCCTGAGTTCTGGCCCCCCATTTCAGAAGGATGAATTAGAATCTTTAGGACTTTGAGCTAGACTTAAAATATGTCTGGTGTCTCCTTGGTACAGTCAAGTTCAGGAACTGAGATAACTATGTCAAACCCTAATCCATAAGTAGACTACATTTTATGAGCTGCGAAGTGGTAGTAAGCCTAGGAGCAGACACTCAGAACACTTCAGTAGGTGGGTAGGAGGTGAGCTGGGAAGATGGATGGGAGGGTGGGTGGGTGGGTGAGTGAGCAAGTGAATGACAAAGGCAGTGATTCCAACAGTTGTTGTATTTAAGCACACAAGAGTGGTATTATTAGGTTATTGCTCACAGTAACCTTATGAGTCTGCATACTACCTTATAAAAATCATGAGAGGCTTTAGATAAATAAACCTACAGGGTGCTCACATCATCTACAAATGTAATTCTCTTGGCTTTCCCTAATATGCGTTCATCTCTGATCTTGGCACAGTTCCCTCTCCACAGCTCAGGCAGCCATTACATCAGAGGTAATGGTTCATTCTTGTATCTTCAGTGAATCATGTTTGTCTGAAGGAAGCAAAGATAACAAAGAGGAAATTATAGTTTGTGCAGGGTGAGGTGATTGCTTGTAAACCGAGCCATGAAGGGAAGTTTCTGTGAGCAACTGGGAATTCCCTGTCATCCACGTGCAGGAAATGATCTGCAACAGAGGTGGATGCCCTATTCACACTATTCACATTTTAATGGGATTGTGGGGTGAAGAAAGATGCTCAAACACCTTCAGCAATATCATTATTGTGATGTTGATTAATTACACCGTGTACAAATCAGCAGGATACCGACACCACATTGAGCAAGTCAAATTCTTACTCTTGTTTTTAATAGAGACGAGACTGATGCAGAAAGTGGCATTGGTGTGAGCTTCAGCTAATGCCCTAATACTGCTCTACGTGTCATGTGGATGTCAGTGGAGATTATTGTGTACTCTAGCTATTCCACCCTATAAGTGATGGATATGAAATTATTTTGTCCAGTTGTGGGAAATGTGATTTCGTTTGTAAAAACCTCCGTGTGGTTTCATGATCACTTTTAGCTTTGAATTTTGTTCTAGCACTGTATTTGGTCTAAGTATACTAGATTGTTTTTATCATTTTTGCTTAAATAACATTAAACTCTGCCTCCTCTCGGGCTCATTTCACTTTTGTTGGTCAGAAAATGATCTTAATACTGTTTTTTTTTAGTTGCTTGATTACTTCAAATGTGCATATGTTTTGACCAAGCCGACCCATCCCCTCTCTTTTAATTCCTTCTCTATCACTGTTACCACTATTTCCTGCAAAATCATCTGCTAAGACAAAACAGAAAACCAAATCCACTTAGAGCCACCTATATGCGGATGGGCATAAAGCCATCTCCTGGAGCATATCTTGCCAAGCTAGTGATCCATGTAGCTCACAAGGTTCATAGCTGGGTGAGACTGTTGATAGCTCGTCTTCTGTCGTAGCATGTAGCACTAAGAAAGCTAGCCAGTAGTAATGAAGCTCCCAGATCAGTACCAGCTTGATTTCCCCATGTCCTATGATGAAAGTATGTAGTGTCTTCATAAATAGGGTCTTCCTGTTGAGTTCTGGAGGGTCACCAAGAGAAATAACAATAGCCTTTCATGGTGACTTATACTAGATAAATATATAATGTTTATAGTTTGAAAGACCCTGTACATGCACATTGACTGACATGTTTTGCCACCTGTGCAGAAGGCATGACCTGCCCCTCTCTAAAGGAGTCCCATCCTGCTCCAGTTGTCCATCCAATAACACACAGAAGGGATTTGGAACTCAATACATTCTTCCCCCATCCCCTTCCCACACACCAGTGGATTCTAACAACAAAAAAAAACACAAAAAAATCAGTTTGTGCATTGCCCTAAAAAAGCTTGAAGGTTTCAATAAAAATTTTGTGAAAGCAAAACAAGCTAAAATTCAACAGTAAATATTTTTGGTCCAAAAAGTCCCTAGGTTATACATCTAGTGTGCCATCTCCCGTAGTGTTCCCTTTACTGTTTGTGTCTCTTCTCTCCGTTGTGCTTCTGTCCTCTTTCTCTCCATTCTGATTCTTCTAGTGCTGCTCAGTATAGTTGTCTTGGTTACCCAGGCTCCTACAGAATCATGCCTTAGGGTCTTACCTCCCTTTCAAGCTGTACATAAAAGTTTGTTCCCAACAAAGAAAATCCCTTCCCTTCAGAGAAAGTCAGGGACAGGTACTCAGAGTGTTTCTATAAATTCTCTTTGAATATGTATGAATTCAGCAAAAAATGTTGAGTATGGTAACGTGTTTCTTTTACTCTTTTATCAATATACTAATACTTATATTTATGAGGTACAGTGTGAAATGCCAATACACATATACAATTTGTATCAGTCAGGTTGCATTTACATCTTAGCCCCTTGTGGAGGCTTGTTAGCATTCTGTGGGATACATACAGCAACCACCCATAAAGAAAGGGATTCACAGAAGCTTTGGATGTTATCAAATCTACTCCTGCCATGTGATGAATGGGAAAAGCTAGGTCCAGTTTTGGAGTGACTCATTTCTCAGAACATAGCTAAGGTGAGCACTGGGCACTAAAAACACAGCCTTCAGCATCCCAACTGGGGCTTTGCTGGCATTGCGCTGTCTTTTATCACGTTTAATCTGTGCTTTGTACTTGGTCTACGAGTAACAACTCTGGAGCAGCAAATAATCAAGAACCCAGGATTCATACGGTCTTCCTCTATCATGGATTATCAGGCACTTGTCCTGTGGGAGCTTTGTTTCATATTTGGAAAAATGCAGATGATAATGCTGTTAAGTAAGGAAGTCTAGATTAAAATGAACTCTTTGAGAATCAAAAAGGTTTTAACTGTGTCAAGTCCTATACTTCGTCCATTCAAGAATCATGCATATCCTCCATGTGGAGACATAGTTGGAATGTATAAGCCCTACAGCCACCTCAGCTGTAAACACATCAGCTATTAAGTATGAGATTCAGTTTACAATAGGCTTACATTCAAAGAACACAGTGGGGGAAAAGTGTGCTGGCTTCAAGAATGTTCAAGTATCTGCCACAAAGGAGAGGGTGCAAACGTTTCATTCCATAGAGGAAGAAGCTCTTGGTACCACAGAGAGACATGAAAATTAATGCCTGATTCATTGGTTGTCAAAGTGTCTCCGGGGCATTTAAAGCACACGTAATAAATGGTATTGGAGACAAAGGCAGAGTTGGATGGTAATGAGATTTGAACGTCACAAGGTTTTTATAACCTGTAGACAAAGGTAGGTGACTAGCATATTGTAAAATAAAAGCAACTCTGCTATGTTCATCACTCGACCAACTTTCAAATGTTTCACTATTATCTGTGTTCTTGGTTTATTTTTGATTTGAAGTTTCTTTAATAGTGAAAAGTAGCCTGATCCTAACTGTCCATCTAAAAATAGATTCCGTCAAATAAGGCTTCAAGATAGCCTTAAGAAATGTTATCACCAGGTGAAAATATACTCCCAGCAGGCTTTTCTATGACAGAATACCATAATGGAAGAGTTTACTCTAGCTCAAATGCATGTTACTGGTTACCGGGTTTAATAAAAACTGCTTAGAGTAGACATGAAGAGAGTTAAAGGTAAACACATTTCCTGTCTCACACGTTACCCAAAATCTTGCTGAAAGAAGACACAAGTTTCATCAATTCTCAAAGAATTAATGAAAAGAAAATGTTTTAAAGATTTTGCTTACTGAAAATCAAGAATGGCATGCTACACTTACCCGAGGAGCTGCAATGGAAAGAATGAAAGGAAATACAGAATCCCAGGTCAGTTACATTTTGCAAAGACTTGTCACAGCTATCCTGGCATAAAACACAAAAGCAGCAAGTGTGAAGCCTTCCTTTGAGAAACAAAAATCTATGTTTTCTCTTAGAATATGAAGATCTACATGCTACATTCTTATTTTTAATTGACATTAAATTTGTGCCTATTTATTGACTTTTAGCATATCAGTGCATATGTATAGTATACACTGATCAGACCAGGGTAACTGACATACTCATCACCTCAGACAAACAGCATGTTTTATGTGTTGGCACCATGTGAACTCTTTTCTTCATACCGTTGAAATGCTAAATTAACTGGCATCAACTGTATAATTGTCCTACTGTGCTGTAGGTGTTCCTTGTGTCTCCCTGGAAGCCATACTATTGCAGGTCTGCTTCTCTGCTTGCCAGGGATGGGAATGGGTAGCTCCAGCTAAGTGTCTGTTTCTCAAGGGTTCAGTGACCTTAGCCTCTAGGAACAGGCTATTCAACTGTTTCTTGGGGCCATTGGAGGTGGTCTCCCTGGTTAGAGGCTTTGGTAGTCAAGCTGTTTAGAAAAGCCTTATTCAGTGCTTACATGTTGTTGGAGCTTCCCTGAGCCTCTGTGGGTCAAGTCTCTCAGGATGTGAGATCTAGAATTCATGGTCAGAACCACTTGGCTATTTACAAAGCAGTGGGAACCCACAGTTTCCTGGCTGTTTCTCAGGCACAGTCACATAGCTATTTCCTAAGGACTTCTGCAGGACACAGCTACTAAAGCTAGATCACCTGGGTTCCTGGGTTGTCGGAGAGTGACTGGGGACACCTGGCCAGTTGGCGAGGCTGGAATTTCAGAGCTGAGAACTGCTGCCTGGTTTCTTCCCAGGACCTTTGCTATCCTCTCAAGCTAGCCCTGTACAGTAAGAATGTGGGTGGAAGGAGGTAGTGAAAACATTGCGTGGGACTCTTTCTCTTGGGTAATGTAGCAGTGGTTTACTCTGTAATTCCTCACCCCAGGCTCCGGGCCTGTGACTGTTCCAGGGTTCTCCAACTCTTCGGTTTTCTTTGGCATACCTACTGACTATCCAGGAAGACCTCTGAAGCTGTCTCTAGGAAAATTTTAGAAGGCATCATGTGAAGCACATGTTAAGATGTGTGCAAGCAGCAAGAATAGAATTTGGGGGAGAGACAAAGACTTACACTGAGCTATTTTATTTAATGATGTATTGCTTTATTTCTAATTCTCCAAAAAGAAAAATCAAACTATAAATGCAGATTTCTTTGCAGCCTCTGCCAAAAAAAAAAAAAAAAAAAAAAGGCAGTATCTCCAGGCTATGTGTTAACTGGCTTTAGAATTGAACAGTGAGCAAGATAAAGACAACGAATGCAGTATGGGTAAGGGATGTTCAAGTACTAGGCAGGAACTAATTAGAAATGTGGGAAGAAAGCAGCAGGTCCTACTGGGAGGAGAGACAGAGGACATCATTTCATCAGCAGGGGCTGAGTTCTCCAGGGCTTTGAAGCATTAGAGGTCAAGGATTCCGGGGGAGTTTAGTTTTATACTTGAGAGTACTTAATGATGACTTTGGGAGCAGCATCAGCACCTGGAATCTCTGAAGCACTGACACAGAAAGCAAGCACAGGGACGCACAGCTGATTCCAGGACTCTGCAGAGCTGGTGCCATGCCCCCCTCCCTATGCATCTTTCTCCCACCACGCACCGTCAGGGGAAGTTTAATTGAGAATCCCCAAGACAGCAGAGTACATTAAAGCTACTGACATGTGTTAGGGATGGAGGTAACTCAACAAAGCCTGTGTTGAAATGTTGTAGAAGGGAGGAAGTCAGGGTATATGGGCGAGTGAGTGAGAGGCAAGCACGAAGCTTAAAGGAACACATATTCCAGTACATAAGGAGGTGCTCATGCCGACCTGCTAAATCACACTGTAGGATAGAAAATGTCTCACATTGTAAGGTTTTATTAACTTAATAAGCTGTATAATCTTGAGACAGACATGGTTCTCTCGTGACTTTATTGATCCCCTCTCACCACACTTTGTCTAATTAAAATCCATAGTGACTGCAAACATCTGTTTCAGACTGCACTTTGCATCCTGTGTTCCAGAGACCCCCAAATCTCTCTTCTAACACATTTGCCTCCGTTTTTATTACACACTTACTTTAAGCCTGTTTTATTCATAGTGGTCTCCTTGATCAGCCCAAAGCAGGATGCTGCAGGGTAACTTCGCTTTCCACTTATCCCTACTGTTTAACACAGTACCTGACACATAATACTCACTTGTTGAATGAGAGTAAATAAACCACAGTAAATCAGAGGCAGCTTTACAATGAGGCTTGAAAAAAGGTGGGTTACCTTGAAGACAAAAATTATATTTTTCTGGGTTGTAGAAGTTCTTTAAATTCATTATGTGTGACACAGGTCTAAATATCTTTACACACACATACACACAGGCCTCCCCATTAACTTATTAATAAGAACAACAAAGGCAGCCCTTACAGAGCAGCTTCAACTGTAGACCCACATAGCTCTGAGTTAAATCCTTGGCTTTGAAACATACTAGTTTTATGACTTTAAGTGAATACCCTAACCCCCTGTATGCCCAGTTGTCTATAAAAAGAAAATGGATCAGTAGATTCATCTCATAGGTATCTGTGTCATTTGATAACTGTGTCAAAGTGCCAGGTCCTAGAGGCATCTAGCATAAGAAATATAAAATAGTTACTCTGGTTTAAGAAAGCACTGGAGATGTTTAAGATCAATTCAGTATGATAACACACTCTGACAAAAGTGACTTCAGGGGGAAAGCATTTGGCCCACAGTTGAAGATTACAGTCCATTATGGCAGGAAAGTTAAGGCACTAGGAATTTAAAGCAACAGATTGCATGGCATCCATGATTAGAAAACAGAAAGCAGTCAACACATGCTACCATTCAGTTCCCTTTCTCTATTTCACAGTCTAGGATTCCAGCCACAAACATCTCTGCCCACAGCTTGTGGGTCTTCCAACCTCAATTCACAAGGTTAGACATGCCCAGAAGCCCTTCCCCAGTGAGTCTAGATTCCTTCAAGTTGACACTTAACGCTAATCATCAAAGAATGGTTGGGACTTAAAACTGCATAGTTTCATTGTTCCAGTTTTATTTTAAGTTATGGAAATCCCAAAGAGTAGAAACATCTTGGAAGTCATCAAACCTGTGTACAAAGGAGAGGAATCAGGTAGCAACAGATCCATCTCAGAGGAGAGAGAACACAAAGCTACAAGAAGTGACAGGGAACGCATAAAGGAGCTGACAAAGGAGTAGGATGTGAGGGCTGAGAGAGAAGAAGCATGCTCCTCAGAGGAGGAGGCACCATTCAACCCGAGAGCAGAATTTTCAAAAACCATTAAAGGCAAGGGGCAGATGCTGAGAGGGAACACTTGCTGGCATGGAGTCAGCTGCTTCAGGACTCCAAGGAAAAGAATGGCAGGGAACTAAGTCAAATGGGCTGCTCAGCCAAGGATAGCTGCTAGCCAAACAAATTAGACTTATGCTGAAATAAAGTCAATTAAAAAAGGAGTAGAATGTGGTGGAGAAGAAACAAAGAGGGAAGTCACCCGTATCATTATTTTGTTTCTGAATACTTTTCATTCCTTTTCTGCAGGGAAAGAAATGGGCACATTGCCCTATTGAACACTTTAGCAGATTCTCAAATATTTGATGGCTGCAACACAGGGGCTGTGTTTCAAGGGACCAACAGCATCCCTGATAAATATCTTTCTGCTTTCTTTTACATTTCCCTGGCATTTGGGTATTTCAGTCTCCATAGAGCCTCCGGCTTGCTTTTTCTGCTGCCTTGGAAGCCTTCCTAAAGTTCCCTTCATGCATGCCTGCCTTGTCAAGAAGTTTATGGTACAGTTGGGGAGGGAACAGGGATAGTGCCATTTACTTTAGTGTCTTGGCAGGAAGCAGCATCCACAGTAGCTACTTAACAAATGTTTACTGAAGCGAAGTCAAGCTGGGCTGATGTTCTTTTCTGCCACAAGGCTTGACTTACACACTCTTTCTTCTAAGTGGGTGAAAAACACTTTAGTAAGAGTTTTTTCTCTAGGAATGGTGGGTGCTATAAACTTAGAAGCATGTGAGACACCTTACATGTCTTCCATCTTAATAATGAGTTTGAGATAAACAACAACAACAACAACAAAACATCTTTAAGTAGGGAAGCAAATACCTGAATAGGTGGAGGGTTTATTAACCCAAGGTCATATTGGTGGGAAATGGTGCCATTACCTTTGAATTCAGGTTAGTCTAAATGCAGAGCTCTCTGGGGCAATTTCTTATGATCATCTCCTGTCTGTGCTTTCAGAGAATTTCAAGACTTGGGCAATCCTGAAAGAACTGTTCTTTACCTTTTCTTCCTTTGCCTTCTAGTCCTGATAGAAGCCAAGATTGTCAGTGCAATTAGCACAACCCTGCCCCATTTGGCATCATAGCCCTTATGGATCATCTCTCCAAAGAGGCTCTTATCCTGCATGCCATGGCTCCCCAGCTGTCTTCATCCTTGAACAGTATCCCTGCTGAGTGCACAGCAGCCATGGTACTTGGTATGAAGCTGACTCCTTGCCTGAAAGGCTTGCATATGTCTAAGTGACAATGCTGTGCCTGATTATTGAGTTTTCTGCAAATCCATCAAGTGATTTAAGCAAGGTGCTCCGAGGTGGCCAATCTGAAGAACCAAGTAAGAGTCTTTGGTGGCCACTCTGCCAGAATCTGTTAATGAGCTCTGGCTTTCAGAAATTCTCAAAACAAAGCCAGAACCACACAGAAATTTGATATTGAGGACATCACAGACCCATTTCTTCTTCCATTGTCTGCTGCTGTCAGGGTTTCATAGCCATGTCTGTGATTTATAAGCATGTGTGAAACCCTCTGGGGGATGGAACCATTTTTTCAAAAATATCTCATACTCCAAGCAGCTCTTCTCAGAGCAACTGTCTCCCTTGGGAACCTCTCCAGCAATCAGTAGTTCTAGATATGCTCTACCAGACAATGAAGCAATCTCTTGAGAACTGGCACACAGAATAATGATGGATACCTACAATCCCTCCACTGTCACAAAGATAGAAAATGGATGCTACACAGAGGGCATGAAAACTCGGGCCAGAGAACATAGACAAAAAACTCTGGGATAGCAAGCCATGCCATAGTAGAACTTAACAGAACTCCCTCATCTTGATAGAATAGCAGTACATGAGCCAACTGGGCGTGGAATGTCTCAATGACTGAACAGCTCTAAGACTAAGGTTCAGACCACCTGAGATCTGCAAAACTCAAAACAAATGCTCACACATCTGAGCACTTGGTCTCCAGCAGGTGACACCAACTTGAGATGGTTGTAGAACCCTAAGAAGCTAGATCTTCCGTGGGGGTGGTGGGCATGGGTCATTGGTGTGGGCCTTGAGGAGGTTTGAGAACTCAGCCCCACTTACAGTTTACTCTCTGCTGCCTCACTCAGATCTCAGTGTAACCAGCTGCGTTCTACTCCTGCCAGCAGATGTCCCCTGTCATGACACACCATGTCCTCAAATTGTCCTCTGTTACTTTCCTGTCAGGCATTTGATCACAGCAACGAGAGGAACACCTGAGTGTAACACCCTTCCTTGTTTCCATCTTGGCCCTCCCGGCTATTTCCTTATCCTCTTTAAAAGTCACATAGTAAAAGGCTCATGAAAACAGAACCAAGAGGAAAATGGGGTGGGGGGCAAGCTATTTACTGGAGGCGGAAAATTCAACTTGCGCTGGTATTATGTCACTGAACTGAATAGCTGTCTGAAACTCTTTCTACAACTTGGAATGGACCCAAAATGTCACTGTTATCAAAGTGACAGAAGACAGTAGCAGATAATGCACCTGGTAAAATAGGCAGTCTCAGCCTGGAAAATGTATCACGCTTTCATCCCCTAACCCTCCTTTCCTTAACATCAGCAAGCATCATAACTCGGTATTTGCTGACAAGCTGTACCGATACGGACCCACAGTCAGTGGCAGTGCAAGAGGAACATGCAATCACTTAGTACCAGGGACTGTCAGCCTTGCTCATCCTATGCTGATGCCCACAATGCTAGCTCGAGGAGAGAGGAAGGAGAAAGGAAGTAGTCATGCTGTACAGGCCTGATTCCCCAGGGTGCATGTCAGCTGCCTCAGTAAGTAGAAGAGAGATGCTGAACCACCCAAGGAAGCACCCTGGGGTTTTACTGACCCCTGCCAGCTCTCTCCTGTGTCCCAACAAATAAAGTCATCAATGTCTGAGGAGGTGACTCTGAACACCGTGGCACTGAACTGCCTCCATGATCACTGTGAAACATCTGCTTTTTCAGTACAGTAGGAGATAACTTGGTGAAGTATTTGTTTGATGAAAGGAGAGAGAATGGATTTTATTTCAATGGATTTATCAACTAGGAGAGTCACAGCAATTGTTCCTTCATATGGACTTTCCTAGATGTTAGCCCACTTAATCTGTGTAGCAGTGACTCTTCCTGCAATCTTGACATAGGCTTTTTTGGTAAGAAGCCACAGAAACTCTGGTTTAACTGGCTGGTTTTCAGAAGGATTTCAGGAAAACACAAGAATCAACAAGAGGTAAGAAAAATGAAGCTGAAGATGGGAAAGACGTTTTGGGAGTCAGTAGGCAGCAGGCCATGATGCAATGCTGGGGTCAGGTGAGTCTGGGAAGGATCACCTGGTTCCCACTCCCTCATTCTGCTCATCATCTCTCAGTTGGGGCCCAACGTACTGTCCCAGTCTGTGTTCAGAGTACAGACCAAGATCACAGTTCCACTGGGCTGTATTCAGGGAAGACCAAGTCCTCACAGGGTATCTATGACAAAGGTAAAATGGATGCCGGGAAGCAGAAACCCATCAGGTCACTCACATCCTGCAGAACTGAAGCTGAGATGATTGCTCTGAAACAACACTTACACGCTTGTTGAAAACAACTCAAGCCAAGGTTTCCATGTCCCACTTCTACATTGCTTCATAGTCATAGCATGCGCACACTCAGACATCTGAACAAACCCTTATGCGTGGTGTACTATCCTGGAGGGTACAATCTCAGATAAGACCCTGAGTTGTTGAAGGACACAGGCATGTTTCCTGCAACGAATACAGGCTAATAAGAAACAATATCCAATGGAAAGAAGCAATATCCAATGCCATGAATAGTTCATAGTATCATACCAGTGTTAATTTCTTGGTCTTGAAAACCACCTTCAGCATGTAGAACATTGATTTTAGTAAAATCTGGGTACATAATATTCAAAAAATTATTTATGGAATTCTTTTCTAAATCTGAAATTACTCAAATATTAAAAAAATAACAAAAATTTCAAGTTGATAGCGTGCCTCTTTTTTTCTTTGCTACAAAATGACAACACTGATTGACATCTGATGTGTGATGTAAGGATTTCCAAAGATTCAGTTTTCAATTTCTCTACCTATGAAGACAATAGAGAGAATAAGACCATATCAAAAGGGAACAGAATCATAGTTAAAAATCTCAGAAGAAGCAATGGATTGGGAGAACATTCAAGGAAAACAAAGTGATAAGATACAGATCTCCAAGAGCAGGGAAGTTTGGGACATTATCCCTGAAAGAGCCAAGAATAGGGCTGAAATTGTACATGTAGGCCAACAAGATGACACCATCCAGACTGAGGGCTGGAATTTCCTCCCCTGCTTACAGCTTATTGAGGTCCTAAGGGCTGCTTGCAGAATAAACACTCAGTCTAAATGGTGGGAATGATTCTAAGGAGATATGTAAAAGCAGGAAGGATGGTGAGAAGATTATGCAAATTTCAGGCAAGAAAAATTAATAGCCATTCTGTATCATAAGCCCTGGAAGCTACCATCATTAAAAGTCTCTGTCATTCTGAATATCCAGAACTGTCTACCAGGAGGCTCCAAACATCTGTTACTTATATGCACCCAAAAAAGCATACCAGATGTGGAATTTAGCTCATGCCTATAGTAGCTTACCAAAATAGTCTCCCTCTCATTGCATGAACCAGTTACTATCCTTTTCAAAACATAATTTTATGCTTAAAATATGTGACATTTTTATTTAAACACATTTAAAACTTACTATCTTAATTACTTTATAAATATTAACCTATTTAATTCTCATAGTGCACCCACTAAGGAGGCAGACATGAGGGAGGCCTGGTCTGCAGACAAGGCATCAGAGGAGTGGGGGAAGACTTAGTGACTTGCCTGTTATCATGGAGGTAGTACAAGGTAGAGCTCAGATTCAAAGCCTTGCAGCCTAGCTGAGCCTGTGCTGTTGAGGTTATTTTTATTTAAAGTTGGATTGAAACAAAACAAATGGTGTTAAATAACAGTAGGCCTCAAAGCACATTAGCCTCACAACTAAACTCTTTGTAGAACATTTAGGGAAAAGAGATCCCTTGGTGTGAACAGCAGCATAAAATGGCTAAAGATATGCTTGGGTTCATATACTGGTGAGTGAAGCAGACATGGAAAGCCAGAAGCTAGACTTGAGGGAACATGGTTCAGGAATTGCATATACGAAGGCCATTGGCTTGGATGTGACAATTATTAGGAGAACAATTGCCAACAGAAGTCATGAGCAACTCATTAATAAATGTCTATTTTTAAGGGAAAAGGAAAAGAGTCTACAGTGGGTAGGGTATTGATGAAATATTGAAAACACAGTAAAAAGAAAGTAATAATAGGTAGAAAATACGTGAAAGGATATGCTGTTTGCTCACTTGTTGGCATTAAGGAAAAGGGAACTCACTAAATTATAAAGCTGGCCTTGGGCTCAACTAGTCCTCCTACTTCAGTCTCTCAACTGGATGGGACTATAGATAGATGTTGCTACACCTGGTTCTAGGATATTATAGACTGTGAAAATCAGTAGAGGCTCTGTAGTGCCCCTGAGAATGGCTAGAACCATGATATCCATCACATCCATGTAGCTGTTGGAGTTTCAGCTAATCAAAATTGGGTAAATAATAAATTTGGTTGTTTAGTCCCAGTTGTCATAGAATATGTCTGTAGGTGCTGGGTATCTCTATTGTATAGATAGGACCTCAAATACAGGAATTAGGAAGACTTTGGTACAAAGACTTAAATACTAAGATCAGGCTCCCTGGGCCACACAATATGTCCCAACTGTTTTACTATGCCATTGTAGCTCAAAGACAGCTGTGGAAAATACCCAGACAGATGAAAGTGGCCATGTGACAATGCATTTATTAGACAATGAATTTCACAAATATTCATATATCAGAAATACTCTTATTTCAATTTGACTTTAATCATTTAAAATGTGAAACATAGTTTTAGCTTGTATCTTTAGACAACAAAACAGGTGCCAGGTCAGCTTTGGCCTTGGCTTCTATCAGTCCTTGGATTGATGCCCTGGGGATAATTATTATGCACCTGAGAATCTGTACAGTCACTGAACTAGAATGAAAATATAAAATGAATGTACATTAGCAATGATTTCTCCTGTTTTCACTGTTCTAATAGAAAAAGCAAAACACATAAAATATGCCTGAAAACTAAATGAGCTGTGTTAGATCATCAAGCAGGACACTATTAGTATATAACAAGGACAAAGAAGAGCTGGTCTGGTAATAAAGGTATGTGGTTAAGTGCTGTGTAGCCTATGTGAAATCCTAAGTGCGGTTCCAAGCACCGCAGAAAGAGGGAGAGGGAGAATGTGAGGGAGCAAGAAAGAAAGAAAAAGAGGAAAAGAAAAGGAAAGGAAAGAACAAGACAAAGTAAACAGAAAGGAAACTATTCTCATTCCTTACAGCATTCCTTGTTTTATTTTTTTTTCATATTAATTACAGTTTATTCACTTTGTATCCCAGCTCTAGCCCCCTCCCTCATTCCCTCCCAATCCTACCCTCCCTTCCTCATCTCGTCCCATGCCCCTCTCCAAGTCCACTGAAAAGGGAGGTCCTCCTCCCCTTCCATCTGTTGGTATTTTGATGGGAATTACATTGAATCTGTAGATTGCTTTTGGTAGAATGGCCATTTTCACTATGTTAATCTTACCAATCCATGAGCATGCAAGGCCTTTCCATCTTCTGATATCTTCTTCAATTTCTTTCTTCAGAGATTTGAAGTTTTTTTTTTTTCAAACAAGTCTTTCACTTGCTTGGCTAGAGTCACCCCAAGGTACTTTATGTTATTAGTGGCTATTATGAAGGGTGTTGTTTCCCTAATTTCTTTCTCAGCCCTTTTGTCTTTGGTGTACAGGAGGGCTTCTGATTTTTTTGAGTTGACATTGTATCCAGCCACTTTGCTGAAGGTGTTTATCAGTTGAAGAAGTTCTCTGGTTGAATTTTTGGGGTCACTCATGTATATTATCATATCATCTGCAAATAGTGATACTTTGACTTCTTCCTTTCCAATTTGTATCCCTTTGATCTCCTTTAGTTGTCTTATTGCTCTATCTAGGACTTCAAGTACTATGTTGAAGAGATATGGAGACAATGGGCAGCCTTGCCTTGTCCCTGATTTCAGTGGGATTGATTTGAGTTTCTCTCCATTGAGTTTGATGTTGGCTATAGGCTTGCTGTATATTGTCTCTCCCCTTCCATCTGACCCTAATGTATCAGGTCTCATCAGGAGTGGCTGCATTGTCTTCCTCTGTGGCCTGGTACAGCTGTACCCCCCTGAGGGGGAAGTGGTCAAAGAGCAGGCCAATCAGTTCATGTCAGAGACAGTCCCTGTTTCCATTACTATGGAATCCACTTAGATACTGAGCTGCCATGGGCTACATCTGAGCAGGGGTTCTAGGTTATCTCCATGAATAGTTCTTGGTTAGAGCATCAGTCTCAGAAAAGACTCCTGTGCCCAGATATTTTGGTTTTGTTGCTCTCCTTGTGGAGCTCCTGTCCCTTGCAGGTCTTTCTCTCTCCCCTTCTTCCATAAGATTCCCTGCACTCTGCCCAAAGTTTGGTTATGAGCCTCAGCATCTACTTTGATACCTTGCTGGGTCGTTGTTCAGAGGCCCTCTGTGGTAAACTCCTGTCCTCTTTCCTGTTTTTTCCCCACTTCCAATGTCCATCCCATTTGCCTTATCATCTTCTAAACATCCCACTGGAATGGCCCATTGAGTTCTGGTTATATCAGTCAATGGCTTATTTAGCTTACAGCTCCAAATTCTTCCACATTCCTGCTACATTCAAGTCCCCTAAGCCTAGGAACCACATGGTTTCATTTCTCACAGCAAAAGCCCCACTTTTGGTACCAATTGTAGCAATTTCCTGTATTAGGTACTTTCTCATTGCTATGACAAAATGCCCCCAAAACCAAACAACAACAACAAAACAACAAACAAACAAACAAAAAAACCCTTAAGGGTCGATTTGGCTCAAGGCTGGAGGGTATCGTCTATCATGTCAGGGCAGGAAGAATGGAAAGATTCGAAGCAGAGAGAGATGAGAGCTGCTTTATTAAATCTGGAACACCAAACCATGAGTATGTGGCACACATACTCAGTGTGGATTTTTTTTCACCTCAGTTGAATATTCCTGGATTTCTCCTCACAGATGCATCTCATAGGTGATTCTTAATCCTATCAGGAGACAAAGGAAGGACATTATGTGTTTTTGCTGCTCAGGGGGATGCGCAATGCTTCTTTTTCACTGTGAGATCTGACCTCTAAAACTCTTTCATGATCTCCCAACAAGAATTTAGTTTCCAACTTGAAAATGGCCAGAATACATATATGAGAGAGAAAATAATTTTAACTTCAGGGATTTAAGGGACAGCTGTATAACTTGGGGAAATAAAATCGAAAACATCAGCACATCTACTCAGGACAGGGCAACAGTGGGGAGGAAATGGGTGACTTCTCACTGTTTTGGTGTCTAACAAGTCATTGCCCTCTGTTCTTGTTTCCTCGTTAGTAAAATGAGAAGGCTAGACTATCAGAATATGCAACCAATGGACTGTAGATGTTTAGCCCAGCATATGAATTATGGTTATTTTTAGTTTTTTATGTTAATTACCTGTTCATATTTTTAATGGGAGATTTCACTTACGCTTTTGTTTTTAAATCCCAATTAAATCTGGGGCTACTGCCTCCAAAAGAGGCAGGCTGTCTAAAATGTACCCCAGTCTCTAACAGCTCTTGATAGTTCCCTGACACCAAAGCTGAGGGTCACTTGCCATTTATCATTGTACAAAGTCATTGTGCAACGAGTTCTGATACATTTTACCTTTAATGTTCCCTCCATGGTACCTAGAGAGATTTGCAATTGCAAGAGGACTTTATGAACTCCAAGGTCTTAGAGGTGCTGTGATTGCCTAGGAAAATATTACATCCCAAATGGCTAAGGTTGCAATGTGTTGTCTAATTAACGTTCTCCAGCTGCGGGAGCTTGGGAGTCTAAACTGCAGGGCTCACCTCTTCACCCAGGTCACTCTCATTTCAAAGGAAATGCTGACTCTGGGTCTGAGAGTGGAGGTGAGCCTGTTGGAGGCCTGTGCTCTGCTTAGTTGCATCTCCTGTTTTTGTTTTAGATTATGATTCAGCCATCCCCTGAGGGCTCTTCAAACACCTTGGGTGTTTGCAATCACTGCCGCCAACTTGATTATTCTGGCTATTTGCTATGTTGTCTTCTGTTTTTGAAGTCCTCTATGGTTTTCAAACTTCTCTCCTAAATGTAACTTATTCCTCACTTTGACCTTGACAAGGAAGGACAAAACCTACCATACCCACCTTGCAAAATCAGGGAGGGAAAGCGTGGTTAATATCAACAAAGACTTTCACGGTTCTTCCCTTTTCCTTAAAACTGTGATATTTTGTTTTCAAAGCTATTTCCCAAGCATAAAAATAAAAACGTGTTTATTTAATTAAAACATCATTCTCCAAGGCCTAAAGACTTCCAGACTGTGTTATTCTCCCTCCCCACTGAGACATAATTGAAGACTGATATGATACATTTTATTAATTAGGCCCGTCTGGCTTTCCCACAGAGAAGAAAGGAATATGTCATGTTTTATGCCAGCTGATTTAAATAAAAATCCACTTGGATTTGGCCTTTTCATGCTGGTGTGACACCAAAATGAAGAGGAACTGAAATGTGAAATATTTACCTTCATCTAGTGTTCTAAGAGGAAACATGAATCACTGTAGCAAACGCATTTGCTTGAAGAACACTAATGAAATATTCCATAGGGTTTGTGTTTTCTCTTTCTGATTGACTAGAAACCAATCAAAAGGGTACTTTTTGGGGGGTGATTGAAGGGACTGTGTCCTCTTTTTGACTTTGGGGGACAGCAGGTTAATTTTTATATGTAATCTTGGTTGAGCCACTGTACCCAGATACTTGGTCAAATATTACTCAGATGCCTCAATGAAAGTAATGTTCAAACGACCCTAATGTTTAATACAGTAGACTCAGCATCATATAGATTGAGTAGATCTTATCTAATCTCTGTTTCCATCTTTCTCTCATAAAATACATGTGTTATCCTATGACAGCTATGACTTAAAAGTAGGAATTGGCAAACATTTCCTTTAAATGGTAGGAAGCAAATATCTTTTACTTTGATGACAATATGAGCTTTGTTGAAACTCCACTCCTCTATTTATATTGCTCCAAGGCAGCCATAGACCATTCTTACAACAAATGAATGGCTGTGTGTCAATAAAACTTTATTTATAAAAATAAGTAATATGAGTATTAAATCAGTCTAATCACAGGTATTGTCTAACATAACCATTGCAGTGGTTACTACTGGCACATAACATCAACATACAGAACATACAGAAGCATTTTATGATTGTGTGTGTATGTACTTACATGTGTGTTTGTGTGCGTAAGTATACTTACCTGAAACATATATCATAAATGACTTATATTTTTTAAAAACTTATTATCTAACTATGGGACTCAATCAACTAGAATAGCAAATTTTGAACTTCTCATGGGGTGGGGTGGGGGGCTATACTTTCTCCTGTATACAAAGTAGCCAGAAGTCCTTGATCCCTAGATCGATACTCGGTAAGGTGTCAATTGTTCTATCTCATCCCCAGGAGTCACCGTTCAACTGAGGTTCTCATAGCTATTTTCTGCAAATCTCCATGTCCAAAGAAAACTTATATTCTCTGCATGTCACTCTCTGTGGTCCTTCTGTTTTTACATCACTTGAGAAGGTAGATAAATCCTTAAAACAATTCTGTCTTTATTCCCACATTGCCAGATAGCCAGTTTTGCCTAGTACCTAGCCCATGTCTGCTTTTCCTGCATCTGTGGGGTATGTTACATCCTATCCAATTCTATCATGTTTTCACCTATGGAGTATAATCCAGGAACTGTCACTGCAATATCCCAAAGCATCTAGATTTGTCTGGTTTGGGAGAAGCTTTACTCTTTTTCACCATTTTTTTCAGTACCTCCCCTTCCCTCTATTAGATAAGTTTTTCAAACTTAAAAAAAAAAAAGCAAGAATAAGCCTATTTTCTGTGATTTGTAGGGGCAGGAGGAGAAGAAAAAAAGATTCTTTCTAGAAACATGGTTGGATCTTTAATGGAAAGAGGCCAAAATGAGAAGGAAAACATAAAAGCAAGACATTGGCAAGTGTGTGAAAAATACTATCTTGTCACACTGAGCCTTTTCAAAACACAGGCTAAAGTAAATCACACCACCCCTCATAGAACAAGAAAGTACAGTTGGGAAAAATAGCCCTTTGCTCAATTACTAACCTCAGGACACAAAGGAAGGTCATCTGTACTACAAAATCAGAACTTAGCTCTACCTGCAGTATGCTCCCCTAGTCCGGAACAGTCTGCTTCTAAAGCAGACCACAGTCTGTAAAGTCAGAAAACAAATTTTTCAGTTGAGGTCAAAGGAGAATAAGCAATGCAAGGCAGTCCTGTGGTAAGAAATGAGTCTACAGAAGACACAGTTTAGAGATCGCAGAAGTTACTGTGTGTCAAGGTAAGGCTTGTTCAGTTTGTACTTGGGCTTAGTTCCCAGAGGCTTATGTAACTGAGTAGATAAGGATCTGTAGTTCATTAAGAGTCTTTCTGTGTCTCCCTGTCTTAGAGGTTGCAGTTTGGGCCATGGACATTAGTACTAGTCTGTTTCCTCGACATAAGACAGTCATTTTAGGCATCATCAGCACATAACTAATCAACATGGATCACCTGTAGCCAATCATCCTACCCACTCTTAATCATTTCCAACCTATTTTGAGTGATGAGGGATGTTAGGCTGTCCTTCACTGTGAAATTCTATGGGCCAGCCTCAATGAGGCCAAGAAATCAGAGTTTTCCCCATCATTATATGAACTGGCCATTGCTTCCTAGACATCAAGAAAGAGATAGGATTCCTGAGACTTTTGGTTCCTTGGTGATAACTAAGTCTACTCATTCTGGTAATCCTTCCAAGGATTACCCAAACTTATGAGGTATTTTGCTTTTTCTCATCTTTTAGCTCACTGTCTCTGTATCTAAGAGCCTACATGAGACTTTAAAGTGACCCCCTGTTTAGGGATCTCTCAGAATCATTTTTTTGTCACCATCTTCCTCACATACATAAAGAGAGACTCACGTGCCAATTTAACTGCTGTAGTACATATAGAAAGCCATTTTCATTCTAGAAGTGTGAGCGTCTGGCTCTCTATTCTATCCACTTATTAGCCAGCAATTGATATGTGTAGATTTCAATAACTAGTATCACTTTAATGTTCAAAAAGTAATTATTTATTGTCCTAGGAGGTAAAGGCTAAAGGATGTGGCATTTTCTTTGAGAATGATAACAATATTCTATGATTATGGTAATAGCTGCATTACTATGTGAATAAAAGTCATTTCCTTTAAATAGGTAATTATAAAATATTAATTATATCTCAATAAAAATTTTTAAGGAGTAATATAAGAAACCGAACAACTCACTGGAAAGCTTAAGTGGCTATTTGAAAAAGCAAGTGGAAACCATTGGGAGATGTTGAGAAGCAGAATTCTCAAGCATTGTACATTATTCTCCACTTCACATGCCTCCTCTCCTTACCTTCCTCCCTATTTCCCTTACTCACCCCTTTTCTCAGTTCATATACATTCATAATTGGGTTAGGATATCCTAGATTACCTTTTGGAAAATAATCTGCACATTAGCCTTTTCATTGAAGTTTCCCTCAACCACTCAAATGTGAATGAAGATACGCCCCACCACCCACCATGTGTTCATATGTTACCTTGAAGTTTTCTGTTATAAGCTGCCTCACATTCCATCTTCATTGCCCCATCTCTGGACTATGAGCCCAGTGTGAACAGAACCACATTCATCACATCCACCAGTTCAGGTCTATGATATGGAGATACATTGGAATGTATAGGTGGGTGGGTAGGTAGAAGGGTAGAGAGGATATGTGTGTTTGGGTGGAAGGATGGATGAATGGATGAATGGATAGAAAGTATGATGGGCGGATAGATGGATAGATGGATTGATTGATTAGTTCTCATAGGAATGTCTTATATATGAAGCTTTGAATTTTATTTCCATGAGATAAAAACTAACATAATGGAAATAGGAACATATCTCAAAAAGTTAAAACTTTTACCATGCAAGAATGAGGACCCGCATTTGGGTCCCTACCACTGACATAGATGATGGACAGGCAAGGTAACCCATCTATAACCCCAGTCCTCAGGAGAGGAAGACAAGGGATCTCCAGAGCAAGCTAGCTAGCTAATTTAGCTAAATTGTTGATCTCCATGTTCACCAAGAGACTCTGTCTCAGGATTTAAGGTGAGAGAAATAAAGAAGAGATAACCTCTTGGCTTCCACATGCATATAAACATATACATACATGGTCACACATGTATACCCCTCAACATGAACATGCATATACACATACACACCACGCACATGTACACACAAAATAAATTGACAGGGTAAGCTTTCTCTTCTGAAATCTAGAGAAAGAGAAAAGTTATAGCCCAGATAGGTCAGGTTTTTCTTTTTTTGAATCTGTTATTTCAGTGGTGATGGCTTTCTCTATTATAATTAACCCAGCTCTCTTGTCCTGCTGCTGTCCCTGCTTGTTTAGAAATTAGAGAACATCTTTCAACTTGGTGGGGAAGCTGTACTTTAACACGGGGACAGTAAGATGGCAGGGTGTTCTGGACAGTGTGGAAACACAGCAGCTCTGAGGCGACGTTCACAAGTTGCAGGCATGAAATCATTCACTTGGACAGGAACAAATTAATAACACAACCAGTAATTTCTCCCTAGGCCTGAAGAAGAGAGAACATGTTGAAATAGTAAAGATTTCTCTGGGTGAATGCTTCTCCCCTTGCCATCTGTTTGCGCCCTGATGGTTCCCATGATGGTCTAACTCTGTCCTCCAAGCCCAGGTCTAAATATGAGCCAACCCTTTATAAAAGTGGAAGAGTCAGTGGGAAAGCACCTCCAAGGTCACATGTCCAAACTGCCACAAATGCAGGAGGCCCTCTGTGTTATTCTGAACAGATGGTGTTCTCTTATTTCTTGTGCCTTTCCAGTGATCATCACTCATTGTTGCAGGACACAGCTCATTTCCCACATGGGTGATGACATGGGAAGCTGACTTCAAAAGACCAGAGTCTACCAGCACGCAGATCTATAGACTCACAAGACGTGGAGTCCTGCCTCTGTGTCTAGACTGAGTGCCTTTGGGCATGCTATTTCATATCTTTGCCTCAACTGGGTATTGTTCCAAAATGAGGAATATATCCTGTCTCACTCATGACATCCATATCTAGGAAACAATGTTTGGATAAAAGGGGGAAGGAAATACCATAAATCATACCCCCATGTTGCTTAATACATAATAAAAATACAGTAAATAGTAGCCAAAAATCAAACCAAGAATAGTTCTGTAAAATGTCCTACGACTGATGTGACATTTGCAAATAAAGGTCGCAAGCAGAGTAAGGAACAGCTACAGTGACTGTCAAAGCATGCTGATGTCACCTTCCTGTACACGATACCCTTGTGACTATTCCTGGATTTGAAATGAAGGATTCTGAACTCCCTTGTAGTACACAGAGTAAAGGACTAGGACTCACGAAGCGAAGAATGATTGATGGGAAAGAGCTCAATGACTATCTGAATATATGGAGAGGATATATTTGTCGGAGTCAAACAAACTGTTGGTCTAATTTTTTTCTATTTTTTAAGAGAAAAAAATGGTAAAAAATGTTCCTGTTACTCTTCATGGTTTCTTACTATGCTAAGTCTGCAGTTAATATTTCCAGGGCAAGTGAAAAGCCATCAGACAACCCCAAACCAAATCAATCAATTAGCTTGGAAGGAAAGGACATTTCTCTACTACCTCTAAATGTGATTTCCTTTGATTCTGTCATTAAAATATTATAATCACCTTGTTGATGAGGTGGTCATTGGAGTATCTTCCCCATCTCTAAAAACAATTGGTTTGCTCTTTACATGCACACACATATACACTTCACATCTTACACACACACACACACACACACACACACACACACACATCATTGTTCTTGCTGTTTCCAAATTCTGTTTGTTATAATCATGAGGTGACTTTTCCAGTAAGAAGCCCATAGGTTAGGACAGCAGTTCATTGTTGTTGTTATTTTACATCCCACTCTCAGTTTTTCCTTCCTCCTCTTCTCCCAGTCCTTCCCTCTAACCTCACTTCCCCACCATCCTCCTGTCCCCCTTTTCTCTTCAGAAAAGGGAAGGCCTCCCGTAGGTATCAACCCACCTTGGCATATCAAGTTGTAGTAGGGCCAGGAGCATTTCCTCCTATTGTGGCTGTGCAAGGCAGCCCAGTTAGGGGAAAGGGATCCCAAGGCTGACAAGAGAGTCAGAGACAGCTCCTGCTCCTCTGTTAGGAGTCACACATGAAGCCCGAGATACACCCCTGTTACATCTGTACATATGGGTTACTCCCTCTCAGTTCAGTAAGCCAAGAAAGGAAAGGTGGTTTAGAATAATTCTATATGTTATAAATCCACCACTTTTACTCCCTGGAAGGCAAGGTCTGTGTCATAACATTTAGGGAACCGTGCTCTTAAAAACTATTCTCAAGTCCTTCCTGAGTGAGCCCAAAACACTTTTGTTATTTCTCTCAGTATCCATGAAACGTTGAGACAGTATTACTGATCTGATTTGAAGAACATCTTGGCTGAATGTTATATTGATGCTATTATCCCAGGCTGGATCAAGAAGTGAAGGATTCAAGATCAGCCTGCACTTAAAGGCAAAGCCCCCAAACTTGGTCTAAATGTAAAACTGGTGCTTACTAGACTTCTCAGTAACAAGAGGGGAAGACTTAAGAGTTTCCTGGAGGGCCGTAAATGCCAGTATTTTCCAGTCACCAACTTGGTCTTATCTAAAGTACTTCAAATAAGAGCAAAAGCCCATTCAAGCCTTGGAAGTGTATTTGTGCTTTAGAAGGACTATGGAGACTTTTGCTGAACAACAACAACAAAACACTTAACAAAGGCCAGGAGAATTGCTTTCTTTCTCTTAGTGGAATCATACAAAAACAACTCTGAGAGCTTCCGAAAGGACTGGCTTTCTTTACCCTAAACTCTATGCTTTTTAACCCTTCTTTTTTTCCCTCCTGTGAAATCCCACAGTTTCACCTTTGGTGTTCTCAGTGTACCTTCTCACCTGGAAATATCACCTATTCATGGACTCCCCCAATATCCTGGATTCTGGAGCTTGCTCTGTGGCCTTGTACTTAATCAGCTTGCCCACATGTTGCCAGGATACTACAAGTTGCATCTTAGTACCAGAAAGTTTATGACTCACAATAGTTTTCCAAAAATGACTTTGCTAGTTAGCTATGAGAAAAATACTGTTTTGGTATAATTCTTTATTTTCTTTCATTTAAAATATATCCATCAACTTATAGCCTATAGAATAGAAAATTATAAGGAAGATGAATTCCAAATTTGCCTGTCCAAAAGCACAATTATACATAAGAATAGAAGTGCTATATTAGCACATATGGGTCCTTTCATTGTAAATCTCTAAAACTGCTTCTTTAGTACTTTATGTTTTAATGTTCATCATTCTATAATATTTCTCATGCACTGTAAGATTTCATGGCCACTGAACTAAAGGGAAAAAGAACATTACTCTAAATGCAGGTATCTGTACAGTTAAATACCTTTCAAGAAACTATTATATTTTTTCTTAGAGATAAATTAGTGTGGCTGTGGTGTTCCTGCCCACCTGGGAGTTCCTACCATTTTTTTTTATATTAAATCTCTAAGAGTCTCAACACATCTAAAAAACTGTTGTAAAAATTAAATAATTTTTCTGACATGGGTCCTGGCGTTTTGTAGATTATCAGTAAATAGTCACTCATTTTAAATATGAAGCAGCTTAGTTCATGGGAAGCACGTGTACACTTGTCTCTGACATTCACAAGAACAAAAGAATCACTGGCATGTTGATCACCTTTGATCTCGCTGTGTCTCCCCTGATGACTGCCTCTGTAAGGCCTTAGAGTCTGGAACCAAAGCAGCAGAGAAGCCAGTTCACTGAATAGGGCTCACAGCAGTGTATGACCCATGACAGTGCCCTGCCTTGTAGACATAGTCCTGAGCCACAGAGGAAAAAGTTATGAGTAAGGCAAGTGTGGTCCTGGCCTCAGAAACTCCAAGTTATGCAGATGACTTGATTAGAATCAATAATTATCACAGGGTGTTTGTTGAAGAAGAGGAAATCAGAGCAGCTGTCCA
This sequence comes from Pachyuromys duprasi, assembly GCA_028658305.1. Lineage (NCBI taxonomy): Eukaryota > Metazoa > Chordata > Mammalia > Rodentia > Muridae > Pachyuromys > Pachyuromys duprasi. Next base: position 35,219,826 of record CM053757.1, on the reverse strand, counting down.
GATGAAGGGCCAGTGGAGACTATATGAGGAGGTGACATTTAGCTTAGTTGAGTGGGAAGAGGAGAACAGATTAAGATGAAGAGGAGAGAGAAAGACCATGAAGAAGTCCAGTACGGTTGGGTTGTGGAGAATCGACTTAACCCTTGCCTACCACCTGATTGACCCACCTTTGGAGAGCTTCCTTTCCTCTCACATGTTTCACCCAGGCAGTAGACAGTGACCACTGGTGTGCCAACCTGCCTCTCTACAGTTCATGAACCCTGGCATCCAGAGCAGTAGCCCTCCACCTTTGTTATGACCCCTTGGGTGACAGCGGTCACATAAGACCATCAGAAAACATAGATATTTATATTAGGATTCATAAGAATAGCAAAATTACAGTTATGAAGTAGCAAGGAAAATAATTTTATGGTTGGGGTTCACCACACCATGAAGAACTGTATTAAAGGTTCACAGCCTTAGGAAGGTTGATAACCACTGCCCCAGAGGATAAGAAGCAAAACCTGCAAACCTCCCAGCATGCCTTGAGTTTCTTTCCTGTCATGTTCTTCCCAAAAGTTAGTTCAGAGCTTCCTTTCTCTTCAACAATTAAACCCCCACTTGCTATGCCTCCCTCTCTTCATATATATATATATATACATATATATATGTATATATACATATATACATATGTATATATGTATATATATACATATGTATATGTATATATATATGGCTTTATCTCATATATATTTATATATTTTATATTAAATTATGGTTTATATTAAATATATATTTAACATATTAAAAACCTTTTTTTTAAAAAAAGCAGAAGTGATTAAAGGCGAACTTTCATACATTCGGACACCAGCATCTACCTATGTTTGTTGACCTCTCCCGCTTTATTCCAGTCACTGGAGGAAGCTGCCCTTGCTTTTCCTGACACCAGCCCTTTGGCTGACGCAGTGGAACCCTTGCAACCAACTGTTCTAGGATATTACTCTGCTGGCTACCATCTACTTACTATGCCTTCAGATTTTTCTCCACGGGTCACTGACCTAAGTGCCTAAGTGTACTCTGATTTCTTATCAAAGAAAATAAAAATTTAAGAACTACCTTTGACCCCATCCTGTTTCCAACAACCACACGTACATAAGTCCCCCACCGTATCTGCAGTGTCTGTGTCCTCCTCCCTTACTGATCTGCTCAATCAGGCTTTCCTATCTAAAAAAATTAATAAACAAAATCACCTTTTTCTAATTTCATTATGACTTTTGCCAGAGGTAGACTTAGCTTGAAATTAAAAAAAAAAAAAGTTAAACTTCAGTGGTCTTTCCTTTTAAAAAGCCTTCTTGAGCTCCTATTTCTAACCTAAATAGTCCCTTTCTTTAAAACTGCCAAAATTACATGTTTTGAAAGATGCAAATCCTGGACCTACCATCCACATCTACATCAGGGGATTTTGTTGGTTCGCTGGTTGGTCATTTCCTGTAAAAAATTATTTTATGTGGATAAGTGCTTTGTCTGCATCTGTGTAAGTGTGAATTTGCACAGTGTCCACAGAGGCCCAAAGAGCATCAAATCCCCTGAAAGTGGAGTCATTAATGGTTGTGAGCCACTCTATCAATTCTAGAAACCCAACCCAGGTTTTTTGCAAGAGCAGCAAGTACTTTAACTGCTGGGCCATCTCTCCAGCACTAGTTGGTCATTTCATATCAAATATCTCATTATTATTTCATATCATTACACTGAGGATCTTTGTATTTACTCATCTATTGATTTTTGTTGTGGTAGTTGTTTTTGAGATGGGATTTGTAGCTAAGGCTAGCCTAAAACTACAAATTATCCTAGATCAGCCTTCTACTGCTAGAATTACAGGTGTGTTCCATCATGCCTAGACATTCCTCATTGAAGAGAGTCTCTCTGTTTCTCTCTGTCTAGCTCTCTCTTCCCCTTTCTCTCTCCCCTCTCTGACTCCATTCTTCCATCCACCCTGTTCTGATGGCCTCCACTTCTCAGTGTCTTTTGTGTGTCTACCCTCTCTGTCCTTTAACCATTGTCACACCCCTAGAGTTAACATTCCACCTGTCCTTTCCATGATGGTACCTAGTTTTATGGCTTTAGGTACCATCTATTCTGATGGCCCTTCTGTGCTTTTATTTAGCCCAGAACAGATCATTGGAACTCCACATTGATAACTCTAACTAGGTATTTGCTTGTTTTTGTAGGAATCCCAAATTTTACCTCTGAACTCGAGTTCTCCATCAACTCTTTCCTTCCTCTATACATGGCAAATATATGCATCCAATTACTCAAGCAAAAAAAGGGAAAATAAAGTTTTTCTTTGAGGCTTTTCATCTAATTCTGATGAAATCCCTATTGACCGTTTCTGGAAAGTCATGCCAGCATCTACTTTTTTCTCATATTGTCTCTGCCCTTCCCCTGCCCTAGCTGCCACCATCATTATAAATGACCTGGACTTCCGCATATGTGACTGATTATGTTTTCTGTGTTCCAGTTCAAGTCTGGCCTCATCATAATGAGGAGAGGGTCCTTGATTGAAAAAAAAAGGTGTCTAGTCAAGGACATCAGGGTAGACCAAAAGGTATAGGGGTCCAGAGTGCTTTTAAGAAATGATGTCCTTATTTTTATTGTGATACAATGATTCTGGAGACAATTTACCTGAGACTCCCAGATTTTCTTTAGGAAATACTATTTTTACACTAAGGAAGAATAGTTACAGGTTCTTCTTTATCCTCTATAACTTGAGAGCTTGGAACTGTACAGTCACCAACATCGTCATTTATGTTTCCAAAGAAAGTTTTTTATCACTGGGATCTGTGTGCATTCACTTTTTTTAAAGTAAGTCATTAAATAGATTTAATTATTCCCAAATCATACTTCCCCTTAAAAATGGAACCTTGTAATTATCAAAATAGGTAGTCTAAAAGCCTGTAAAATTCATTCTACACCATTAGCATTCTGAAAATATAAGAGGTTTGCTTGTGAGGTTCATGTCTCAAGAACTTAACGGATCTTGCTCCTCCCATCTGCCTGATTGATTCCTGAGGCATATGCAGGCCATGCTCTCATCAGCCCACTCAAGTTTCCTGACCTTTCTCTCACTCTGGTTTCACTTGTTTTGGCTGTTACAGTATTCTATTGGAAGACTTCATCTTCCATCTGATGTTAACTTAACTAGACAGCTTTTAAAACAACAACTAAGAACCAGATTGCTAAAATTTCCTTCAGTCATGTCATTCCAGCTTGCTCCTTTTTTTAATCTTCTACATTCAAGGGTGCAAAGTCGCCTCCCACACGGACTTACCACATTCATTCCAGTCCTCAAAGCAACACCTTATTTCTCAGGTCAACATTGTTTCTTCTCCTTTTATTATTAAATTCTTCTGGGGGCATAAAGCTAATGGGCCATTAAAAACCATGGTTACTTTTCCACCCTATGTTATTTTTAAACACACTCAGGAATAGAAGCATTGAAACTCATCCTAATATGACTAAAGCCAAAGGAATCTAACTCCCCATGTAAATGATTTGGAATAAAAAGCAATGTAATTTTTGCTCAGGCAGCTTCAAAGTGAAATGGACTTTATGTAGCTTCTCTTTGTGGTGTGGCAGGAATTCCATTTGAGGGTAAATTAAATATCCAACGATTAATACACTCTGGCTTAAATATGAAATTCATATTTACATTTCCTCACTTTACTATGGTAGAGAGATTTTCATAGAACTCTTGTATTTCTGTATGTTTTCCGAGGAAGGCACAGGCTGCCTGTTGCTCTGTACTCCCTTCCCAAGCTTCTTTATATAGTTAAGAGATTGAAAATATAAAGATACCGTCTCCCACCAGCACAAGGGGAGCTAGCAATGCTTATCCACCCTTATAGTAAAACTGTTTCTGGAATGGAAGACAAGCAAATTACTGCTCATTAAAAACAGATTTGGGACTAGGTATATGGTTCAGTGGTAGGGTGCTTTTGCCTAGGATTCCTAAGGCCCTAAATTTGATTCCCAGTAACACACACACACCCTACACACAGACACGTGGGTCGACTTCAATGCTACACTATCTGTGGGTATCTGTTAGGGCACACTACACTATGAGTTTGTGGGGCTGGCGAAACTGATCGCTGTGCTATTGTTTTTGGCTCATGCTGATTTACAGGAGGTAATTAATATCTTTTGTCTGTGATTTGGGAGACTAGTATCTTCTTCCCACATCTTTGTGGGCTTGAAAGTAAGGTGAGATCTCAGATCTTCCCAGTGGCTCACAACTAGTAAAAGCATACCTTTCAACAACATCAATACAAGAAAAAATAAAATAAAACAGCAATTTAAGAATTCATAGCAGCGACTCTGGAATGCCAACAAATTTCTCTGCATTTACCCATTCTTCCATTTTCATTGTGCCCAAGCCATTCTCTCTGTTTCGATTTCCCTTTCCTTCCTTTATCTAAGTCATTTCAGAACTGGCACTTTGAATGTTTTGTGAATGGCACTCTTTTTCCTACTCATCCAAAAAATCTCTAGATAAAATCTGGTTGAAGCAAAGAGATTCATGTTTAGTCATGTTTTGGTACTGTGCTAAAGCTCTTCCTTCTCTAAGCAACATTCATTCATTCATTCTTCTGCTCAAATATTTATGGCTTACAATTTGATCCAGGAACAATCTTGAGCCGTAAAAGTGCAGATAAGGAATTCTCAGTTTAAGAAAGCCCAAGAGAGAAAAAAAATCAATAAATAATAATGAGGTCCAGATATTATAAAAATCCACACCAATATAGCCTTCTGTCACACTTAATGCCTATGGACAACAAGGACTCTGAAAACCATGGCTCCCTGCTGTGTGTCTCCCTGTGGACTGATATGGTACTGGCTGACTCCAAACCTTTTGTCCTTTCTTGATCATTAGCACCAAAAACTGAGGCATGACTATGTCTACCATACAGACAGATCCACACTTAGAATGTTGATGCCATGGACCAGTATTTTGGAAACGTCTGATCTGGGCACTTGACTTATGCAATCAGAATTCTTCACTCAATCTACTTTCAAGGCCTATTTTGCCCTCTAGGTCCCATGCATAAGAAGGGTCTTCACAGACCTGATAAGATGCATGTAGGCTTCCTTACCATCCTTCAGCTTATTCCAGGAGGGAAAGAGAAATAATCTATTCTCAACATTTTCTGTATGACTACCGTGATTAGATCCCAGTACATCCCTTAACCAGTAGTGAGTGGCCACAGACATAGTCTGCATAGTGGTGAATCTATGAATTTTCCTAGAGATGAAGGTAAACACTAAGCCATGTAAACCATGTCACCTGAATGTAACAGTTAGTGTAACTCAATGAATATGAAATGAACCAATGGGCAGGCAAAAACAGAAGATGTCATTCTCCTACTTAAAGGTCTTTTTACCTGGAAGTTCAACTCTAATATTTCTTAAATCACTAAAGGTCAACTCATGACTATGATGAGAACAAGTATTAGCTGAGCAATCACAATCAATTACAAGACATTGTAATTGAGTACAAAATATCTCTTCACATTTGCATTAATCTCAATGTTTGTCCAAATTTGCATAGTACTATAACTGATAGTGGAGCTATACACTTTTCTACACTTAACATTTTCAGCTCTCTTGGCACCAGAAGCAGGAGACCTGTGAAAAACATCCTAAAGGAATGACCATCCACTGAAGACACAAAAATATTATGAAGCGTTCATCTCAAAATCATACCCTCCTATTTTGAGAAGTGTTTTGAACGTTTTAGATGAGAAGAAGTGGCATCCCAGTTCATTTCTGCATCCTAATTTGGCTTACATTGATTAGAAACTAACATGTGCCAAGATGCTGGGACAAACATCCTCGGCAGAAAAGCTCATCTAAGTAGGTACTTCTTTTCTTATAAATTCAAGTTCTAATTTACAAATTGGGCTATCTCCATATTATAACAATGTTATAGCCAAGGCTCTAAAATTCATTTATGAGGATAGATGTGAGTATTGGGCTAGAAAGTCGGCTCTGTCATTATGAGTGCATATTAGTATAGCAGAGGACTCACTTCAGTTCCTGCCACCCACGATAAGCAGATCTGTAACTCCTGATATAGGTGGATCCGATGCCTTAATCTGGTCTCCTCAGGTACTGTATGCAAGTGTATATACACACAAAGATACACATATAAACATAAAAAGAACAAAGGGTAAGTCTTTATGAAAATAGTTATTATGATAGATTATGTAGAGAAGATTTAACATTTACCTGCTCTTGCCAGGAAAAATGATCAGTTGGGGTCGAACATTTAAAATAAAAGGACCAGTGAGATTTACTTTGCCTGGGTGACCTTCAGTCACACATGCTACTGCCCAACAAGTACTATAACAACATTTGCTCCCTCTGCTTTTTTCTTTCTTTCTGCTCCGATATCAGTTGATTTTGTAAAGCCATAGACATTCTGGATTCTTGGCCGTACAGCATACCTTACCTTACTCTGGATGGTACAAATTGAAAGGTTTAAAAGAAAGTTGAACTGTCTGAAATATGATTACAACTACAAATAGCCTTTCAGTTCCTCCCATCTGAAGGTCAGGAGTATATAGTCTGTACTAATGAAACAAAACGTGGCATTTGGAGCATTGGCACTGAGCTATGAGTGACTAACTTACATTGCTTATGCCTGGGATTCACTTAACTCCCAAAGAAGATGACTCTCTGTCACTGCTCTCTGATCACAGCTGTGAAATAGTCCCTTATCAACTTTCTTCATAGGGCTCTAATATTTGATGTTGTGCCTTGGCCAGACCTTTAATATTGATGTGACTTAGATCTTACCCTTCATTGCTATTTTGTTTGTATTCAGGGTGAGTTCAAATATGTATACTAAAATACTTCAATCAACCTGCAGCAATCATATTCAGTTCTGTAAGAAATTCTGAAGTAAAAGTCACTTGAAGGATATATTTAATCCCTTATTTTCCCTATTTCTATGAAGGACATGCAGTTTAGTCTGTCATCTATGATCTCGGTACAGAATCTTAAATTACATGCATAGCAAGAGCAATATAACTTCTAGCCAATGATGGAATGAAAAGATAGTCTTTTATGTACATTCCCTAGCCCTTTAGATAACATGAATTTATTACTGGTTAATTCAAAATAATACTCCTTTACTGTTCTCTCTGATTACGTGTCTCACTTATGATGGGAGTAATAACATGTCAAGGCTGCTGGACAAAGAAATCTAAGTCCTTAACTAGGCATAGTGAGCCCTGCCTGCAACCCCAGTACTTCAGAGGCTGAAGCAGAATGATTACCCCAAGGGCAATAACAGACTAAGATACATACTGAATTCAAGGCCCACCAGAGCATCAGTGTAAGATTCTGTCTCAAAAAGCCACAACAAACAAAAACAGATAGGAAAGTTGAGTCCCTATTCTTGTCTACTGACACTGTTATCTAGCATGATTTTTCTATGGGTTTTGTTCTTCAATCATTGATCCTAGCAGGATATTCTGCATCTTTCTAATTTTAGCCATAATCTCATATAGTCTGCACGTTTCATGCTATATGCTTGTTTTCCTTTGCTTATTTTGGTGCCAAGCTCAGAGACACACTGAACAGGCACCCAGCTGATTAGATGGCAAAGGTTTTGATTTCTTCTTGAGATTTGTGTGAGTCAATGTCTGCCTGTTGTGACAAACACTGAAAACAAACAAGTTAATAGAAGAAAAGATTTACCTTACCTCATGGTTTTACTTCATGGTTACTTGGTCCCTTCTCTTTAGGCTCATGGTGAGACAGAACATCTTGTTTAAGACACCTCTTGTAGCCAGGTGGAACTTTCCTTGGGGGGGGGGCACCACCTGTTAAACCTTAGAACCAAAATTTGTAGGGAAATGTAGGGAAAAGATGGAACATAGACTAAACCTAGACGCCCCCACACACACATATGTAGCATATATGTAGTGTGGTCAACATGTAGATAGAGTACATTAATCATGGGAGTAGGGTCTGTCTCTGATAATGTCGCCTGCCACTAGATCCCTTCCCCCTAGCTAGGCTGCCTTGTCAGGCCCCAGATGTACTTAGTCTTGCTGTGACTTGAGGTACCTGGGTGGGTTGATACTTCTTGGGGGCCTCCCCTTCTCTGAAAAAAAAAGGAACGGAGGAAATGGGGGAGGGGCCATTAGGATGGGACTGGGAAGAAACACCAAAACAAAAAAGACACCTATTATAAAGCAAAAACAATACAAAGCAAAATGAAAAAGGCACCTATTACAAAGCAAAGATGCTTACCTCATGATGTCCAGGAAGCAGATAAAATAGTTCAGGGTCCCAATATAGTATTCAAAGGAACACTCCTAATGAGCTACCTCTCCCGAACACTTCACCATTTCTACCTTCCAATCACATGTCCATCTGAGGCCAATGCTAAGATCTAAACTATACTCGGATCTTCATATTTTTTTTCTCGGAATTTTTGTTCCCTCTGCTGCCAAACTCCTCCCTTTTACCTGAAAATATCAATGATGTGGCCCTCCCACTGCTCTGAGACTCTACTGGGGATTGGAAATAGGTACTAAGGCCCATCATCAGAAAATTCTCATTGACTAAACTCACTGATTAAACTCTCTTTCTCTGGGGATGTGCTACTTTTTACTTTTCACCTGATATCTTAGGGCTCATTGTTTATATTGTCAGCCTTTTTTACTTGATTGTGTTATTGGCTTCATCTTTATGCCACTTTTTACTTGAAGTTGTTGGCATGAAATCGAGAATCAGTTTGTTACCATAATGGGATGAACAGTTCTAAACTAAGTGGTTATGTGTAATCCAGGAAACATAGTATGAAAATATTATTCAGTCACAGATTATATATATATATGAATATATATATACATATGAAAATATCTGTTTAGAGATTAACCAAAAACATGAAATTTGGTTTTTAGGTACGACATCAAAGATCAGAGGAATTCAGTAAAATAACAATAGTAATTGTTTCCAGTAGTCTTTCATTTATTATTCTCTGTAGATTTAGATGATATCTTATTGGGTTGTTTTCTTTTTTTTAATTAAATCTAATCATGTCCTTCCTCTTTTTTCTCCCTCCAACCTTTTCTACATCTCCTGTTTTATTACTATTATTTGCTACAACAGAATACAGAGCTGAGAATGTATAAAGAATGGAAGTTTTTGTTCAGTAATAAACTGCCCAACTAGTCCCACCTAGTGTACATGAGTCCTATATTCAGTTCCCAGCAAGACACACACATACATACATACACAGAGAGAGAGAGCATAAATACCTGTCTCCTGGTTTCCAGGTGGTAGGAAATACAAGAATATTCATCTTTATGTGAAAGCTTTCACTTTCTCCCTCTTCTTTAAGGCCGCTAATGAAATGATAGCGCCCCCACCATCGTGACCCCAACTAATCATAATTACAACCCCAAAGTCCAATCCCCAAACAGCATGAACATACTCCATGAGTGTGGACTTTCTGAAATATGAACTCTTGGGGGAGTGCATATTCAAACCATAGTAGATATTGTTAAGAATATTATCTGTACCAACCAGCATACCGTGGAACACATTAACGGTCTCCATGCCTGTGCTTTCCAAGGAAAGTATTTCTGCAGCCCGACATCTTCTTCATTGTTGTAATTACTACCTTCAAGAAAGAATGCTTGAATGTACTTAAATTTTACATACTTCAGTGCCTTTTCTATTTTACTTGAGTTCTACTACAAGACCCACTCTTTTCCCTTTAAATAAGAAAAGCTTTGTGCTAATTCAAGATAGCAGGCCTTTGGCTAACATGAAAGAAAACAATCAAAATGAACACAATCAAATGACAGGGCGCAAAAGAAAGCAACTGAATGGGTAGAAAATATTTGTCCCTTGCCTATGAAAATGAATCCATACTCCCCTTCCTTAAAACAGGCAAGGAATTATTTCTTGCCTTTTCGGGATAATCCCAGCATGAGATATCTTCAGCCAGATGTTTGATATGTCTTCATTTGTTCTAGAATGATAGATTTGTGAAAAAAGCAACATAATAATGAGAAAAAAATTGTATTTCTAGATGCAGTGAATTATGGGAAGATAAATGTATAGGGGAATCTAAGGGATGGAAGGTGAGTTATTTTAGTAACCTTGCTTATGTATAGCACTCATGATGCCATTTGAACTGATAAGAGTCTAGGGATCTTGATGCAGAGATGAAATGTTGTTCGAGGAGAATTTTGTGGCTTCCTTTTGAACCCAGAAAAGATGACTGGCCAGCTCTAAGCTAGGTTAAAATCTGTGAAAGAGGAGGAGAACGAAAGAATAAAGAAGTTATCAGCTCATGGCAGGCTGAGGAGAATGTGGTCTGGGGCAAAGAATTCAGAGAAAAACAAAAACCATCACAATTATCCCATCAGAATGTTCAGAGAACTGTGTGGATACTTTCTTCCCCGAAGCCACAACTTCTATAAACAGTGAATTGTGTTCTTCCACACTTGTGTTTTTCCCCCTCCTTTAGCCGTTAGTGACATAGTCAAGACAGGAAATTTGATTTGGAAAGAACAAGAAGCCCTGACTGATGGTGTGTGCATGGTCTTGGAGCAGAGAGCTGACACTACTCCCTAAATTAGTTCTCCCCTCTTTGGGGAATCAGGCAAGGGAATGCCTGTATGCATTACCTCTCTAAATACAATCCAGGTTTATACCCCTACTCCCCGGCCCCCAGGGTGGAACTTTGACTTAAGAGTTCAGGGAAGAAGTGCCAGGCTTGGCAATCTTCTATTCCTAAATCAACATTGCAGCTGTAGAATCAATCCTGAGGAACTGTTCTTCCCTCCTGGGCCCATTTCCTAGCAGTCTTGTCCACTGCAGACTACCAGAGGTCCATGCCTAAAGAGTCGGAGAGACCTAAAATGTATGCATTCCTCTCTCCAATAATCTCACTGGCTTTGAGAATAGTGGTAAACAAAAGAGCAAGGCAAAAGGTTTTTATAAATTTATTTACAGAGAAATTGGTGTCAATGGCATCAAATAAGTTATATTTTTCACAAATAAAATCATTTTAATAAAATTTTAAGTATTTGCAAATAAATATAAATACATAAATAATACATGTTCATATATTTTCATTTTATTAACTAAAAAATAATATATAATGAAAAATAAATAAAATAGATATACATTTGTTAATTATTTGAGAATGTCATACAATGTATTTTATCATATCTTTACTCTCAATCAGCCCAAGTACATTTCCACCTCTTTTTAAGTAATTAAAAATTGTACATGAAAAAATTAAATAAATAAATAAAAATTTAAAAAAATGTACATGTTTCTATGTGAGTCGAGACTTGGTGGAGAATAGATGCTCAATAAATAGTTGCCAGAGGTTTGCATTAGTACAATTCCAATACTCTCTGAAAAACAAAAGCCAAATGCAAACCATTTTGAGAAAGCTGAGAGAGAGAACATCACTGTGCTTACCAGGTATGTTGGAAAATGTTCCTGCATTTTTAAATGCTGAGCAGTTCTGGCATATGTCATGGCATTTGTCATCAGAGGATATATCTATAACATGCTATCTTTGTCAGTGCCATGTCTTCTTTCTGTCACCACTGAGACTAAGACTGTACTGAAGCTTCCTGCCAAGCTAACATGAAGGCCTGCAGCTGTATCCCACAGCATCTCCCCTTGTAGAGTAGGCAAAAATAAAAGGGGAAAAAATCAAATTGGGGTGAAAAATACATTTTTAATGCAAGTACTGACAGCCTTCAGCATCAACATAAAGCCTTTCTAACCCATCAGATTTTTTCCAGACGATGACTTTCTGGAGGGACTGGTAATTGCTGCACTCTACTTCTTGCTCTAACTCCCAGGACAGTTTATTCCCAGGCTGTGACCTAGCTTTGTGTCATGAGAGATTCTTGGAAGTTTTAATCTACTACATGCAGCTTTGTAAAATCAGATTTTTTATTTTAATGACTTCCTGAGATTCCCTCAAGGCGAAGTGAATGTAAAATGTGGTTTCCCACAAAAATATGAAGACCAGTTGTCTGAAGGGAGAGGTAAGGTGTGTTCGTGGCTCAGCGGATCATTCAAGCCATTTAAGATGAGCTGTTAGTACAGTAGCAGTAGCTCAGGACACTTAAATTGATTTTATCAACCCATAGCTAATAATCAATAGTCTGTTTTCTCAGCTGACATAATGATCCCACTTAACCAGACCAGTCAATCGTTGCAAGTTATCAGAGACTAGAGAAATTTTAGTTTAAAAAAAGAGGGGAGGGATGTGTCTAAGTTTAGTTCTATTGATAAAAATACAGATCAAAAGCAACTTATGGGGGAAAGGCTTGATTTAACTTCACAACTCCAAGGTCACAGTCCATCACTATGGCAGTCTGGTCAGGAGATGGAAGCAGGAACTGAATCAGCAGAGACTTGCATGCATGCCTGTGTGCTTGTGTGTGAGTGTGAGTATGTGAGTGTGAGTATGTGTGTGTGCGTGCAAAATAAAGTGTCTTCAAATGACACTTACAAAACAGATTCTTATGGCTGGAAAGCTGACCTAATGGTCAAAAGTGTTTGCTGCTCTTCTATAGGACCATAGTTTTAGTCCTAGCACCATGTCAAGTGGTTATTAACAACCACCCGTAGCTCCGGGTTCAAGGATATGATGTCCTTTTCTGGACTCCATAGCTACCTGCATGCATAAGCATGTGCATGCACACAGACACACACACATATATTTTTAATCAAGCTCTTTAAAACTGAATGCTATGTCAATTGGGTGTCTTAAATGTGACCAGAAACTTTCAAGAACCTAACCCTATATTGCCCCACCCCCCACCCCCGAGGATTGGTATTTGCTATTCCAGCATATTCCAATGACTCTGTAAAATATATATTATAAATGCTGACAAGCAACCATCTTAACCCAAAGAGACTTTAGTTCAAGGGACTTTCATGTTTGTTTCTATGTTACATCAAGGAAATCCTCTTTGAACTTTAGCTTTGTTTTTATTCAAAACAAGCCATTCAGAACCCAGATCTTTGATAAAAACATGTGTGTCTTTTCAACAAATCATATTGCTTTTCTCTCCTTTCGTACATTCTTGGGGATAAACATCTGAGTTGTTCTGCAGTTGCTTGGAGAAAAAGAGATGGTATTTCTCCTACTTTATTGTTGACAGGCTCAGAAAGGGACTCATTGAACTGTGAAAGTTGACATTTGGCAGCCAGCCACTCAGCCTGAAGCAATGAAGCAGGACAAAAGTATGTGACATTCTTTCTAATGTGTCTGGTCAGTCATCACATGGCCTGCCACTTGTCTTACTCCAAAGATTAATTAAGAGGTAATAGTAGGAGGTGGGGGCAATAAGATGAACAAGGAAGATTAAATTCAATGCCATTATTATAACGTGACTGTCTCTGTGTAAATGGAAAGGACACAAGATTATAGCCTTGAAGCCAGTTCAAACCCATCAGCAAAAGGCACTTCAGGTGCTAAATTCATGCTTCACACTCAAAGAGGATCATTCAGGGACAAATACAAAGATGTACTTGTCACCCTCAGACTTTCAAAATTTTCATCCTGTTTCCTTTATGAGTCAGGCTTGCCTTGCTGAGCATGCTGGCTTCTGTCCACGTTCAGCAACTAATCTGTTTCTACTCCCTCATCAATCTGCTCCTCATTCAACAAACATTGATTTGGAGTGCCTACAGGATCCCAGGCAAGGTCACATTTAGGAGCATCATCTCTTGTCAAGTATTTGTACTATGAAGCAGATGTGTATAGATTTGAATCATGGCAAAAACAGTTACTAACCATGGATTCTAAGGAGAGCTGCTAACTGGCCATAGTCTAACTTGCTACAACTGGGAAACATTGATAAACACTAGCACCCGCCTCCTAAGTCTGTCGTGAGAATTAAATGACATAATCCGCCTATCAGAGCTCCACATGGTGCCTGGCATAAAACATGTACTTTTCAGAGATGCAGAAAGGTAACCATTGTGCCAAGAAAGCGTGGCAAGAGAAAGTGGGGCACGGAACAAATCCTGTAGGGCCTTGTTCATGGCCAAAGTGAGCATTTTTAAACTACTTGTTAAGTGCATGGTTTTAAGCAGAATACTGGCATCATTTGCACCCACACCCACACACTTTTAATACAATTTCTTTTGTAGAAAGTATATTAACTAGGAAAGCTTAGAGAGCCATAGGAGTGTAATTATCTACCATTCTTATGGCCACTGACATATAATATAGCTGCTACAGACCTCCGTGTGGACTCCTGCTGGAGCCTGCTCATCTTGTCTGATGTTGCTGGGAGCAGTGCTAACGACTCTTGTACTTTAGATGTGCTTTTTTATAGACTCACACGTGTCATTTTACCTAGACCTTATCACTACATTTCAAGGTCTTTTTACTCCCCCTTGATGGTATATGAATGAGGCTCCAAGTCTCCTGACTTGGAAGCACTCTGACTTAAATATAATGTACATTGTCTGCACCAGGACTCCCTGGATCCTCGTGGTACCTTCCATAGTATGGTGGTGATAAGATCCTGAAGCCAGGGCACCTATCTTAGCATCTGTCTCATCTCTGTGTCCTTGGTTTCCCCACTTGGAAAATGGCAATACTACTACCTACTTCTTGGTGCAGTTGTGAGCAATGCGGTAGTAAAACTCAGAAGTCGGTGCAGTGCTAGATGCAGCAAGCATCCCACTGTCACCATGTGACCAGCGTGTTCTCAGAGGCAGCGGGACTTTTCAGCTGTCCCCTGCCATTCCCCTGCTCTTTGTTGCCTCTGGGCTATTAATTTATACAAATAGAAATCACAACTTTACTCACTGCTGGGGACTCGCTTCCTCCACATATGCATCCACTGCCCTTATCCTCAGCAAAAGTGGGACAGGAAGTTCTATGTTCCCATATTCAGGAAGCTAAGCCCCAATTCCTCCTAAACTGCTTTGCGCTGAACGATGCTTTTTAATTAAACCTTTCAAGGTTTAATTAGAACATGACATGATTCATCTTTGTTTCTGAAAATGTATTTGCAGTCTGGCTAATTGTGTAGGGAGATTTAATATCATTTCTCTCCTCATGTGTGAAATTAATACATTAAATATTTTTAAAAGGAAAACATCTAAAGCCTTTACCTAGGCAGCAGGTGGGGAGCCGATAAACAGTTCAAAGAAGATTCGCTGAAAGTAACGCTAGGAAAGCCCAGCTGGTTTGAAATGGGCCACTTTGTAAGGGACTCAAATCGCTGTCTCTTCATCAATGGGCCTCATGAGGTAGCTTTTGATGTTCCCTCCTGCCTGGGAGATAAAATCCAGTTCCGCATTATGGTGCTTAATTCTCAGTCATACCAGACATACATAAAAACACATACACCCATTCTTAACTTTATGTGTACCCTCTCTACCCTTGCCATAACTCGTCATCCCAAACTGAGTAGTTTTCATGCTTCTATGACTCTATATCTGTGCAACCTCTGCTGGGAAAATTTAACCACACTTGCATTAATTCCTTTATTTTTTGTGTTGTGATAAATACTTTGATAACATAGAGTTTGTTGGACCCAGAAAGTACCACACCTTGAAGGGCTAGTGAATTACCAGAGTACTAGTTGTGTAGTCATCAGGACATAATACCCTGAAAGAACCACTTAGAAACAGAAACATTTATTTATACCATCATATCAGTCCATGCTCAGTTTGTCTATGGCAAGGCAGAGACATCATGGCAGGTGGGAAGTGTGCTCACCTCTTGGCATACAGAATAGAGGAAGGGTACACAATACAGCCTCTAAGAGCACAGCCCAAGTGACCCAACTTTCTTCAGGTAATTCTTACCTTCTAATAGCACCACTAACTAGAGACAAAGCATTCAACCTGTGCGCCTTTGGGAGACATTCCATGGGAACCAACCACCTGCCTGTGAACCTTTCCACACCCTATCCAATGATATCTTCCCCTCCTTACCTCCATTATCTGTCTGCCACACCCTGGACCACAGTCCTTACCTCTATAAGCTAGAGGACCAGATATTAAAGAAGCAGAGCTAGACCTTGTACCATTGCCCAGTGAAAGTAACCAGACTAGTCAACTCAATCTAGCCTGCCATGCCTTCTTCATTTCCTCTCATGAAAACCACAGTGAAGGCTCTTGACTACCTTCTCCTAGTCCCACTGCCTCCTGACCAACCTCAGTATTTCATGTCATGGTCCCTCTGAACAATGTCCATGCTTTCTGTCTTTAGAATCTGTAAGCATGAGATATCTCTCCACAATTATCACTCTATGCCTGTCTTCCCTGTTAGAATAGAATGCCAGAGCCCAGTATCTTTCCAAACTCATCACAGTGCAACTTTCTCTGTGCATCTGTCCCTTCTCATACAGCAGATAACACTAAGGACAGACACGTCAATCTTCCTTTTTAGGCTGAGCTTTCCTGGGACCCAGGCAATGCCAGTGTGCAATGAAGTTCCCTTCATTTGGCATAGCAACTAGTATACATAGATGTGCATGTATGCTATGTTCTAGAGGAGTGAGTCACCAAACTGAAAATATCACAGCCTTGAGAACAGGATGCCTTGAGCGCAGTGGCAGCCGAGTGTACCATGCATAGATTCCCTAAGTCTCTCAAATACAAATGTGTGCTGGGGGCTCAGAGTAGAGGCTATGGAATCTAATAAGGCTTCCTAATCCCTCCACTGTGCCCCAAGGTTTTAGACAAAATATTTTGCCTGCATATGCTTTCAGTTATCTATGACATGCAGATTATAGGGATATGTTTCCAGATGCAACAGGATGTAAAGAAGAAGCACACAGAATGGACGGTTCCTCAGAGACCCTTCCCTACACTTCTTTTACCTCCCACCTTCCATTTCAGCCAGGTCTAGCTTCTTTAGGGAAAGCTTCTTTGACTCCCATAAGTAGGATACCTTCTCCTACTTAGGGTGCCTTTAACCCCATCCATACCTCCTTAGCAACATCTGCCATCATTTTAATTTTACATTTGAAATCTCTTCCTGTACTGGACTATGTTAATCTGTGTTCGCCAAAAGGAAGTAGATGGGAAACCATGTAAACACACACACACACACATACACAGACACACACACACACACTCATGGCCCCCTGACATTGGTTCCATGACAGTGGTGGACTTGAAAAGACCCCATTTCCTCGTGACGTCACATCCATAAAAGCACACTGCATTGTCTCTATGTTTGTAGGGTTAGTGGCTTTACTACACCAGCAGCCATGTAAAAGTAGTACACATTCGGTTATGTGCACTGCATCACACTCGACAATAATAAAAATGACTGCCACTGTGTATTTGGAACACCGAATACCATTGTTTTAGAATATATTCTTACTTGTCAAAAGATTGCTGTTAGAACCTAGATTTCAGTTTATATATGTGTGTCCATGTATGCTCGTCTGTGTATATTTGCATGTGTATATTTGTGCACATACGTTTAGCAGATTTTAAGGGAAAGGATAGGGGCACATGAGGTCAGTGGAATAGGTGTCATATGTAAGCAGAGGGTGGAAGGTTGGGAGGAGAAAGGATGACAAGAAGAGAATAGAGGAGATGGTGGAGGCAGCATGGAAGTGTAATAAAGCGTAATGGCATAAAGATGGAAATGCCATCTTGAAATCCATGACATCAAATGCTATCATTTAAAGAAGAGACAATAAAAATTAAAAAAAATAAGTAAAAGCTTTCTGTTAAGTCATGTGCTGTGTTATGCCAGATGCAGCCTCATGCATCTCATGCTGACTGTGTCTCTTATACACATGCCCTACATGGTCCATATAACTAATCTATATATCATGTTTATCACGCAGTGAGGTATGTAGTAAACTGTGCCAGGTAGGTCAAAGCTACTGCTCTCTCATAATTATACTATTAAATTGCCTGATAACATTTTTCTCAGAATGTATGCTCAACTCATAAGAGGGGGCTGAGTCCCACCCATATTGTAAAAGATCATATGCTTTATTCAATGTTTGCTTGTGTAAATGCTAATCTTTTATAAAATGTATCTCCACAGAAATATCTAGAACAGTATTTGACCAAATACACAGATATCAACTTGACATAAAATATAACTACCTTGTGGAGTTATACTGAAGGAAGTGAGTCACTAGGAAGGGTCTTAAGGCTTTGTAGATTGCCCATGCTTCCTGTTTATGCTTGCCTTCCTGAGTGCAGATGAAGTGTGGCTAGCCAGCCTCTGCCACCATGCCTTTCCTTCCCACTGTCATAAAGACTGTATCCTCCAGAACTGTAAGCCAAAGTAAGGCTTTCCCCCCTTGAGCAATAAAAATAGTCACCTCAAACTGTCATTTATAGAAGGTCAGGAGTTGGCTTTCTTTGCTGTTTTGTCTTGTACTTTGTGTGCTCTTAATAGGTGCTTTGAAGGAAATTGCAAATACTGCAGATGGAAGTGCTTTAGTACACCATTTGTGATTAGTGGTGTTTTAATTCTATATAATTAAAAGTTAGTAATATTAAGATACAAAGAGCTTGCACAGCCTGGGAATTCAAATAGCTGTCAAAGCAGAACAAAAACACTCCTTAAACCTCTACTAGTCACAGCCATCATCCGAAAGTTTCTGTAAGACATGATGAATGAAGGAAATGGTGTCCATACCTTCTATGCAGAGGATAAAGGTAGTCAAGGAAACACTCTGTGGCCAGCTGTAGGGTTTGATCTACAGATGCCAATGCATGTGGTCTATCCCTGCTTGATGGATCACAGCAGTCATAAGGATCTGCAACTCATCTGTACACTAAATAGTTTTCACTGGTTTCTTTTGCCAGAATCCTAACCAGTGGCATACATTCGAAAACAGGTCCTCTGTGGATGACTTAGTACTGTGGACCCCCTTATGTCAAGTTGTTCAAGTTTGCTGTCCTATCTCAGCACTCCCAAGAGCTCCACCTTCGCAGGAAATGAGTAGAGACTGAACAATGAGAACCACAAAAGGCCAATAATAGCATTAGCAGATGTTAACTGGGCATCACTGATATGGAAAATGGATGCAATAGACAATATAATGAATAGGAGGTAGTGATAAGTACTCAGATGATGTTAAATTCAGGATGGTGAACAGCTAGGTAGGGTCCTGGTGTAGGTGGGTAGTCAAGGGACACCTTTCAAAACAGCCCACATGTGAGCAGGCAAAGACAAGTGACTGAACAAACTGTACTCCAACTCCCCAAACCTGGGTACGAGTTGGTGTGAAAGCTCGGAAGAAGCAGGCTTTGTATATCCCACAAGGTGACTTATGACTAAGAACAGACCGAGAGGAGTGATATGCAGAGAGGACTATGGAGAGGCATCCAGGAAAGGTGGGGCTTCCTGGATAGTGTCTGGACTAGAACATTAGCCGTGTGATGATACTACATGTTGGCTTTGAGGAATATGATGAAATTAGGAATGCTGCAATCAAAGAGATGGCCTGGGAATTGTATCTTGGTGGTAGACCACTTGCCTCATATACACAAGATCCTACATGTCATCTCCAATGCCACTCAAAAAGAAGAGGAGGGTGAGGAGAGGAAGAAGAGGAGGGAGAAGAAAGAAGAATAAGAAGAGAGGAGAAGGAAAAAGGAGGAAGGAAGAGGAAGGGAGATAAAGAAGAAAAAAGTAAAAGAAAGAGGAGGAGAAAGAAGAAGAAAAAAAAGAAAAGGAAAAGAAGTCATTGTTGTAATAGCAGTAGTAGTACTAGTTGAGACCAAATCAGATGATACCTGCTAGTGGGCTGTATGTTTCTCCTGGCTTGCTCTCTTCCATCTACCAGAGGAAGGCTTACTTTCACTTTCTCTCAAGAGTTTCTTCTGTCCATAAGATTCTGATGTGATTCCAAGAACCACATTAGTGCATCTGTACCATCTTTATAAAAATCTGGCTTCTTTGATGAGGAAAAGACAGCAAGAAGCAGGGAGGACACATTTCAGAAGCTTGCACAAACTATAGGGAGATGGAAGTGATCATTTCCTCTACAATGATAGCCATAATACTTGAGAAGCATCTGGGCTCTAAAAACATGTTGGAAATCAGATACAAGAGGATTTCCTACTGCTGGTGTGTGGGCTGGCGCTATCCACCAGGACTGTGGTCTCAGCCTCTAGAAATGAAATTGCAATCAGCGCCAGGGGAATGTGTCAGGGGCAGGAAAGATGTAGGGGTTGAGGTACAGAAACCAAGAATTCAGTTAGAAGGTGTCAACTTGGCTATCTGGGTAGCCAAATCTGGTTAGCAATTATGCATACAAGGTTAATGATTGAGGCTAAAGATATTACTGTATGGGTCATCTATGTAGAGATGGTAACCAGCTCAGGAAGTTAAGTCAGCATAATATGGAAAGTATTGACCAAGGTCAGAGAGAGAAGGAAGGGCTAGTATATAAACCTTAGAGCTGAAGTAGAAATGAAGACGAAAGATGTCCCAGAAGCTCAGTGTTTTAAGTTTCAGGCAGGAGAGAGGGTTGAACATTTTCAAATAGTGCTAAGAGATTGACTGATGAGACCAACACTGAACCATTAGGTTTATTCCCATGGTGGAAATGGAGAAAGAGAGAGGGGGGGAGGAAAATCAAATATTTAAAGGTGCTTTGAGAGAAAACAGAAATTGGCTAGCAGAAAATCTGGGATCAGCAAGTCTGCACACTGAGGAGAACAGTGAAGAAGAAAAAGAATATGGGTGGTATGGAGGGAGAGGTCAGAGAAGATTAAGATTGAGAGGGAAATGCTTAATGCCCTAGGGTACTGAATTTGTGAATATGCACTAGATTGCACTAGGGAAATAGCAAAGAAAAGCATGAACAAGGACAAGCAAGAGCATTGCTTTGTGTCCAGCTTTTCCCGTTTTGATCTCTGAAAACCAGGAGCTGGAGTCCCTTCTGTTTTCTGCCAAGAGCATAATCACATTAGACAGGTGATGGACATTCATAGAGTTTCATTCTTCACCCAAAGGACAATTCACAAAGAGCATGATGGTAAACCAGCCTTTTAGTCTACACCTCCGCCTTTCCCTTGCAGTTCACTCCATGATACTCTTGAGAACATGTCTACTCCTACCCATTGTGACAACACCAAAGCCCATGACTCAAATGTTCTCCTTCTGTGCTTCTCTCTGTCAATATTTGATTAGGTAATATGAATCTAGAAAGGCAAGAAAGAGAAAAAAAACATTCAAATTTTTAAAGGAAGGAGCAAGATAGAGAGTCTGAGCAGCCAAGGCCAGGGTTATTTCTGGCAGATATAGGGAGAAGGAAAGCTGTGAATACTCACACATTAATAATTTTTCTCTTGTCACAACTGTAATCAAAGCCTTGATGACAGTGTTGTCATAAAATCTATACAGCCGCTACTCTGGGCTAGGGTTTAGTGTGAATCCTGGGCTCCAGGCTCAAAACATCCTGCAGTAAATTCTTTCATGATGGTTCAGAAGCTCCTTATCATACTGTGTTTTACGGCCTATTCCCAGGCCCAAAAGGCAACATGCACTTTAGACCAAATATAGAATCTCAGAGAAGGAACCTTAGAGGTCATAGTATCCGACACCCCATCCAGATCTGTATTTACTCTTATGACTTCCTTAATAACTAGCCACTCAGACACTGCAAACAGTCTCGGCTGTTGGCCTTAGAGTAGCCACCGGTTCCGCTTGTGGAATGTTTTAGATTCTAACAAGTGATTCTGAGACTTACCTCTGGGGCCCTGGATGACGCATTATGTCACTTTTTGTGGGGGAAGAACCTCTGACTTCTCTTACTTCTGCCTATTAAATGTCTGCCCACCCTCTGAATCACAAAGATGGATACACTCAGAATAAATAAATAGGAGTCCTTGCCTTTTAGTAAACTGAACACTAAAGAAAGAGAATGGGTATGGAGAGGTGGCCCAGGGGTTAAGAGCACTTTCTTCTCTTGCAAGAAACTCAGCTTCTGCTTGCAGTACCTACATGGTAACTTATAACCATCCATAACTATGGTTCCAGGGGATCCAAACCCTCTTCTGGCCTCCCTGGGCACAAGGCATACACATGGTACACGTACATACATTCAGGCAAACACTCAACATATAAGTGAAAATAAACATTTCTCGCTCTCTCCTAAGGAGAAAGAGACTATGTCAACTTGGAATCTTGTTTTTAATAGTTCCTGCACAGGGCAGGGGTGATGAAAAGTTCTTTCGTTGCCTGCACTATCAAATCCGATAGCCTGGCTTGAGCTGGATGAAACCCCCTGTTCAACTGATCCATCTCCTGAGAAGCTGAAGAGTGAAAGGGAAAGAGCCTGGTGACTCAGAGGCTAGATGAGCTGGAATCTTGATCCCATGCTTCTGTGTCTATCACCTACCACATGTCTATTGCAGTTCCCAAATGCATGAGTGAGGCACCGAAGTATCAATGGAGACCATTGTTCACATGTCCATTCAGTATATAGGGTAACCCTAAAAGTAATCATTGCCATCTAATCAATGGAATATGGTAGTGAGGAAAATAACTGGATGGGAGAGGCTCCCTCTGTGCAGCAAATATTCTAGTGAGGAAATTAAATTCATTAAATAAGACCACAAAGACACACAAAGCTGAAACAGGGCTAATGATGTGCAGAGAAGGATACTAGCTAAACACGTGATCTCGGAAACTCAAGCTAGTCCACATAACCAGGAAAGCCCTGGTGATACAGTAAAGCTGGAGTTTGGCTCCAAAGGGTGTGTAGTAGAAAGCTGCTGGCAGCTGAGCCACTGACATGAACACAATCTTTAGTGGAGAAGCTTAGTGTGTGGTGTGAACTGGGAAGCCTGCTATGTGGAGGATAAAAGTCAGGGATGCAATATGAGAAGCGCAGAAAATTCAAATAACACAGGACTTTGAGAGCCAAGTTAATATTTTTCACATTTAGTCTCTAAACAGTAAGAATTTTTTAAAAGTATTTTTAGCTAGGGGAGTATATGTGTATGTATGTATGTATGTATGTATGTGTGTGTGTGAGTGTATGTTTGTGTGTGTGCACAGTGTAATCAAATCTGGGTTTAAATAAAGCAGACTCCTCCTGTAACAGAATGGATTGGAAGGCACCGTGATGAAGCTCAAATTAGGAAACTAGGGTCCTGGGGAGATTGGTGAGGGTTAAGAATTTATAGTGCAAATATGAGGATGTGAGTTGGTCTCTAGATCCCATGTAAAGTCAGATAATGTAGTGCATATCTGTAATCCCTGTGTTTCTATAGGGAAATTAGAGGCCGAGAGAGACAACCTGCAGCTAAAGGTCCAGCTAGCTTAGCATGAGCCACAGCAGACAAAAAGAGACCGGGTCTCAAACAAGGTAGAAGGCAAAGACCCACATCAGTCTGTCATCTGACCTTCACACCTCTACCATTGTACCATGCACTTATACACACTAAAGGTATGCACATATGCACAGACACAGATAAAACAAAAATCATTAGGAGGCTATTAAGAGGATACAGAAAAGAGCAGGCTGTTACCTGGAACAGGGTAAAAGCAATTAATGTGGCACCAAGGTGGCACAGAGAAGCAAAAGTTGTAGGAGCTACCACAATGGGGATATGGATATGGGAGGCTAGAGAAATCCTAGTGATGTCAGGAACCCCTGTTTGGGTTATCTAACATGGAATACATCCTACTCTGCATGACCAAGCACCAAGCACTGATTTAGGGTTCTGTGTGACATTTGTGTAAGATAATTAGTCATTATTATGTCATTTTTGAAGAATGCAGTAAGACAGAACCATGATACAGGAAAATATCATACCTGCATGTTATTTCAGGTTATGTGACTCTCTGAAGTCGTTGTTGTTGTTGGTGGTGGTGGTAGCAGTGGTGTGTGTGTGTGTGTGTGTGTGTGTGTGTGTATGTGTGTGTGTGTATGTGTGTAGTACATATTGTACTAAAGTTGCGTACTGATGCATTTAGGCAGTAGTTTGTTAAGTCCCTGTTTAGGTCTTTCATTGAATTGACAGATACCCATCCTCAACAGCCAGAATCCTACAAATAGCAGACTGACCCTACTTTATTGGATGAGATGGAAAGACTTGTGGATCTCCCTCCTTCCATATACTTCAGCTTGACAACTGGTGCTTTGCTGAGGTCCTTGGTGCTCATAACATCAAACTCTAACTTGACAGAGATTCATATGCCTTAAGTCAATTTTGCCAAGCCATGAGGGGCAGTGTCAGGAATGAATGCTAGATGGTGACTGAGGCCAGTAGTGAGACTCTCTGTGCTATAAAACAGCCAACCTTGGGACCTGTGGAGTTTGACTGAGAGGAAACCTGACAATGAGATGTCAGTAAGTGATAAGCTTGGAATTCTAGAATGAGGGCTCTAAGAAGTTCAATTATGTCAGCTGGCCTGATTAAGAAGCATTGTGCATTAGAAGTGATGTCACAGGGAAACCCTTTATCCAAAGAAGGCCAAGCTACAGATTCCCCATTCTGGGATTCATTAGCATATGGTCTTCAAGCTGCTTTTTAATGCTATCTTAATACTATATCAAATATCTATAATGAAATAGGAACGTGAACTAGAAACCAAAAGTAGCTGAGCCTGATGGACTTATGAGAAGACCACCATCTTCCCTTTGTCTGCAGATGAGTGTTTCTTGTTTCTATTTCATCTGGAAAAAAAAAGGCTACCCCAGTCCTAACCAGGGTAACCAACAGCAATTAGCAAGTCTTGCATTCTTTCTCCAGTTGGCCCATCTCTAGCATATCAATTTAAGTAGCCATCCCATGGCTCACTGCCTATCCAGCATTCAGGCCCAAACAACTGGAAAGTATGTCTATAAGACAGAATGACTAATAGCCTCCCAGCCATTCAAGGGGAGAAAACAAAAGACATTTCGCTCCACCATCAACTCTTAATTATACTGTTTATTGATCTGCACCTACCTATTTTCATGGACTACTTAATCTCAGAATTCTTTTGCCTATATTTTCTGTCACTTTCCACCATTGCATGTTACTATTTTCATCTTCAAATTTGAGTCATTTTCTAAAAATTGTATTCTTTCAACTGTAATTATGTCTAGGTAATTGTCTTCATGAGATCCATCTTGAAGATGGAAAACACTTAAAAATATAGACATACTATGCTACTTATTTCTTCTCAGAGTCCTTGTGTATTATAATAATTGAAAGTTACCTAGGCCTCAGATCATGATGCTACTGCCTACTACTCTGCTCTTCTCTTGTGGAAGTACCACTGTGCCTTGTGTGTCTAGTACCATGCTAGAGCCCTTTGTCTCTACCCTGTGCTTACAACCACTCCTTGTCCTATGTGATAAATCTTAAGTAATGGCAGCACAGTCATGAAAATCTGGATACCACCTCCCTCATCATTAGCCCTCTCATGTCTTGTACTTGCCTTCTGCCCTATGTTGTTATACTCTCTACCATGAGGCCAGATGGTCTTGCTTAAATATAGTTATACCAGATCACTTTCTGCTTAATACCCTTCAGAAGAAACAGCCTATAGTCCTGTTGGCCAACAATGTCCTGATGGTTTGTGTCATATGTGCCTACATTCTCCAATTTTACTTCCCTATATCACAAAATTCTCATAATTATGTTGCCTGAAACAGTCTTCTCTCCTTTCTCCTGGGAAATATGGAGGAGCTCCTACAAGTGTGGGCTAATGATCCTCCTACCTATCTAAGATACTCAGTCTACCTTCTTCCAAATCTCTTTTAGTAAATGCTTTCTGCTATTTTACACATCAGTTTATATATTTCTCTTCACTCAGAGAAGGAGTGTAATAAAAGATAACTTTAGAGCCCGGGTGCTTGGCCTCAGATGTTGATCTGTATCTATGTAGCTCTGTAATGTGAGCTACATTACATAAAACAATTATAAAATTGTTTTATTTCTTCAAGACTCATTGTTCTCTTCAAGACTCGTTGTTCTCAAGTTCAAAAAAAGGAGTAGCAATAAACTATATTAAATAAATAAGTACCTATATCCTCAATACATAGCCAAGCCTAATAAACACCTATAGAATGATACTAAAGCTTCAGAACTACAGGGATCAGATAAAGTAGAGGGAAGAGACACTGAGCTCTCTCCTGAATAGAGCATGGGTAAATCAGAATTTGTAGCCAAAGAGCAGGATGGGAGTCAATGAATAGAAACAGTAAGGAGAGGAAAAGACTGAGTATATCCAACTAGGTTCTTGCTAAAGGTAGATCAGGCTGATCAGACATCACATTTGGTGGCATGGGAGGGTGAGGGGAAAGGGGGCAAACCCAATGAAATATCAATGGAATGGCACAGATGGACCTCCAAGAATGTTCAGAAGCCTGAATAAAGTTTCAGGAAACAGATTCTGTCAATGGAATCATTAGAAGTTCAGTATTTGATTAATACATGCAACATAAATATGCTAGGATAAAGAATAACATGCATATAGAACTGAATATTATAACATATTTGGGTCTCTGAGGTTTTAGTTATTCCCTTGAGGCAATGAATATATCTCGTGAGAGTAGGGAGGCAAAACTGTATCTTATATTCAACCACTCATTTACTGACAACGAAAGGTACTCAGAAGTGGGGGAAATGGCTTCATGAAAATCTCAGAGTTCTTTCTGGAAGCCCATGGTAGTTCATAATGGACGAGAAAGTGATCTAAATGCTACTGTTCAGAAACAAGGATCCCCACAGTGGGATGTTCTTATCTTTAGTCATGTAAAGCTCCCATCAGGGAAAGAGAACACAAGAGGTATAGCAGAGCACAAGATTGGCCCTGGGAGATGCTCTGTTTTCACCAACAGCCTTTAGATAAAACATTTGAAAACAGTGACTGATATTTCCCTGTGATAACTACTTCTATCTTAGCCCAACACTTGCAATATGTCTTCCATGCCACTGTGTCTATTCCCCCACTATCACAGGATTCATCCACATTAATAAACATGCTCAAAAATCAGCTGGGTTGCCAAAACACTGCTTTTACAACAGATCTGCACCATAGCTGTTAGAAATTACCTGATGATTAATATGGTCTAACCCTTAGAACTTGACTGCAGTGAGCTGAAAATTTATAGATAAGACTGATCACGGTCCTCCATCTTTGTTTACATAAGTAATTAATACAGTTCAGGAGGAGTCCTTGAAACCTTGTACAAGCAAGATTTATCTGCTCTGAAATAGATTACAGCTGTATGTCACCAGTCAAAAGGTAATTGCTATATTTCATTAGAAAGTAATTGAAAAGAAGATTTACTTTAATGCCCTGTAATAAATAATCTCAATAAGCGTTATCGTTAGCCCAGATATTTGTACTGTGTAAACAAGTTGCATCAAAATGTAGTTTATACTATATATTATTCTTCAATTTTCTAAGAGGATTTTTGCCTGTGACTCCAGGTTTAAAAAGAGTAAACATTTTATATTGTGAGGCATCCTATAAGACCAGACATCCTCTGTGTGACTCAATACCAAAAGAGCTTTCTGACTCTACATCACTCAACTGAAAACACCAAAATGTATGAGCAAAGGCGTTTGGAACAGCGGACTGAGGCAAAGGACCAAGAGGGGATGAGTTTGAGCTCTGAGATATCTCTCTCTGAATGGAGAGGTGATGGGTGGGGCATAGCTCTCAAGAACACTTCTAGAGATGATGATGTCACTCTTGGTCAGTATGTCCAAGAATTTGTCTGAGTCTTTTGCGCTTATCATCATATCTCAAGTGGTGTTGTATCTTTCTAGGATAATCTAAGAAAGAATATGCTGAACTCCAATGTGACCTCTCATTTATAAAAGAAAGGGCAATGGATACAAGCATGTCTTTTCCCTCCATTTCTATTCATGATGCCATAAAACTGTTAGTACATTAAAGCAGTAACTGTGCAGTATTCATAATGCTGTCATGGGTAGAACTGGGAAGAGTCCCTGATCCACTCCTGAAAACCCCAGGGATGACAAGGCAGGCCAGCTGTTTCCACAGTTTTGTGATTTTGTGAACTTGGCCATCCAAAAAAGCCATCCACAGATTAAAGAGAATAATGCTCTGGCAGGGACCCCACTGTCACAACAATGACATTAAGTTGTTTCTGCCATGTAGTCGAAACTGTGAGGTCACATTTGAGAGTGCTTCCCTACCTTTGATCACAATTGCATCATGACAGAATAGGGCAAACCTATGCTAACTACTGTATAAATTACAAATCAGCAAAAGACTGTGAGTCTTAGATGAGGATGTAGCTCACTGGCAAACCACTTGCCTAGCATGCATGAAGCCCTGGTTTGAGCTGCCCAGTAAAACGCACACACACACACACACACAGAGAGAGAGAGAGAGAGAGAGAGAGAGAGAGAGAGAGAGAGACTGAGTTCTCATGGTCAATGTTTTATAGACAGATTACATTCAGGTTCAGAGACGGTAAGAACTTTGTAAGTTTATGTGTACTGAAAAAGAACCTCAGATGACAAGTTTTATGTCTCTTTTCCTGCATTACTGTTGTCCTTCTCTAACTAGGGTTAGGGAGATCATAATATAAACTAGTCATATCTCCTTGGAGAATATTTTGACAAAAAAAATTAGGATATTTTATTAGTCAGCTTTCCATTACTGAAATAAAATACCTAAGGGGGAAAAACAGCTGTAAGTAAGGATGGCTTTCTATATATGCGTATATGTGTGAGTCCAGGTTTCTTTCTTGATCACTCTCTACCTTATGTTACAAGACAGAGGCTGTTCACTGAACCTGGAGTCAGCTGGCTAGCTAGTGAGCTCCAGAGATCCCCTACCTCTCTATCTCACCTGAGCTGAGGTTCCGCACATGCTGTTGTGCCTAGCTTTCATACAGGTGCAAGAGATCCAAACCCAGGTCCCAGTGCTTGTAAAGCAAGCATATCACCCACAAAGCCATCCCCTGAGCTCCAAATGTTTTACTGTGACTGATGCAGAACAAGGTCATCAATTTCATTTCTTTGGGTGTGACAAGAGGCAGAATACTATGGTGAAAGGTTGTAATAGAAGAGGATGTTCACCTGTGATTGCCAGAGATAGATAGATAGATAGATAGATAGATAGATAGATAGATAGATAGATAGATAATAGATTGATGGATGGATGGCTATGTAGAGAGATGATGGATATGCAACATGAGTAAGATAAAATACCCTTTAAAGGTATGCTCCTAGTTACCAGGGCTCTCAAGGACCCAACTTAAAAGACCATGACAATGAGAAAGCAGCCCTTAATGTATAGGAACATTTCATATGCAAAATACAATAGGTAAAAATTAAATAGATTAAAAATGATAAATAACCTTTCCTTTAAATAGTTCTTTGGTGAGATAGAATACTAAATACATAATGTTTAAAAGCAAATATAAGGGGAGATCCAAGATGGCTGCCACGAGAGGACACTGTGTCTGAAGAGTAGGATGGCAGAAACAACGCAGCAACCAGGAGACTGAACTCTGGGACCTAAAAGGCCAGCATATGTGATTGCCAGGTGAGCGGACCTCCTATGGTGAGAAAATCAAGTGGGAAAACCCTAGGGACACCCAGTTATTACCCAGAAAAATCTCCGGGTGACCAGCGGCGCACAGCTCTGAACTGAACGAGCAGCCGCACTGGGCATCTGAAGCCGCCATAATTGGATCACACAATCTTCTGGGCAGTCTGAGGAGGAACCAGGTACCATTTTCACTGACCTGCAAACTGCGAGCGCACACTGCACCCAGGTTCTGCTTCGAGCGCAAGTCCACGGGCAAGTCGGGGAAGGACCTGAGTTCTGCTCACCCCAGACTGAGAGGGTCGGGGGACCGTTCTGACCAGTCTGCACTCAGCAGGTGCACACCGCACACTTCCGCCAGCAAAAACCTCAGTCCGTTTGTGAGTCCACAGGCAAGTCGGGGAAGGACCCGAGTTCTGATTCAACCCATGGGTGTACGGCAGGCGCACACTGATCAAATGGCTGAGAGGGTCCGGGAACCGTCTTGACCAGACTGCACACTGAGGGCACACAGTGCACGTGTCCACCAGCAAAAACCTCAGTCCATGTGTGTGTCCAGGGGACAGACAGAGAAGGCCTCAGGCACCATTTCAGACAGGCCTGCATATAGTGGATGCACACCACCCGGTAAGGCCTGCAACCAACCCAAACCCACTGTGTGTGCCCCAAATATCATCTCAGACCGTGGTGCACAGCCCGTGGCCCAGAAGGGGGCACCAAATCTCCATTCCAGGGAAGAGCCCTTAGCAGCAAGCCCAGGAAAGAGCACACAACCCCCAGCTGACATCTCAAACCAGGACACTCAGACTCTAGCACAGAGTAAGGAGTAAAGACTCCAGACCAGAGGGGTGACCAGTCTGCAGTGCTCACAGCTTCTAGCACAGAGCACGAAGCCGGGCACACAGAGCCCACAATAGAGTTCAACTGAGACCACAACACACACTAACAAACCACTGGAAATCCCTGATCTTCTTAAAGAATACTCCTGACACAAGAGATTGACAGTTTCAGACTGAAGTACAGCCTTAAAACACAAACAGCTCCCTGATTATATATAAACAAATGCCCAGAAATCAGCGAAAGAACTCACCCAACAAAAACCAGGACACCATGGCCTCACCAGAAACACCCAAAAGCAGTGGAGATTTTAATTCAGCGGAAACAGAGGAAAATTATGTTAAAGCTTTGATTATGCAGATATTGGAGGAACAAAAGGAGAGACAAAAAGAGAAAATGAAAAAGGCCCTCAAAGAAATGGAGAAGAAATTAACTGCCCACATAGAGGAACAGAGAGGAAACAACCAAAATAGGAGACACAGTCAATTAGTTGAAGGAAACGGTACAAAGCATGAAAACCGAATTAGAATCTATAAAAAAGACACAAAGGGAGAAGAACCTGGAACTGGAGAACTTAGAGAAAAGATCAGGAACCACAAAGGTAAGCATCACCAATAGAATACAAAAGAGGAAGAGAGAATCTCGGGAGCAGAGGATACGCTGGCTGAAATGGATTCCTCAATCAAGGAAAATAAAAAATTGGAAAAATCCCAAGCACAAAACATCCAAGAAATTAAGGATGCCATCAAAAGACGAAACCTAAGAATAATTGGAATAAGATGAAAAAGAAGACT
>CM053757.1:35148277-35188165 GCA_028658305.1 Pachyuromys duprasi | reverse complement strand
CCCTCCTCTATTGTTGGTGGGAATGCAAACTTGTACAACCACTCTGGAAATCAATTTGGAGCTTTCTTAGACAATTAGGAATAGTGATTCCTTAAGACCCAGCTATACCACTCTTAGGCATATATCCAAAAGATGCTCAAGTACACAACAGCCGAAGATGCCTTAGAGCATCTGAAAGCCCAATAGATGCTAAGTACACAGGGAGCACTAGTATTAACCCTTCATAAACCATTTTCCAAAAATGCCTCCTGATTCATTCAGCCATAGGGCTTCCACATACTCATCTATCTGATCACCCCTGAGGCACCAGCCTCTCTCCATAAGACTTTCAAACATTGCTGCAGGCTTCCTGTGTAACCGCTCTGTCAAGGATGGAAGGAGACAAGTACAAAACGTATGAAGGCTGGTTGGTTGCTATTCAATTTGCTTATTTCATGGCTGGAATAAAAATAGAAGTTTTCAATTAATATCCAACAGAGAACCATTTACTTTCATTTTAAAGGGATCCATTTACATTAAATAAAATGTCTTTGAACACAAATTAGTTGCTTCCTAAATTTTACATGGTTATAATTTTATATTTAGTAAGTAGAGGCAGTTTTAGGGCAGCATTGAAAATGATGAATGAGCTGTGATTAGAACACACATCTTGCTGCTGGGTCCTGGCTGTGTGATCATAGTGAAGTTCGGGAGGTTAGATCCATCTGCAAAATAGTGGTAAGACTAATACAAGCATAATTAATAACTTCTTTCTAGAATATTTTCACTTAGCACAGTGCCTTCAGTATATAAAATTTGTAACATTTAAGTTTTTATTAAACACCATTTAGAAAAGCTCAAAGTATAGCTATATGGCTATCACACATTGCCTGCTATATGGTAACCTTCTCTGCACTGTGAAACACACATTTTTTTTTACCATCCTCCAAACCCTATATAGCATACAAATAATTGGAACTGAATACTCTTTAAGTTGTCTGTTGAGTGTCATCCTGCATGATGAAGAATATTCAATGCAAGAGATTTCTTGAGTTATAATCATGAAAAGCAGTATGTTTGGTTGCTGTTAATCTTCCAACGTGTGTGTAGCAAATGTGAAGTGTGTTTAGGGCTGAAGGACATATCTTTCCTTTGATAGTCTAACTCATCATACAGAAACAAGAGAGTCTCTATGGCCAAGTTAGTTGCAAACCCAGTGACAAGAATGTACTCCTACCTTCCAGCCCAGTGTTCCCTTCTGTGACACAATGGACCATAGGGCTGAATCAACTTCAGCCCAGAACAAAGGTAGCGCTTTCATTTAATTGAAAAATCTAAACAGCATTTGTGAATATCATCATTCTAATTCCTGATTATAATAATTGATATCCTAGCTCTCTGTCACACAAGTCAGGTTAATTGAATGGATTTTTTTGATGTTCTGACAGCATTAGGTCTCTTTGGGAAAAGTTTTTTTTTAACAAATCTAACAAAATACGGAAATATAGGAATGTGTATCGTTTATTTACACTAAACAGATTTGTTTCTGATTATTTTGGGAGAGAAAAAGAATGGATCATGTAATGATTTGGGGACAAGCACGAGGAGGACCATCAAGGATTTTTCTAGAAACTACAGTTCTGATGCCTGTGGTTTCATACATAGTCAATTTGAGGATAGAGAACACCTGAGGTTGTATTCCAACACAGTTCAGAAACCATAAACTACTAAGGAACAGTACTTGTGATTTTTTTTTTACCTCTGGCAAAGGCAACTGAGAAATTTCATAGAGAATCTACTTCAATTTTAGTCTCAAAAGACACTGAAGTTTTAATATATCTTTTAGCAATAAACACAGCATAGAGGAAGAATTAATTCCTTTGGTCCCTTGAATATTTGGGGATTAAAATCATTCTCTGAACACAAGCTTTTTGCAACGCATATCATATGACAGCTATGACAGGGTTATTGTTATAGACATCAAAATATTAAGCAAAGCCAGAAAAGAAACAAGAACAGAGGACTCTTATCAGTCATAAGCACGTTAGGAAGGAGAATACATACAGTATTAACACACTGCTTGTGTTACTATGGCCCGTGTTCACGCCCTGACTCAAGCTTTACATACATATCCACACTCCCTGATAGTCCTTTGAGTAAAATGACATCATCTCATATTGTACAGGAGAGGTGGCTTAGCCTCAGAAAGGCTTTCAGTTCCTCTCAGATCAAATACATTGTGGATGGGCACCCTGAGCACACACTCTGAACCCAATGATCTCTGTTCTCTCTCAAGAAACTGGAATGATTGACTGGAAAGTAACACAAGCTTGCTAATATGGTTGAAGAAACAATGAATCTTTTGAGGCATTGAAAAGAAGAATCTCTTCCCTTCATGGAAAGTAAAAAAGTAAAAAGTAAATAATAAATAATAAAAGAGGGACATGAAAAATATGATCCCAGAGGCACTTTCTTTAGGTGTAAGTTCAAAATGAGATATTACTAATGTGACTCCTAATTCTATTATAACTCAACCTCAATGTATATATAATTTTATATAATTTTGGGGGGATGGAGCATGCCATGGGTCCGATGTTCTCATGTCATTCTCTCTTCGGCGAAATTTCCCAGCTATTTGGAACAAAGTTGTACCAATTTTACAATGCTTCTCACAAGCTTTGGATAAATCCTTTCTCTTTCCATCACATCTTGCTCTTTTTTCCTTCAAAGTTACAAAACATGAACTCATCCCACATGTTAATGAGAATCTACTGTTTGCTGGGTGACAGGTGTTGCCTCTGTCTCGCCCAGCTCCTGCTCACGTTACTTGTTTTTCTATGGTGTTCTGAAGGTCACTCCCTGGTGAAATAACAGCTACTGTCTCCATTTCCTGAAGATAGAAGCAGAATATGATCTAGAAGCTTGTCTCAGCTTGGAAGTGATTAATGTAGATTCTGATGATGAAGGAAATGAAAACAAGAAATCTGGATAAGTAATCACTGTTTCAACAAAAACAATTTCAACAAAAAATGAGCCCAGAGACAGAAAGAACAAACTGATAATGCCAACCACAAATAAATTATTCCCAAGTTTCAAAACAGACCTTGCGATAGCATTTGAAGTTTTGTGGGGGTTTTGATTCATGAGACTTCTGAATATAACTGAGATGAAAAGGGGACACAATTGCTGCCCCACCTGTCATTGGTGCTTTAAAAAGGAATATGGGCAGAGAAGTAAATGTTTCAGATAAATGCACAATTGTGCCAGGAAATAATTTGGTAGACAAACTATTCAGAGCTTCATAAACATAGATGACATGACTAATTTTCTCTGTGTCATATTCTCTGGGCCAAAGATTGCATGTCTTCTAAGAAGAGCTGTGATACCACTTCAAAGAGCAATAAGCCTTCAGTTGTAAAAACAAAATGTCTTGGAAGGAGGTTTTCATTCTGAGAGGAGGCAATCTACACGAGAAATCAGCTAGACAACTAGTGTCCAGAATGAGTGCTCTTCTCTAGTCTCATCTCCCAATGAGGCTGGCATTCCATGGAAACTCATGTTTTCAGTTGTTCCTTTTGAGATATTATCTATGTAATATCATCTCAGCAATGCAGAATTGTGCCTCCAACTATGATTGGGTATAAGTATATGACACATTCTCTTTATCTCTGCATATCATTTTTTCCATTTGACATCTCAAAAACAGCAGCAGTTCAACATGTCTAAAAATGAACTCACAATTTTACATCCTTAGACTCGATATACACCTTTCCCTTTGTCACAGTGGCTGAAGCTTCCTGCCTACTAGTTACAATATATAATGCAAGGGAAATTAGCCTTGACTCGGTCTACCATCAAATGCAAGTCCTAAACTTCTGCCATCCACACAACTCTGTAGTCAGAGAACTGTGTGAATATGAAAACAGTAAATAGGAGAGAAACTTGTTACAGGGAATTGCCCTCTGCAGTGGAAGGGCTTGAACAGTGTGCCAGTCTTCTGTCTGCAGATGGGAAACTCAGGACATGTAGGACTGGTGTACTGGTCTGATTCCAAAGGCTCAAGCATTGGGAGTCAGACAACACAGTTCCAGTCCAAGGGCAGATGACTGGTCTCTTAAGTAAGCAGGCAAAACCTGCTCTAACTCTTCCTTATTTTCAGATCTTCTACTGATTGTATGAAGGCTGTCTGCATTAAAGACATTCTTCTCTTCTTTGCCCACATACTCAAAAGTTGATCTGATCCAGAAACAGATTTTTCACAATTTTTTCGTGTGTAATGTTTGGCTAAATATCTGGGAAACCTATGGTCCAGTCAAGTGGACATATAAATTTAACCAACATAATCACCACAACATCTAGATGGTCTCAATTTGCTCAATGTCATTATCATTATCCATATAATCTCCATATATGAACTCTCACTTCTTCTCCTTTCCCTTTCCCCCCTGCCCCGTATATATGGAGAAAGATTCAATTCAATTATATACTTTCTCAATTATATTATCAATTCAATTATATATAATCTTTTTGATTGTCTCATCATATTCTTCTAAGCCAGTCCCCACTTACCACCCCCTTCTCAGTAATTTCTTAGTAATGCAGTAGCCTATGTCTACATTTTCCTTTTTGCATGTGTGTGTGAAGAAAAGATTTATTCAGCTTACACTTCTACATTGTAGTCCATCATTGAAAGAAGTCAGAACAGGAACTCAAACAGAGGAGGATCCTGGAAATAGGAGCTGATGCAAAGGCCATGAAAGGTGCTTACTGGTTTAGTAATCCTGGCTTGCTCAGCCTACTTTCTTATAGAACTCAGGACCACCAGCTCAGGAATGGCCCACCCACCATGGCTGGGCCCTCTGCCATCAATCAGTAATTAATAAAATGATCTACAGACTTGCCTACAGCTTGATATTATGAAGGCATATTCTCAATTGAGGATTCCTCCTCTCAAGTCACTAAAGTTTGTATCAAGTTGGCATAAATCTAGCCAGCATATACCCTATTATCAGCTTAGTATGATCAAATGTTGCTCAACTAATTTTGTTTCTTTTATTCTCTATTATTTATTATTATTATTATTATTCCAACTGAAGTTTCCTCTACCTCCTTTCCTCTCAGTTCCTCACCCTCATCTCCTCTCTGGCCTTCTCTCACCTACTCCTCTTCAGATAAAGGCGGGCTTCCCATGGATTGAATGGAGCCTACAAAATTCTCCAAAAAGTCTTTGGGCCTCTAATCATTTCTAAGATTCTTTCTCATTCTTAGGATGTCAAATGTGAGTCTTCCCATACACCAATTCTTTCTGCCACCCAACTCATGCAAATTTATGAGCTCATACAATGCCCAGTATGTCTCTAAGACTCTACTAGGATCTGCAAGGAATTGTTCACTACAGCTCATTGTGAACTCATAAGTGAACTCCTTAGCTCAAGAAATAAATTCACCTTGTAAACAGCTGTATCCTTAGCATTCTGCTTTCTACAAGGAATTCATGAAGGTCTGATGATCAGGCTAGCCATGAAGCTCAGTGCTGAAGTATTTGCCTAGTCTGTACACATACAAACACAAACAACAAATATTACCTTTTAACCAAATGATGAGCCAGCTCCTAATGGACATTCAGAACCAAGCCCACAGCTGATAAACTAGGATGCATACCCCAGTTCCAGGTGACCTTAGACTGGATCTAATAAATGTATTTAAATCAGTCCATTAGTTCTACACCGGGAAGGAAGGGTTGATTCAAAACAATTTCAGTGTTAGCCAGTATTGCCTTTCATCAAAGTAAATCACACAATGTTTTTTCTCTAAGTGACAAAATATTGCTGCTTTTTTTTTAGAGAGAACATCTTGAACTGAAACTATTTAATTCCTTTCTTAAACTTTCAGAATAAAACCAAGGGCTCTTATGCACAGATGTTTGTGACTTGGAATTTAAAGCTTATCTACAAACTCAGAGTCTCCATTTGTGAAATCAGAAACCTACTGCACATAGGGAACTAGAGATCCTGAGGTGGTGGCTCCACAGTTAAGAGCACTCTCTCAGGGGATCTGAATTCAGCTCCTAGCCCTAAAGTCAGGCACCTCACAATGACTTATTACTCCAACCCAAATGAAATAGGATGCATCTAGACCACACATGTTCTCTCTCTCTCAAAATATCTTAAGTCTAATATTGCAGAGTTACTTGCTTGATTTACAAGCAGCACCTATCTAATTAGGAGATCCCTGTTTCTTCCAACTGTCGCAGGTGCTTCTCCTATTTCATCGGATTTCTGTCATGCAGGTTGAAATTCTTTCTGCCGAATACCGTGTGCTCAATACAATTACAGGCATTTATAACAGAGGTGACAAGGCTGACTAGACTTACGTTTCAGCTTTTCAAGAATTGCAGTCCCTATAGTTCCTTCTCCGATGATGTTAGACAAGCAAGCACCATTTCCCCTGGAAGGTTGGTGCTGAACACCAGGAATAGTAGATACCTGCTAGCTCATTCTTCATATGGGACTCCATTCCAGACTTACACTCCCTGACTCCCTTAGAACTGGCCTTCAGCTTCTCCACCTCTTGGGAAACTTTTGGATGCCTATGTCATGAAAGGCAGTTGTTTGTTTGTTTGTTTGTTTTTACTCTGCGAAAGCATGGGCTTGGGAAGATAAGCGACCCTTATGGGTACCACTCCACATCCATCTTTCCTTTGTCCTTGCTGTGTCCTGATGATTACCAGGCTCCATCACCTGGCATACCCTTGCATAGACTACTAAATCAACTCTACCAACCATGAACAGGCAAACACAGCCCAGCTCTTAGAGGCTTTCCTTTTCTACTTGGTCTCTAATCAATACACTTCTGAGGTGTTTTTAGCTCATTGGCAACTCTTGGGTTAGTATTCTCAGAAAGTTAGTGTATTTCTTTTTATTTTCCATTTTATTTTCATTTTTATTAATTACACTTTATTCACTTTGTATCTCCCTGTGGCCTCCTCCCTTCTCCCCTCCCAATCCCATCTTCCCTCGCTCTTCTCCACGAATGCCCCTCCCCAAGTCCACTGATAGGGGAGGTCTTCCTCTCCTTCTTTCTGATCCTAGTCTATCAGGTCTCATCAGGAGTGGATGCATTGTCTTCCTCTGTGGCCTGGTAAGGTTGCTCCCCCCTCAGGGGGAGGTGATCAAAGAGCAGGCCAATCAGTTCATGTCAGAGACAGTCCCTGTTCCCATTACTATGGAACCCACTTGGACACTGAACTGCCATGGGCTACATCTGTGCAGGGGTTCTAGATTATCTCCATCAACGGTCCTTGGTTGGAGTATCAGACTCAGAAAAGACCCCTGTGCCCAGATTTTTTGGTTCTATTGCTCTCCATGTGGAGCACCTGTCCTCTCCAGGTCTTATTATTTCCTACTTCTTTCATGAAATTCGCTGCACTCTGTCCAAGGGTTGGCCATAAGTCTCAACATCTGCCACGATATCC
Source organism: Pachyuromys duprasi (assembly GCA_028658305.1). Lineage (NCBI taxonomy): Eukaryota > Metazoa > Chordata > Mammalia > Rodentia > Muridae > Pachyuromys > Pachyuromys duprasi. The sequence continues at coordinate 35,180,712 of CM053757.1, read as the reverse complement.
TGCAGGGTAGAGACTTTCACAGGCCCTCTGTGGCAGGCTCCTGTACTCTTCCCTGTTTTCTCCTTCTTCTGATGTCCATCTTCTTTGCCTTTCTGTATGGGGTTTGAGCATTTAGCCAGAGTCCTACTTCTTGATTAGTTTCTTTAGGTGTACAGATTTTAGTAGGTGTATCCTATATTATATGTCTAATATCCACTTATGAGTGAGTACATACCCTGTGTATCTTACTGCTTCTGGGATACCTCACTCAGGATGATCTTTTCTTGTTCCCACCATTTACGTGCAAATTTCATGATTGCCTTGTTTTTTATTGCTGAATAATATTCCATTGTGTAGATGTACTACAATTTCTGAATCCATTCCTCAGTTGAGGGGCATCTGGGTTGTTTCCATCTTCTGACTATTAAAAATAAAGCTGCTACAAACATGGTTGAGCAAATGTCCTTATTGTGTACTTGAGCCTCCTTTGGATATATGCCTAGGAGTGGTATGGCTGGATCTAGAGGAAGCGCTATTCCTAATTGTCTGAGAAAGCACCAGATTGATTTCAAAAGTGGTTGTACAAATTTACATTCCCACCAGCAGTGGAGGAGGGCTGGTGTATTTCTTAAGTATATAAAAAATAAAATCTCACCTTTAAAGATAAAGTGATTTCAGTATACAGTGTCAAGTTATCACTTCTTTTAAAAGTTCTGAAACCTGGAACTCAGGTACAGCATTGCAATAGTTTAAATAAGCTGACTAGTTCAAGAACTGAAGAACTCAGGGACTCTGAACATTGAGGCCAGCTTTATGGTTTTTGCACAACTATATAAAATGTATCTTCATTTTCTTGGCCTAACCTTTCAGGGAAACAGTATATATCTCTAACTCATTGATGGAGTGTGTCTAAGAGGGGAGAACACTAGTGAAACTGAGACCCCAAAACATCAAACCCATAGTAGAAAGGTAGCACTGACCTCAGCTGCCCTCTACCATGATTTTCCAACACAAATGACTACAAAAGGAATCGCCTGCCTCAAAATTTCCCATGACTTAGCAACTTTAATTAGCCCTTACTCTAGTTTGTAACCTTAGTTCATATTCTCCAAGCTAGCCTAAAATCTCAAGCAAAGGTAATTAGCTCTCTGTGGGCTCAACATAAGGGTACAAATTGTGATCATCCACTGTAAAGGTCTCAAATAATTTCTTCAGATAAAGACCCAAGAAATATAAATTCAAAGTTAAGGATGACAAGACACTTAGAAACAAAGCCCCATGAACAAGAGAGTACGCATAGAACTTCACTGTCGTGGAGACTTCAAATATGGGAGTAAGCAGAGGAAAAAAGATAAAATAAGTATTCTTACAAGAATAAAAGAATAAATCCAAATGGCATAAAGTTAAGGAATATTTAAAGTAGCTAATAAAGGGGGAATTCAGGGGCACCAATCACACACTGTGTGATGCGCAGGACAGCAGTGACTACGCAGTAACCAACAGACCAAACTGTAGGCCCCAAAACACAAGCAACTGCATTTCCCAGATGAGAGGAAACCTCATGGTGAGGGAAACAATCATGTCCAATCTCAGGTAACTCAGCTAATCCCCAGAAAAGTTCCTGGGTTCCCGCAGGTGCACAGTATCCATTGCCTAGTCTCAGACCTGCATGCTGTGCTCATCAGCCCAGACTGAACTGTGGACTGAAAACACCAGACACTAGGTCTCCTAGTTGAGAGGAGACGCCACTGTGAGGGAAACGAGTGTGTACAACCTCAGGCCACCCAACTAACCCCCAGGAAAGTTCCCAGTTTCCTGCCAGCTCTCAATATCCAGTTCCTAGCCACACAGCTTTGTGCTGTGTGTGCTTTCAAGCCAATGAATACCTACTGGGTACCAAGGCACACACAGCTCCAACCTTGGGACCCCTGATGCCTGGGAACCACAGGAACATCTCCAGACACCTCTCCAAAGCATAATCCATCTCCCTTGGGATTCAAACCAAACCTCTGAGCTCACTGGTTCCCAAGATGGCTATGCCCAGCAAACAGTGTCTGAGCACAGTGTCTGGGAAGCTGCAGATCATTAACCTTAGAGCATGAAAGTCAGTGGTAGAGCAGCTGTCTCTGGGACTTTCCTGGTGAGGTGGGGGGCCTCAGGAGGAGCCCAGACAGTCCACAGGATCATATACCTGAGGAAAGCCACAGCAATTCCCTGAGAACCACACAAAAGAATATACCTTCTTCTCAGCACCCCAAGATAATTTCAAAATTGTCCATATAGTAGGTCACAAAGCAAACCTCAACAGCTCCAAGAAGAGTGAAATACCTTGAATTCTATAAGATCATGATGGACTAAAGTTAGACCTCAACAACAACAGAAATAACAAAAAGCTTATATACACATGGAAACTGAACAACTCCCTACTCAGTGACAACTTGGTCAGGGAAGAAATAAAGAAATTAAGCATTTTCTAAAATTCAATGAAAATGAAATCACACCCAAACTTATGGGACACACTGAAAGCAGTGCTAAGAGGAAAGTTCATAGCACTAAGTGCCATCATAAAGAGACTGGAGACGTTCCACACAAGAAATTTCATGGCACACCTGAAAGCCCTAGGGAGGGAAAAAAAGAAGTAGACACACTCAAGAGGAATAGATGGCAGGAAGTAATAAAACCTGAGGCCTGAAATCAATAAATTAGAAAGAGACCAATTCAAAGAATCAATGAGACCAAGAGCTGGTTCTTTGAGAAAATCAACAACATAGACAAACCTTTAGCCAAACTAACTAAATGGCCGAAAGACACTATCCAAATCAACAAGATCAGAAATGAAATGGGAGAGAAAACAACAAACATTGAGGAAATTCTTAAGTAGGTCTTACTTCAAAAGCCTGTATGCCACAAAATTAGAAAATTTAAATGAAATTGGCAATTTTCTTGATAGATTCCACTTATAAAAGCTGAATCAAGATCAGATAAGCAAATTAAATAGTCCTATATTCCCTAAGAAAACAGAAGCAGTCATCAAAAGTCTCCCAACCAAAAAGAGCCCAGGGTCAGATGGGTTCAGTGAAGAATTCTACCAGACCATCAAAGAAGAACTAAAACCAATACTCTTCAAATTATTCCACAAAATAGAAACAGAAGAAACATTACTAATCTCATTCTATGAGCCCACAGTCACCTTGATTCCTAAACCACACAAAGACGCAACAAAGATAATTTTAGACCAATTTCTCTAATGAACATTTCATGCAAAAATACTTAATAAAATCCTTGCAGCCAAATGCAAGAACACATCAATTCCACAATGAGCAAGTAGACCTCATTCCAGGCAAGCAAAGGTAATTCAATACACGGAAATTCATCAATGTAATCTACCATATAAAAAACCTGAAAAAAAAACCCCATATGATCATCTCCTTAGAAGCTGAAAAAGCATTTGATAAAATCCAACACTCATTCTTGTTTAATATCTTGGAAAGATCAGGGATACAAGGCACATACCTAAGCATAATAAAGGCAATACACAGTAAGCCTATAGCCAACATCAAACTAAATGGAGAGAAACTTAAATCAATTCCACTGAAATCAGGGACAAGACAAGGCTGGCCACACTCTGTATCTCATCAATATAGTACTGGAAGTCCAAAACAGAGCAATGAGACAACTAAGTGAGATCAAGGGGATAAAATTAAAAAGGAAGAAGTCAAAGTATCACTATTCACATATGATAGTATACATAAGTGACCCAAAAAATACTACCAGGAAACTTGTACAGCTGATAAACACCTTTAGCAAAGTGGTGGGGTACAAAATTAACTCAAAAAATCACTAGCCCTCCTATATACAAAAGACAAACAGGCTGAGAAAGAAATTATGGAAACAACACACCTCATAATAGCCACAAAACAAACAAAAAGAAACAACAGCACATAAAAGTATCTTGGTATAACCCCAACCATGCTAGCGAAAGACTTGTATGAAAAAAATCTTCAAGTCTCTGAAGAAAAAAATTGAAGAAGCTGTCAGAAGATGGAAAGATCTCTCATGCTCATAGATATATAGGATGAACATAGAAAAAATGGCCATCTTACCAAAAGCAATCTACAGATTAGAATGAAATCCCTATCAAAATACCAACACAATCTTTACAGACCTTGAAAGAACAATTCTTAACTTCATATGGAAAAACAAGAAACCCAGAATAGCTAAAAAGATCCTGTACAATAAAAGATCTTCAGGAGGTATCTCCACCCCTGATCTCAATCAAAGTAATAAAAACTGTATGGTACTGGCATAGAAACAGACTGGTAGATCAAGGAATCAAATTGAAGACCCACAGAAATAAACCCACATACTTATAGACACTTGATTTTTTACAAAGGAGCCAAAACCATACAAAAAAAAAAAAGATAGAATCTTCAACAAATGGTGCTAGCCTAACTGGACATCTGCATGTAGAAAAATGCAAATAGATCCATATTTCTCACCCTGCAATAAACTAAAGTCCAAGTGGATCAAAGACCTCAACAAAAACAAGACACAATGTTAGAAAGATCTGTTAGAAGAAAAAGTGGGAAGAGCTTTAAACTCATTAACACAGAAGACAACTTCCTGAAGAGAACATCAACAGCCTAGTGCTAAGATCAACAATTAAAAAATGGGACCACATGAAACTGAAAAGCTTTTGTAAAGCAAAGGACACTATCAACAGAATAAAACAATAGCCTACAGACAGGGAAAATATCTTCACCAACCCTATATCTGAAAGAGAGCTAATATCCCAAATATATAAATAACTCAATAAATTAAGCTCTAACAAACCAAATAATTCAAATAAAAATGGGGTGCAGTACTATACAAAGAATTTTCAACAGAAGAAAATCAAATGGCAAAGAAACAAAGAAATGCTCAATGCTCTTACTCATTTGGGAAATAACAAATCAAAATGACTCTGAGATTCCATTTTATACCCATCAGAATGGCTAAAATAAAAAACTCAAGTGACAGCACATGCTGGTGAGGATATGGAAAAAGATAAACACTCCTCCATTGCTGGTCAGAGTACAAACTTGCACAACCACTTTGGAAATTAATCTGCCTCTTTATCAAACAATTGGAATAGTGCTACCTCAACACACAGCTATACCACTCCTAGACATATACCCGAAAGCTGTTCCACCATACAATAAGGACATTAGCTTAACTATGTTCATAGCAGTTTTATTCATAATAACCAGAATCTGGAAATAACCTAGATGTCCCTCAACTGAAGAAGGGATACAGAAATTGTGACACATTTACACAATGGAATATTACTCAGCTATTAAGAACAAGGAAATCATGAAATTTGCAGGCAAGTGGTGGGAACTAGAAAAGATCATCCTGAGTGAGGTAACCCAGAACCAGAAAGACACACATGGTATATACTCACTTATAAGCAGATATTAGCTCTATAATACATATAATAACCATACTACAATCCACAGACCTAAAGAAGAAATAATAAGGAGGATAATAAGCTAAATAATAAGGGAGGATGCTTAATTCTTATTCAGAAAGGTAAATAGAATAGACTCTGGAACAGTTGAAGAGAGAAAACAGGATGGAGCTTACCATAGATGTCCTCTGAAAGACTCCACCCACCAGAGGATTGAAACAGATGCTGAGACTCATAGACAAACTTTGGGCAGAATGCAGGGAGTCATAGAAAAGAGTAGAGAAATAGAAGGGCCCAAAGGGGACAGGGGCTTTATAAAAAGACCAACAGTGCCAAGAAACCTGGACCCAGGAGGGGTCCTGCAAAGACTGATGCACCAACCAAGGACCATGTATGGAGAGGACCTAGCCCCGCTGCTCAGGTGTAGCCCATAGGCAGCTCCATCTCTATGTTGATTCCCTAGTAAGGGGAGCAGAGGCTGTCTCTGACATGGACTCTGTTGCTGGCTCTTTGATCACCCTGGATGGGTGCGGTTGGGAGGGACTTGCCAGGCCACAGAGGAAGAGGATGCAGGCAGTCCTAATGAGACTTGGTAGGCTGGTGTCAGACAGTAAGGGAGGAGAGCTCTTTCTTTCTGAGACTAGGGGAATGGGATATGGGAGAAGGAAGGAAAGTGGGACCAGGAGGAGACAAGGGAGGAAGCTACAATTGGGATGTAAAACAAATAAATTATAAAAAAGAAAAAGAAAATGGTTAATAAATTATAAAATGAACTAAACAAAGTATCTATGAATAAAAATAAACTTTACAAAGCAACACCCCATTGGATATGAGGAAAAATGGATAAAGATAAATGCATATGAAAATATATTGAAGAATTATTCAGAGAGCAGAGTCAGAATAATAGACACACCAGAATGAGATTGTCTAGTCTAAATGAGAGGGAAAATAAAATTGGAAATGAAGCAAAAATAACTTTCAAATACATATCTGCCAAATGTTATCCAGATAGACACAAAAACAACATATATTTACAGTTTACAGACATTCAGTTAGAGTAAGTAAAAATAAATCCATGTATAGGGACTAGAGAGATTGCTCAGTCAATAAAGTGCTTACCATGCAAGCATAAGAACTGAAAATCATAAGATAGTGCCATTCACAAAATGTTTCCTATTATTACTGTATGAGTGCACGTGTACGCATGCCATGGTACCTATGGGAAATTTGGAAGAGTGCTTTCTTGGCTATTGCTTCTTTCCTTTTACTGTGGACTTTCAAGAGTGAGCTTACATCATCAGGGTTATGTAAGAAGCTCTTATAGTAACTTAAATATCTCTAGAAGTCCATAAAATACCATTATATAGTCACTAAGGGATACTCAGCATCACCAGCAGTTATGCAACTCTCTGTGTTAGATAGCACATGATCCCCAAAATTGTGCATTTATAACATTTGTAAAAGCTTCTGTGAGTCATAGTAAGGGTGCAGTTTAGACAAGCCTCTGCTTCAGATCTTAAAAGAGGCTGCAGTTGAGCTGTTGGCCATGGCTGTCATCTCATCAGATATTTAAATGGAAGAAAACTTTGTTCCAAGAACTTCATGGCTACAGGGAAGATTGCATGTCCTGCAGGCTCTTGATCTGAGAACATTAGCTCAGGGCAAAGGGTATCCATTGGTCTTATGAGTTCCAGCCATATGACAGATGGCATGGCAAGTTGCCACAACATGAGCACGTGGGATTGGAACATAAGTTCTGTTTTTACATCCTAATTGGATGAGTGAAAGGCCATCAGTAGTACTATGTTGTAATTGTATAGACTCCTATATTGAAGAGAGAAAATTACTTAGGGGCATGAGTACCAGGGGGCAAGGATCAGTAGGGACCATCTTTGATGCTACTTTACCCGGCTTAATAAAGACACCCTTCTTAGAATCCAGTGATTGGTGGCTGCTTATTCAAGGGAAAGGAGAATTTCTCCTTTAAAAAAAAATGCTTGCATTAAAGTGTGCTCTGTACAAAATATTCACAAACTAAAAAACAGATGTCTAATAAGCATAGATTGGATTAACAAATCATGGTCCATTCAAGCAGTCAACCATTACTAAGTAACAGAAAGAATGAATAACTGATGAATACAACCACATGAAACAACAGTGAACATTTTAATAGTCAGAAAAGTCTAAAAATGGCAACGTTTGTTATATGAAGTTTGAAAACAGGCAAGACTAATAATGTTCACTGATGGAAATGAGGGGGGGGGAGCATGTGCTTTGGGAGGGAGATAGGCAGGACTGCCAAGATGGAATGGGGGGGGGGTGATTTCATGATAACACATTTTTCAAAATACATGAAAGCATATAATTAAGATCTATGCATTTTACTCTAGGTGACATTTACTTCAACCATATGTAATCTTGGCGCTGAGGAATGGCTCTATGGGTAAAGTGCTTACTGAGCAAATATGAGGGCCTGAGTTTGGTTCCCTAGCACCCACAGAAAATGGGGGTGTACACCTCTAATCCTGCAGCTGAAAGATGAAGGCAGGAAGACCTCAGGGGCTTGATAGCCAGTCTAGCCTATCAATATTCAAGCTCTAGGTTCTGCAAAAGACCCTGTCTCAACACATTAAGTGGACACAATAGAGGACAACACATGATAGCAACCTCTGTCCTCCTCATGAGTGCATACTAGTGTGGGCACCCCTGCATACCACACACACACACAAATAACAGCTGTAAGAAATAAAAAGTAATCTGCCACATAAGGCACACATCTGAAATAAGCATGCAGCCCAGCTCTTACTTAAAGGTATAAGGAAATCTCTACTAGGAAAATACTGCAAGATACAACTATAGGAATAGGCACATAAATTGTAACACATGGGGGGAGGGGAGACCAAAAAAAAAACCCTCAAAAGACATTACATATCAATAAGATGACAAGAAAGATAAGCAAATGAAAGTTGTTAATTACCTCTTTTAAGAATGAAACAAATCAGGGCTCAGCAGGGTGGCATATGTCTTTAACTCTGCACTTGGAAGGCAGTTATGTTGGTATAATGTTCTTTTGAAATGTATACACCTTACCCTTGTTCATTCAAATACTAATTTCTCTCCCCCACTCTCTGGTTTCAATCCGGACATTGCATTGTGATACTTATTCTAAGCATCATCTGTCTCAACTTTGTGTAAACATGCCAAAATAAAGCAACTAGCCACAATGTTGAGCTATAAAAAGAAAGCAGGAAGAGAAGGAGGAGTCAGAGGTCAGGAAGGTGGGAGGCAAAGGAGGAGAAAATGGCAGGAGAGAGCTGGGATTGCAGAGGCAGGAGGAGAGGTCTTGGAACAATGTGGAGAATGAACCAGACCTAAGATTTCACAGAAAGCAAGTATAATGGGTGAATCTAAATGTCAGAAAACTATGAGGGCTTGGAGGTTTCAGATGGAGTAACTATTGCCCAGCATTGTATTCTAGGTTAACTAAATAAATCATAGTCTCTGTGTGGTGATTTGGTTATACAGCTAGTTAGGATTAACAGCAGCATTAATAAAAGATAAACCAGTAGTAAATAATAATTAGCACTTACAACACAGTTACAAGTGGATCTCTGAGTTTGAGGCTGGCCTGGTCTATATATCTAACTTTCAGGCCAGCCAGAGCTACACAGTGAGACCCTGATACCCCCTACCTCCCAAAATTAATCTAATAGCTAGACACAGATCTAAAAATAATAAATAAATATAATTCAAGCAGAACAATTAAATAGGTAACAAAACATAAAGAACATGGCAGCAACACCTGAAGTATATCGGGTCATGGAAGATTTATAAAAATTGACATTATCAGACCCAAATAAATATAGTTTCAACTTTTACAGAATTGATTTCATGAAGAAAACAGTCTTTATTATAGGGTTGCTAGTTCAAAGACAATGTTCAAAAGATCAGACTCAATAATGAAAACATATAGTAGGCATATATAGAAATGGTTTCTGGGAGATCTCATATTTTTAGAAAATAAGAAATAAGAATAGCTTTTGATAAAATTCAGAGGCCAACAGGAGTAGTCATGTTGCAATTTTGTAAAAGTCACAGGTACATTATAAATATGCTTTGGGAATACTGTCAAACATGCATATGATTGCACATACCTGAGAAGAGTAAGGATTGAAGAAATGACCCTTGTTAGAAGATAGAAAAACTAGTGCGTTATTCTAATCTATTTGAAATAAAAAGACAGGAAAAAATCAGGAACTGAAGATAAAGATTAAATAGATAGGAACCACAGGGTAAAATTAGCTCTTTGAATCATAAAACAAACCTCTGGCCATTGGTATACTTCCAGGGGTAAGAAGACAGAGCCACAGTGCAGGGACATTAAAAATAAACAACAGATGTAAAACTTAAGCCATCATGTGAATAGGAGAAATACAAAAGGAGGAGGGCACTTATAAAATCTGATGAATTATAAAACATGTTTTATCCTATAATTAATTTTAGTAGAATAAGATCACAGGTATGTGATATATATATATATATATGGGGAATATTAAATTACTGAAATGCATCCAAGAAAACATAGTTAGACAGACATAATGATAGTTGGTTAAATGCAAATCCCAGCAAAAGCCTTGGGCCAGGGAGACAGACTCAGTGGGCAAAGGCACCTGCCATCAGTCCTGACAACCTGAGTTAGATGGATTTACATTATGAAAGAAAAGAACCAAGTGTACATGCATGAAATAATAAATGTTTTTTAACTGTTGACAAAATCATTCCATGTTTTCCTTGTGAAACTTAAATCCAAGGCTGCATGGAAAACCAAGGATTTTTGAAGAAGCTAGAGATAGCAAGATTTGTCTTACCAGGTATAAAGAACACTAGACTAGGCAAGTTGACATACTGTAAGTTCTCTTCAAGAATGGACAAATAAAATAACGAATTATACTGGGAGTACCCAAAAGAGAGAAGTAAGGCTATGAAAATGTCACTTACAATAGAGCTTCAGATGTTTTTAGCATCCTGTCCTGTCATAACAATATGCATCAGCCCAAACCCAACCTCAGCCCATGCACAAAACTCAATAATTGACAGGTTACAGACTTGGTGAAAAAGCAAAGTATATAACTTTCAAAGACAATATAGAAAGTCATGCTCACACTGTAGGGACTATTGCCCCAATAAGTTATAAAAAGTGCATACCTACTTGTCTACATTAACCTAGAAAGGTTTGCTGATGTTCATAGACCATGCTAACTGTAAACAGAAAACTATAAAGAAAAAGAAAAAATCATAAATATGTAGAACTGCAATTTTTCAACATGTGTAGTTTATAAGTCACACCTAGAAAATCAGAAGTAAAAACAAAAAAAAAAATTAAAATAGACCAAAAAAATGTCACTGAAGAAAACCTCATGAGTTACATGGGAAATGGTGTTTGACTCTAATTAAGGAAATACAATTGTGAAAGACAATAGCATCCTTTTTCTTTTCATGCTTAACATCACCAAATGTTAGCACCTAAGTAGAGGGATTGGAACTTCCTTCATTGATAAGGAAAGTCAAGTTTAGCAAGCACTTTTTAAGCTGCATGGTACATTCTGATATGCTGCAGCTATGCCTATCCCAGGACTACCAAGTCTATTCTATGTCTGCAAGGGAGTTCTGCCCCAAAGTGTAAATAGACAGACTATTTTGAAAGAAAAGCCTGGAATGGAACAATACAAAAATAAATCACAGCATAAGGTGACACCAGAGAAACATAATAAACTGTTACCTTATGGGATGTGTGTGAATCCCAAGTGCGTGTGATGAAGGCGGGGTGGGGGTGCACCACATTTACTAAGAATTCTTTAAGCAGAGTTATTCTTGGTAGAAAGTTACAAACATGCAGAAGGAAACAACGTATCAATGAGGCAATGGAACCAGCACATCTGCAGATGCTGCTTTCCGACAGGATAAATTAGGCAGTGCAGATGTGCTGGTTCCATATCCGTCCCACTCATTAGTTACTGAGCCTATCACCCTGCACTTCCACAAGTTCACAATGAAAATTATTCTTCTTAGGACTTGGCTTTGCCCCTTAGCCTCCATGCCTGGCCATTCTCTTCATTCCTATGTTTCTTTCTTGGCGGTTGTATTTTTTTTTTCTCAATGGTAGCAGCATTCACTTCCAAGAGTCTGCAGAGTCCTCAACATTTCTCCAACAGGAAACCTTTTATTTTCTTATGCCACACAGCAGTAATGTTCTAGTCCTTGAGCCATAATCAGAAATGGATGACTATCACTTCAAGGGAGTTTTGTACACCTGCTTGTTACATTACATTTCACATTAGGGCATTTTTACAGTAGATCCCTTTCTTAGTGTCCTGGTGCTCCCAACACTGGGGTTGGGGTGATAGCATTCCATTTTAAGTCTACACATCTGCCTCAGAGCCTTTCTGGTGACTAGGGAGGCCTTAACTAATAGACAAGAATATAGTAAATCCTGGTGCCTAAAGTGACTGCGTTATATGTAATAAGTACTGTAGGCCCTGCTCATATTCTTTTTGTCAAGTTTCTTTTTACCCTACTTCCAACTGTCTTTTCACAAATCCACTCATTGTGAATGCCAGGTACAATGTTTGAGCAAATTCAATATACATGAAATTTGATGTCACTAATGTAAACTACTTAAAGGTGAGAAATATTGTATGACTTTGTGACAGAATGTGACACATGCATCACTTGGCTATGTATGATGCTAATTTCTCACTCTCATCCTTGGGCATATCCACATCAGTGTAATGTGAACGAAGTTTTGAACTAGCACAAGAAAAGTGATGTCAATGCAGGGCTACCAAGCTTAGAATCTCATCTGCTCCATGAACTTGCCCCAGGTAGCTGATCTCTCACTTCTGAGACAGGCAGATAACTTGGGACCATTTATTCTTTTTTTTCTTTTGTTCCTACACAGTCTAGCTGACTAAGAGATTATCTGGAGTTTGCTATATCTTTGCTTCCACTAATATTAATCCCTTTCTTCATGCATCATGCCTTTCCATTCTTTCAACATGACTTCCTGCCCAGCCCATCAGTGATATTGTTATCTTGCACCATTTCCAGGCTAAAGACCTCATCTTTTTTTTTCTTCATTGTTTTTTCCATCTCTGCCTCCTCTTATCTTACCTGTGAACTTAGCTTTTTAGCTTGCTTCTCCTTCCTTTGTGTCACTAACCTAGATTGATTCCTAGACTTTCTGTAATCATTTGTCTCATTCTTCCTTTACCTTACTGGACTTCACAGGCAAATATAGCTCCCTAGAATATTGAAGATTATCTTTCCCTTTAAAACCTTTCTAATCTCCCGGAAAGGATTTAAACTCTGCTTATCCAGCCATTTAGAATTTGATCTGATTTATTTTTTTGGTCCTCCTCCTTCTTTTTAATGTATTTATTAGTATCCAGGAGAAATGAATGCATGTGCCACTGCAGATATGACAGTCAGAAGACAGCTTCTCTTCTTCACTTTCATGTCAATTTCCAGAATTGAACTCGGGTTGCCAGGCCTGTACCCCACTAGCTGTTACCCTCTGAACCATATCCCTGGCTCTGGTCTTATGATCATCAACTTTGTTTTCCTGAGGGCTTATGAGGTGACACTTTATAGATAGCATCATATGTGGGATCTTAGTCTTCCTAAAACCCAGCCAATATAGTGTCCTTATAGGATGATTGTTACAAACAGGTAGCTAGGCTTAAGAGACTTTATCGGGGTTATATTTCTAGTTAAATGGCAGAACCCAGATTTGAACCCAATTTAGCAGAAACCAAAGCCAAAAGGTTTCTTACTAGCCTCCATCACTTCTAGAAAAACTTATTTTTTCCATCTATAGGGCTGTACTGTAAATTAATGCTGCTCTTTCTTCATGGAATTGGTGCTTATGTTTCAAGAATGTGTCCATGTCTGCCTAAGTCAGTCAGACTACTTAAGAAAAAGAAAAAAAAGGGGGGGGGGTGGGATGGTCCCAAACTATCTGCCTGTCTCAGAAGTGAGACATCAGCAACCTAGGTTATACTCATGGAGTAGATGAGAAGTCTAAGCTTGGTAGCCATGCATGACCTCACTTCCTCTTGTGCTAGTAATAAAACTTCATCCACATCACACTGATACTATTCCCAGGCAATCATAAAATCCCAATGCAAATGAAGTAAGGTGCAATAATAAGCAGAAATACACCAGACATTGGCAACCTTTATGAAGGTTTTTTTGTGGAGACTATGTGTTGAAGGGGTTATTGCCACACACAGGGGAGTGAGATCACTAAGGAAAGAATGAACTAAGTAGAAAGGGAGGCCCTTTTGATGAAGAAGTATGGTGGGCTTGTTGCAGCTCTTATAGCTCAGGAGGACTCATTACAGGTGGAAAACCTTCAAGGACAAGGCTGCTTCTCAGAAGCAGGTGAGAACAGGGAGGGTAGAGGAGCCTTCCCAGTACCTATGATATGATGGGATTGCTCAGTGCTGGTAGCTCACCAGCCAATTTGCCCTTGTGGGCATTTTCCTGAGAATAGAGGATCTTCCCTGTCCATAGGGGGTATAGTGGAATATAGCAGGCAGTTAGCCATGGGCAAAAAGGAAGATGCTGCCTTTCAACACATTCAAGATATAGGAAAGTTGGAAATGTTAACTATGGAAACTGACCTGAATAGAAAAGGCAGTTTTAAAGCTGGGTCTTGCTCATTGGCTGAGCTGCTCTCTCTGTGAGAACATCTTCATGAATCCCTATCTGATAGCACTGTTCAAATCTAGAATATTCATGGGGATGACTGGGATTTTTCTCATTAAAGAGATCTAGTGAAAAATCTTCTGAATGCATACCATCGCCTGTTTTGACATTATAATTAACATAGAGCAAGGTTATTTTTCTTAAAGTCAATAAAATTGACCTTTTTTTGCATTTTCAAAAATGCACAGAGACACAGAATCAGTACTGCAATGCAATCAAAATGGATATCAGAGTTCGACTACCCAAAACAACTTTTCCTCATATCCCAAATTAGTTCCCTTCTGACACCCAGGCAATCCTTAGCCTATTCTAAATCTGTTCTAAATCTGCATTACAAGGCAAAGCTCAAAATTTCATTTTTGCTGATATAATAACAATGCCAACACCAGAAATGGGTAACTGACCCTAATCTGAAAAGCCTCAATATTCTCCAAATTTGAAAAACATTTAGAGTGCCACTAGGAGGCCATAGTTTGGCCATTTGGTTTTTCAGATAAGAAATATTCCAGTAAGGTCTACATAACTAGAAATTTCCAAAATCTGAAATACATTTGGTTTCCAAGAATTTCAGGTGAGTATTATCTCATTCAAAACTATAATATTTTAGAGCAAGTCACATTTGCTAAGGTTCCAGGCCTGACTTGAACTTTATAAATAAAGAAACTGAGCCTTTGAAAAAAATTAGAGAGGAAAAGAATAAAGAATTATTCCTGGTTATAATGCTATGAGTCTGGAGTCGTTAAAAAATTTACCAGTATGTCCATGAATAAATTTTAACAAATAGAGGCTTTATTAAATACTAGCCAGGAAACTGGATATTGGTCAGGTCCATACCCGAGACTAGTGCTCAGAGTATGGAGCCAAATTACATTAGCCAGGAGCTTATAAAGGCAAAATTCACAAGGAGATATACTTCTGGTTCATGCTTCAGAGACATACACTCGTCATGACGTACTTCCTGCCTATATGTAATCAAACATACATCCTGTGCAATTGGAACAAACAAGCTTGTTTACAGAAGTGAAAATACACAGCTTGCTATTTTACAAGCTTGATATCAGGGATGGAGATACCTCCGGAAGATCTTTTATTATAGAGGATTGTTTTAGTGATTCTGGGTTCCTTGTTATTCCATATGAAGTTGAGCATTTTTCTTTCAAGGTCTATAAAGAATTGTGTTGGTAATTTGATAGGAATTGCATTGAATGTGTAGATTGCTTTTGGTAAGATGGCCATTTTTACTACGTTAATCCTTCCAAGCCATAAGGATGGGAGATCTTTCCATCTTCTGATATCTTCTTCTATTTCTTTCTTCAGAGAATGGAAACTTTTTTCATACAAGACTTTGACTTACTTGGTTAGAGTTACACCAAGGTATTTTATGTCCTTTGTGGCTATTGTGAAGGGCGTTGTTTCCCTAATTTCTTTCTCAGCCCAAAAAACTACTCAGCAATTAAAAAACAAGGAAATCATGAAATTTGCAGGCAAATGGTAGGAGCTAGAGAAGATCATCCTGAGGGAAGTATCCCAGAAGCAGAAAAACACACGTGGTATATATTCACTTATAAGTGGGCATTAGACATATAATATAGGATAATCATACTAAAATCTGTACACCTAAAGAAGCTAAGCAAGAAGGAGGACCCTAGGTAAGAGGCTCAATCCTTATTCAGAAAGGCAAACAGGATAAACATTGGAAGAATGTGAAAAAACGGAACAAGACAGGAGCCTACCACAGTGGGCCTCTGAAAGATTCTACCTAGCACTGTATCAAAGCAGATGCTGAGACTGATAGCCAAACTTTGGGCAGAGTGCAGGGAATCTTATGAAAGAAGGGGGAAATAGAAAGACCTGGAAGGGTCTGGAGCTACACAAGAACAACAGAACCAAAAAATTTCTGGGCCCAGGAGTCTTTTCTGAGACTGAGACTTCAACCAAGGACCATTCATGAAGAAAACTTAGAACGCCTGCACAGATGTAGCCCGTGGCAGCTCAGTCTCCAAATGGGCTCCCTAGTAAGGGGAACAGGGACTGTCTCTGACATGAACTCAGTGGCTGGCTCTTTGAACACCTCCCTGTGAGGAGGGGTCATCCTTACCAGGCCACAGAGGAAGACCATGAAAGACAGTCTTGATAAGACCTGATAGGCTAGGGTCAGATGGAAGGGGAAGAGGTCCTCCCCTATCAGTGGACTGAGGAAGGGGCATGGGAGGGGTGGGCAGGATTGGGAAAGGGTGAGGGTGAGGGCTATAGCTGGCATACAAAGTGAATAAATTGTAATAAATAAAAAATTATATTAAAACCAACAACAATAAAACATGTTAGCCCTCAATATAAAGGAGATACGTCATGGCTTAATTATAAGACTGTCTGACTCTTAGTTCTATTTTCTTATTTTAAATAGTCTTATTTTTATTTTTAATTATATGTGTCTATGGGGTGGGACATGTGCATACAGATGTTGGAGAAGGCCAGTAGAGGGCATCAAATACCCTGGAGCTGGAGTTCTGAAACCTGATATACAAATCTGCAAAAAGCAGCAAGCACTCTTAACTGCTAAGCCATCTATGTCTCCAGACTCCTAGATCTATTTTCTTTACTTTGATCTGATTGTGCCTTCATAAGATCCATACAGAGGACAAAATGGAAACATTCTAGAAAGGTAGGAGTTAGAATCCTCTTATTACTACTACTTATAATAATAATAATAACAACAACAACAACAACAATAATAGAGGAGTGATACAGGTAAGGTTTTGGCAAATTCTAGTAAGAAAATAAAATCCTAAATTTGGTAGAAGATGAGACCATGTTCCTAGAATACCTTCCTTACAACCTTTATGAAATGGAGAGAAGATAAAGTCTAGAACCCTTATTCTCTCAGTCATAAAATTAAATGTCTGTAAAGCAAAATATAGAAAGCTTGAGTGCAGTGCTGTGGCTGTCTCAATGACTTGAGCTTCAGCTTCTTAAAATTCCTAAGCATTGAAAAAGATCTTTAATCTGTGGCTTGTATTTCAGGTTGGAGTCCCCAACCCGATCTCTAGTGATGGAAGCCCCAAAAGGGGTAGAAATAAATGCAGAAGCTGGCAATATGGAGGCCACCTGCAGAAGTGAGCTGAGACTAGAGTCCAAGGATGGAGAGGTAAGCAGTGGGAAGGACAAAAATTGGGATGTCTACTGTTCCAAGGGCCAAACTTTCCCCTAGGGTGGTTTGCACTGAGATTAATCACACAGTTTCAACCCAAGGAGCTCACAAGAAGGTTGAGCATCATGATTATCAGCTAAACCCATAATACATGAAAGTTATGATTAGTTATTTGTGAAGTGCTGGGATAATGCTGTGTATGTGTAGAAGAGCAAAATTACATGACTGTGAAAATGGATGCTTTTTTCCAATCTCTCTCTCCTCTCTCTCTCTCTCTCTCTCTCTCTCTCTCTCTCTCTCTCTCTCTCTCTCTCTCTCTCTCTCTCTCTTTCTTTCTCTGCCTTAAAAATAAGATTTAGTTCATCCACAAAATTAAGTTGTATATCATACCCATGTATGCAAATGAACTTAATATACATGTAGTTGTTTTATGTTGTGTGCTTTGGTTCTCTTTAAGAATGGAGAATCAGGTCTAAGTGTTACCCTGAGTCAGAACAAGCCAGAAACTAACAGGGTCAGAGTAGGTGGCCAAAACAGAACCCCAGCCATTAAACACAAATGGCATTTGTAATTTTATATGCAAGTTAAGTTAAATTCCCCTAGCAGTAGGACTTGGACTTGGTGGCAAATTATGCAGGGAATTTATTTAAGTGTTCATAGGTGAACTATTTTATTTAAGAATGAAAATAAAGGGACAACCTGATGTTTTAAGATGAAACACTGTTCTGCCTTGCCTATCTACTTAGAGGGCATCTGGCTTTCACTGCATTGTTATAACCAGCTCAGTGGATATTTTAAAAATATATATATTTGGTTTAGTTAGACATTTGCTTTTTCTTTTCTTTTGTTTTGTTTTAAAAGAAATTTTTTAATGGAGGCTTCCAATATAAGAAATGCCTCTTCAAAAAGCTACACTCATAAAAACAGAAAATGCTTCACATAGACTGCTCACAGTCACTCAAACTTGACCTCTGAAGGAGACAGTTATAATCAGAAACCTAATGACACCTTTCACTACAGCTTGTCTTCCTATGTGTGTGTGTATATATATGTACACACACATATATGGCATTTCTCATAGTATGTTCCTTTGAATACTAGTGCTATAATTAGAAAAAGAAAATAAGAGGAAGGCTCATTAATCTTTTAAAATGTGAATGATGCTATATATTCTACTATCTTCTGGAAACTTCAGATTGGCCATGGGTGTGCCATGTGGTAATAAACACTGTTTAATGTGTCATTTCTACATTTTACTACCCTGTGGTAATAAAAACTGTTTAATGTCATTTCCACATTTATTTGACTCTATAACACTATTTTTATTCTGCATATAACATGTTTGCAAAATGCTAATATCGACCAATAATGCATAATATGGCTAGAATATAGGCTTTGGGGGGCTAGAGGCTGCCTTATTCCCACTGCCAACATTGTTCAACACATAGTAGGTACTTGTGAGGCATACATTGAATGAAATAGTCTGCTCGCTCTGAGTGTTAAGAGCTTACATAGCAGGCTCTAACTGACTCTTTTCCTTCCTATACACTCTCTCTAGATTAAGTTGGATGCTGCAAAAATCAAACTACCTAGACTGCCTCGTGGATCCTACACACCCACAGGAACAAGGCAGAAGGTCTTCGAGCTCTGCGTCTGTGCCAATGGGAGGTTATTTCTGTCTCAGGCAGGAACTGGTTCCACTTGTCAGATAAATACAAGTGTTTGCCTCTGAAAGACTATCCATAGTGGACAACTGTCGGCAGCATAAAGGCCCTTTTCGGCTAGAGACACTGGCTGCCAGCTATTTTTACTAGAACACAGAAAGCCTATCAAAGACCTTTTGTGTGTATGTATGTGTGTGTGAATGAGTGGGTTGTACGTGTGTGTGTATGTGTGTGAGTGCATATAAATATATATAAATATATATAAATAAATATATATATCCTCTGTATAAAAATGAGGTTTCAGTACAAAAGGAACCACGGGTGACCCTGTGACATCATCTACTGTCATCTTTCCACCCCATGCCAATCATCCATATGACAAAATCTAAGCACTCATTCAGGCTCAGCATTCCCCAGGCAATTTCAAATCACACAGTAGATTAAGTACATACAGAATATCCATCGATATGTTCAAGAAATCACCCAGCTTCTCTCTTAGTGTCATTAGAGGCAGTGATGGCGGGAATCTTCAGGCTTCTCTCAAGTGCTGATAATCTGGTATAAAAGATAAACATTTGGCTCATCTGAAATCCCAAAACCCAAGGAAGTTGTGATGATGGAGGCTAGCCTGGACTACATGGTGAGACTGTCTTTGAAAACATAGACATTTGGTTTTCCTTTCTTAGCTTCAGCCAAGCTGATCAAGTTCTTCTCTTTGTGATAAAATTGAGGTAAACCCATAAAAATTAGCCACAAGAACTCAAAATGGTCATCCTACCTTTGCAGATCAACACATTAGTTGTGTGACTAAATGAATGGGAGTTGGGAGTATTGAATTCTGAAAGACTTTAAGCCACTCCCCTATTTATTCTACTTCCTTTAAGCTTACATATTCACCCAAACTCAATGAGTAAGAGCTTTGAATCAGCAAAGAAGAGAATACCGGCTCCTTCTTTATAGGCTAGAAACTACTCAATGGCTTCACAAGCAAAGAATACATGGGCTAGACATCTCTTTTAAAGGAAAATTATTTCACAAGATTTTAAGTTCTCACTTCTGACTTTATCCAACAGAGAGACTCAAAACCATTAAATCAATTAGAATCCCAAAGAGTGAGCCTCAGATCCCAAGGGAAGTTGTTTTTTAAGATGAAAGTCTAAGAGTACCATAGGGAAGCTAACTAACTTTCACAAGTTTCTTGAGATAGTGGGCCATTTAGAGACATGTCATATTTCCAAGGGCTTGCACAAATGCTCTTGCTTTGCTCTTGTGTATTTTGTCAGTGCTGGGGTATTCATATTCCTGAACTCACTATTGTGTTTTCCCTAGGAATCACAGACCTAAGACTCAACATGCTGCCAGAATTACCAATGGCAAATTAATATAAACAGAGTCACGTGTCCTCATCAGAATCACTGTGTCCCCTGGGTCAGCAGCACCTGCTTTCCATATATGGAACTAGCTCTTTAATTCCCGCCATCAGCTACCTCTTAGCACCCCACCTTCATTGCCATGCCCCAGGGTCACCCTGGCCAGCTCTTGTGCTGGGACAGGGGATTACACCATCTCTGTTCAAAGAGGGGGAAATGTGCCTATGCCTTAAGCCAATGCACTCAGCAAGGAGAAGCACATCCTATTTATCTTGTTACCTGTAGTTTATTTTGGATGGTTGGAGGGAAATTATTTAGTCATGACTGGACATCAGAAACTGATGGACAAACCAAATGGCTTCCAGATTTGGACTCAGAGGAGCCCTGAATGGAGGTGTGTAACTGGCTTAGATCATCCTCGGTGCCACTAGACACCACAATCTTAAATGAAGTCTTATTTATGGGCCAGAATGACATTTGTTTTTGGTTTTGTTCTGCACACGTTTCTAATTTTTTCTTACTTCACAAGCGGAATGGTTTGTTATCAGAGATGGAAAAGAGGTTTGTTATTTCTGATATGACATTCAAGCACTGGGCTAAGGTTTGCACACATGGAATGTATTCCTCAGATGCTTCTTGCCACAAAGTCCTATCCTGACTCATGATTTGGACTTCTGGCTCTAGAACAGGCCTGGCTTCCCTCAGTCTCTCCACATATCTTACTCAGGGGCACTAGGCAAGACCTTAAAAGTGCTCCGTTTGCAGTATCGCAATTGAAAAAGGGATCCTTTGATAGTCCTCAGGTTACTGGACATTGGTATTACCAGTATCTTGGAGGCCCTTTCTGCCAGGATCTGCATGTATCACACACAAATATAATTTTCAAGTCACAAAAGGCCCTTCTTAGCTATTAAAAACATCTACCCATACCCTTCCAGATAAACCATAACTCTCAAGTCCTGTGTGGCTAAGTATATGAAGAAGACAAGGTTGTCTGCTGCAGGGGGAGGGGGTGGTTTTTTTTGTTGTTCAAATAGACAGACTGCCTCTGCATTTGACCATCTCACACCCATCACCTACGGATGAGTAGAAATAACAAAGTTCCCTGAAACTCTTCTGATTTTATTTCCAGTTGTGACATAAAAGTCATACTCCTTGGGAATTTTTTGACAATTAAAAAAAATGCTATGGTCACACATGCAAAATTGAACCCTAGAACAAGCAAATCAACCTAACACACAATAAAAAACAATTACAATTGGGGATATAAATGAAGAATCTCTGGAGGTACACATGATACACAATTCTGGTTTTCAATTATGTTAAAGGACCACTGGATGTCATGTAATAAACAAAATGTCTGGAATTAGTAATATTACATATTTCAGTTCAATCTAGAAACTGGAAAAATGCATCCTCAGAACTCTCCCATCCATCTACCCACCCAATGCTCTCCAACCAGAATATTTGTTCATAGTCATGAAAGAAACATTCACGGGAATTCTTGGGGGAGGGAGGACCAGCATTTATATTAATGTCTATTAAGCCTACTTTTGAAAAAAAATGAAAGTCTTTCTAGTCCTTACATATAGTATCTTCTGGACAATCACACCTCTGGGTCTAGTAAGCAGCTAATGGAATAACAGGATTCAAATGAATCTTCAGCCTCCTAGAGCTTCTGCTATGCTAATAGTCTTCAAAAAGAACATCTCACAAATCAAAATGTGATTTCCAGATTTATTTATCATTTAATTCTATTTGGCATGTCTATTCTGAAAGTCATGAGAGTTCTATTTGGAAGGACTGCTTCAAGTTGGCAGAAATTTTGAAGAGCTCTATGGTAGCATCTATCTAGATAGAAACTCAGTGTTTGGCTTTATAATTAACTAAGGGATAGCACTTACAGGCCTGAACTAGTTTTTAGCTCCCTTCAGATTATTCTCTCTCTAAATAAATTTTATTGCATGTCCACAAACTGTAGACCAAAGATTGCTTAAGGGTTGGCTCTATAGAAAGGGTCAATAAACTACAACTTGAAGAGCACACTGACTCCACAGCCACAGACATTTACATGTCACATATGAACTATGTCACTCTATGCCCCCACAGCTGACTGCATAGCCAGCTAAACAACAGTATGACCATATAACCTGTTAGAGAAAACATTTACTGACCCCGAGCTACAGGTCACTTGTGGAATATGTTAGACATAGTAGAACAGAAGGCATATTTCTCAGGAACAGAGAGTAGCCTGTGTTTCTCTGAGGTCTTGGGAATATAAAACTTGGCTGAGTATTTTAAGAAGAGCGACGTGTCTAAGAGAGAAGGCAAATCAGAAAACATGGGATAACTGAAACAGTGGAATGAAAAGAAGCTTGGGAACAACAAAGCTTACTCCCTTCAGAGAAGCTTTGATGGGTGTTTCTCAGGTGAGCAATGCTTGATCCAAAGTGAGGGAAGGAGAGTGATCTCAAGTCACAGTCTCTTTTCTAAAAACCCTTGAGTCCATCTATATCCATGAAGACTACATCTTCCCATGTGCTGGAAAGACTTTCACCCCTAGGTTATCCAGAGAAT
Organism: Pachyuromys duprasi; assembly: GCA_028658305.1. NCBI lineage: Eukaryota > Metazoa > Chordata > Mammalia > Rodentia > Muridae > Pachyuromys > Pachyuromys duprasi. Next base: position 35,157,756 of record CM053757.1, on the reverse strand, counting down.
ACTTTGACCTTATACGACTTCTGTTACCTATACCTCCAGGGTAGCCACTGTTTCTACAACCCCATATTAGACTGCTGATTGCTGAGAGGTTGAAAATCAGCAACATTTTGATATATGTAGGAATAAGCAAACAGTGCGATTCTTTCTATGGAGCCATTTCTAGGAGTGAGCAGAGGAATGGCAGTTTATTTTTGCTCTTAGGAGTTCGCTTTGCTCCTTGGAGTGGAGCAAATACAAACATGGACATGTTTCATATCCAGGTGCCTCTGCTTCTGTGCAGTGAGACAGGTTCCTAGCGTGGATCTGCCCCTTTTGCTGATAGCAGATTTGAACTTATTATTGTTAACTCGGCATCATTATAAATGAAGCTTTGTGGGTATGAGTATTCACCTTAGAGAGGCAGGATATGCTCCAGTAAGAATGTCTACCATCTGGATTACTTAATATACATCAAGACAGGAAAACCCTCTGCCTTCCATGTGAATGTATCTGAATGATTAAGTTGACAGAGCAATGAAAGTATCCTGGTTTTACTTCTTTTAAACAAAAAGATAGTATAATGCTTGGGCCAAAGGGTTGAACTGAGCCTTTTTTAATCACCTGATCCTTTTTAAAGGATCAGTAAAAGGTAAAAATTTTATTTATGTAAGTTGTAAACAAGACCAGATCTCCCATTCCACAGGACATACCTCAGAAAGTCTTAGGTACAAAGACAAGATGATAATCAGTTTCTTCAATGACACATTTGCATGGCTCACCAGTAGCAGGCAGGTGAGGGGACAAACAGTTCTAAGGAAAGCAACAACGTTAGAAAGCAGGTCTTTTATCTCAAAGATAAAATGTCTCTCTTGCAGTCTTTCATCACTTTTTCCTTGGAGGAAGACTTCCCTCATTCCAACATATTTCCATTAAAATAGTTGAAACTTACTGCATCGGGATGTCAGATGCATCTCTTTCTCTGTGGTAATCAGAATTTAAAATTATACAGTTGCTTCTGAATTTCTCATTCACAAAGCCAAACCACTGATAAGTGATAAAGCAGCCACAAGCCTGCTGCTCCAGCCAGCACAATGCACCATAGGCATTAGCAGTTTCTAAAGCAACATGATTTCTATGAGTCTTAAAAGCTTTCTTCGTAATGGTGTCCTTGAAATGTGTCAAGACAGGTCTCAATGGCAAAGGGAAAATAATTATTCGTAGGAGGTCCTCTTGCTGAGTGTCGTTAGAGCACAAGTGTAGAAGAAAACCCCCTGGTGTCACCAAGTTCACACAAGTCATTTGTTTTCCACCCACATCTTGCTGTTGTGGACAGAGTAGGAAATCCGTATATTTTTTTAAAGAAGAGGGAATGCCATGAGCCTTTGATGCAGTAGGGAGGGTTATGTCACTACAAAGTATTAATGATGCCATCAGACCCATCTATAAAGAGCTGCAAGTCTACAGCAACAGCGGTGCCAACTGCTACCCCTTAAGCCTAGCAACAGGCAACATCGGGACATGCTTTGAGGTTTCAACTGGAATAGATCAAAGGAACAGTTGCTACAGGCAAGAAGCAGCTTTAGAGTCCCAATCCACCTGTCCTAGTAGGAGGACAGAGTCCTCGGCCAAAAGCCTCACTCAGCGTGTTGCCATTCTCACTGGAAAGTATGTGGCTTTTGCTTCCTCACTAAATATAACAAACTTGAAGCTGCCCTTGCTGGGAAAATAGGAAAGAAAACATATGTTTAAGATTAAAAAAGAAGAATCTACCCTGCATACACAGACGGTCTTCAAAGCCCACTTTTACATTGGGAAAAAAAAGTCACTGGAAGCAGAGATAGCTCAGATTTCATAAACTAAGAGAGCCCAAACTAGACTGTTGATTTCGCTGAGAGTGGTGAAACAGTGGATTTTCTGAGGACTGAAAGATAACATTGGTCAATGGGAAAGCCATCCCTGTTTCATGTTCCTGTTAACCAGACTCCTGTATGGAATTCTAGGATCTGAAAGGTCATAGACTATTTGTTTTTAGTATAGGAGGAAAGCTATAAAATTTTACCACAAAAAAAGAGTCATGTCTTCAAAACTCATGCATAAAACAAGAGGTTTCCTTGGATCCGCAGCCTACCCTAAGATATGGAAAGCATGAGACTCTACTTTCCAATTATTATCAGAATTGTATGCTAATATTCATTGATGCCTGTGCTGGGCACTGTGCTGAGCACTTCATACACATCCATTTACCTCATCCTCAGAACAACGCTTTGGAGTTAGGCTCCCAACAAGGTTTCAGTCCACAGATATGGAAACTGGGACTTCAAGAGGCTCAGAAGCATATTCCAATTCAATTATGTATAAAATGACCAAGCCAGAGTGTGAGCCTCTCTCCTGAGCAGTCACCAACATATCAGGTTAGTTTTCAAGTTGGTGGGAAGTACGCTCCTCCTAGGTTTTAGATGATACCTTCTTGAATGAATAAGGCAACAGAACTTTCGCATCTCTGTTTTCTGTAGGTGTTTTGGTTGATTTTTTTTATTATTATTCACTTTACATCCCAATCAAACCCCCACCCTTCTCTACTCCTGGCCCTAACCTCCCTTGCTCTTACCCCTATCTTTCCTCCCCTACTGCTCAGAAAAGGGGAACCCACCAACAACAACAACCCATCCCAGCACATCAAGTCAGGTTGCATACTACACTAAAGTGTGGATATGTGGAGAGGAGATATAGAAAGCCTGACAGAATAACAAAATATACATCAACAACAAAACACTTGTTTTGTTCTGGTTATGATTCTTGTAAAGTCAGAATCCTAGTCCTTATGATTAGAAGATATCTCAGTTGTGAGACTCATATGCAGGAGAAAATTTGAATACTCAGTAATGCATCTGTATGGATGAACTATGCTGTGTTCCCAGTGGATACATTTTCTTCTCCTATACCTCTCTCCAAAAATCAAATGTCTTTTTTTATGCAAGCTCATTGACACTGTCAGGCTCTCTTCTCTTCTCTCCCTTTACTTCTAATAAAAATAAAGTCATCAAATAAATTGGGGTTTACTCTCTATCACTGAGAACCACCTAGGACTCAATTAACCTTAAGTATTCAACACCATATAGAGGTGAGCCAGCCACTTTGACTCTGTAATCACTTAATCTCCACCCTTTGGTCAACTATCACTAATGGGTCATATCCCTCTCCAGGTACAGAATTCTTCTCGCTAGAGCTTTTAGGCCATCACCATCAATTCTTGAGAGTTAGAAATGAGAGGCATTCTACACCTTAACTAAGTGACCTCTTTCACACTGGTGTCCTGCCCTCAGCCCTGAGGCTGTAGACACCCCAGAAAGTAGGGAGTGAATGCATCTACAGCTCATTAGAATTAGGTAGTTTTGAAACATTGTCACCTTCGGAACACAGAATTAGAATTCTGTCCATAACAGTTAATATATAATATTTTTTGGAAAATTAACTTAGCCAAGATCTGGAGAGATTACATACTTGTCCTTGTACAAGTCTTGCTGCTGGCCTAACCCTCCCAGAGCTGAGAGATCCTATGAGCTAGCTCCCTCAGGCCTCTATGGGCACCCTTCATATGACAGTGGAGGGTCTGCATACTCTCACACTCATCCCCTGGGCGAGAGATTGTTTGTTTCCACCTCTCATAAAACCTTAGAAAGGAATTCACTAAAACTGTCAAAGACCCTCTGGTTGACTCAGTCAGAGATTTCCTTTCCAGTGGTCTCAGTTTCTAAATGGCAAACCATGGCTCGATACCTTTAATGAGTCTTACATAACCAACCTAAGAGAGCCCTGAAAAAGATTAGAAATTACAGCAAAATAAAGGGAACTGATGGGACACTTCTATCAGAGCAACACAAAAGCAAGTCCTATCCAATATTTTCATAAGGCAGTGGGATAAGACTTTCTTCTCTCTCTTAATCGACATTTACCCTCTTAGAGACCTCAAAGCCACAGAAACATAACTAAGGTGGTCATTATTTAAACAGAATGTAGAACATCCATCATGATGGGTCTGTATCCCCCTTTGGAGAAGATGCTCTGGGGTGCTTAACAGAAAAAAAAATAAATTGAGGTCCTAGAAGTTCAACTGTTTGGTGATTATGAACTTTGAAAAAGGAACACCATTTGGATGAAGCAACTGAATTTGGCCTTTCTGTTATTTTAGGTTTTGTTTTATTTTGTTTTTCCTCTAGGTTTGGGTGTTATATGAGAAGAACGTTTTAGTTTTGTTTTAAATAACATCAATCCTTGCACACTCTATGCAAAAATTTTGTAAGCATTGCAATAATGCTATGAATTACAAGGAACTATTTTAACTTTATTACACTTTCTGTATAAAAACAAATTTGTATTTAATATTATTTCAACTGCAGTCTTGTAAAATATATTAATAAAAAATAATGATTGGTAAGAAGGAAAGTACCCTTGTCCACTTCTTTAGGGAGTTCCTCTCTCATGACTAATAAAATTCCAGATTAATTTCTCTTCCACATCTCTTTGAACAATGGCCTAACATGATGGCTGAGACATTTTGGCTCTTGGGAAGAGTTGTACAGACTGCCTTACAAAAGGAGGAGTAAATTTAAGGTAAGCACATGATTTGGAACAGGTCAAGGGAAAAGCCATTCTCAATGACTCTCCAAGGCACCCATGTGGGCTTTTACAGAAAGAACTCACCAAAATGCTCTCCAAGTTTTTGCAAGTTTTTGAAGAAGTCAATCTGAATATTCCCTACCGAGGAGACCCATTCAACCAGCATCCTTTGTCAGACTGCAAATAAGTCACCTTGGTGTCAGGTACTCAATCCTGATCGAGTAAATTTTCATCATTTTTGTTGTTGTTGTTGTTTTGGTTTGTTTGTTTGTTTGTTTGTTTTTTACAGAGAATACCCAAGATACTCCTATGTGGAACACAGTGAGAGCATGTGGCATAGAAGGTAGACTCTCCCTAAGCTACTCATCATACTCACTTTTCATTTTTAGCATCTTTCCCTTCTATAGTGACAGGTTACTAAACACATCATTAATTCTATCTACCTAGAACACTTCTACTAAACACATCATTAATTCTATCTACCCTAGAACATCTAGCACCACCTCACCCAAGAATACCATGCTTCCCATTCTCATGTGTCATCTCTTTGTGGTCCTCATCATTAACCCTGAATTCCACCATTAACTTCCCTCATAATATTACACTATGCTGTGCTCTTACGTATTTATCTATCTGAAACCTTAGAATACTTACATTCAGTTTCAAGGTTAAAACACTTGGACATATACCTAAATCAATTGTCACAATTGTATTATGAGGTGAACAAAAAATTTCCTCACCTAAAAAAATCTAACATATTTTTTATGTTCTGTACATGACAAAGTACTTCCCATTTACAATTGTATTTTCATCTAAAGCTATCTCTCATTAAGTTTACCTGCTCACTCCCAATAGTGCTGAAGGCACAGAATCCTCAAAGCAAAAGGCTATAGACCCATTCCAAAGCAGGGTGCAATTTATGTCTAAAGGTACACTTTTGTGTTTGTTTTTTTTTAAGCAATCTATATCAAAGAGAATTAAGTCACCAGTTAAAAGATCTGCTGTGGGGAAAAGTTTAAGCTTAGCTAAAAAATGAAGCACTCAAGAAGGAGAAATGCAGGTGAATACTGATAAACTATTGGCCTCATTGTTGATACAAAATTAGAGAGGTATGTAGATACAAGACACTTTAGAGAAAAAGGCTGTCTTCTTTTTCTTCAAAGAAGGGAACTTTTCAAAGTAGCAAACAGATATAAATCAACAACTGCTAGATCTCTATCTTGACCCCATCATGTAAGATTCTGTCAAGGTCTGTCTTCCTTGATCCTAAGAGCCAAATAAAAAGGTAGGAGTGGGAATCTGTGCACATAGTAATAAATTAAACACACTCCAAAAGAAGAAACATACAGGAATTGGCATCTCTCATGAAGTACAATGACAAGTTAATTTTAGCTTGTGTTTGCCAAGTTTTAATGACTTTCAACAATACTAAACACTTGGCAACAAATGAGGATCAATTTACTACCCCCAATACCTTCATTACTCTCCAACAGGAGGACAACAGAAGAGCTTTTTAGTCTCCTTGGCACAAACAATTAGGCGTAATTATAAGACTTTTAAATATCAAGATAACTCACTATAATTTAAAATATGATAATCTTTCAGAGTAGGAGATAAGCATTTGGAAGTAACAAAGTTTCAGATAGTCATCATTAATCAAAAGCACATGTTATAACTCTAATCAGTCTTAATCTACTGTGAGGCCATGTTAAGGGTTATATTTTAAAATATGATATGCAGAAAATCAGTTAAATCGGTATGTGTTAATAAAAATTGGTATTTCAAAGTAGACTATATATACAGTATATTAAGTATATATACATATACTGTAATTTGATAAGAGAACCAGTTCAGCAATATACACCACCTCATTGATTATACATGATGAAGCAACTATAATGAACATTGAACAAAAGTATAAAACCATAAAAAATAACAAGAAGATTTTTAAAAGCTGTAATTGTGTGAAGAAATTATTTTATTTTGGGGATTTTTGAATTATTTTTTTTTATTTTTTATATTAGTTACAGTTTATTTACTTTGTATCCCAGCTGTAGGCCCCTTCCTCATTCCCTCCGAACCCCACCCTCCCTCCCTCATCTCCTTCCTGCCACTCTCTAAGTCCACTGATGGGGAGGTCCTCCTCCCCTTCCATCTGGTCCTAGCTTATCAGGTCTTTTCAGGACTGGCTGCAATGTCCTCCTCTGAGGCCTAGCAAGGCTACTCCTCCCTGGCAGGTAGGGGAGGGGGAGTCACAGAGCCAGCCATTGAGTTCATGTTAGCAACAGTCCCTGTTCCCCTTAACTAGGGAACCTACTAGCAGCTTTATTCATGATAGCCAGAACCTGGGAACAACCCAGATGTCCCTCAACAAAGGAATGGATACAGAAATTGTGGTACTTTTGCACAATGGAATACTACTCAGCAATTAAAAATAAGGAAATCATGAAATTTGCAGGCAACTGGTGGGATCTAGAAAAGATCATCCTGAGTGAGGAATCCCAGAAGCAGAAACACACACGTTATATACCCACGTCTAAGTGGATATTAGACCTATAAGATAGGATAAAAATACTAAAATCTGTACACCTAAAGAAGATAAACAAGAAAGGGGACCTGGGGTAAGATGATCAATCTTCACAAAGACAAATGAGATGGACAATGGAAGTAGGAGAAAACAAATAACAGGAAAGGAGCCTACCACAGAGGGCCTCTGAAAGACTCTATCTAGCAGTATATCAAAGCAGATGCTGAGACTCATAACCAAACCTTGGGCAGAGTGCAGGAAATCATATGAAAGAAGGGGGAGTTAGTATGACTTGGAGAGGACAGGAGCTTCACAGGGACCAAATATATCAGGGCACAGGGGTCTTCTAGGAGACTGTTTCTCCAACCAAGGACCATGTATGGATATAAACTAGAACCCCTGCTCGGATGTGACCCATGGTAGCTCAGTGTCCAAGTAAAGAAACTATTATCACTCCATTTGTAACATCTCCAAAGTTACAAAGCATAAGACACAGACATACACAGGCACCTGTGAAAATACACTACCTGCTTACTTCTACATGACACCAAAGAGTAACCTTTCTTTGACTATCCATGGTCACAGAAAAAAAATCAGAATGTAGAAGTTAGGGTTTTCTGTCTATACTCTCTCAAAATAAAAATAGAACTAGATCATGTATTTTATGTTAATAAGATCCCTGAAATTCAAAGTGAACAGCATTATGCTATTGAATCCATGATTTAAGAAAGAAACTAGCCTATTTAAGGAATGGTAATTTTTAAAGAAAGAACACAAATTATTGGATGACCTTTAGTCCCAGTACTCAGGAGGCAGAGACAGGAAAATTTCTTAATTCCAGGCCAGACAATGCTACATAGTGAAATCCTCTATAGAAATAAATACTTAAGGGGAGATCCAAGATGGCTGCCACTAGAGGACACTAAGTCTGAGGAGTAGGACAGCAGAAACAACGCAGTGACCAGGAGACTGAACTCTGGGACCTAAAAAGCCAGCACCCGTGATTGCCAGGTGAGCAGAACTCCCACGGTGAGAAAAGCAAGTGGGAAAACCCTAGGGACACCCAGTTATTCCCCGGAAAAACCTCTGAGTGACCAGGGGCGCATAGCTCTGATCTGAATGAGCAGCCGCTGCGCAGGGCGCCCGCACCCGCCATAATAGACTGGAGCACACAGTATCGCGGGCAGTCTGAGGAGGAACCGGGTACTGTTTTCACCAAACTGCACCCTATGAGCACACACTGCACTCGGGATCTGCTTCAACACACGGGTGTGTGGCAGGCACGAACCGATTGCCGGAACAACCCCAGTCTGAGAAAGGCGGGGGACCGTTTTGACCAGTTTGCACTCTGCAGGCGCAAGCCACACGCTTCTGCCAGAAAACCTCAGTCCCTGTGCCAGTCCGCGGGCAAGTCTGCGAGGGACCTGAGTTCTGCTTCAACCCATGGGTGCCCGGTGGGCGTGCACGGATCGCAGGAGCCACCCCAGACTGACAAAGTCCCTGGACCATCTTGACCAGACCACACACTGAGGGCCAAAACCTCAGTAACTGTATGGGTCCACAGGACAGACAGAGAAGGCCTCGGGCACCATTTCAGACAGGCCTGCATTCAGCGGAGGCACACCAACCCAAACCCATTGTGTGTGCCCCAAATATCATCTCAGACCCTGGTGCACAGCCCCTGGCCCAGAAGGGGGAGCCAAATCTCCATTCCAGGGGAGAGCCCTTAGCAACAAGCCCAGGGCTGAGCACAAAGACTCCAGCTGACATCTCAAAAGACTGAGGAGAGAGACCTCCAGACCAGAGGGGTGACCAGTCTGCAGTGCTCACAGCTTCTAGCACAGAGCACGAAGCCAGACACACAGAGCCCACAAAAGATTTCAACTGAGACAACGACAAACAATAACAAACCACCGGAAATCCCTGATCTTCTTGAAGAAAACTCCTGACACAAGAGACTGACAGTTTCAGACTGAAGTACAGCCTTAAAGCACAAACAGCTCCCTGATTATATATAAACAAATGCCCAGAAATCAGTGAAAGAACTCACCCAACAAAAATCAGGACACCATGGCCCCACCAGAAACACCCAAAAGCAGCAGAGATTTTAATTCAGCGGAGACACAGGAAAATTATCTTAAAGCTTTGATTATGCACATATTGGAGGAACAAGAGGAGAGACAAAAAGAGGAAATGAACAAGGCCCTCAAAGAAATGGAGAAATTAACCGCCCGCATAGAGGAACAATCAAAGAAAGACAGAGAGGAAACAACCAAAATAGCAGACACAGTCAATCAGTTGAAGGAAACAGTACAAAGCATGAAAACAGAATTAGAATCTATAAAGAAGACACAAA
>CM053757.1:35117259-35147777 GCA_028658305.1 Pachyuromys duprasi | reverse complement strand
GGACCTCTGGGGGGGTCAATGTAGGGATGTATCAGAGCAGATATTAAGACTGGTGATCAAGACTTTGGCAGAGGGCAAGAAGTAATGATAGATCTGGGGGAGGTTGGTGAGACTTGGGGAGAACAAGAGCTCCACAAAGACCAAATTGAGCAGGGCATAGGGGTCTTGTATGAGACGGTTTCTACAATCAAGGACCATGTGTGGATATGGCCTGGAACCCCCGCTCAAATGGGGACCATGATAGCTCGGTGTAGGACTGAAGACCCTAGTGAGGGAAACAGGGACAGCTTCAGTCATGATCTTGATGGCTGACTCTTTGACCCTCCCCCATACAAGCCAGGGAGTGACAGACTGGCTAGATCCCAGGAGAGGGCATTGCAGCCAGCCCTGAGGAGACAGGATGAGCTGGGTTTGGATGGAAGGGGAGGAGGTCCTCCCCTGTTGGTGGACTTGGAGGGGGCGGGGAGGAGGGAGATGAGGGAGGGAGTGGGAGGGTGGGAGGGAATGAGGGAGGAGGCTACGCCTGGGATGCAAAGTGATACCTGTGATTGAGATAAAAATAAATAAATTAAAAAATAAATAAATACTTAAAAAGACACTACAAATTATAGATGGGAAGTCTTTCAAGATATAAAAGGGTTGTAAGTTTTCAGTGGAGAAATGATAAAAGCATTTACCATAAAATTCCAAAACCATCAACACAAGAACAAAAATTAAGTGTAAGGCTAAGGGAAGGGATGTTAATAAGCTTTATATTTAAAACAAAAACAAAACCTGAAAGAGAATACAGCCAGTAAATCTTTAAAACATAAATATAAACCTTCAAAACACATGTTCAAAATTAGAAACTGTTAATTTATATGAAAAAATAGAAAACCTCAGTGTGATATAGAACTTTAAAAATTGATCTAGTATTAAAGATTAGTGTTTGTTTCTTAAGCAGCTGTAAAGCACTTCTCACGTAGAAAATGCCACAAAGCCTGATACTCTTTCCTATGTAAATATGACATAAGTATAATGGACATGGATCCAGAAACATGTAACTTTTTGTGTGGAAGAATGGAATGCACCTTTTCTTGTGCTAAGAAAAAAATAAGCAGTTTTTAAAAAGAGGGAAATTAAAATGAAGAGACCAAGAGAAAAATCAGTAGAGCTTTTCTTGTGATCCTTCATTTATTTACATATTTAATACTCTGTCCAACAGATATTTTGTTCTAAGAAATAAAATATGTATGTAAAAATTTCAGGCAGAATAAAATAGAAAACAAATAGCAAAGATAAACAATAGATTCTAGATTAAAAACCTAAATTTTTTTAAAAACTACAAAACAGCCATAGTGAAGATAATATTTCCAAAATGTGTGTGATTTGTGCACTCAATGAGATTGCGATGGGCAATCACGACAGTGAAATAGCTACAGAAGTGAAGTAAAGGATGCTGGGGAAACAGCTGGATTTTCAGCACAAACCAAAGGAAAAGGTAAAGGTGATTAGACCGATATTTGAGAAACTGATCAATAATTTCTTGGCTGAAGTCAAAAAGGGGTTCAAAGTCACACCTTAAAGGATCTCCAGTGGATCATTTAAGACTTAAGAACACTGCTTTTTCCCGGCATCTATGGAGTCCTGTGGTCTTGTGAATAACACATGCCCCTTGCTCTAGGAAATCTCGGAGCCTAGCTTGCTATGTGCAAAAAGAGCTAAAATGCAGTTACAACACAGTATGGAAGATAAGACAAAATAACAGGATAGACTGTCAGTTTGCCCACAGTCTGAGGAAGGATGAGGGGCACTTTCAGAGGAGAAATTATTCTACTCAAGCACTCATTTTGTTTTGTCTTGTTTTCCAGGTGCTGAGGATTTTTTTTCTTGTGAGATTTTGGTGTTGATTGTTGTTTGTTTTGTTTTGTTAAAAGACAGTTGCGCCGTGACCTGGACTGGCTTCACACTCACAGTTATTCCCCATCTTCAGTGCTGTAATGAGAAGGAGATGCTACCATATCCAGCCAGCATATGTGAGTCTCAAGTTGCTTCTTCTTTTAGCACACTGTCATGTACAGGAGACGAAATTAAATAAACAAGCTGGAGATGTGACTAAAAAGTTAAAAGAATGTGCTGTTCCAGCAAAGAATCAGAGTTTGAACCCAGAACCCAAGAGAGGTGGTAACTTCATCTACAAGGGACCCAATGCTTCTGGACTCCTCCTTGTACTGCACACACACACACAATTACAAATAAATTTTTTAAACTAATGGCATAATATCAATAAACAAAATAAATGATTGAATGACTAGATATAAGCTTGAAAGTTCTCATACAAATTAACAATAATACACTCAAGGTATTAATACATAAATTAGCTAAAGAAATAATAAGTGAAATAAGTGAAAAGATTCATCTTTTCCTCCATCCTAAGACATTACCAATTGTAGCAGAACTGATGAATATTTTTCAAATAAAATAAGAATCTGCTGCCACGTTAAATATTCAGCTTAAAGACAGGCATAGCGGTGGACACTTGTAATCCCAAAATTTGGGAGTTAAAGCAGGAGTGTCAGAAGTTCAATGCTATTCTGGCTCTATAGTGAGTTTAAGGCTACATGAGAGCTTGTCTCAAAAAGTGGTAATATCCATTAGAAGATGCAATCTGACTTTAGACATATGAAAATGATTTCAGAGTATAATATATAAACTACTAAACAAAATGTAGTTAAATTTATTTTGAAAATGTGGTTAAATCCAGTTTCATTAATATCTTTTTTGCTGGAATGAAATGCCTGAAAAAAACCACATAAAGGAAGAGCTGACATTCGGTCACAATCCAAAGGTGCTAGAACATCACAGCAAGGGAGCCATGGTGTCAGCAGCTGCTCACATTGCGTCTGCAGTCCGGAAGCAGAGAGTGATGATTGCTACTGCTCAGCTCACATCACCTGTTTTTTGTCTGTCTGCTTGTTTTCCAGTCCAGGATCTCAGCCCATGGAATGGTGCCACCTATGGTTAAGATGGGTCTTCCCGCCTCAACTGACTCAGTCTTGATAATCCCTCACAGACTTGTGCAGAAAGGCTAACCTAATCTAGATAATCCCTCCAAGGTATGCTTGGGGTCTTACCTCCTAGGTAATAATAGATCCTGTCAAAATGACAATATTAAAAAACATGGTGCTCAGAGTCTTACAGAAAACTAATGTCGAACTCTTTTCATTTTTCTAACTATCCGCTTGGTTAAATAGTGACTGTTAAATTTAAATATCATGTAAAAAGGATTTAACCCTTTATTGTTTAACCCTGATAAGAACACAGTAAGGTACATGTTATTATAACATTTGAAAAAGAAACATTTCTCAAGAAAATTAAAGAATGTGTGGAAGGCGATCTTATAGCTGGACTCTAAGCTCACAGATAACTCCTTTTATGATAGGAAATGGCTTACTTTTTCCGTCATGATGGCGACAGATACAGATCTGCGCAGTAAGGGCAGAAGGCACTGGGGTGTTCTGTCAGAATGTCACTACCTTTTGGTATTTCTGAAGAATCGTAAAAATATTCATAGCCTCTGGCCCAGTGAACCTATTTTCAAAATTGGCCCTGCCAGCAATATTTAAATAGGAAAAGGCGATTCTCAAAAGCCCTGTGCACAACAGTAGAACTCATAGATGAGAAAATTTCACAATGCCACCTGACCATTGAAAAGAGAAATTAACTAGATTAATGGCAAATGCATAAAAGTGATGTATACACTGAGTCAAGATTTCTACATAAACTGAAAGTAGATTTATTTGAGTGACAATGCTGTATTTTTATCACTCATATTTATATTTGTAAAATCAAACATTTCCAAAATAATAATAGTATCTTCTCTTTCTGCAACAGAGAATCAATATGTTTTATGGCACAAATAATCCATAAGAAACAAAATTTGTAGACTAAAAATTGCTTATTGCATTTTGACATTTTGAAAAGGAAATATGGTCTAAAATTTGCCTTTATTCTTACCAATTGGAATAATAGGTACATAAATCCTATTATAGCCAATCATGGGTGGATGAGTTAAAATAATTTTGGAGTCACTGAATATGTCATATGTATAAAATAAATTTAAGAGACCTTAACATGAAGCTACATTTACTTAAAGTTAATTAGTTACATTTTGAGTATCACTGCTGTAACAGAATATCACAAACTATTGTTTATAAATAAAAAATTAATTTCTCACAATTCTGGTGTCTGAGGTCAGAACGGCAGCATGGTTCTAATGAGGACATTCCTCTAGGTTTCAAACTACCAACTTCTTATATTGGCACAAGAAAAAAGGGGGGATGGCAAGAGATCTCTCTGGGGTTCCTTGTAATAAAAATACTCAACTAGTAAGTCTTGCCTCAGGTTATGATCACCTCCCAAAGGCACTGCTTTCTAATTCCTTTAAATTGGGGCTAACAATGTCAACATGTGAATTTTGGAGAATACAAACATTGGGTACACTGTAAGTGTTGAAGTATGTGTTTTTAAAGGTGATTTTCAAAATCATTTTAAAGCATTAAAGTACGATATGCATGACTACTTCTGTTTTCTTCAGCTCTCTTGAGAATAACTACTAATTCTGTATAATAGATGAACAAAGATGATATCTAAGTTGAGCTTTGACATATTTAATTCAACTTCAGTTTATTTATTCAAACCTACCAATGGGCCAAGTTTGAAAAGACCTCTGAGAGCAGAGACTACTGCAAATTTAAGCTTGCCTCTTCCTCAATCATGTAAAAGAATAGGATATTTGAAATTGTTCTAGTTGCTATGGTGGTAGCAAAGGCCTTCCACAGAGCCAATATCCAGAAACAAGTCATATGTGGGAGATCTGTTTGTGCTCAGGTTTGGAGGCACTTGGTTTTTATAATGGATTTCTAGCAAGGTCAAGGGAAGGGATGGCCCAAGCCTTCTCCTCTTTTAAAAGGCACAAGGAGGAACCAAAGGAACCTTTGATCACAACCTTAAATGATTATTTGTCCATTGATTGTAACAATAATATTAGTCATTAGAGTCTAGCCTTGTAGAGCTTCTAATCACCAATTAATCCACTTTCATTAAAGTTACATATTCCCTCCAGCTTCCACATTTAGGGTTGGTTTGTTGGTTGGTTGGCTGATTCATTGGCTTTGTTAAATCAGATATTAAATACATATATGTTGCATTTGTGTGTATGAATGTTATACCTACACACATATCTGTTGTTTGCATGTGTGCAGTTATGTCTACTCATGTGGATGCAGTTGGAGGTCAGAGGTAGGCATCAGGTGTCTTCCTCACTCTCTTGTCACCTTATTTACTAAGGCACAGTCTCTCACTGAGCCTGAAACGTATGGATTTGAGTCATCTCCCTCACCAGCTTGCTCAGGGGCTACCCTTCCCCTACCTCCTGAATGATAAGATTACAACAGCTGCCCAGTTTTAATGTGGGGGCTGGAACTCTGAACACCTGCCCTCATGCACACCAAGCCCTTTAGCCACCATGTCACCTCCACAACCTTGACTTACCATTTTCTAACTCTACAGAGTTCTAGACAAGCTTGGGTCATCTTAATCCCATCCTTCCATGGTGTCCATACATCACAACTCATTTCCCTCACCTCTCATGATGCTAATAATGATGTAGTTCATTATTCCTCTTCAGCATGTGACTGAACATCCACCTCCCTTTTAAAACAAACTATACAAGACCTGAACAAGGACCATACCAATGGACATGGTAACATTGAAAGGGTAAAGCTCAAGGCCTCAATCTTAAACAAAGAACTACAGACAACTTGGAAACGCTGAGTAGAGAAATGGTCTTCCCCAGGGAAGAGCCCCCCCCCAACTGGTTATCCAATTATAAATGGTGAACCCTGACACCACTTTATGTTACACTTATGTATTTTCATATACATAAAAGAAATATACAAACAGCAGGCTGTGATTATATATTTAGGAATACTCTCTGTCTTTCCCTACCCCTCCACACAGACACATAATAACAATTCAAGAAAAGAAGCCATGAATTTGAGAGTGGATAAGGTTTTTACATAGGAGGGGTTGAAGGGAAGAAAGGAAAAAGGAAGATGATGTAATTATGTTGTAATATCAAAAAATATTATAATAAAACCACTAAGCAGAAACAAACACAAGCTTCTTACATATACCAAAAAAAAAAAAAAATCACATATAATGGACAATCCAACAAGGACCTCTTCAACAAGCAATGATGAACCCTTCCTCCAGTTCTATAGACCGTTACTACAGTGGTCCAACTCTATTATTTATAAATTAAATAACTGATGAAGACTGAACATCCCTAAT
Source organism: Pachyuromys duprasi (assembly GCA_028658305.1). Taxonomy (NCBI): domain Eukaryota; kingdom Metazoa; phylum Chordata; class Mammalia; order Rodentia; family Muridae; genus Pachyuromys; species Pachyuromys duprasi. The sequence goes on along the minus strand of CM053757.1, from coordinate 35,141,444 downwards.
CCAAAAATTTTTAACTGCTTGAAAATCTGAGGCTTTTTTGAGTACAAATGAAACTATAGGTGGAAAATTCTATGTTATGAATATTTGTTTTATGCAGAGAATTATTAAAATTATTCTATAAAATTACCTTAATACCAAATAGTAAATAAAGTTCTTTTTCTTTTTACTCCATACCTTTGATGTCTTAAGAATCTGAAGAAGATATCCTCAGCCTATGCTTAATATTATGACACAACCAGCTCACCTTTCTTTAATATTTTTGTCTCCACTGAAAATAGGTATTCTCCAGCCAAATTATGGCTCTGAGAGCAAAGGCTTAGTATAGAGCAAAGGGTACAGACACAGAAGGGCATTTCTCCTTTTAGGAATACCTGTGTATGTTCTTCACTAGTCTCTATATTAGCCATGTTTTTCCTTCCATTACTATAGCAAAATACCTGAGGCTGAGTATTTTCAAAAAGAATACTATGCAGCCCAGAATTTTTACACTGAGATTCTAAGGCCTCCCATGTTTGGTCAGAGAAGACCACTCTATTGTACTACATTGGGATATTTTGATAGACTGCATGGGGGAAACAGAGATCTCACAGTGAGACGTAGGAGCCTGACTTCCTCCTTAGTAGAACCCTAATTAGAGGACTGTGCTAATTCATTCTGGATGGGTGCAGATCAGAGCCCCCAGCAATTTAACCACTTTGTTCCTCTAAAAGGTCTCTCTTGACACAGGTGGGTAATTCCATACTAGCAATCTTTGCTACCTGCCAGAAATTATTAAAAGCAGTAAATTTTACCTGTAGGATATATATATAGGGTTCATATGAAACAAATGGGTGTTTTGTTGTTGTTTTTGTATTTTATCTCCTAGATACCTCATGGTATCTATAAAAATATTCCAAATTGTTTTAAAAATTAATTAAATCTAAAATACTTGTGGTTCTAAGAATTTTGGGAGAGGACTACTAACCTTGTACTGACTTAAATCTGCATAATTCAGGAGTTTGAAAAGCATAATCAAACCATACCCAACTAACAGCCCATGGAGGCAGGGTACAGCCTCATAGAGAATGCCGTCACATCTGACCTTAGCCATCTGAGTTCCTAACTCCCTCACCATCCTGCCTTGACCTTTTTATTTAGTCCTGAACTAAAATACTCAAATCTCCAATTTAATCTGTGCCCTTGCACCCCAAATAATGCTCTTCATTTTAAAAGCCCACCACGGTTTAAAATTCCCCTCTTGGCATATCTTAGGTCTGAATCCAGTGTGTGCTACTCGTCAGTGACCTGTCAAGTCCCATTTCCTTGCCTTGTTTCTTACAGCCCCCTATCTGAATCAAGAAGTCACCACACACACACACGGTATTCACATAATTCAGAAAAGCACAAAGTACCATTTACTAATAACGGCTCTATGAAATGAAGGCAGTCGGAGTCTCTTGTTTTTATTTTCCATATTGATGATTTCACAGCACCCCAGACAGATCTCTGACATGGTTTATAATTTGCATGGCTGATTTCCCTTCTTCTGACAGATGTATCATGATTCTGACTGTTATAAAAATACTTCATTAGACAAACAGAAGAGGCCCATTCTCCAATGCCTTTGGTAACCATGGTAAATTCTTTACGTCTTAGGGCCCATATAATGTGCACCTTGACCATGCCTGTTTTTCTGTACAATATTTGTTCCAGACACAAGTGAAATGATGATTTAATTTAAACATGTTTTATTGCTTCTCTCAAACTGAATTTTTATATTCATTCCCAAACAACCTTTCAAATTATCTTATTTAATTGCCCAGTAAATACATGATCTAAGTAAGATGTCTATATTGTATTAAAGGCCTGAAAATTGAGCCAGAGAGAGACTCAAAGATGATCCAAGCAATTATGTGTAGAAACAGCAGAGACAGATCTGGTATCTGCTTATCGCATCTTCACTGGCTGAGCTCCAGCCATGAGGCAGGGCTTCCAAGGACTGATGCTCCTTTAAAACCTGGTCACATGGCCCAGAGGGGAAAAAAAGGATAACCTAGTTTCCAGTATGGTCATCAGTTAGTTGTGCAACTATGCTCAGGAGCCTTGGTTCCTTCTCTCTGAAGATAAATGATCTTCATTGGCTCTCATGTCCTGGATTTGTTTGTTTTTTAAGTGTCCGTATCCGTGTGTGTGGGTGCTATGCCCAAAGAGGCTATAAGAAGACATCAGATTCCCCGCAACTGTAGCTACAAACCACTGTGAGCCAGCTGAAATAGGTACTACGATCTGAACTTGGGTCCTCTGGAAGAGCAGAACATGCTTTCCGTAAAACCTGGCAACAGGACCCCTCCATGGCATGGTTAAGGGGATGTTTTTTTGTTGTATATATGAAGAAGAAAACAGTTAAAGGCAACTGGAAGAGAGAAAGAAGTAGACTGCACATGGCCAGCAAGCTGGACATGGCCATGAGAAAAGCAGGACGAGAGAAAGGGGAGAGGGGAGGAAAAGAGGGTAGGCCCTGGAAAGCAGAGCAATGGGAAGGAGGGAGGTAGAAGGTACACAGCTGACTGAGTCACTGGGACAGATAAGATGCTAGCATGGACTCTGAAATGCGTGGCAGGAACTTGTGATACTGGGGGAGCCTGGAGGCCACCATGTGCTTTGGTATGCTAGTAGACACCATAGATACTTGTTCGTCCCTTCTGCCTTTTATGGGGAAACAGTTTTCTTTAGACCTGACACTCTTAACCTACGGTCCATCCCTCAAGTACCACATCCCATGGTCCTGCATAGTGCTTTGGGAATGAGTTATCATCAGAGTTACTAGTGCTGGCCTCATGTTCCACACTTACATACATACACACACACACACACACAGAAGCCAGATTCAAAAGACACTACACGCTACATGGTTAGATACATAGTCACACTACACAAAAAGGGGTACATCTGTAGTTTTCAAGATCAGTGACTACTCGGGACTAGGTATGAGAGTAGAGATATTACCTGCCAGCCGAAAGACAGTACAGTCTAACACTAGACTGTACTGGTCACTTACCAACTATGTAGATTAACTTTAAAAATGTACTGACTTGTATACTTACAATGGTAGGTTTTATGGAGCATAAAATTGTACATCAATAAAGCTGTAAGGAAACAACACACAGAGGGACAGAGGTGAGGAGGTAGAGAAACATAAACTAAACCTGTATTGTTTGTTAACGCTGGATGACGAGTATTTGAGTTTACCACGCCTTTTTCTCTCACGCACTTGAAATTTTTCGTGGTAAAAAGTTAAATAAAACAATAAATGAGTCACTGTGCTGAATCACGATCAGGCCAGTCCATTCTCTCACTCGTCCAGCTGTTTAATGAGCATGTGAGGAGTGCTGACGGGGTTCCTATATATATTTGAGAATTATAATTTAAAAACAACTGGGCATGACCTCCGAGGAGTTTACAGGCTAGGGGGAAGCAGCAGGGCAGCTCTTCCTGCCCCGCCCTCACTCTCCGCCCCTCCACTCATGGCACCTCCAGATTGTGGCCACTGGTCCCCAGGGAGAGGGACTCAGAGGGCTCTGAGGATGATGGAAATGAGCTTCAGGGATTAGCTGCAGGGACGCGGATCAATTTTATTCCCGGGATGAGGGGAATGTACAGAACATTGGGGAAGAGTATAGGGGTTTGCAGAGTGGGCTGGAAATCATTGGCTGGAGAGCTAAGGTACTAAGATACCTCATTTACATGGGGAGGCTTTCCAGGAATTCCAAGTGCTTGCTGAACCAGTTCTGCAGGGAGAAAGAGAGTTGAATCTGTAATTTCCCTGAAGAGACCTGACATTACTAAAGTAGAGAGTGTGGGGATTAGGGCTCCCCATCTCAGACATAGAAGAGGAGCCCCCCCACTGACAAAAAGAGTGGGCATTTTGCACCAAGTTTAGGGCTTCCCATTAATGTCAGACTCTAGCAGCAGGGTTTCAGGAAACACAGAAGTGCTGTAACAGAATTAAACTCTCCCCTAAGGAGGTTCCATCTGAGCTTAGATATGATGAGGAAAAATTAGGCACACAGAAATTGAGATGAGTATTCTGACTTACCCAAGTTCTTGGAAAATGTTAGTCAAAGTGTTACTTGGAAAGACTGGCCATTCACTTGCTTGCTCGTATTCATTTTCTTCTGAGAATTAGATATATAGAGCACAATGACAGACTTCCCCTGGGAGACTGTGGCTGTTAATTTGTCCTCCATGGAAAGGGGGGACCTTTTGTTTACTAAGGAAGCTTCTATAATTGAACATACATTTCTTGAAAGAAGGAAAGGATCCAAGGAGAGTCCAGGAGCCGAGCCAGAAGGAACAGAATGGAGATTCTTTGAGATTAATCAGGAGACAGAAGTCAGAAGTCACTAGTTCTAGATGTTTAACACTATACTATGTCAGAAACCAAAACACCAGAAGAAGAGACACACTATAGATGTGGAGGAAGGCTAGATGCCACAGACCTGAATCCTCCCCTTTGGGAGAAGTCTAGTGAAGTATTTCAAAGTTCCCTCAAGACAATGCAGTAAGATTATACCCTGACAACCTTCTAATTTAAACATACAACAAAATTAAACATGTAATGAGTAAAATACAAACATGTGTTAGTATTTATATAAAAATTCCATGCTCTCAACCGAACTTATATGAAAGTTTATTGAATGGAGATGGAGAGATAGAGGAAAGGAGGGAGAGAGAGATGGTGGAAAGAGAGGGCACCAAGAAAGAGAGAAGGGAGAGAGGAGGAGAGAGAGAAATCAAGAGCAAGAGAGTAAGAGAGAGGAGAAGTGGCAGACAGGTCACTATGTACCTGGCCCAGATGATGTCATAGGATGCAGGTACTGACATAGGATGTTGTCAGGACCCTAAAGGTCCCTAAGGGAAGGCCAGTTGAATTGCTTGCACAACATAACATTGCTCCCTTTTTGTTTTATTAAAATATGAGGAGCTTGGGCTGCTTCTCATGTAAGGCAAGTTAAAGTATATAAATGTAGGTTCATAGGAAGCAGCTCTTGGTCACCATGCAAGGAGTTGAGAGCGGGGGCGGGGGGAAGTAAGATCTCCAAAATATCCAGATTACATGGTGAGGAGGAGAGGAAGTCCCTGCCCTGAAAAATTTAGGGTGGAGGGTGGAGTTGCTAGCCATGCCCAGTAGCAGATAGGGACTGAGGACTGCTGAGAGAACCTGAGTTGTTGGTCCTGAGCCTGAAACATGCCATTTTAGCCTTTTGTTGATAATAAGTGGGTCACAGACAAAGAAATCAATCATCTTTACCTACTTCCTGCTGACATTAGGGTGGCAAGAGTGAGGTTAAAAGACTGAAATGTTGGCCATGCCCAGGAAGAGTAGGCTGTTTTGATGCTGTTCAGGATCTGTGAGAACATCTGTGGCTGGAAGTGAAAGTGCAGGCCCAGCTTGACACAGTCTGTGAGGTTAGATAGCTGTTTTGGCCATATCTTGGATGTAGGAAACACCTGGGTCCAGCAGAATACTGAGCGTATATATAGGCAGACAACAAAGTAAAGAAATTTTCTTTAGATGTACATTACTTTTAGTTATACGTTTGAAAATTCTTGGGAGGGCGAACAGAGATGGAAGAAGAGACTTGAACATAGGAACCTCCATTTACCCTGGGGGAACCTCCATTTTGCTAGCAGTAATTTAAAAGATTTTGCTTTGGATCTGTCATCTAAAGAAATTGAGGCCAAGTTTGGTTGCAGAAACGTGTAAGCCTAGAGGCCCTTAAAGCAGGCACTAGGTGTATGAATCTAAAATTATTTAGAAGGCATCTCAGAGGAGAGCCTGGGGTTATAGTGGAAGACACGATTCCCATGGATGAAGAGAGAAAAGTCAGTTCTGCCAGTCTTTGGGGCATCACCACAAAGTACAGGAGAACCAGAGGTGGGGTGGGGGCACAAGCTGGCAAAGCAGATCATGATGAGCAGTGCCAGGGGTCACAGGAAGACTCCTGGGAGACACGGCTCACCTAGTACTAGGGCTTTCCGACGGCACGTCAGAAGGCAAGAGAAAAGGAAAAACCGAGAGACTGTCCTTAAGAAGAAAAAGAGCATTCACCCAAGGCAAAGCATCTGTGTGAGGGTCGTCAGGAAGGGAGGGTGCTTCCGTCACCCAGTGAAATGGAGAGCTACCAGTCTCTCACAGAAAGGTGAACATTTATGCCAACTGTGGAAGGGAACTCACCAATCCATAATTGTTGGTTGTATGATGCAGCAATCCAGTAACTGGAAAGTGGGCCTACCAGTGGGCAGGGTCCCAGCCGTGCAGATTTACTGGAAGCACAGACCGCGGAAGAACCTGTCCTGCGTTTCGCCTCCAAATGTTGGGATTTAGAAGACAGAGCTGGAGGATGTGATCCAGGAAGTCACACCACAGGCAGGCCTCAAGTGAGAGGTTTATTAGGGAAGAGGAACACACAGAAGCAGCCTCTGGGAGAAGTGGCGGGAAGAAGAAAAAGAGATGAGACAGGTGGACGGGGTCTTTTAAAAGGTGTCTCTGCGCATGTGCAGGAGGTAGATGCGTGCTTTGTGGCTGTAGTAAAGATGTTGCAGCTCAGCACCTGTTCGGGCACCAACAGGTGGTTCCTGGTGGCTGGAGAAGATGTTGCACAGGTGATTACGCGCTGGTAATGACATGCTTTGATATTGCAAGGTTCCTGGGGCTGATGGCGGAGCTGCCTGATAATAATAATAATATGCAAGATGATCTTTGTGCTATACTTACTGTAAAGCAAAAACTCAGAGAAATGGACTATGAGCAAGGCCTCTGAACCCCAAAATTCAATTAAGCAGAGGCTGCTGGAGGGTAGGAGGATAGTGTGCTCCATGCTGAGCAGAGAACAATGGGGAGGAAGTGAGAGGAACCTGCTCAGCTTGGCTGCCCCTACACAAAAGTAGCTGCCAGCTCCTTATCCATCCATAGGATAATAAAGATCAACCCCTTAAGAGGCGGGGCTACCCTGATACTCCTTTGGGGAAAAGGCTTAGCCCAAAATGCAAGATCTACATCTATTCTTATGTACTTTTCAGAGATCCTAAGGCAGAAACTGATTTCAAAAACCATTAGAGAAAAAAAAAAAAAAAAAACTATCAAAGCAAACATCTCAAACTGATGGGGAAGGGCTAAAACATAAAGAAATGTAATCAGTCGTTCTATAACTTAGAAATGCAATCCAGATAAATTAATATTGTAGAAGAATCAAGAAGAGTTCAAAATTAGTCCTTGCAGGATCATTGTCTTCGTTACTTTTCTCTTGCTGTGACAAGATACCATGACCAATGCAACTTACAAGAGAAAACCTACTATTTCATAAGCATATAAAAATTACAATCTAACAAATAGAGAAAGTGTTTCAATAGAAGAACCTCTACGGATAGATAATGCTCCTCCCGGAAGCCATAAAGGATTAAGTGAAAATCCTAACACTAGGTAGAGGATACCTCACTGTGAGTTGTTGGTCTTGGAGGCCTGAAAGTTGTCCCAAACAATACAAATTATTGACATGGTTCTTGGCTTTCAAAACGTGACTGTAAGTCCTTAGTACCAAAGGTATCACACACTTTGGTCACAAAACAAAGAAATCAAGATGGAGTTGAACTGGAAATTTCTGACCTACCAGCCAACTTTCATGGTACCTACAGGTACTATGCAGGATACTACGGTATAAATGTTATCTGAATGCTACCATATGAACCTACCAGGCAAGTTGTGCTTTACAGTGCAATAGTGAATAGTGGCATGACTGTTGATCTCTGCTTGGATTTTGGGCCCACTCTGAAGGGTGGAACACATTCCTGTTTCTAGAAACCTATTCAAGAGCCCATGGCTTGGGAGGTCAAAGGCCCTAGTGGGCAACCTACTACTGTTGTTTGAATAAATAGTCTTCTTGTCAAACTACCTATTAAATAGTCAAAAATAAGTGTTGCACCCAGTCTCCCTCACCAAAGCTCCTTACTATATTCGGTGAATGCAGAAACCTATAATTAGCCGAAGTGCTAAGAATAAATGGTAATGGTGTTCCACCCTCCATAGGACAGCTATATTAACTCACCCCTCCAAGGCTCAGTACATTGTGGAAGAACTCATTTCAGTTGTGGTTATCTGTACAAGATCTGCACAAGACTAGATTCACCACTTTTCATCATGGACGAATGAATGTGAGAGGGGCCCAAGAAGCCGCACCCCTCCCTGGAGCACTATTGATATTCAATGGTTGTAGGTGGGGTCACACCGTGTGTCCTCAGTGATGTGGCACTACCTTGCCCGAACTCTAGTAACAGCCTTCTACCTGTGCTCTGACAAGCAATTCTACCAAATTCAGTGTGTCACACACAGAAGAGATGAAACTCAGAAGAACTTGCTGAGAAGAAAGGTTTCAGGTGGAATGGGAATGGAGAAGGGAAGCAGGAGATAAAAATGACTAAAATTATTCTATACAAGTATAAGATTGTCAAACAAAAAACGTTTTAAAAAAACATTTGTGAATAAAAAAATAATAGTCACTAAAATAAAACAGGAGTTAAAGCTAAGATTTGGAAAGACAAACAGACAAAAATTAAATCAATGAATCAAAGAAGGATATTCAAGAATTCTACCACAGGGCAACACACAAAAGCAAATACCAATTTTTAAAAGTATGGCAATGACATTAAGATTTAGGGTTATAGCCAGGCTTAGTGGTGCACACCTTTAATCCCAGCACTCAGGGAGGAAGAGGCAAGCAGATCATTGTGAGTTCAAGGTCAGCTTGGTCTACAAAGCCAGTTTGGGACAGCCAAAGCTACACAGAGAAAACTTTTCTCGAAACAAACAACAACAGCAACAAAAATAATGAAAAGAAAGAAAAAGAGGGAGAGCGAGAGAAAGAAAAAGGAAAAAGTTTCATAGTTACTAGTATATGTCTGATTGAAGGGTCCTAAGAATAGAAAAGATATTCAAGGAGACATACACTATGCTAGTTAATTTTATGTCACCTTGACCCAAGCTAGAGTCATCTGAGAGGAAAGATCCCCATTTGAGCCTATGCCTCCATAAAATCAATCTTCAGGCAAGCCTTTAGAGCATTTTTTAAATTAGTGATCAATGGGGGAAGGCCCAATTGTAGGTGTTGTTAACCCTGGGGAGGTGGTCCTGATCTCTGTAAGAAAACAGGCTGAGCAAGCCATGAGGAGCAAGCCAGTAAACAGCAGTCCTTCATGGCCTCTGCATCAGTTCTTGCCTCCAAGTTCCTTCCCAGTGTGAGTTGCTGCCCTGCTTGCTTTCAATGATGAACTATGATAGGGGAGGGTGAGTGAAACAAACCTTCTCACCAAGTTTCATTACATCAAAAGTAACCCCAAGATATACATGAAAGTGTTTGTAAAGTAAAAGTTTTCAGTTTGAATATGCACCAAACAGGGTAAATGGAAATTCATTTCTTCACGTAAAATCTGAAAATAAAACTGAAGAAATTCATGTTCCAGAGAAAATGTTAAAGGTTTTGAGCACCAGTTTGAAGGAGTTGTTATCACGAAGACAGAGTAAAGCTTGGCAGCTGGTGTCCTTTAAGATGCCGGTGGGAATAAAATTATGATTATGAAATTAATTCCACCTTTAAGCTATCATTAGAGAGTAGGTAGGAAAATGATAACACAAATGCTTCTATATACAGTGCCTGGGGGGATAAGGCACTCTCTAGATCCCTGAATAAACTACAAAATAAAGACTTCATTAAATAATAGTGACACCATGAGGGGAAAATAAGCCAAAAAATGAAAAAAGCAGGTAAAGAAAATATGCCATGAGTAAAATCAAATTTAAGGGTTTATTCATCTATGTTTGGAGTTCATGACAGCAAACATCCCAGCTACACAGGGCTGAAGAAGATATGGATATTTCCTCAAACAAGAGATGCAATTGGTTAATCAGCACTTGAGGAAATTCTTCTATCATCTGTCATCAAGAAAATGCAAACCAGATAAAGAGGAAGTTCTTTATATCCTGGATGGTGACTATAATCAAATGAAAAAGTCAGGCATGGTATAGCTTTCCTGTAATCTCAACACTGGAGAGGAAATATGTTTACCATAGCCAAGTGTACTATTATTTTAAATAAAAATTGACTACCACTCTAACTAAAAATTAAGACAAATTAGATACAGTGGTACATATCTATAATTGCAGTTCTCAGGAAATAGGACAGTGCTGAGTTCAATGCCAGTCTGGACTACATAGTGAAACCCAATCTCAAAACTAAATATTAAATTAAAATGTTAAACGTTTTAACATTTTAAATTAAAGCTACTATTTAAATTTTTCTAAAATGAAAACGTGCTTTTCATAAAAGGTATATTTTAAATATAAAGTTGAGAAAATTACACTCGCTGCTCTACCGGAGGGTCCTGAGTTCAATTCCCAGCAACCACATGGTGGTTCACAACCATTTATGAGAGCTGGCCCCCTCTTCTGGCATGCAGGTATACACATAGACAGAACATTGAAAAAACAAAGTGAAATGATGAAAAGTTATACCATGTACAAAGTTTTCAAAATAGAAATCATAAAACACTCGAGTCAGACAAAACCTGTCTAAGACCAGGAAACACAATTTTCTTAACAATGTATTTCTGTTGATAAATGTGCCAGTACATATAAAAGGAAGTAGTTTATATTTTCTGTAATGATTTATGCCTGAAATCTATAAAGCTGAAAGTAATTGTCAGAGCTGAAGAAAGATTGACCCCTAAGAGGGGAGATGTCAAAATATCCTCAGAAATGGGAATGACTAACAAAATTTTAAAAGTCAACAAGGACACAGAAATTTGAACACCACCATTAATAAATATAAATGAATTTGACATAAATAAAATATTTCATCCAACAAACACAGAACATACTTCACTTTCTTTTCTAATTTAGATGGAATATTTACCAAAGACTACCATGTTGGGAACCAGAAAGCCAGAATAAAAACTTAACTTTTATATATTTGCATTCATAATGACTATAGTGCAAAAATCCCTATATTTTCTACAAATCAAACAATATATATATATTAATCTAGAAGTAATTAACACATTAACCAACAGAAAGAGAACTTCTGACTGTATTAAGGATATCAGCTCTACTTGGTCGTTGCTGTTGACAAAGCCTATTCAATTGCCATCTGCTTGCCCTTCTGTTCATACATCTAGACCACCTGCCCATTCAATTATTAGACCTTGTCCTGCCCTTCAGTTCACCTCTCTTCAGTAGCTCATCTATGACCCTTTAGCCTAACAATGAGCAACAGCCAACAGCCAGAACCAATTTTCCAGCAAGACTTTCAATTCAATTTGATTTTCTGTTGTATCAGAATAGATCATCCTATTTATATTTTTCATCTGCTTCTGTGCTTCTTGAGACTTCTGGAACACAAGGATGAAAATCTGAGTGCACTGAAGAACACTTTCTGCTCTTCCAAAAGATCCAGGCTCAGTTCCCAGCACCTACAAATAATCTGGTAATAGTTGCAGGAGACCGAACACTCTCTTCTGGATTCCACAGACACCAGGCACACACACATTGCACAGGCAAAACATACAAACATACCTTTTCAGGAATATATAAGGAAAAAAGAAGTGAAGGCAGGAAGTAAAGAAGACTGGGAAGAAAAGAATGAGAGGGAGAGAGAAAAAAGATGAAGAGAGACAAAATGAGAGAGTAAATACAAAACAAAAATGGAGTAAGGAGTTTAAAAAACAAACAGATGAGAGAGAAAAATGGGGTGGAGATTCGATACTGGGAAAAGAAGGGAGAGAAGGGGGGTCACAGGTTAGTAAATGGATAGAAAAGAGAAAGGGAGGGGAAGAAAGAGAGGAAAGAGAGAGGCAGGAAAGGGTAGGGAGAGCAGTAAGTTCACTGCAATCACCATCTTTCAGGCATGCTTGCGGCTTATGAAGTAAAATCTGGGATTCATTCCTGACACTGCAAGTATGCAATGTCTTACTCCCTGTCCCCGTTTCCAGTCTCATTTCTCTTTATTCCAGCACAGATCGGCCATGTCCTCAGGATGTACATTCATCTTCTTTCCTTTATATTGTATCCTCAGTGTTGAATGTTTTTCCCCCATTTCTCCTCTTGACATGTTAGCTATGTTGTTGCAAAGCCCAAACATGATCTCTAAGAAGCCTTTTGGGACATCCTGGATAGAATTACTGTCTTCTCTCAAAACTACCTGATAACGTCTGTCATACGCCCCATTGGTGCTTTGTGTGCTTCCAGTGCACTGAGGATCTGAGACCAGGAGCTTGATGGTCAGTTTGAGCCTCATTCTACAGAAGTCGTAAGTGATTGATCTATACAAGTTACACAGTACATGTTGGCTGCATTCATTTGCATTTATGTTTAGAGCTAAGAAGACAATGACATAAAATCAAGGGCCTGGAAAAGTACTAGCCAAACTTAAGATAAAGCTGTTTTATTTCTTGCTAGAACACAGGGATCACAAGAGAGACCAAATTTTCACATCCTCAAAACTGTATGTGGAATAGCAACATGGACATGCTCTTAGAATAGAAATGTACTTTTATGCAGGTCTTTGTGAGGTCTTTGGTCAGGATTGGGTAACAATCAATATGGTACATTAGGATTGGTGGACACAGCATGGTAAGAATTTTGAAGAGATAGATTCAGTCTTAACATAAAAATGTGCTTTTATGATTTTCTTTTGGAGAGTTGATAGGTCTTAAAATAAAAGGTAATATCATTTGCTCTCTTGCAAGCATTTCCCAGAATAAACTTATAAAGACAGGGGAAGAGTACCATAGTCATTAAGAAAAAATCGTAATGATATTGATATTTTAAGAATTGTTAATCTATTTCTTCTGGTCACTACCACATCAAAATCATGAGAGCAACCAGGTCTTTGTTGGCAAATATTTGAAGGGATTCTCTGGAACATTTGATAAAAAATACAGGTAGTATTTCATAGAACGAAAATTGTCATATAAGCTCCTGGGCTGACAGATAGACTAACCAGATGACCAGAATTTTGAGAAGATTGGGAATAATGCAATAATATTCTGATTGAAATATAGGATTAAAAATAATATCTTCAGGCATCTTAAGATTTAATTGGTGGACAGGTGGAAACATGGTGCCAAATGACCAATACACCTCTTCCCTGGACTTTCAAAACCTGATGCTATGAAAAAAAAAACAACAACCCTTATTTCTTGAGTTACTATATTGAGTTACTTTAAGCCTGAATGCATAACAGTGGTGCATTATCTCCTTCCTTGCTCTATATCCGATTCATGGAGGAATTTAGTCTGAAGAAGAAAAAGCTGGGAGGGAACTTAAATAAAGAAATAGTGTGCCATAATCAGCAGAGACTCACAACTGCTCAACATGCAGAGAATAAGAAACTGCCAGTGCTCAGCTGTAAATGGGACATGTATATCACACCTCCTGCTCCTAAGCCTCAGGGATCATCAAGGATGAAAGATCAGAACAATTATAAGAGGCAGAGGCAGTGGAGAACTACAAAGAAGCAGACACAACAGAACAGTTGCTCAACAGGACACTTATACCTAACCTATAACCTCACAGTGTTGCAATAGGATGCACAAGATCAAGCCAGAGGAAAAAACCTCACCCCAGAGCATGAAGCCACTTGCAAAGCCCCATACTAAGCTGAGATGCTATTGGCAACTGGTGGCTTCTGGAGGGAGAGAATCAATTTCTTCAAGGATATAGCTCCTGAAAGGCTAACCATGCTTCAGTAGACTGTCCTACATCCATACACATCCTGGAAGTGCTGAGTGGATTCCATAGAGAAAACAAAAACAAATAAAAATAAAGTTGGGAGAGAATCCTGGTGGGTGGTATGTGAGAGGAATAAGAGTGGAATGAATGGGGGCTGTCTTGATGTTCCAAATTAATCAACTTATTAATTATTTTACATTTGTTGCATGAAAGTATACAATTTTATGTAAAGATACATGAAAACATAAAACTCTAATAAGTTTTCTTCAAACAAATACATTACTCAAATCATTTTTAAGCCATTAGTTTTTCTATTTGGTTGATTTAGGTTATTTGTATACATACTTAAACTATTGATTTTTCTCAGGCATAAATTAAAATATCTTATTATTTAAAAAAAAAACACCACCCCCAAAGACTACCTACTTGGACCTGTAAGATAACCCATTTGGTAAAGTGCATACTGAGCAAGCCTAAGAACCCAGTTTGATACCTGGGTCAGAAACCACAAGTTCCATTAATCCCTGTTCTGGGACAGCAAAGACAGGGGCATCCCTGGTGCTTGCTGCCCAGCCAATCTCACCGAGTCTATAGCCTCCACATGTATATGCACACATACCTATACAGACACACACATACAACCTGCATTAATTATAAATTATAAACTCATAGAACAATTTATAAATGTAAAGCATAACTTCAGGTGCTCAGTATTTAGGTATCTAGGTCTCTTGAGGGTTTCAGATAGAAGAGAAGGTAACATTATTGTCATACAAATCAAGGCACTCTTTAGCTGTGCATACCACATGCATTGTTTGACTCTGTCAACCCTTTGTTAGAAAATAAGGCTCTATTTCTCTTGCTTTGCTGAACATGCACCAGCAGATGAGGTCTGCATTTGCAAGGAGGTAAAATAAAGATCAAGACAGCATGCCTGTATTGCCTTTGGGATTTAATCGCTAAGGCTTATCAGTCTTGAACAAAATTCTACCGTTTGAGATCATACATTCAGCATGCAATAGCTCTCTGTTCTATACCAAGACATATATATGTGTGTATGTGTATATATTTATATATATGTATATATATGTATATACCTATATGTAGACATACATATGTGTATTGTGTATGTATGTATATATACACATACATATATATGAGATATATATATGTATATATATATATACCATTTCTTCAAGGTTGTTTACACAAAGCTAGTCTCTTACACCTCAAGAATTAAAGTCACTGTGACCTTCCTCATTTTATAATTCTGTCCCTCTCCATAACCAAAGAAGGCTGAAAAAAGGAAGCAGATACTTTTATATTTTAATTGAAATTTTTTCTTACAATATAGTTTGACCTTGTATTTCCCCACCTCCAGGGCTCCTCCCATATTCTATCCACCCAACTTTTTGTTTTTGCTAGCTGTCTCAAACAAAAGCAAAAGCAAGACCATCATATCATTCACCCTAATTTCCATCTTCAAAGTGGGCTGTCTTTCTCCCCTACCCCAAGACTCCATTCTTCTGCTTGATGTAGTAAGTTCAGGGAATTTTTCAGAAACAAAATCTACTTGACTATAAATATCACACACATGGAAATTTCTCCTGGCCCACCCCTCAGCCCCCATCAGGAATGTCCTTTGTTGTCTCCTAGTCAGTGTCAGCTGGCTGACATCTCTGGGTGAGGAGTAATCATCCAGGCAGCACCCCTACAATGTAATGACAATCAGTTACCAAAAATGTGCAGGCACTGATAACAGGATTCAGAAGGGTAAGAGATGAGAGGAAGAAAATGGGCATTTCAAACAAGTGCACAGAGGCAGCTGCCGACCTTGGCTTGAGATTGCATCCGAAACGATTATTAATTTTCTACTATAAAACAGAGAGAAACCAAGTGAAATCCTGATAAAGAGTCATTCAGGACAGGGAGGAGAATACATTTCTGTTCCAGTGGCATTCGTGAAGTTAAATTCAATTCTGCCAGGAATATCTTTCTTTCTCCTTTGTTCAGCCAAGAAGAACAGGGTAGCAAAAAGGAGAAAAGAAGCATATGTGTCCATTCTATGGTCTTTAATGGATTTGGAAAACTAGGAAGGATCTATAAGAAAATATACACCAAAGATTTCAGTGAACCTGTAATAACATTAAGAATGCTGGCTAGGCTACTTGTCAGGAGATGTTCGACATACCAACTGTACAAGTGGCCACAGCACCAAATTTTCTTTGTATTCCTATCATGCTCCAGCTGTTTACATTTAAAAATCACCCCATCAAACTCAGCAATACCCGTACCATGCCGATGAACAATCAAAGGTTAGAATAAGTTTGCTCATTCCTGGGCAAGTAGTTAATGTGAGAAATAGGGGTTTATAAGCAACTCCATTTGACCCAAAAACCAGGAGCAGATAATGTGTGTGCATTCTACTTAAAAGTGAAATTAAAAATATAAACTAGAATGGCAATTGGTCATATTGTATAGCATAGAGATCATATCACATGAACTGAAAACAGTTTAGTCTTTTAATTGAGAGTAAAAGGCTGTGTAGGGTTTTACAAATGGAAAAAAAGGTATCTGAAAGGTCACCACATAGATGAGGAAAGATTTACCTATAGTCAATATGTTTTATTAAAAACAAAAACAGGCTAGCAACATGGCTCTATAGGAAAAGGCTCTTGCCATCTAGGCTGATGATCTCAGTTTAATCCTGAGATTAAGCTGACCTTGGTGGTAGGAGTGTGGGTGAGGCAGCCCAAGGGCATGAGTATGGCAGAGCTGACCTTACTTATCTGCCATGGGGTGGCATGGCACAAAGTTGATGCCCCACCTCTTACCACCTCTGGCAATTGAGAATGTTGCCCATAGGGTCATAAACTCTGTAGGGCAATCCCTGCCCCTCACCAGCTGCAACCCTAGGAAGAGCAGATCCTGTACCTCATCTGGACTGCACAGCAAAGCTGGCCTTGGCAGCAGGGAAATAGTTGAACCAACCCCGAAAGTGATAGTCCAGGAGATCTGGCCCCACTTATCTGCCTAGATAGCTTTGGTGCAGAGGCGATGCCTTCCTCATTTACCCCTCACCTGTGGTGGTCAGGAGAGCTGGCCCTGGGCTCATGAGAGTGGTGAATTGGCCATCACCTCTTGCAGCCCTCAGGAAAGCCTGGCCCTGTACCTTACCTGGGCAACACAGTAGAGCTGGACCTGATGGTAAAGGCATGGTTGAGCCAGCCCCAAGTGTGTAAGAACAGGAGAGCTGTCCCAGCCTCTCAACAGCTGAAGTACTTGGGAGAGTAGGCAGTGATCCTTGATTGGGCAGCACATTGGAGCTGGTTCTGGAGGTGTGGGTGCAGGTGAGCCAGCCCGGAAGGGATAAGAGCAGGAGAGCTGACCCTGCCTCCTGCTAATGGCAGTATTAGGTGGCCTAGCTGGAACGGTGCTAGAGAACTTGCTATGATGGTTTGGATAAGGGAGATCCAGCCTTTGGATCTACCAGCCAGGTTCAGACAGATCCAGGGCTCTGAACTGGCCCATCCCAAAATCTATATCATCTGTGAATGTTTGGAATGAAGGAAAGGGCCAGTCCTACTACTCCAAAACTGCAGGATCTCCCTGTGTGGGCAACAACAGAATAACCAGGAGGAGCCCCAGTAAGGACTGAGTATTAATGATGTCACAGAAGCCAAAGATCTCAAACCAGACCAATGACTCATTGCAACAAACCTTTTCAAGTAAAGATATGTGGGTATACTGTGGGACACAGGGTGACACAATACAGCTTCCATGATGAGATGCTTTGTTGGTTTTATTGTAGTGTGTGTGTGTGTGTGTTATTTTGCAGGGATTTTGCAAGGGCAAAGGGTAGATATGACTGGACAGAGAGATGAGCAGGACTGGGCTGCATGATGTGAAACTCACCAAGAATCAATAAAAAATACTTTTAAAGCCTCTAAGAAATAATTAAAATAAAATAATTTAAAATAAAGTAAAATGAGAAAGAAGATAGTGCATGCCTGTAATCTTAGCACTTGAGGAGGCAGAGGCAGGTTGATCTCTGTGAGTTCAAGGCCAGCCTGGTCTACAAAGCAAGTCCAGGACAGCCAAGGCTACACAGAGAAACCCTGTCTCAAAAAACAAAAAGAAAGAAAGAAAGAAAGAAAGAAAGAAAGAAAGAAAGAAAGAAAGAAAGAAAGAAAGAAAGAAAGAAAGAAAGACTAACACATTGTAATAGAACAAAACAAACAAACAAAAGGAAAAGAGCCCAATAAAGGACACAAGAAACATATATAGATGCAGAGACCCACTTGTTCACACACTAAGGAATCCCATAAATACCCTAAACTGGAAACTAATATATATCCAAAAGACTGGTAGGGTGAAAACAGAGGAAAAAGAACAAATAAATACAAATTAAAAATAAGATAAAATTAAAGAGAAGAAAAGGCCCTATCACAACATAATCAAATCAAGAATGCCCAGAGATGCTGCTGAGTTTGTTTTCTGTTGGGCATCTACTGCCAGATGTGCAGCCTACCATTGGAGTAGTTTCATTTGCAAGTGGTTGTCAGTTGGAAATAGCTTCTGGAATAGGTACAGAGGCATGTGTCCACCTTTGGTGCTAGGGCCCCATCTGGTGTAGAACCATACAGTCCCTCTGCATGCTGCCTCAGTCTCTGTGAGTTCATATGTGAATTGATCCTCTTGATTTAGAGGACCTTGTTTCCCTGGTATCCTCTATCCCCTCTGGATCTTGTATTCTTTTCTCCTCTTGTTCCTTGGGGTTCCCTAAGTCCTAAAGAATGATTTGATGGCAACATCCTATTTAGAGTAGAGCATCTCTCATTCTCTCTATTGTCTATCTTTGGGTGTCTATATTTGTTCCAAATTGATACAGGAGGAAGCTTCCCTGATAATGGCTGGGCAAGGCTTTTATCTCTCAGTATAGAAGAATGCCATTAGGAGTCATTTCATTGGTACATTCTATTATTAGCAGAGTGGTGTTTATTTTACCCTAGGTCTGTAGCCTATCTAGTCTCAGGTCCTCGGTTACCAAACAGTGTCAGATCCATCATGTGGAATGGGCTTTAAGTCAAATCAGTTATTGGTTGGTTACTCCCACAATTTCGGGCCACCATTGCACTAGCATATCTTGCAGGCAGGACATCATTGTAAATCAAGGGGTCGGGGTGGGTTGGTGTTTGTGCTTCCCCTCGAAAATTCCAGGACATAGGGTAAAGGTGCTATATGGCATCAGCTTGAATTCTCCATGTTCAATAAGTTGTGTAGATGTTGTCTTTCAAAACAGGGCCTTGCCATTAGTTTGTAGAGAGCCACATATAGTCTTGGCAACAGCCTAGGTTGTTTGAGGGATCCCAATGGGGACCCCTTTGGCCAACAACTCAATTAAATGTAATCCATTCCTAGTACCAGAAGCTTTATTTGGTGACAAGAGATGCCCAGTTGGGGATCTGTCTCCCCATTATTTGGTGATTTCATATAGATCACCTTCACATAAACATATTTTAGGAAGCTTCTACTGTATTAGGTTTCCATACCCCCTCAATTTTCCCTGTGCTTTAGCTGTTTCTTTCTATTCCTTTCCCCAATCCCTTCTTTTATCCCAATCCTCCCATTCCAGTCTCTCACGTCTATTCAAAACTCTCTATTCAATTTTTCTTTCCTAGGGAGATGTATGTTTGATCTCTGTGGTTCTACAAATTGTAGCTTGATTATCATTGACTGAACAGATAATATCCACATAGACATGAATATTTTTATATTTGTCTCTCTAGATCTGGTTTACCTCACCAGAATGATTTTTTTCTAGTTCCATCCATTTACCTGTGAATTTCATGATTTCGTTTTTTAACATCTGAGTAATTTCATTATATAAACTTATTACATTTCATTTACCTCTTCATCTGTTGAGGGATGTATAGGTTATTTCCAACTTCTGACTATTATGAAGAGGACAGAAATGAACACAATTGAGAAAGTTTTCTCTGGCAGAATGAAGATTCCTTTGGGTACATGCCCAAGAGTTTCAAATAAATGCATCTTGAGAAGAACTACCACACTTTTTTCCACTTTGACTTCTTTCTTTCCCATCTGTACCGCCTCAGTCCTCTTCATTCATATCTTATTCCTCTAGCTAAGACTTCAAGTACTATATTGAATAGATATGGAGTGAGTGGATAATACTGTCTTGTTCCTGATTTTAATGGAATTGCTCTGTATTTCTCTCCATTTAAGGTGATGTCAGCTATGAGCTTGCTGTGAACCACCTTTATTTTGGTGAGGTATACTCCTTGTATTCCTAATCTCACCAGGACTTTTTATCATGAAAGGGTGTTAGATTTTGTCATAGATCTTCTCTGCATCTATTGAGATGATCATATGGATTTCGTCTATCAGTTTGTTGAGATGGTGAATTACAGTTATTTTTTCTTTTTTATTGATTATAGTTTATTCACTTTGTATCCCACCTGTAGCCCCCTCCCTCTTCCCCTCCCAACCCCACCCTCCCTCTTCCTTCTCAATGCATGCCCCTCTCCCAGTCCACTGATAGGGAAGGTCTTCCTCCCCTTCCTTCTTATCCTAGTCTATCAGGTCTCATCTGGAGTGGCTGCATTGTCTTCCTCTGTGGCCTGGTAAAGCTGTACCCCCCTGAGGGGGAGGTGGTCAAAGAGCAGGCCAATCAGTTCATGTCAGAGACAATCCCTGTTTCCATTACTGTGGAACCCACTTGGACACTGAACTGCCATGGGTTACATCTGTGCAGGGGTTCTAGGTTATCTCCATGAATGGTCCTTGGTTGGAGTATCAGTCTCAGAAAAGACCCCTCAATAAAAGTGCGCACTCAAGAAAAGGCACTCAAGAAAAGTGCGCAGATTTTTTGGTTCTGTTGTTCTCCTTCTGGAAGTCCTATCCTCTCCAGGTCTTCCTATTTCCGACGTCTTTCATAAGATTCCCTGCATTCTGCCCAAAGTATGGCTATAAGTCTCAGTATCTGCATTGATACCCTGCAGGGTAGATTCTTTCAGAGGCCCTCTGTGGT
The DNA here is from genome assembly GCA_028658305.1 of Pachyuromys duprasi. Taxonomy (NCBI): domain Eukaryota; kingdom Metazoa; phylum Chordata; class Mammalia; order Rodentia; family Muridae; genus Pachyuromys; species Pachyuromys duprasi. Next base: position 35,120,631 of record CM053757.1, on the reverse strand, counting down.
AGGCTCCTGTACTATTCCCTGATTTCTCCCTCTTCTGATGTCCATCCTCTTTTCCTTTCTGAATGTGGGTCGAGCATCTTACACAGAGTCCTCCTTCTTGATTAGTTTCTTAAGGTGTACAGATTTTAGTATGTTTATCTGATATTTTATGTCTAATATCCACTTATGAGTGATAATTTACATATGTTCAACCATTCCTACACCTCTGTGATGAGACCTACTTGATTATGGCAGATGGTCTTTTTTTCTTGTCATTTTTAAATTTTTATTTGTTTTTATTATTAGTTACATTTTATTAACTCTGTATCCCAGCTGTATCCCGCTCCCTCATTCCCTCCCTCAACTACTCCTTGCCCCTTTCCAAATCTACTGATAGGGGAGGACCTCCTCCCCTTTCAGGCAGATGATCTTTTTGAAATGTTCTTAGATTCAGTTTAAGAGTTAAGTATTTTATTGAGAATTTTTGCATCTATGTTCACAAGGAAAATTGGTCTGTGATTCTCTTTCTTTGTATGGTCTTTATGTGGTCTGGGTACCAGGGTAACTGTGGCTTTGTAAAATAAATTTGGCAATGTTCTTTCTGTTTCTATCTTGTGGAGTAATCTGAGAAGTATTGGCATTAACTCTTCTTTGAAAGTCTACAGAATTCTGCACTACAACTATCTGGCCCTGGGCTTTCTGTTGCTGCTGCTGCTGCTAGATTATAGTTACAGCTTCTAGTTCACTGGGGACTATAGGACTGTTTAAATTGCTTATTTAATCCTGATTTAACTTTGATAAGTGGTTTTTATTGAGAAAACTACCCATATCTTTTAGATTCTCCAGTATGGCAGGGTACAGGTTTTTAAAGCACGTCCTTATACTGAGTCTATGGATTCGCTGGTTATACCGTTATGCCCCCCCCCCCGACTTTCATCTCTAATTGTGTTGATTTGGATATTCTCTCTCTGCTTTTTAGTTACCTTGGATAAGGGCTTGACAATATTATTGTTTTTCCCAAAGAACCAACTCTTTGTTTCATTGATTCTTTGTGTTTTGTAGCTCTGTGTGTGTGTGTGTGTGTGTGTGTTTTATTGATTTCAGCCCTGAGTTTGATATTTCTTGCTATCTGCTCCTTTGAGTGCAATTTTATATTATAAGCTTGCTTTTTAGAATATTCTTCATCATGTCCTGTAAGTTTGGGTATGTTCTAAATTCATTTAAATCCAATTCTGAAAAGTCTCATTTCTTTCCTAATGTCTGTCTTGACCCATTTTTCATTCAGTAGTGAGTTATTCAGTTTCCATGAATTTGTAAGGTTTTTGTAGACAAACATAAAAATGAACTTTTCTAAGTTTGGAGTGGTAGCACATACCTGTAATCCTAGAACTCAGGGTATGCTTCAAGGCCAACATAGGTTATAAATTAAACGCCCTCTTTTTTAGACAGATCCCTTTAGTGAAATAACTTGCCACGATCAAAGGAACATTAAAAAAGTTCTTCAGATGGAAAGAAAAATATCCAAGATAGAAGGACAGTTGTACAGACAAAGACCACTAAGAATGGAGAACATGTGGCCACATCTATATGAGTGTGGCTAACTAACAAAATTCTTCTGGGAATAATTTACATATATTAAGGGGATAAATAAGTTAAAATATCTTCAAGCTTTCATTGATCTTAAAAATGATAAAAAAAATAAACGAAATGTAAAATGTAAAGATTCCAGATTTTATATGTATTCAATATAAGTTCTTGGGGGTGCATACCAAAGCATGAGAGAAGTCCAGGGACAACTATGGGAGTTAGCTTTCTCAAGACATGGGCAGAGGGTTGGCACTGAAGATCTTGGTGTGTTCAGAAGCTCAAGGCAGAAAACATGTTCCTCTTGTCTACTTTTCTGAGTACGTAGACGTGATATGAAAACTAACTTGGGAAAGAGACAATATGTAATATTTCTGTGTTTTGCTTCTAGAGTTCTAGCAGGCCAAACCAAGCTGTCCCTAAGGACATCTAAAAACAGACAAGGTTCTGGAGAGGTGACTCAAAGGTTAAACGTGTACATTGTTCTTGCAGAGGACCAAAGGTTAATTCCCAGCACCCATAAAGATGGTTTATAACCACATATAACTTCAGATCCAATGCCCTCTCCTGGCCTCCAAGGATACCTGTACTCATATGTGCACATACATGTACTCACACATACATATGCACATAAGTTTTTTTTAATGTAAACCTACCTAATATCATAATCCAGCTGCCAACTAGTTCAACCCTTGAGATGTTTATAAAGATGGCTCCTCTTCCCCTTCTTACAAACAGGAAAGGACTTGTTGACCATTAAAAGGTAAAATTCATATCCATTTCTTACCATGCCACTCAGAGTTATGAAGCAAACAAATATGAAGATCTATGTGGAGGTAAAAGAAAATGGTGATTAGAAGACTCTGCCTGGATCAAATATTTTTATTAACAGAGACTTTAAAATATGTTAAGAAAATTAGAAGAACAAAAGAGTTAAAAAGAATGAAAAGCTGGGTTTTTTAAAGCCCTCTAAAATTAAGCCAAGTATAAATCCTATATTTGAATTAATAAAATTCATCAAGTTAAGCACTTTTTTACAGACCCAAAGCATAATAGACATAAGAAGAAAAGATCAGTTATTTCAAGCAGGGAATCAGTTATTTAAACTGGCTAAAAACCAAAGATAAAAGGAAAAGTTTTAAAAGCAGGTAGAAAGCAAAGTCTTAGGCACTTATGACGGTTAATCTCAACTTTCAACTTGATGGGATTTAGAATCAACCAGGACACAAACCTCTGTACATGTCTGTGAGGGGTTTTCTAGATTACACTGAGAGGGAAAGACATACCAGGTCTGTGGGTGTGACCATTTGATGGGCTGACATCCTAGACTGAAAGGAGAAACCAGGAGCAAAGGCAATATCTCAGTGGGTTAACAGCATGCTAGGAGATACTAAGGACCTTAACTCAGGCCCCCAGCACCATGTATGACACCAGACTTTGTAGCATATGTCTATAACAGCAGCACGGGGGAACAGACCCAAGAGAGTCCCAGGGAACCCTTGTCCAGCCAGCCTGGCTAAAGCAGTGGACTCTAGATTCAATAAGAAACTCTGTCTCAGAAGTTAGGGCGGAGAGCAACAAGGAGGATATCCTGACATCAAATGTAGGTAGGCTGCTTTATTTGTAATAGCCAGAACCTGGAAACAACCCAGATGTCCCTCAGTTGAGGAATGGATACAGAAATTGTGGTACTTTTACACAATGGAATACTATTCAGCAATTAAAAAGGAGGAAATCATGAAATTCGCAGGCAAATGGTGGGACCTGGAAACTATCATCCTGAGTGAGGTATCCCAAAAGCAGAAAGAA
>CM053757.1:35043072-35116759 GCA_028658305.1 Pachyuromys duprasi | reverse complement strand
GGAAGAAGGAGATGAGGGAGGGAGTGGGAGGGTAGGAGGGAATGGGGGAGGGGGCTACGCCTGGGATTCAAAGTACCTAACCTGTGACTGAGATAAAAATAAATAAATTTAAAAAAAATGTAGGCTTGCACCTTTACCGGCATAGACAAGCATAGCCACATACACACGTGCATATGTGCATACACACCCTCCCGCACATGCACACACACAAGAAAAATGGGGAGCAAGCAGAGCCTCAGCATTTGTCTCTACTTCCTGACTGTGGTTGCGCTGTGACCAGCTGCCTCCTGCCGTGTCTGCCCGTCATCATAGGCTGTACCCTAAAACTGTGACTCAAAATAAACCTTCCCGTGAGTTGCTTTGGTCAGGTGTTTTGACACACAAAAAAATGAGACAAGTAACTAATACAAATGAAAAGGTAGAAAATGGATTGTATTTGGGGAAAATAGCAAAAGAGACTATGTCTGACATCTCACAGAAAAGCAGCGGAAGATGAAAGACAGTGGCATTGACATCTTTAATGTGTTAAGAGGGCGATCTTGGGAATTCAAAAATGGAACACATATAAAAATGCATCTAAACATCATGTAACCAGAGCCTCTCAAGCTCAAGGGGGTAGTCAAATACAGAAGTTCAGGTTTGAAAGAGAAGTGAAGACTTCCAAGAAGACCAAATGCATGCAAAAAATTAAGTAGCCCCAAATGTAATAGTTTTGAGATCTGAATGAACAGAACAGTGAATTAAACACTTGCTATGCAAGCATAAGGATCTGGGTTCGAATACCCTGAGATCGTATAAAGCCAGACACAAGAGCACTTGTTTCTGTAATCCCAATGTTCTTAGAATGAGATGGGAGGCTGAGGCAAGAGAATCCTGGAATCTTGTGAGCCAGAGAGCCTGGTGAATGCAATGTAGAACAACAAAATTCCCTGCATCAATCAAGGTGCAAGGTAAGGACTATCACCTGAGGTTGTCCTCTGGCAGCATTACAGGTACCATTGCACACGTGATCACATAGACAAAGAGATTTTTTTTAGGATTGGGTAGTCAAAGCCGCAATGAAGGAAATGTATCTAGGAGTTTATAATAAATGTAGAAATAACAATTATCACATGAGAGAAATTAAAAATACCACCAGCTGAATATGTCTCTACTTTTATGCTGAATTGGTTATTCAGAAAAACTATCCGCTACTGCAGACAGAGGAATGGCTTTATAGAGCTGCTCTGTTGTAAGAAGCTTGCATCTCTCTGCATCAAAACATTAAAGGTGGGCACAGAACCTTTCCTCTGATCATGTCATACTTCAGAGGAAAATGACTGACGGTATAACCCCTGGCCCAGACAGAAGTCACCACAGGGAAACTGCCTAGATGTGTCCTCAACATCACAGGACAGCCTTTGCTCACTCTGAAGACCTTTCCTAACACTTCCTCGACCTCTAACACCCCTCCTCCAAAATGCCGAAGTTCATATCCTGAGGTCAAGCTCCATAAAAGTTTCCAACATCTTGCCTCCTTTGAGCTTCATATTCCTGTTAATATGGTGTAATGAAATCTGTGTGGACTTGCGTGTTGTTTTAGATGTTGTCTTTTCCCCCAGTGCTGGTAATTGAAGTCGAGGCCTTGCATGGACCAGACAGGTGATCTACCACTAAGCTATATCCCTAGGCCTTGTCATTTTATTTCATATACTAAAATTATTGAAACTTCAGAGGGATGGTAGTATATTTGAAGTTTCTCTACAGATATCAATAGGACAATGTTATATAGAGAGATTACACAGGATCCTCTTTCTAGAAATCTTTTTCAATGTCAATTAAGATGTAAAATACTAATTAGATAAGCTGAATATAGTAGAGGAAGATCAAAGAGTGGATTGTAGTCAGTAGATTCGTTTTCTAATTCTGCTAATTCCCCCATCTGAACCTATACCACATTTTTACTTGTCACAACTAATTTTGGAGTAAAGCTCCTACTGTTGTTTACTGACAAGAGCCTCTGCTTCTTCTAGATAAAGTTTTATAAGTTAATAGAAGCATTCCTAAAGCTACCTGTAATAAACTAAATAGTGATTCCTCAGACATGCCCACCTCTGAAATAGAAAAGGTCATCTTGAGTGAGGTAACCAAGAAACAGAAAAACACACATGGTACATACTCACTCATAAGTGGTTATTAGACATATAGGATAAACATACTAAAATCTATACTTTTAAAGAAGCTAAACAACAAGGAAAACCCTAGGGAAGATTCTCAGTCCTCATTCAGCTGGACAAATGCAATAGACATTAGAAACAGGAGAAGACAGGGAACAGGAATGGAGCCTACTAGAGAGGTCCTCTGAAAGACTCTACTGATCAAGGTATCAAAGCAGAGGCTGAAACTCATAGCCAAAATTTGGGCAGAATGCATGGAATTTTATGAAAGAAGGGGGATATAGAAAGACCTGGAGAGGACAAGAGCTCCAAAAAGAAACCAACAGAGGAAAACAAACAAACAAACAAACAAATAAAAAAACAAAAAATCTGAGCCCTGCCCCAACCAAGGACAATGCATGGAGAGGACCTAAAACTCTGGCTCATATGTAGCTTATAGATTCAGTCCCCAAGTGGGATCCCTAGTAAGGGGAGCAAAGGCTTTCTCAGGTAGGAACTAAGTGGCAGGCTCTCTGATCAATTTCCCCTGTGGGATGCAGCCTTGCCAGGCCACAGAGGAAGACAATGCAATCAGTCCTGATGAGACCTAACTGATAAGCTACAGTGAAATAGAATGGAAGGAGGAGCTCCCCTATCAGTGGACTAGGGGAGGGGCATAGGGGAAGAAGAGAAAGGGAAGGTGGGATTGGGAAGAGACAAGGGAGGGGGCCACAGCTGGGATACAAATTGAATAAATTGTAATAAATGATAATAATAATTATAATAATAATGAAAATAAAATAATATAAAAATGAAAATGTTATGATATATATCTTAAAAAAAAAAGATGCCTACCTCCTTGCCTGGAGTCACAACTATGTCAATTTCTGTGGCTGAAACAATTTTGCAAGATGACTTAAGGATCATGGGGAAGAAAAATCATCATGGGTTATTATCATGGTGGGTGTCTTAATTAGAGTTTCTGCTGTTGTAATGAAATAACATAGCCAAAAGCAACTTGGAAAGAAAAGGATGGGGCAACAGTAGCTTACACATCCTGAATCACAGTTCATTGAGCAAAGCCAAGGCAAGAACTCAAACCAGGAGGAAACCTGGAAGCAGGAGCAAATTCAGTGGCCATGGATGGGTGCTATGGTGCTATTTACATGTTGGCTTATCATGGCTTGCCTACCCTCCTCTTTCTCACAGAACGTAAGACTACCAGCCCAGGGGTACAACCCACAATGAGAGGGGCCCGCAAACATCAATCACTAATTTAAAAAAGAAATGTCCTTCAGGCTTGCCTACATCCTATCTTATGGGATCATTTTCTCAGCTGTGCATTCCTCCTCTCAGATTACTTTAGCTTGTGTCAAGCCGGCAGAGCAGTCGGTCAAGTGTGATTACAGGTCCCTCAGAAAAAGGAGGTCAGAGGAGCAGAGTATAAGAGGAGGTAATACAATGGAAGGCAGGGAAGGCAGGAAAAATGGGAAATGAGAAAGGGGGAGGAAAAAAATAACAGCAATTTGAAGTTGCCATTGCTAGCTTTAAAGGTGGGAGATAGAGCCCCACACCAAAGGGTGAAGGCAACCTTCAGATGCCGAGAAAAGAAAGAAAGAACATTCTTACATGGAACCCCTTCAGAGCTTTGAGTTTAGCTCATCAAAAACCACTGTGGACAGCTGGCCTCCAGACTGACAAGGTAACAAAACTAAAGGGAATAACCCCCTAGTTTATAATCTATTACAAGAGCCATATGGTACTAACATGCCTACCAAACCCAGCTTTGCCTGCTTCCATTTGTAAAAATGGGTACCACTGCAATGAAAGAAAACAGTAACATATGACCATTAGTCCTGCCCAGTTGTCTGGCCCTGCCCAATCGATGATGGTGCCTAAAACTGAAACAGAAAATCAATCGAAGTGAAGAACTTCTGGATTGGAGCACTTAAAATGGAATCTAGAAGCATTTGCGTATCAGAACTCAGCAACGTCCTCACTGACCCTTCAGCAGTATTAACCATACCTCTAGACCGACAGGCAAGGCAGTTTCCAACCACCATTTGCTTAACAGCATATATAGAGCTGCCATTTTTGAAAACTCTTCAAGCATATTGTTAAAACAGCCTAAGGTTCTGTTTGCTGGGGCTGTATCCTAATTATCCCCACTTAAACATGATGTTCTTGATTCTCAAATCTTCCCCCCACCCTTAGTTGACATATTAAAGCCTTATCTAAATATCATAAGCATTATAGACAACCAGAAGAATGGACAATTGGCAGAATTCCCATGCAGTTAGAGATCTCTGAAAATCTCAAGTTCTTTCTCAAAGTATATTGAGACATAAGCCAGGGGTCATGACTCTTTTCAAGCTCAGGGAAGACAAATAAATGGAAGGCTGAGGCAGGGGGACAAGGAGGCAGTCCTAAGGCTTGTCTAAGACCTTGTCTCAAGTAAATAAAAAGTAAATATATGTGTACATATGTATGCATGTATGTGTAACATAGCATGTGTCCATACAGTCTGCATATATTCTATAGATACCTATGTACCTACATCTAGATCTCTACATATATATTACTTTAATAATAATGCATATTAGCCCAGTATGGTAGCATACATCTTTAATCCCAGGACTCAGGGAGACAAATGCAAGTAGATATCTATGAGTTTGAGGCCAGCCTGGTCTACAAAGGGAGTCCAGAACAGCTAAGGCTACACAGAGAAGCCCTGTGCCTACAAAATAAGATAAACATATGAAAATCTGTACACCTAAAGAAGATAAACAAGAAAGAGGACCCGGGATAAGATCCTCACTTAGAAAAACAAATGGGATGGGCATTGGAAGTAGGAGAAAACAAGAAACAGGACAGGAGCCTACCACAGAGGGCCTCTGAAAGACTCTATATAGCAATGTATCAAAGCAGATGCTGAGACTCAAAACCAAACCTTCGGCAGAGTGCAGAGAATCATATGAAAGAAGGGGGAGTTAGTATGACCTGGAGAGGACAGGAGCTACATAAGGACCAAATAGATCAGGGCCAGGGGTCTTTTCTGAGACTGTTTCTCCAACCAAGGAACATGTGTGGATATAACCTAGAACCCCTGCTCAGATGTAGCCCATGGTAGCTCAGTATCCAAGTGGGTACCCTAGTAAGGGGAACAGCTACTATTTCTGACATGAACTCAATGGCTGGCTCTTTGACCCAACCCTTGCTCCCCTGCTAAGGAGGATATTGCAGCCAGTCCTGAAGATAGCTGATAAACTAGGGTGAAATGGAAGGGGAAGAGGACTTCCCCTATCAGTGGACTTGGAAAGGGGCAGGGAGGAGATGAGGGAAGAAGGGTGGGATTGGGAGGGAATAAGGGAGGTGCTACAGCTGGGATACAAAGTAAATAACCTGTGATTAATATAAAAAAATAAAAATTATTTAAAAAGAAAAGAAAAAATGAATGTAAACATTTAAAATTCCCAAGAATGTCATTGTATCATCAGAGTAACCAAGAAAGAATACATGTATTTGTTCCTTTTCCAAGGCCCTCAGCCATTTCTCTCATCACACCCACTACCTTTCTTTTACTCTCTGCCCTGAGATTCTGAGTACAATGCTTGTTAGGTCCATTGTCCCTGCTCCAGTAGAAAGCTTGGACCTCTAACTGAGTCCCTAGTCTGCAGATTCCAATTTCTCATAGCCGATACCCTTGGCACAAAGATCTCCCCCTATCCTTCTATGCTTTTCATCATCTTCTGACCCTCTGGTAGAAAAAAGTTTTTTTCCTTCATTGTCTTAATAATTTCCTGTCTCCAACACACCCAAAAGGCTCCATGAGGAAGGGTGAGTCTGTCTGCTTTTTCTCTCATTTTTCCTAAGAACATATTACAATGCATACTTCCCCCCCACCCCCCCCAAAAAAACATTAATCAAAGATCTAAACAGAGAGTGAGGAAGCACAGAGATGTAAGAGACAGTGAGGGAACTTTCATCACTGTGGTGACTTTCATGAGATATATACCATAGGCTCAGGCACTTAACCGTTTAGAGATACAGCGATTTGGCAGGAAGTATTAACTATAGGTGGGTTTGAGAATGGATAGCCTTGCTCCACTTCTAGCCTTGCTCCACTTCCAGCTCTCTCTCTCTCTCTCTCTCTCTCTCTCTCTCTCTCTCTCTCTCTCTCTGCATCATGCTGGTGGTTGAGATGTGATCTCTCAACCTACTGCTCCTGCTGTCACACTTGCCACTTACTGCATCCCACGATGGAATATATGCTGTGCAAACCAACCATGGACTGTCTTTACTACAGATGAAGGAGGTAATGGCCACATCCAAAAGGATTTGTTTGTACATAAAAATTCACTGTACAGAGCCTCTCACAGAGTGAGCACTGTTATCCCACTGGAATCATAAGCCAAAATAAGCTTTCTCTTCTTTGGGTTTCTTTCAGTCATGGTGCTTTATTTCAGCACCAAAAAAGTAAAAAGTCCTGATACAGGACTAATGAGTCATTCAGCCTCATACCCTGAACAACTACCAGATTCTTGGACTCTCCAATCTGAGACAGCTGTTGTCAGACTACATGGATCACAAGTTGGTGGCCTGGGAAGATCTGCTGAGAATTCTGTTAGTCAACACTCAAAGGCAGGTGGCAGAACCCTGGCTTGGTACACAGTCTTGGTTGAAAATATCTATAGACAGTTCCAGTTAGCCATTGGTTCATCTTACTTTTGACTAATGTCATAAATGAAGTATGTTGTCCAAACCAACCATGCATAAAGTAATGGCCACACCCAAAAATATTTGTCCTCATACGGAAATACCTGCGCAGTGCCGGTTATGAGGTGAGTACTCAGTAACATCTTCCTCTCTAAAACATAGCAAGTGTTTGTGGAGAAGTAGAGAGGATGAGCACAGTGACTGACTGGCTGGCTTTGTGTTCTCAGAGTTGCATCTTCAATCATTTAACAGATAGGTACTAGGAGCTGTCTGTTGGTAGGCCTAGGACTGGGTACTGGGTTCTCTAGCCTGGTGATATGAGAAAGCAGAGAGAAGAAGCCCTGGAGTTTACAACTTTTCACCATAAACAAGAAGAATACAGCCTGTTTAGTGAGACTTGCAGAAAACTTAGCAAAAAGAGTAAAATAGAAGAAATCTCATTTTCCATGAGTTTATATCTAAAAGTATAAACCTGAATGCATAATCATCTTTGTCCATGCTTCTGGGCCCTAACCAAAAAGAGAAAATGAAATATAAATCACTGATTCCTTTGTAATTTACTTTGCTGTCATATGAAAACATTGTCTATGTTTCTACTTTTGTTGAGCCTTAGTAAAATAAATACCTTGGCGCAAAAAAAAAAGAGTAAAATAATAACTTACAGAGTGAATGAAAATATGTAGTCAAGTTAAAGAGGGAAAGAATAGTGTTTGTGTGAGTGACGGTTCAGTGGAGTTCAGAACAACCAACAACCAAATGTTCAGAAGAGAAATGGAGTGAGACTTCTGAGGATTTCCATAACTTTGAGGTTTCCCCCAAGATTTTTATTGTGTGCTCTGTGAGTCCCCAGGACAGTGGTATAATATAGTATTCCTCCATTTTATTTGACCATGGGTAGTTTACTGCTTACATTTTAAAATTTCTTCATAGAGTTGAGAATGTAGCTCTGTTGGCAAAGCGCTTGCCCAGAATTCATGAAGTACTGGCTTTGAATCTGCATTGTGGTGTACATCTGTAATCTCGGCACTGGGAGGTAGCAGTGGGAGGATCAGAAGTTCAAGAACAACCTTCCTTATATAGTAAGGCTGAAGCCAGCCTGGGACATGTGAAATAAATAATGTTCAGTCAAGAACATGCCCTCCAACCCTCCAAACAGTTTAGGGAATGACTTATGCTCCAAATCTAGAAGTCAGAAGTCAAAAAAAAAAAAAGACACTTGTAAAAAAAAGGCTATAAATGTGATCAGGCTGGCATTTTACAAGGCTAATGCTGGGAGCAGAGATGGTTTGCTTGAACTGTGATAGCTGTACTAATGGGATTAAAAAAGATCCCATAATCTCTGCCGAGAACACTTTCACAAGAAACCCTTCCTGTCAAGAAGCTTCAGTGCAGCAGGCTTAAGTCCTCCTTGCTATAAATTAAATTTCTCTATCCTCCCTGCATCATCCTTTATAATTAATGCTCTTCTTACTGAAGACCATAACAGAGTACTTTCCTCTTCACTCACTCTACAACTCTTGCTAAATAACAGTTCACCAGAGAGCTGGATACTTTTCAAATGGAAATATATGTTCAGTAACGAACAATTCTACCTCCTATGCATTCGCTCCAGAGGCTAACATTTTCTAGATGTGAGGTTAATTTTTTTAAACCTCTGAGTAATACTTTTCTCTTTTTTTGGATTTATTTTTAATTAAATTCTTTATTAATTATAGTTTATTCACCTTATATATCCCTGTAGTTCCCTCCTTCCTCCCGTCCCAATCCCTCCCTTCCTCCCCCGTCTGCACCCATGTGCCTCCCCAAGACCACTGATAGGGGAGGTCCTCCTTTCCTTCCCTCTAATCCCACTCTATCAGGTCTCATCAGGAGTGGCTGCATTGTCTTCCTCTGTGGCCTGGTAAGGCTGTTGCTCCCTCAGGGGGAGGTGAACAAAATGCAGGCCAATCAGTTCATGTCAGAGACAGTCCCTGCTCCCATTACTATAGAACCTGCTTGGACACTGAACTGCCATGGGCTACATCTGTGCAGGGATCCTAGGTTATCTTCATGCATGGTTCTTGGTTGGAGCATCAGTCTCAGGAAAGACCCCTGTGCTCAGATTTTTTGGTTCTGTTGCTCTCTTTGTGGAGTTCCTGTCCTCTCCAGATCTTACTATTTCCCACATCTTTCATAAGATTCCCTGCACTCTGCCCAAGTGTTGGCTGTAAGTCTCAGCATCTACTTTGATAGTCTGCAGGGCAGAGCCTTTCTGAGGCCATCTATGGCAGGCTCCTGACTTGTTCCCTGCTTTCTCTTACTTCTGATGTCCATCCTCTTTGCCCTTCTGGATAGGGATTGGGCATTTTAGCAAGAGTCCTCCATCTTGATTAGCTTCCTTAGATTTTAGTAGGTTTATCCTATAGTATATGTCTATATGAGTGAGTATATACTATGTGTGTCTTTCTGCTTCTGGGATAGCTCACTCAGTATGATCCTTTCCAGTTCCCACCTTTTACATGCAAATTTCATGATTGCCTTGTTTTTTTATTGCTGAGTAATATTCCATTGTGTAGATGTACCACAATTTCTGAATCCATTCCTCAACTGAGGGACATCTGGGTTGTTTCCAGCTTCTGGCTATTACAAATAAAGATGCCACAAACATCGTTGAGCAATTGTCCTTATTGTGTACTTGAGCCTCTTTTGGATATATGCCTAGGAGTGGTATAGCTGGATCTTGAGGAAGTGCTATTCCTAGTTGTCTGAGGAAGTGCCAGATTGATTTCCAGAGTGGTTGTACAAGTTTACATTCCCACCAGCAGTGGAGGAGGGTTCCCCTTTCTCCACAAGCTCTCCAGCATGTGTTGTCACTTGAGTTTTTGATCTTGGCCATTCTGATGTGTGTAAGGTGAAATCTCAGGGTTGTTTTGATTTGCATTTCCCTGATGAGTAAGGATGTTGAGCATTTCTTTTAAGTGTTTCTCTGCCATTCAATATTTCTCTATTGAGAATTCTCTGTTTAGCTCTGTACCCTATTTTTTAACTATCATCCATTAATATCCCCATACAACTGAACATGCTGCCTAGAAGCTAAGCTTCATGTTTTTTCTCACTAACTCTCTGTGAAGTAGGGAATTAGGAGAGCTGGAATCAGAAGTCCTTTACTGTCAAGTATGTACCCAGGAATAAACAAAGATCGCTTCTGCACCTTTCATGTATATGCATTTAATGAAAGTCTATGAACTTCTGGCCTTTCACCCACCCCCATGATCTCCAAGGGTTTGACAAATATTAGTTACCTTTTATAATAATGTTTTTTACTTTAACAGAATCACTACTGGGGAAAGAAAAGACACTGAGTGAGTAATGATGGAATACAGACAACAGCGTCTCCCTCTAGAATCAAGGAGCACCCTTGCTATTTACTTTGCAAATACAATGTGCACCTGACCCTTATATCTATTTGACTCTGGGCATCTAACTTTGAGACCCTGACCTGTGTTAGCTAATGCTTCCAAACTGAGACATACCCTCTTTTAGGGAGGAAAGAGGGTCCTAATGCTGGACCATTGTGAACCTAAGCTATGGCCCTTATGAAACTCAAGAGGCCCCTTCCATGTGGTAGATAATTATGTCATCTATTATGGGACAGAGGGGACTCTTTAATGTTATGCGGGATAGAGCTTTCATGAGTCACTCCCCATGCTGGAGTGGGCTTTTCAGTTGTGCAGCTTGTCTGAGAGTTGTCTATGCTCCCTTAAGTAAACCCCATAAACTCCTTCATTCACAAGCAGAATTTGGGTGGAATAATTTTTTTGGTCTATCAGCAGGGCTCTGTCCATGGTAAGTAGGTGAAGTGCTCAGAAATGTGTGGAGCCTGGGGCGATGGCACCATCTTGAGAGGGAACAGCTTTCTTCTCTCTGTCTCAGCCACTCCACGCTCACCTGCAAAGGAAGCCAACTGCACAAAAAGCCCAAGATCATGAAATCCCAAAAAGCCACAATCTCTGAAAAGGATAAGACAATCCATTCCCCGTCCTGCCAGGGTAAGAAAAGGCAATACTGACACCCAGTGGTCTATGGGCCAGCACCCATCTGATGCCCTACAACTCCTGAAGAATACAAGAATGCTTAGCCCAGCCTACATTACCTCCCAATTGTTAATATTCAGCAGACAAAAGGTCATTATCGGTCAGTGATGTATAAAACAAAGCTATGGTGCATTGGTGTGCTTTCTTGCATTCTGATAAGGTTCTGGTTACACCTTGGTTTGTTTTCAATTCATCCATTACCACAAGACATTTGTATTCAGTAAGGTCTTGCATCATGGAAACAATTATGCCTTTGAAAATAAAATGCAAGAGTTATTTCTTGGGAGGTAAAATCCCCAATACCCTGAATTATTCTAGTAATTTCCTTGATTTAGTGATTAAACTACTAATCTCTGAAGAACAAATAAGAAGCATCTGAACCCATAAGGACAGGGATGCTGTTTGAACTATTCTGTGCACCTCCAGCACAGCCTGCAACCCTTACACATGGAATATTAAGGTTCCTGCAGGAGTGGGCAGCAGGTACACACTTTTGAGTGTGGTTTTCAGTTCTGGTGGGCTACTAGTAACTACAGTCTCAAAACCAGCAAGACCTGAAATAAAACTTTGAGTGACATTTATTCTGATGGTTGATTTCAGGAAAATAAAGGAGCGGGAAATATATTTTAATGATTGTTTTTTCACATTGAAGATTTTAATTTTGCACATAGGGTCTGTCATAGCCTGGTCTTCCAACAGGCTATTTCTAACATTCCTAACAGGAATGACATCTTCAGGTAAGACTCTAAATCAGCCTTGGATTAATGGTGTTGAAAAGAAATATGGGAGGACCAGAGAAGGGCTGGAAAAAAATCTGAGGAGACATTAAAAGGAAAATGAGCTGCCAAGTGGTCTACTTGAGCTTCCACACCAGCCACTGAACACCAGCCGGATCATGGTACTATGCTTCCTTAAGTGCACACACATGGGACAGAAAATAAAATTTAACCCGGAAAGACAAACTCATTCATCCAAAAAGTGTTGCTGGTGCCCAACCCCAGGTGTGAGAGTCCATCTTCATTGTGAGCTTGTCTGGATTTAGGAGCACTATGGAAGCACACCTCTGGGTGTAGCTATGGGCTATTTCCAGAAGGGTTCTGCTGACAAGAAAGTCTCGCCATGAATATTGGTGGTACTGCCCTATACACTGGGATCCTAGACTAAATAAAAAGGAGGCGAGGGCTGAGTACCACCTCTATCTCTGTATGCTTCCTGCTTTCTTCTTCCTTCTTCCTGACTGTGGATGAAACCTGACAAGTTGCCTCAAGCTCATGTCACCAGGTCTTCCCATCATGACAGACTGCACCCCCAAACTGTGGAGAAAAGTAAATTCTCCTTCCATTAAGTTACTTGTATCTGGAATTTTGTCATGGTAACAAGGAAAATCACCTCCTCTACTAACTACGGGCTACAAGAGGAAGCTTTACACCCAGGGCTAGAGAAAGAAGAGCCTCAAAGGCTAACAGAAGGAACCTTAGTGAGCTCTCCCAGACTGCCAGGGGAGAAGCTGGGCACAGAGCAGAGCTCATAAACTGGAGAGCTGAGCCTAGTAAGGTGGTCCACGCCTTTAATCCCAGCACTCAGGGAGGCAGAGACAGGTGGATCCCTGTGAGTTCTAGGTTAGCCTGATCTACAAAACTGGTCCAAGACAGCCAAAGCTACACAGAGAAAAGCCAAAACCAAAACCAAAACCGAAACAGACAGAAACAAAGACAAAATTGGAGCGCTGAAGAAGGGCTATCCAAGGAAATAAATACTCATAGGACAGAAAAAGAAATGTAACTGTTTCATGAAAAACATTGCTCCATGGATTATTCCCAAGTACATAGTACAACAGAATCAGTTAGTGGGCATGTAACTATTTAAAAAACAAAAAACAAAAGTTAAGCTTCTCAAAGTCTAGCCAGGAAGCAAAGAAAAAAAGGACATGATGCCCAATGGAAACAAAATTAAAAAAAATAAATATAAAATTTCAATTTAGAACTAATGAATGAATTAAGAATGGTAAGGAAGATCAGTCACTTTCAAAATGAAACTAGGATATAGAGGATGAATGAAACCACAGTAGGTATAGAGGAGGAGTGTAAAGGTAACACAGAAAAGAACTAGATATAAAAGAGTATTTACCGCAGTCTAAAAGGAGAAACTCCTTGAAGTGAATGTGATCCTCTTTGGAAATAGTGTTTTTCAAATGTAGTAAAAATAAAGTGAATCTCATGGGCCTCTGGATGTGATAGAAGTTTGAAAACTCAAATTCCCATCAGCTTTATTGGTTTAGATGAAGCTTTCCATACTATACACTAGACAGTGAGAGATGCCAGTCTGAAAAGGCAGTTTCCTGTATGATCCAAGAAAATAGCATTCTAGAAAAATATAGGGAGAGTAAAAGGATGATGGGTTTGCTCATAGTGAATGCCATTGTAGTAGTCTCAGCTTTAGTCTGAGAAGCTTCATTCATCAGTAAGCAACTGTCAAAGCAGATATTCATAACACAACAACAAAGTGCTAAGAGTATGTGCTCAGCCCTAAAATTGGACACCTGTATCACCCATAACGAGGCCCAGAGGATATTGCAGAAGAACGAGTGGACAGATGGCAACATCTGGAGAATGGGAAGCATTATAAAAGGCTGTCTTCTGGATACGACGTGGCCATGGCAGTCACGAGCACACACAGCTGTCACTACCCACACCAGGAGGATTAGCAGAGAAGGGTGATGTCAGGAAGAAGGAGACGCACATAAGAGCAGGCAATGGGAGAGGCGATGTGCCCACAAAACACTGTATACACATAAGAAATGGTCAAAAATTTAAAGATAACAATTTCATTTAAAAGTTTTATGCCATGTATAATTTATTATAAATAAATTTTAAAAAGAAACAAATGTGGTTGGCAGAGATTCAGGAACAGAGGTGGAATGAGAGAGGATGAACCACAAGAACCTTTTGTGTTGTAAGATGATTCAGTGTGAAAGTGGAGCTTTGGTTGCCTCTCACGTGTGTTAGAATCCAAAGAATGAGCAAATATGGAATGAACTCATATGTAAATGAAGACGTCCCATTAGTAGGAAAAGAACAGACTAGGTGTGATAGGACACATCTGTCATCCTGACACTGGGGAGGCGGAAGCGGGACAATGAGTGGGCGTTATCATGAGAATCTGCCACAGAAAGGAGGAGGGCTCTATATTGGCCCATTGACTTTACGTAAAAATGTACCATATCACCTCAAGCTGTACTTAACAAAGGAACAGAAAAGACTCTCTGAGGTTAAGAAACATGTCTCAGTGGGTAAAGTGCCTCACACACAAGTATGACCTGAGTTTCAATCTTTGGCATCCAGGTAAAAAAGCCCGGTGTGGCCGTCTGTAGCTGTAATCCTGGCATTGGGGGTGAAGAGGGAGTACACTCAGAGACAAGTACACCTTGATCTCCAGAGCTTGCTGGCCAATCTGGCTAAACAGCAAGCTCATATTCAATGATAAGACCATGTCTCAAAAATGAAAGTGGAAAGTGAATGATGAAAACATCTTAAAGTCAACCACTAACCTCTACAGGCACAAGCGTGGGCATATGTTCCCCCACATATAAACATACACATATGCATATAAACACATACACCCCCCACACACATGAAAAATAATAATTTATTTATTAAAAGTATATATGGAAACACTGTGCTTTATATCTGCTCAATTTTCCAAAAGCCTAAAACTGCTCTGAAAAAAGTCGGGGTTTTCTTTTGTTTTGCTTGTTTTTTAATAGTTTCTTTTTCTGGTCATCAATGTCAACCCAAAGAGAAATCTTTAAAATCCCCGAAGTTACAAATTATAGATAAAGAATGACATTACCATAACTGCATATCATATTTCTTCTCAGTTACTGTATAAGTTTGCTGTTTAATGACTATTCTTATATATCAAACAATATAGGCTAGTACTTACAAAGTACCTTTCTTTGCAAGGCACTCTGATAGGTACTCACATACTTTTAAATAAATGAAATAAAATACTGTTTGCAAAAATATCAGTCTGAGGTGGGAAGGAGGGATGACTAAGCTATCTTCGCAGACAATTTCTCTGCCCATATGGGTCACCTTGTTCCCTTGTCGTTCTCCCTGGCAGTCTAACAGGAAGTTGGGACTCTCTCTCTCTGCCCTCACCTCTCTCTCTCTCCATCTACACAATTTTTATAGATTCCTGGGCTCTTCTCAGCTGAAGGATGCTCTTTTCTGCCAGCCCACAGCCACATTGATATTCATGGGACAAACGTTTTGTAACTATACGGCAACATCCCGCTAATGTAAATTTCATACATAGCTTCCAAAAGGTTAAACAATGCTGCCCAGCTCTACTGTGCCTGGAAAGCAAATGACAGCAAAGAGACTCAACCTTGGCTCGGGTTGTCCTCATTGAGAAAGTTATCTTCAAACAAAGTATTGCCCTCTGCTCAGGAGAGAGTCTTGGTGCCCTTTACAGACAGTTCCCTGAAAATGGGAAACCACAGGCATAAAAACACACAGACTCACACACTAATTCAATTTTCTTGTCATACACATAAACACACAGACTCACACACTTATTCAATTTCCTTGTCTCAATAACCCATATCCACAAATAAGGGATAGGAGAAAAATAACCAAGTATTTCCAGGTTTGCTTTATGAATATGCATTTTTAGAAACTTCCTTAAATATCCTTATTGAACATTATTACCTCCTCCCTGTGGCCTCAATTAGCTCCCTTGCTCTGTCCTTTTTCATTCAGTTAGTAATACCTAGTGAGAGTATCCCGTGTGCTCAGTGCCCTTATAGAATCTAGGGTTAAAGCAATGAGTAATTCAGATAACTTGTGTGTATACTAAAGGGTTCATAATCTGGGAAAGGAAGACAACAACAAGCTTTGATTGTGCTCAACACTGTAGTGTTGTAGCAATAAGAAAAGTAGGGGTATGTAAACTTTAAATGGGGAGGCCAGATACAGGCTCCATAAAAGGGTGAGGTGACATCTCCATTGAAACTTTGCTGCTGAAAAGGATTAAACCGTCTAGAGATGCATGGAGGCCTCTGGGTAGGAGTACAATAGTGTTCTCTGAGCTAGAAAGCAAGCCAGAGTAAAAAGTAGAGAGGGTGAGGAAAGAGGGTATAAAGGCCAAGTCATAGCGGACTTATCAACCACAGGAAAAATTCTGGTTTTATGCTGCATAAAATAGGGAAGCTTTCAAGGTTTCTATTCAGAAAAGCAAAATTATCCAATATTTCTATGATATGCAGAAAGTAATGCAGAAGAATATGGTTGGAGAAAGAGAGAGGTCTAGGGACAGATGGAAAGAAATATATAGAAGGAAAGGGACTGATCCATGGTCTGGAAGAGCTGTAGAGTCCCCATCCTGGCAGACAAAAAGAGCAGAATTCTAGTCATCAGCCACCTGTAAGCCCTGGTACTCAATCTGGAAAGGGGCAGATTTCAGATTTAGGGAATCCTTTTTTAAATCATTTGCTGTTGATGCTGCTGTTCTTGGCAGTATTTGTTGTTAAATCTACAGATGAGTGTTTGCCATGGTACACATGTGTAGGTCAGAGGACAATGTCCAGGATTTGGTTCTCTTCCTCCATCACATAAGCCAAATAAATTAAACTCAAATCTTCAGGCTTGGCAGCTAGAACCCTTACTGTGATGCTGAGCCATCCCACCAGCCCCCAAAGGGAGTCTTCTGACCACTAGCCCACACAAACAAACAAACTTACCCTCTAAGTGAAGATGATTTATCTGCTCGGGAGACCCCTAAGCCAAGAAAGAAATCCCCAGTGTATTTTAGGGAAAAATCCTGATAGAAAACACTATATAAGATAATAGAACAGAATCATTGATGGCTTTCGCCAAGAGTACATAGACAAAGGAGAATTAACTCCTAAATTTTGGGCATGAATAGCATGATGAGTGGCCCAGTTTTCTGTGTTGGAAATGAATAGCTCTGTGGTACTAAAAACAACTGTGTCAAGCATGACTAAATGTCTTGTAGACAATTTAGAGACAGTAACATGAGGGAAAGAGTAGACAAGATCAGAGGAGACTCAAACCTTTTGTTGGATGTCAACATACAGAGATCATGCAGAAGACAAACAGTAAGAAGATTCCATGCTGATCCTATCAGTGGCTTCAGTGAACTCATGAAGAGGCTGGACACGAAGACCATTCTAGATACAGCATCCTGAAGAATGAAAGCTAGGCAGTGTTCACTCAATGTGTATTTTATAGCACATTTTCAGTCAAGCATTCCCATATCAATCCAGACAGTAGATCATCTACAAATTTAATTAAGTGTATTTGTGCAGAATCTCAATTTGACCATAAAAATTTAATGCTTAATAAAGTTTAAGGTTCAATGGCCTTTCTTTTTAAACGGAGACAGATGAAATGACCACGGATTAATTTTTCCGGTCATTCTCAATATATCAGAGTTATAGAGACAACTGAGACTAGATGCTCCCGCAAAGAGGCTGAATATTAGATAAAATATAGAGCTTAACTATGTTCTACAAAACTTGGCTTGAGCAAGAATTTATTGTCTCTAATTAACAAATTACATGCTTCATAGTATGTAATACAACTATGTATTAGTACATAGTATCTAAGTAAATGCTTCCTAGAGCCAAGCATTTCTGTTTACATGTCCTTCTAATACCAGCCTTTGAAAATAGGCAGATCCAATGTGTGTTTGCTGATAGTGGTGTGGAAGATGGGGATAATAGCCTACAAAATGTTTTGTAGACCTATGAACACCTCTTCAGCCTGTGAATTCATTCATATAGTTGGGTCTTCCAGGGTAAGAAGAGTTGCGATAAACCATACTGGATCTGGAGTTCAGTCTTAGCCATTTTGCTTGCCAAGGTGACTTGGAGAAAGCAGTTACTATTAGTTTTTTCACCTATGAAAGTGGTAGAGTAATGCCTCATCTGGGTACTTCAGAGGAAGGTGAATGAGCAAAGTAAGTGCAAACAGGGCATGTAAAATCAATGAGTATTTCCATTGCCAGGATAAATGAACTCAAGAACATGACTAACCATTGATCTGAATTTTTTTTTACTCCATGTTAGTTTAAATTGTCAACTTAATAGGTTCTGGGTTTACCTAAGAGAAATGCTTCCAGGGATAGCTTTAAAGGATTATCTACATTAGGTTAGCTCTAGCCAAGCCTACAACATATTATCTTCATTAGTGGGAGATAGAAAAAGCCACCCTAGAAGTAGATGACACCATTGTCCAGGCTTCAGTCCTGGGCTCCATAAAAAGGAGAAAGATCTCCAGCTTGTTGAAGGGAGGCCCCTGCCCACAGTTTCCCTTCTCTCTGCAAGCCTTCCAGGGACGATATAGAGGTGACTCTAGCTGAGTCTCCCACTAGCAGGGGTAATGGTGACTGAAGAGGCTACCATCTAACTAGACAGGAATCCTACTACAGGGAAGGGAACACCAACCTACCCACAAAAACTTTGACCCAAAATTTACCCTTCCCTACAAGATGTACAGGGATAAAGATAGAGCAGAGATTAAGGGAATGTCCAACCAATTCCAGGCCCAACATGAGACCCTAGGGGAGAATAGCAACCCCTGACACTATTAACGATGCTTACTGACTGGAGCCTAGCATAGCTGTTCTCTGAGGTGCTCCACCCAGCAGACTGAAGCACCAACCAAGGACCATGCAGGGACTGGACCTAGGCCCCCTACACAGATGTAGATGATAGGTTGCTTGGTCTTGATGTGGGTTCTCTAGTAAAGGGAATGGGAGCTGTCTCTGATATGGACTGTGTTGCCTGCTTTTGATCACTTCCCTCTGACCAGGCTGCCTTGCCTGGCCACAGGGGAAGAGGATGCACTCAGTCCTGATGCAGCTTGATGTGCTGGGGTAGATTGCGGGGCGGGGGAGTGCTACCCTTTCTGGAGAAGTAGGAGAGGAGGGATAGATCGAAGAGGGAGGGAGGGTGAAAGCAGGAAGAGAGGAGGGAGGAGACTACAATTGGGATATAAAGTGAATTAATTACTTAATTTTTAAAAATAATAGATAGATAAAAAGAAAGCTGCACACCATTGCATCTCTGCTTCCTGACTGCAGATGAAGTGTGATCTTTTACCTCTGTGCCTTTCCTATCACGATGAACTGTACACACAAACTGTGAGCCAAAATAAATCCCTTATATCATTTATGCCTGAATTCTATTACAACAACAGGAAAAGTAACTCAAATATCCCATAATAGTGAAATAGCAGAAATTAAATGTGTCTGGACTGATACCAACCTAGCAACGAAGCCTGTGTCCTTTCACACTGATGTGAAACAATCCATCAGTAGATACTGTATTCATTCACATTGACACATAACTGTCCATCAATAGGTGTTGTGTTCTTTCACCATGACACATTAATAGTCCATCTATAAACAATCCATTTCTTCTGTCTCTTTTCTTCTCACTAGAGGGGACTAGAGAGTTAGCTTGTGCTTATTGTTATAAATACGAGGAAACCAAGGCCAGGAGTGATGAAATGATACACTCACAGATCTGCCTAAGTCTTTCCACCTTAACTTCTCCATCTGTCAACTGAAGGGGCTGAGAATAAATGTGTAATTTTGAATTACTTGCATAGCAGCAGAGCCTACCCACATAGGTAGAGAGAAACAGAATATGCTACCCATTTGCTCAAAGAAGGTTGTCTTTTTGATACAGTATATTCTGTTTCTATATCAGATTAGCGAGAAAGGAGGATTCCATGCGGTTAACTGCAGAGGAGAGAGTATTTTATAGTATCTCTTAGTACCCTAGATAAAGGTTTCTTCTTGGCTGAAACACAATGCAAATGTAAATATCACTGGGTAGGGCAGACCTCTACAATGCACCAGGTCCTGTCAGCTCCCGTCTGACATATGCCAACCCACTTCACTTAGGCAACTTCTTTCTGGCTGGCTGGAGATTACTTCCACCTGTCATCTTCCTCATCTTGAAGAATTCTGTGCTTTGCTTGGTTCGGTTCTTATCTCCTTAATTAAAATGTCAAATTGGTGGCTGCAAACTGTAACAGCAGGTTAGATGAGCTGGTATATTTCATTTTCTCATAGCAATTCTTAATATGTGCGGTCTATGCACACTGTGATTTTCCTCTGGTGTCCGGTAGCAACGTTTCCCCCTTCTGTATCACCACCAACCTGCCATCAGACATCCTTTAGCCAAGATGGAAGTCAGGATTTCTAAAGGGAAAGGGGAGATGAGCTAGTGGTTCACGCCAGCTCATCTTCCTTAAATTCTAAACACTGAAGGTAGAGACTGAGGAATATTCTTCCTATATACACAGCACAGTACCCAGTCAAATGTAGAATCCACATGGATAACCACAGGGGATTTACTGTAGAATGTAATATATTAGGCCACAAAACAAATTTTCACACATGCAAAATTTTGAAGTAATGTACTATATCATTTCTGATTACAGTGAAATGAAAATAGAAGTTAACATCAGAAGAAATTTTCTTCTCAATTTTTGTAAATGACCACTGGGCACTGTGTCTGTTAGTAGTTAAAGTCTAGTGCTGAGCTACCCCCACAGGCTAAGAAACTTTAGAAAATACACAAATATATGGAGAACAAACAGCATACCTTTGAGCAAGAAAGCCAAAAGGATATTCCATGTTTTAAAACAAATGAAAGTAGAAATAAACATTATTTCAACATTTATAATAAAAACACAGTACCCAAAGAAATTCATACCAATAAGTACATACATCAAAGAGGATAAAAGCTATGAAGATTTCAAATGATCCGTGATCCTGTTAGCTTCAGCCTGGGATTCAAGGATGGTTCAACATGTGCAAATCAAATCGAGACAACTATTTGAACTTCCAACCAAAAAGCTTGGCACTGGGTCCAAACAGTTGCCAACTTCAAGATATGTGTAGAAGAGTGAATGTATTTTTTTAATTTTGACCAAAACTGAAAATCCTTAAATCCATCTCCCTTGCCTGTAGCAGTATTATAACTTATAGAAAGGATGAAGCAAAATCTATGAAATACACATGTATGGATTTTGCTGTGTTATATTTACCCGAATTGAGAGATAGTCTTTCATTGGGGAAATGAGTTGGGGTTGTTTTACTGTTGGTTTCTTTGTTAGTTAGTTAGTTAGTTAGTTAGTTAGTTAGTTAGTTAGTTAGTTAGTTAGTTAGTTAGTTTTTCTGATGCCAGAACTCAAGCAACGGCCCTATGTCACTCTGGGGGGTATTTCCAAGGCCCCTTGTTATAAAGAATAAAATTCAACCCTAATCTCAGTATATGCAGAAATAGTATTTGACAGATTTTAACAGTCCTTCATGATAAAGGCTCTGAACAAGTTAGGAATAAAAGAAATATCCTTCAACATAAAGATAAGGAATGTATATAACAAACCCACAGCCAACACCATAAAGACCATGAAAATACTGAAAACATTTCTTTTAAGATAAGGAGTGAGACAAAGACATCTCCTTTCACTGTTCTTTTCAATAGGATATGAGAAGTTTAGCCAGAGCAATTAAACAAGTGAATAACAGCACACATACACAATAGGAAATAAAGAACTCAGCCATTTGGAGATGACATAGATCTACATAGTAAGATCTGAACTCCACCCACAACACAACTTGAACTTATAAGCAAATTTCAGCGAAGCAGCCAGACACAAAATCAAGATATGAAATTCGGTGGCTTTTCTACACATCAGTAACAAATGTCCTGAGGATGAAATCTTAAAAGCAATCCTAATTAAAAACTGCTGCAAAAAGAATAAAATATAAGGAAGTAATAAACCACTAGGATGAACAGTTACAAATTAACAAGTACAGAAGCATCACGAGTATAAGGAAAGAAAGCATACATGAGTATAAGGAAAGGGAGACATTGCTGATTATAGTGACTGATTCTGGAATTTAACAAAGGAAGCATGGTCATTGAGGGGGTAAGGTACAGGGCGGGGGCCAGTGGAAACATTAATAAATCTCAAAGACTGTGGGAAAAGGCTGAAGACACAGCTCAGTAGACAAGAACTTGCCTCAGTATGGAGAGGCCTTGGGTTCGAGTTCCAGCTCTAAAAATGTGAAGGAACAGAAGGAGGGAGGCCAAGAAATGGGAGGCAGGGGGAGGAATGGAATGGAGAAGGAGTGCGTGAGGAGGAGACTTGGAGCTGAAGCCCACAATTAGTGAGCAAAACTAAGAATGATACAGGGTGTCTCATGTGAAAGCAGAGAGAACTTGTCATCCATAAAGTTCCAGATTGAGAACCGCGGAACTAACTTTATTATTTTGTTTTGGGCTGCATTCACAGCCACCCAAGAGCAGAGGTTGGACATGCCTGGTATATTATGAATGATAAAACACAAAATTATACCTCTAACGTCAAGTGTAGGACAGCTACAGAGATACACCTTTCTCCATTTTATCTCCTGGGGGAAGAGATACATGCATTCTCTCCAGTTAACCCTGATTGCATGCAAATTCCTGTTCCTTTGCTCGAACCATATGATTTTGAAGACAAAAATGTTTAGATACTTTGTGTCTGGAAAGTGAGGATATCAGTGTGCCTTGCAGAGTTGTTACAAGAACTAAAATAAGGGAGAGTATATGGAGGTGACCAGCTACAGACCAGGAGCTGCCTGTGCTCACCTGCTTTCACAGATAAAGCTTGAAACACAGCCACATCATTTGCTCAGGTTTTGTCTATGGCTTCTTTCCCATTACAATTACAGAACAGAGGAGTTACAGAGGAGATCATCCAGCACGCTAATCCTAAAACACTGACCATCTGGCACTTTGTTTAAAATAGACTGAAGCAACTTAAGTTCTCAATGAGCTACGATGCATATATCTTTAAAAAAAAATCTTGTTTCAATTTGCTTAGAATTACTGGAAGAGGCTGGGTGGGAGAGGGTAGGTAGAAATAGTTGCTTGCATTGTGAAGTTTAACAATAAAATTCCCAAGCACACAACCTTCCACACAGCTTCCCCTCTGGGCTGTGGTATAATATGTGCAGTGGGCACAGAATGGGGTTGGAGTTATTGGATTTTCCTCTCTCTACCAATGCTGGTTATTAGACCTCATACCAAGCATGAAATACGTTCCCAAGACTGGAAGTTATGTAAGATGCCTTAACCCCAAGCAAAGTTCCCAGATCAAAATAGGGAAACAAGTCTAAGGGAGAAACAAGGACGTTCTCACATTACACAACCACTCAGAAGCTAATAGCTGTGGTTTAGTAAGATAATAGGTAATGGCCGGAAAACATAGAGGCCTTGTAGTTTATTGGGTGAGAGATACATAGAAACATATTCCTGTCACAGTTTGAGTTGTGACAGAAAATAAAAGCATTTCATAAAAATGGGTTTATATACCAGACACTGACACACTAAAAAATAAATACAACTTTAATATCCCTCTACATACCTCAATGCATCTTCCCTCATACTGGATAAAACACATAGAAGCTGGCACACACAGAAAATTCGTGTCCTCATTCTGTACATTCGTTCAAGATACTTTTTTATGACACCTATTTTTTAGCTGACAAAGTCAGGAAACTGAAAGGCTGTGATATGATTAGCAATGGTCATATGGTATAGAAGTTACCATCTGGGCTCAAGAGCTAACAGCATAGGCTTGGATCATGACCTGACACCAGCCGAGAAAGGGGTTGAGCTTATGTGAGCTCTTGCATCCTGCTTCCACGGAAGTGAGGACCTAAGGAGAGGGGAAACTTTAAATGTTTAATGTGGTGCCATTTTTAGTAAGTATTAGTAGTCATTATCAGCATCATCATTATATCATGAAAACTATAAGGTACAGATTTAGAGCCTTGAAAACCTGTTGTGGTAAGTAACGGATTAGATTTCATCATTGCTGAGGCATCTAAAAATTGATGCCTACTGTTACTGGGTCTGGAGGAAAGTAAAAGGAATAATTTCTACTGTGTCTTAACTATTCTAAGAGGTGGATCCATTACATAACTTAAGTATTTCATCTTTATCTTAAGCTAATAAAATTCATTTTCCACTTATTACCCTCCTTCCCCTGAAAGTACATTAAGAAGTTACTTTTCAATAAAATACTGCCCATCTTATGAATAACCACATCAGTAGAACCTAGATGATCTCCTCGTAAACTGTCTCTCATAAAACATGTGAGGGCTTCATGCTTCACATTCTGGCACACTAGTTCATGCTGATCCGATAATGGGGACTAAGGGTTTGTACTAGTCTGTCAGGTCTGACAGATTACTCTTTTTTTTTCCACATTCCTCTCCCTTGTTCCTAGAAGATAGTCCATTCAGGGTCCCAGGAGGATCTCAAGTGTCCAGGCAACTCATCCTCAAAGACGCACTCACTTCAGTATGAGTGTCCTAATAAATTCGCTCTTCAGGTAAATGAGAACACTGATGACTCTGCCTGCTTCCCAATTTCACCACAGCTGATTTCGGGGGTGGTGGGGGAGGGCTTGTCTTCCTTTACCTCATGAACTGAACAGCCAGCACCTCCACGAGATAAGCTGTGTAAAAGACTGGACTCATAATCCCTTTCTTTTCTATGAAACCACCCTACCCCAACAGGTCCTAACTGCATTAGCTTTAAGCACTGGTTTTTATGTATTTTATGACATTCAGTCACCTTGATACACGAAAGACCCAACAAAGAAAGAGAATTTCAGACCAATTTTCCTTATGAACATTGATACAAAAAATATTCAATAAAATACTTGCAAACCAAATCCAATAATACATCAACTACATCATCCACCATGAACAAGTAGGGGGTACAGCGATGGTTCAACATATGAAAATCTATCAATGTAATCTACCATATAAACAAACTGAAAGAAAAAAAAATCACATGATCATCTCACTAGATGCAGAAAAAAAACTTTGACAAAATTCCAACACCCCTTAATGATAAAAGTCTTGGAAAGATCAGGGATAAAAGGCCCAAACTATACATAATAAAAGCAATATACAGGAAGCTAATAGCCAATGTCAAATTAAATAGAGAGAAACTCAAAGCAACCCCACTAAATTCAAGGACAAGATAAGCTTGCCCATTCTCTCTATATCTCTTCAGTATAGTACTTCAAGTTCTATCTGAAGCAAAAAGACAACTAAAAGAAATCAAGGGGATACAAATTAGAAAGGAAGAAGTCAAAGTATAGCTATTTGCAGATGATATGATAGTACATATAAGTGACCCCAAAAATTCTACCAGAGAATTTCTATAGCTTATAAACAACTTAAGCAAAGGTCCTGGATACAAAATTAACTCAAAAAAGTCAGCAGCCCTCCTCGATAAAAATGACAAATGGGCTGAGAAAGAAATTAGGGAAAGAAATTATCTGTGGCTTCACAATAGCCACAAATAATAAAAAGCATCTTGGTTGTGACTCTAACCAAGCAATTCAAAGACCTGTATGACAAGAACGTAAAGTCTCTGAAAAAATAAATTGAAGATATCAGAAGATGAAAAGATCTCCCATGTTCACAGATCAATAGGATTAACATAGAAAAAAAATGGTCATTTTACCAAAAGCAATCTATAGACTCAATGCAAATCCCATCAAAATACCAACACAATTCTTCACAGATCTTGAAAGAACAATTCTCAACTTCATATGGAATAACAAAAAAAACCAAAATAGCCGAAACAATCCTATACAATAAAAGATCTTCTAGAGGTATATCCATCCCTGACTTCAAGCTGTTCTACAGAGCAATAGTAATAAAAACTGCATGGTATTGGCATAGAAACAGACTAGTTAGTCAATGGAACTGAATCAAAGACCCAGAAATAAGTCTACACATCTATGAACACTTGATTTTTGACAAAGATGCCAAAAAAACATACAATAAAAGATAGCATTGTCAATAAATACTGCTGGTCTAACTAGATGGTGACATGTAGAAAAATGCAAATAGACCCATATTTTTTACCCCGCACAAAACACAAGTCAAAGTGGATCAAAGATCTCAACATAAAACCAGATACACTAAATCTATTAAAAGAGAAAGTAGGGAAAAGCTTTGAACTCGTTGGCACAAGAGACAACTTCCTGAAGAGAATACCAACAGCTTATGCTCTAAAATCAAGAATAAATGTGATGTCATAAAACTAAATAGCTTCTGTACAGCAAAGGACAGTCAACAGAAGAAAATGGAAGTCTACAGACTGGAAAAGGATCTTCACCAATCCTACATCTGACGAAGGGCTAATATCCAGACTATATAAAGAACTCAAGAAATTAAACACCAACAAAACAAATAATCCAATTAAAAACTGGAATGCAGAGCTAAACAGAGAGTTCTCAACAGAGGAATCTTGAATGGCTGAGAAGCACTAAAAGAAATGTTCAACATCATTGGTTGTCAGGGAAGTGCAAATTAAAATGACTCTGAGATTCCATCTTACACCCATCAGAATTGTTTAAGATTAAAAACTCAAAGGACAGCACATGCTGGCAAGAATGTAGAGAAAGGGGAATACTACTCTGTACCTGGTAGGAGTGCAAACTTCTACAACCACTTTGGAAATCAATTTTCTCAGAAAAATTGGAAATAGCTCTACCTCAAGACCCAGGTGTACTAGTCCTGGGCATATTCACAAAAGATGCTCCACCATACAACAAGGACATTTGTTCAGCTATATTCATAGCAGCTTTTTTCATTTGTATCAGCAAAAAAACTGGAAGCCATTCAAATGCCCCTCAACCAAAGAATGAATAAAGAAACTGTGGTAAATTTACACAATTGAATACTACTCAGCTATTAAAAACAATGAAACCATGACATTTTCAGACAAATGGATGGATCTGGAAAAGATCATCCTGAGGGAGGTAACCCAGACCCAGAAAGAAACACATGGTATAAGTAGATATTAGCCATACAGTACAGGATAACCATACTACAATCCACAGACCCAAAAAAGCTAAGTAATAAGGCAGCCCACAGGAGGATACTTGAATCTCACTCAGAGGGAGAAATAGAATAATCAGCAGAAGCGGTTGAAGAGAGGGAATAGGGTAAGTGAGGGAACACTGAGAGAAATGAGAATGGGAATCAGATATGGGGAGAGTGCTGGAAGCCCAGAGAGCTTGCAGAGAGGAGAAACCATGGAAGCAGCATCTCTTGACTGGCTAGAGACCTGTAACAGGGCAGGCCCCTGGGAAGATATGGGGTGACTCTAGCTAAGACCCCTGGTGGCAGGGGTCATGGCACCCTCTAACCAAACAGGACTCCCGGTGGAGGGAGGGAAACACCAACCTACCACAAAAACTTCCGCCCAGAATCTACCCTGCCTACAGAATGTGCAAGGTTAAAGATAGAGCACAGATTGAGGGCATGTGCAACCAATGCCTAGCTCAACCTGATACCCAATCTGTAGGAGAGGGCCAACCCCTGATACTATTGATGATGCTCTACTGGAGCCCAAAATGGCTGTCCTCTGAGAGGCTTCACCCAGCAATAGATTGAAACAGAAACTGAGACTCAAAGCCAAACAATGGGTGAAGCATAGGGAGCCCTGTAGAAGAGTCAGGTGAGGAAAAAATAGAAGTACCTGGAGAGGACAGGAGCTCCACAAGACCAACAGTCCCAACTAACCTGGGCCTAGAGGAGCTTGCAAAGACTGAAGAACCAACCAAAGACCATGCATGGACTAGACCTAGGCTCTTTATGCACATTCAGCAAATGGACAGCTTAACCTCCACATAGGTCCCCTAGAAATGGAATTGGGGGCTGTCTCTGACACAGTCTCTGTTGCATGCTTTTTGGTCAATTCCCTCTGGCTTGCCTACGTTCTCAGGACACTGTGAAAGAGGATGTAAACAGTCTTGATTCAACTGGATGTGCTGGGGTGTATTTGGGGGGGGGGGTGCTGTAGAGGAAAATTAATTCAGAACACTGTTGTTCTGACAAGAGATGGCATCCAAAGACCTTCTAGGAGACAGAGGCAAACAGATCTGATTTCAAGGCTAGCCTGGTATAGAGCAAGTTTCAGGTAAAGAAAAGCTTACGTCCAGGCATGGTGGTACATGCTTTTAATCCCAAACAATGAAGATAAAGTTAATTTGTAGAAGGAAGCACCCTTGTTTGAAAGTGTTGTCTACTGGAGTGGCAGAAAAAGTAACAAAACAGGTGAGATTTGACAATCAGGGTATGCCCAACTCTCACAAGAAGAGAGAGGAAAGGGAAGCTACTTAAGGGGCAATACAGAGAAGAAAAGAGGCAGTTTTCCTGGGAAAGGACTAGAGAGTTTGCAGAGAGATAACAAGTTAGACATGGGTGAAGACAGAATGAACCAGAATATGAGAATGAGCCAGAAGGTTAGAATGACTGGCTGAAAGTTAGCTGAGAGAGGATTTTGACCCAGAACAGCTGAGTTGAACCAGGCAGCCCAGAGATCAGAAAGAACAAAAAAGGGTGAGCTTATTAAGCAGTAAGTCTCAGAGGCTGAAAACATTCTAGGCCGGGTTAAATTGTACGGAGGCTAGAAGCTTCCAGGACTAGGCCTAGGTTAGCAGACAGAGGCAGTAAGCCTCAGAGACAATTAAAACAGTTTAATAAAATTTCCTTTTACAGGGGGGCTCCTCTATTCTGAGGGACAGGGAAGATGGGTAGGGGGATAAGGGAAGGATGGATGGGGGGAACGAGAGGAGAGGAGGGAGGGGGCTAAGATTGAGATGTAAAGAAAATGACTAAATTTTTTTTAAAAACCTTTGAATAAAAAAAGAAGCCCACAGAGAGAGAGAGAGAGAGAGATTATTTTGCATCGTTTTGCCTCACTTCAAGACTCTCCTAGAGAAAATGGCCACAAAGAATGCTTCAAGTTTGCTGCTACTGTTTGCTGTTTGACTGGCTGCTGAAATCCAGACAGCTGAAATTGGCATTGTCACAAAGAACCCAATGACCCTAATCAGTAGGACATAGCTAAGGAGGTCTACATCCTTTGTCCCTACTAACCTGCTTTCTCTCCTAACTGGTGGGGGAGGGGTTTGGAAGGGTGGTAGAGGCATTTAAGAACCTTAAATAAAGTAGGTTATTGAAAATCTAAATCTACAGAGAAGAGCAATCACTTCTCTTCTGAGGCTGAACAGCCAGCCTTCTTCCTAGAGAAGTGAGAAGCTGGGATGTGGCAAAAGCTGCAAGAACGGCAGCTGATAGTGTGGGTAGCGGGGCAGAGCATGAAGACTCACATTGTAAATGCGAAACAATTGTTGTCAGAAGAATAAACTCAAAGCAATAAAGCAAAAATGAGATTGTGTCATAACCAAGCCATTAGCTTCCTCTAGGGTCATGGGCTAAAACAATAATTTGTGTCACATTAACCATGGGTTAATGTTTGTGTTTCTCACAAATTATCTCTTGGGATGAAGGGATGACTCAGCGATTATGAATGCTTGCTGTACTTCCAGGAAACCCAAACTTGGTTCTCAGTACCCACAATGGATAGCTCATCTGTAACTCCAACTCCAAGGGATCCCTGTTCTACCATCTATAGGCAAACACATACATGAGGAATGCATGACACACACACACACATACACACATGATAAAATGAAATAAAAACAAATTACTTATAGAATTAAAGAATGATATAATAAATTTAAGTCCTTCATTTTTGGAAAAAAAAAAAAAAACCTCAGTCTTCCCCTGTGGGTTTGCCATATGGCCCCTTTGTGGAATTGTCTTGTAAACAATATTTCCTTGATACCTTGGTTTTGTTCTCTCACCAAAAACTTTCCCAAAGACACAAATAGTTTAGCCCAAGAGGAAAACATATAGCCTTGTTGATAATAGCAGTAATAGTATTTTCATTTCTCCAACTTTGAAACTGGGTAACAGCCCTTATCATCAAATAAAAGCTTCCAATAGCAGAGAAATAAAGTGATTGAGAAACCCATAAAAAGGCAAAAGAAAAGAAATCTGGATGAAATTAAAGCAAATGTCTGCGCTATGCCTCCGTTAATCTCTTGGGCAAATATAAAAATCTAGCATATTTACTGGCTGCCTACTGACTGTAAGTCATTGCTATTGCACTGTTTCCACAGACATTGATACCTTCTTAGTTGGGACCACCCAGTAAAACACTCAAAAGGAAGCACTTACGGAGATGAAGAGGCATGATCGCATTCAGATGCTAAGCTTACAAAGTTGTAACTTTACCGGCCTATTTAGGAATACACTAAACACATAAACAAAAGAGTGCTAAAAGCCAAACATGGGTTCTCTATAGTATTTCTCTAAAGGTGGTTCAATAAAGAAAATAGGCATTTCAAATGAGCAAAGCGATGTTTCCTAGATTGCTCTTTCAGGAGATAAACAACTCGTTTTAGAAGGCACAACTAATGCCTGCCATGCAATCTCAAGGACTCCAGTTCAGATCTTCAGGACCCACATAAAGCTGGAGGCAGTAGCAGACTGTGAGATGAAAAGCAGAAATGGGAAAATCTCCATAACATCAAAGGCCAAATAGGCTGGCATATTAAAGATGAAGTCAGTAAGAGAAACCTTGACTCAGATAAGGTCAGAAGTAAGTACCCATATCTAGGGGCTGGCTTCTGGCCTCCACACATGTACCATGGTGTGCATGGCTGCATACACACACGCATGGAAGTATTTTAAGATTTAGAACCCCTGCTTGTATGTAGCGAATGGTAGCTCAATATCCAAATGGGTACACTAGTAAGGGGAACAGGGACTATTTTGGACATGAACTCAATGGCTGGCTCTTCAACCTCCCCACCCCCCAAGGGAGGAGCAGCCTTGCTAAGCCACAGAAGAGGATATTGCAGCCATTCCTGAAGAGACCTGATAAGCTAGAGTTTGATGGAAGGGGAGAAGGTTCTCCCCTATCAGTGGACTTGGAAAGGGGCAGGGAGGAGATAAGGGAGGGAAGGGGGGGATAGGGAGAGAATGTGGGAGGGGGCTACGGCTGGGATACAAAGTATATAACCTGTGATTAATATAAAATAAAAATGTTAAAAATAGATTTATTTTATTTTATGTGTATGGGTATTTCACCCACATGCATATACATATACACCACATGTATGCCTGGTACCATGGATCTCCTGGAACTGGAGTCACAGACAGTTGTAAGCTGTCATGTGGGTGCTAGGGAATTGAACCCCGGTCCTCTAGAGAAACATCCAGTGATCCTAACCACTGAGCAATCTTTCCAGCCCCCACACAACACATTTTAAGTCTCGTTAATGCAACAAGCAAAAAGATTATTCCTATAATTCTGTATTAAACTGTATCTCTAAGTATAGAAGCAATAACCCACAGTAACTAAGAACTAATCTGTAAAGGAAATGAGGTCATGAACTTTAAGCAAATACCATAAAATCATTAGATGAAAAAAATAATTTACACTCAATCTACATAGGGACTCAGGGGGTGACTATAGGGATATTATGGGAAAAGCAATTGAAACAAGTATTTCTCCTATGAAAGCTCTCTAGTTTTAGAATGGATTGTAATAGAGGTTGCTGTCCTCATCAATGAACATATACAAGGATAAGCCACTAAGATATTTCAATAATTCTCAAGCATAGCAATGGAGTTGGGCTATAGCTCAGTGATGAAGCACAAGGCCCTAGATTCAATAACCAGTAAAAGAGAGAAAGAGAGAGAGAATTTCAAGCTCATTTTACACATCTTCACAGTAGAAGTGCATGTTGAAAATAAAACCTTATTCTTTTAGTTTCCACAAGAGTTATCATAACCTAAAAAAAGAAAAAACAAACTTTTTAGAATTTGTTTGTTTGTACGTTTGTTTCAATGCAAGTCCTGTGCTGCAAACCAACCTGCAGCTGAGAAGAAAAAAAAAAAAAACTTGCGGAAACTTTGGTAAAGAGACTAATGTTCCGTGTACTTACATATGAAAACAACATTAATTATCGATGGCTGAAACAGTGGCAAAAAGATAAATATTTTGTCAGATTAGAAGCATCACGCTCTAAAACTGGGAGGATGAAGGGTATAGATATCTAATGGGAAAGAAATGGTCTAAACAATGATTAGCACATGATGGTGTAGCATGAAATTATATAATTTCAAAAGACCTACATTTGATTGTACTCTTTTCAGAACATCCTATTAAATGCATTCACTGTGCCGGGGCAAGGTGGCACACATGGCTCTGCATACACCTGGAAGTCTGAGGACAACTTGGAGGGATTCAGTTCTTTCCTTTCGCCAAATGGCTCCTGGAGACTAAAGGCACATTGTCAGGCCTGATAGTGAGTGCCTTTCTCTACGGAGCCCTGATTATTTTCTTTTACTTATCAGACTCACTAATTCCTCCAGTTGGCTGAAACAGGAGGCAGAGAACATCACTGCTTCTCCCTAATTTTACTGGGAATTCTTCTAATATGTTCTTGTTACTGTAGGAAGTGGGTGTAGTAGAGGGAGGGTGCTTCAGCGTGTACCAGCAAGGTTAGGCCGGCTTACAGGCTATAGCCACTCTT
This sequence comes from Pachyuromys duprasi, assembly GCA_028658305.1. NCBI lineage: Eukaryota > Metazoa > Chordata > Mammalia > Rodentia > Muridae > Pachyuromys > Pachyuromys duprasi. Next base: position 35,084,314 of record CM053757.1, on the reverse strand, counting down.
ATTTCCAAGATGTCCCTGCATTCCATTGCCTACTACCCCTTCTAAAGGCCCTATCACATACTGTTGCACCCTTCCTAGACTTGCAACCTGACAGGGCAGAATCGTACATAGAACACCTTAATGAAGGGCATGATTCTCCTGCTCCAATTCTTCATGTTAGAGAGATGCATCGCAGATTGTAGGACGCTGAAGAGGCAAGACGATCATACAAGGCTGGGGAGGGGTATGTACACAGAATTGCAGCCTCTATCCAGCAGTCAGTGTGGGCACTGAATCATGCCAACAACTATGTGAGCAAAGTGGGCCTTGTGGGGTCTCCAGAGTAGGCAGCACTCCTGATTAGAGCCTGCAGAAGTCCCTAGAGCAGGAGGCCAGCTCAACCATGCCTAAATCGCTTAAACCACAGAAAGTCTGAGATGGTTCGTGTTGGATTAAGTCACATTTTGAGTAATGTGCTAGGCAGCAACAAATAAATAAATGATGCCATGAATATAATTGTGATTCTTCACTAGATCAAAGGGGGAAAAAACAGAAGGTATTACTAAGATGGTCAGAAATTTTTGAAACTGCATTAGATAATGTAATTATTGATGTGAAGTCTTTCAGATGCAAAGTATTATCTGGCACAGTAAGAAAATATGCTGAAAGAGTCAAAGTAAGATGGAAAAATAGCTGCAATTCACTTTCAAGTAGTTCAACAACGAAAACCAATTTGACTGGGTACAGATGGTGTATGTTTTTATGTGGATGCACACATCAAGAGGGCCAGGCAGCTAAACACCAATTTACAAATGTCCATGGAAGGTACCTCAATGTTTGTTTTATTACTCTATAGAGATGGTGTAATCGTAAATGCCATTCTATACATATAAATTGCCAACTCTTACATTTTAAATTTTACCATGGCTGAGATCCTTAGCATATAAACAGAATTTTTAAAAACTACTATGACCCCATGAAGGTAGGAGAAGGAGTGCATCAAAATCCCAAATCCCCACCTATTGAGCTCTGCAGCCTCCACAGTGGCCAAGGACATCTGGGAATAAAGCCCCATGGTAAACATGGTTAGAAACTCACTAGAATAGACTGTTTTACGTGTCTGGCCCCCTTCCTGCGCATCAGCGATGTCATGCTCCTTAATCCTTTGCACAACTTGATCACAATGTGATTGGTTTACCTTTGGATAGATAATTAGCTTCAACTATCTGAAATTTACAGCTTCCAAAAATAAGTTAATACAGGATTAATTGGATTCTTTGAGTTGAACAGTGAAGTTCCCATTTCTCCAATTTTTTTAGTTACAGCACCTGCATAGGAATGAACTGGGAATCTTGTTAAAATGCAGATTCTGACCCATTAAGCTTAGAATGCGGCTCTAGAGTTCACATTACAATGCCCCCAGATGACTCTGAGGCTACTGATCCTAGGTCCACGTTCTAACTCAAAGCTCTCTGAGCAGCTTCTCAGCAGGCTATGATTTTAAATGGAGCTAAAAAAGGTGAGTCACATAACCATTGGTAACTTACCTGTGGCTTTAGTTCTCAAGAAGTGTGTGTGTGTGTGTGTGTGTGTGTGTGTGTGTGTGTGTGTGTGAGAGAGAGAGAGAGAGAGAGAGAGAGAGAGAGTTTAGAAGGAGAGAGAGATAAAGGGAGAGGGGGCAGGAAAGAGAGGAAAGAGAGGAAAGACAGTCACTGGAGTAAACTGGGAAGAACAATTTTTAAAAGGAGTCACCTGACTGCCACTGACAAGAGAATGGTCATATAAGAGATGGTTTATCTATACAAGTCAATGGCATCTCCTTTGCAAGACAGCCACCCATGCTCATTGCTATGATTCAGCAATTCCATACCTGCCCATCTTATTCCACAAGAAAAATTCTTGAAGGCCCACATGAAGATCCCTGCAAGAATGTTCATTGCAGCTTTATGCATAACTTTGTAAAACAATGATAGGTGACCGTGAACAGGAGAACTGGATAAGCAAATTGGAGTGCATCCATGTAATGTAAGGCTACTTGGTAGTAAAAAGGAACATACAACTGGTGTACTACATACACCAACATGGATGGCCTACAAAAGCATTACCCTCAGCAAAAGAAGACTTACCCAAAAGAGTTCATGGTTTGGGAGGTAAGTAACAATTGGCTATTTCTGGATAGGAATTCAAGATACATAAGTAGGTGCATTTATAAGAGGTCAGCAAATACCATGATTGTTGTCTGTAGAGTGCATTGCTTATTGGGTGCACCAGCACAAAGGAAAAGAGAATGCATCCAAGTGCTGAACTCTAGTAAATGACACACACAGGAGTAGAGACCCCACCACCAATGCCTGCTGCTTATTTTGAAGGGATGTCGCAGTGAGATACACTGGAATCTGCGGATGGCAAAACAGATAATGTATGCATAGTAAAGCCTTAATGATAGATCTATGTAGCAGCCAAAGTTTCTTTAGGTTTTTGTTTCTTTTCTTTTGTATGCTTATCTTTTTCCTATTAAACTGTTAGGTAAAGTGGAATCTTTATGTGGAAGATTTTAAAAAAATGAGTTATCAGTCTACCCACATGTCCGTATGTTCAAGTGCAAGAGAGGTCTGGGCAGGCAAACAGAAATTTAAGCTCTATTACCCCCTGGGAAAGTTGTTTGCAGTGAAGACATGGAGGATTTCACTTCGTAGCAGTGGGCAGGGTGGAAAGAGAAGAAGCAAGTTTATAAATGGTGATACTGTCAAAAAACAAATTACACAAGCAGAGAAAGTAATGACCCACAACAGCCAGGAGCCAGGCTGGGGTTTATGTAACAATATGTGTGCTGAAACACAACCCAAGCGTGGCTGTCTCTGCCCTTTATAATTCACACAGAAGCACTAGGCACTGCCTTGACCCTGCCCCTCAGTGCAGCCGGCTGTGTAATGCTGAGTAATACACAATTAATTCTTTTTACATTAAAAGTAATGCTCAGGCTTAGGATGTAGCAAAGCGGCAGAGTGCTCTGCCGCAGCGTGCACTCTGGCCCTGGGTTTGGTCTTCAACGCTACTTCAATGAGGAGTAATGGTACATGCCTATAATCCCAGCACTAGGGAGGTAAAGGTAAGAGCACCAGGAAGCCAAAGCCATCCTCAGTTATGCAGAAAGTCCAAGGCCAACCTGAGTGCATGAGACACAGTCTTTTTTATTTTAATTTTTATTAATTACGCTTTAATCACTTTGTATCCCCCCATAAACCCTTCCCTCCTCCTCTCCCAATCCCACCTTCCCTCCCCCTTCTCCACACATGCCCCTCCCCAAGTCCACTGATAGGGGAGGTCTTCCTCTCCTTCCTTCTGATCCTAGAGACACAGTCTTAAAAGAAAATATATATATCTTATATATATATATATTTATATATATTTTATATATATGTGTGAGATACATGTGATAATGATTGAAAAATGTTGCTTGTAACACAGAGCTGCGGGCTACTTCCACGCACAACCCATAAAACTTCTCTGGGATGCTGCCCACTAAGCTGGAATCATAGACCTACTCCACTATACCCACAATCCCCCAGACCGCTAGCCAGGCTGATTCCACTAGGATAAACAGAACCAGGATGGTCCAATCAGATTCCTTCTCCCACAAGTCCAGACCTTGCTAATGGTATCTATGGGAGACAGATAAGCTTGGAGATTGTAGAGATGCTCACTTACACCACATCAAGTGAGAAGCAATGAAAAGCTGATCTGTCGCGAGAGAATGTGGTAACAACGGAATCAACAGGGCCGGCAACATAGCTTGGTGGCAGAACACTTACTTAGCACATGCAAAGCCCTGGGTTCATTCTCAGGTGTTTTCAGGATAAGAGTCAATAAGATCCCACAGGGATAGCAAGAAATTTCTATATCTACTGTATACTTCTGGCACCTTCCATATCACACTGATAGGTCCCTCCCCATGGGTTTCAGGACACAAACTTGACATTGACTGCAAATTTTCTCACTTTCTTCAGCAAATGGAAGAATTTCTCCAAGCAGAAGTACAACTAAGACAATTATCACAGAAGAATTTTGAGAGTCCAGTTCCAGAGGTCAGGGGACATGCCGCTTGAGACTGAGATCCCCAAGAACTTCACACTGACTAGACTCTAGGCTCTTGGCAGAGTCAACTCCCTTCCTGGGAGGAATGCATGCCCTCTTTTCTGTTGTCCCTTTGCTCCAGCTCTCCCAGCTGAGGGCCAGAGACAGAAATACTAAATACTGTATAAAAGATTAAAGACTGTCTTATGCAGCAAGAGAGCCTTCAACCATCCTTTACAAGTAAGTGTTAACCCCAACCTCTTTCAAACTAGAAATACCCATGATGGCATATACTCTGTCTCATTTGAAAGCAGTCTCAACGCTCTTTCTCATTCTTCTACATCACATCAACAACAAATATCCATGAGTTCAAACACGCAGAAACCTGGGGTCTGGAGATGTGGATATCATTGTAGCTTAAGAGAAGCAGGATTGCTCCTGAATGCATCCTTTTGAACACTCACGCATAAACACCAAACTGTACCGCATGGCCTTACAGCTCCTGGCAGGGCCCCCAGCTCTCCAACTTTCTAATTTAGTACTGTTTTTGGTTTGACTGGGAATGGTCCCCATAGGCTCATGTATTTGATAACCTCCTCTCCAGCTGGAAAAAATTAGGACGTTTCATTGGAAGAAGTGTCATTATGGATGAGCTTTGAGGTTTCAAAAGCTCACCCCATTCCCAGTTAGCTTTCTCTCTGCCTCCTACTAGTCTATCAGGGCGTAAGCTCTCAGCTACTGCTCCAATGCCATGCCTACCTGGCTGCCACCATGCTCCCCGCCGTGATGATGATAGCTTCACCATCTGAAACTGAGTTGGGTCTGTGATTACATCTTAGTGGGAATCATCACAGATTAAATGCTTTCTTCTACAAGTTGCCTTCATCATGGTATCTTAGGACAGCAATAGAAAAGTAACTAAGACAGGCCCCCAAGGAATGACATTGTCAACAAAACTGTCTCTAAGAGAAGGAGATAATGTCACACAGAAACTAGAAGCAGGCCTTGATGTATGCAGGCAGAGCACCCCATGAATGATGGAGTTCTGCCAGAACTCTCTAACACTCCACTGATCTTCATAAATCCCCTCGGTGTCTATGTGCCTCATCATTTTTCAGCAAGGCTCTAAGGTAATTTATTATTAGAAAATACTTAATGGTTATTTGGAAGCAGAGGTTCTTTTCATTTCCCATTTTTCCCAACCTTATTTCACCTGACAGGTACAACATTAAATGTGTCACACATGCACATTACTTTCCAATGGGATGCATAATGACCAGAACCTAGCAAAAAAAAAAAAAAAAATAACAAAGCAGATTATTCTAAATCAAATAAAAAAGGATTAGTGAGGTTTTAAAAATTCAAATTGCAAGCTGGGCATTGTGGTGCACACCTTATAATCAATCACAGCACTCAGAGAGGCAGAGGCAGGCAGATCTCCGAGTTAGAGGCCAGAGTGGTCTGCAAAGCAAGTCCAGGGCAGCCAAGGCTACATAGGGAAACCCTGTCTCAAAAAAAAATTTAAAGAAATCTTTGTTTAAAAAATCAAATTGCAAACTCAGGACAAAGATTAGCCAGTGCATATAACTCTTGACATATGGGCAAATCAATGGGAAAGATGTGTGAGACCAAGACTGGCCCAAAAGAGGCACCCTTCATGGTGTGAGGTGAGGTACAACTTTCTTAAATGTGTAGTGTCTGAAAGCAATGAGATGTTATAGATTGTTCAACATACTATGGCAGAATACCTGGCCAGATATTGAGATGTCAATAAAAATGTAGAGCCACTTTGATATCAAAGTAAACTCTAGGAGATGAGACAATAAAACAAAAAAATTTAAAGTGTAAAATATGTATCAATAAATACATATATAACTAAAAGTGGGCCAAACTGTTCTCTAGACTTAGGGTCCTGAACTGAATTAAGAAAATGCCATCTGAGCTCATGCTTTCATTGCGCTCTACTTCTAACTTGGGGTGTATGGTACCACCCACTTCAAGTTCCTTTTGCCTTGACTTCTCTGCCATAAGAGACTGTACCTTGAACTGGTAGCTAAAAAACAAACCTCAAAGGAGAAAACAGAGGACTACAACTACACAGAAACTTCAAGACCATAAAAGCCATAAAGAGACATATTTGCTAGAGAAACAGACCAAAATACAAAGGCAAGTTCTTCGTTTCATGAAGTGTTAGAACAAGTAAGTTTTGTGAGACAAATTACCTCCCGTTCCTCTAAGACACTTAGAAAGAAAATAATTGGAAATGGCTTTTAAAACAGGGTCAGACAGACACTCAGAAGTAAAGAGATGCAATTTAAAACCATCTTAAAAACATCAAAAAGTTTGGAAACAGTGTTGATAGGAAACAGGCTTTCCTATGCAATTATTGATGGAAATATCAGTACAACCTATTAAAAGGATGGCTTCGCTGTATCTTTAACAGTTGAAATGTCACACCTCCTTTACAGGTATGCATCAGACAATCTGTCTTCATAGAAGTGCTAATATACAGATGTAGAGAAGAAATTCCAAGGCTGTGGGATTCTTTTTTAATTTAAATTTATTTATTTATTATTTATATAGCATTCTACCCACGTGTGTACCTGCTGTGAGCCACCATGTGGTTGCTGGGAATTGAACCTTTGGAAGAAGAGCCAGTGTTCTTAACCTCTGAACCATCTCTCCAGCCCCGAGCTGTGGGATTCCTAAGAGTAAAATCTAGCAACTTGAACATACATCAGTGAAGAATGAGGAAATACAGCATAGTCACAGTGCTGTAATATTAGACTAAGCTTAATTTAACATGTGCTAGTATAAACAGGCTGTTGTGATGTAATGTTACCTAACAAATGCAGTGCCAGGGTATTACAGATATTATATGTGCATACCTCCACCCCAAAGAATATGCTATCAAATAATAAACCATGGGAAGTATCAGTCATATCCAATGTAGCGAAAATCCATCTGTTTTATTAGCCAGTGGTGGTATTGCCAGTGGGAAGCAAAGTGAGGACTCCATCCCAAATGTGGTAGATGTCAAAGTTCACACCATAAGCCCTGACACTTGATACCATCAAATGATGTCAAGATGACAAAAGTAGCCAGACAACACATGCAAGAATGCAAGACATTCTTACTTCCTGTGTTTCAAACAACCAAGTGTAAAAAGAGATATATCTACAATGAAACAATAGAATTTTACAACAGGAAGCCACATTGGTCTTTAATTCCTTGAATGTAAAAAGCTGCTCTGGCAGAAATAACGCTTAGCCTCATTTTCATCCAGAGATAATTCACACAGACAGAGTGTGTCAACATTTAGAACCTTTCTCTTCTGATCCATACAAAATTTACTGCCTAGAATTATCAGCATCTGACTATATGTGAAACCCACTATTATCCTTATAGCTTGAATTAAATTCTGATGGACTTAAAACTTGAATGAGTCCCCAGCTCTTGTGAAAGCACTGTGCGTTAGATAAACAAGAAGGCTGCTGTGAACATTCCACTACTCATTGCGAAACTACTCAGAAGAATTGGGATTCCTAGGTGAACACTGGAAACTTGCAGAAAGGCCTACAAAAACTGCATCCTCCTTTTGTGTGAAGCCACTGGATGACAAAGGGCGTGATGGGAACTTCTCTGACCTCAGGAATTTAACTTTCTTTAAAAAGAAACTGCAATAGCTAGGGCAGGCTAACATATAAAAGTCAGGCCCATGCCTCATGAGGCTTTCAAGGGGAACCGACTGCCCATGTAAAACAAGACAGATCAGACATGCCAAATTCATTATCTACAGAACCGAAGTTCAGAATAAAGTCACTAGAAGCCTATTTTACTACTAAGCCTGATAAATGGGAGTTCCCTAAAAAGAGAACTCTTTGATTCTTGCTATTGAACTTCCCAGAATTTTCTGATATTCTTCTTCCAGAAAGTTCTTTCTTTGAATGTATCCTTTATGCCACTCAAATTTAATTTCTATTGTTCTTAACAACAAAATTATATATATATACATACACACACACACATATATATATCAGCTTTTTATGTACCCAATGTCCCTTACCCACTTTTCAGATAGAATGCTGACTTTGTTTGATATAACAATAGTGATAGTAAATACTCAGTTTTTCATTCTCTTTTGCAATGGAAGATGCAGCCCAGTCATAGCCAATTGGATCAGCGGAAGTCACCAGTGTAACATCCACAAAAGCACCTGAATAATGGCTGGACAGGCCAGCAAGGTGGCTCAGTGAGTAAGAATACTTATCACCAAGCTCAATGACCCAAGTTTGACTCCCAAGGTACACGTGGCAGAAAGAGAAAACTGTTGGAGCATTCCAGCACTTGCAGGAGGATCAGGAGTTCAAGGTCATCCCCAGCTACTTAGTGAGTTTCAGGTCAGCCTGAGCTACATAAGATGTCTGAAAAATAAAAATAAGCAGGAGGTAGATAAATGTCTCAGTGGTTAAAAGCACTGGCTGATCTTCTAGAGGGGTTGGATTTGATTCCCAGCACTTACATGGATGCCCACAACCCACCACGACTCCAGTTCCAGGGGATCCAGCATCTTCTATGGCCTCCACAGGTACTGCATGTGCACAGTATACATACATGTAGGCAAAATGCCCAGATACATAAATAAATCTCTAAGAAAAATAAATTTTAAAAACCAACCAGAAAAATCTAACAACAAAAGAGTGAGCACATATATACATGAGTAGTTAAAGTGATGTGCAAGCATGGGAACCTCAATTCAGATTCCAGTACCCCATCAAGACTGGGCAGAGCAATGTATACTTATAACCCCAGGACTGTGTGGGGCAGAAACAGATGGATCTCTGTGCATCAGTGGCCAGACACTTTAACCAAAACTGCAAGCTCCAAGTTCAGTGGAAGATCTTACCTCAATAATAATAATAATGATAATAATAATAATAATAGGGGGTTGGAGAGATGGCTCGGAAGTTAAGAGCATGGTCTGCTCTTCCAGACGTCCTGAGTTCAATTCTCAGCAACCACATAGTGGCTTACAACCATGTATAGTGAGATCTGGTGCCCTCTTCTGGTGTGCAGGCACACATGCAGGCAGAACACTTTATACATAAGTAATTTTTAAAAAAATAATAATAATGTGGTAACTGATGAAAACCGGGTATTGACCTCTGGCCCTGTGCATGCACAGACACATATATACATATGCACACACATGCATATCACACACACAAACACATACTATAAAGAATGCCCAGAAGGACATGACATGCTTCATAATGTGACATGTGAAACATGTAAAGAAAGTGTCACACAGTTTCTTTTGAATTGCTCTGAAAAGGTGTTCTAGCTTCATTTCTGTTTTTGTGGTAAAATACCCTGACAGAAACAACTTACAGGGGAGACATAATTTGCTTCAGCTCACAGTTCTACGTAAAAGGAAATCAGGGCAGAAACTGCAAACAGCTTATCATATCACATCCAGTCAAGAACAGAGAGAGCATTTTACATCTTCAGCTGCTGGCTTGCTTGGTCAGCTCAATTTCTCTACTCTTTAAACACTTCAGGGTCCCCTGGCTAGAGAATGGTGCTGCCCAGTGCAGAAAATTCCTCATTGAAACTCTCTTCCCAGGTGACTCAAGGTTGTGTCAACTTGACAAAGCTAACCATCAGACTGGACTATTTTTAAGATTCCAGCCAAGAATGAGTAATCGAAATATAATCACAAGGAACCAATTTAGATCCAAACACAGAAACACTCTTTTAAAATGTATGTACGAGCCAGATGTGGTAGCAGATGCCTTCAGTCTGAGCACTCCGGAGGCAGAGACAGGAGGATCTCTGTGAGTATGAGGCCAGCCTGGTCTACAGAGGGAGTTCCTGGGAAGCCAGGACTACGTGGAAAGACCTACCTTGTATCAAAAAACAAAGAAACAAAAAGAGTATGTATGGGGTAAGGGGACTCTACACCCACAATGGACTGGATCTTGAAACGGTCGGGATGAAGTGACAGTGAATGGGCATAAAGCGCTCAGCTCAGTTAATAGTATTTCATGGCAAAAGGATTTCTCAATTCTGACAAATGTAGTATAGCCACGAATGACATTTGCATTGAGGAAAAAGGGTACGAACCATGCTGGAACATTTCGTGCTGCCTCTAGAACCACTCCATAAATCTAAGACTGTTTCAAAATAAAAACAAGATGAGCTGAAGCCATGCTTTTTTGAGAATGTTAGTGGTAAGAGGACAAACGTCAAAATTACCACTAGAGTATTTCATGGAGAGACATATATACATATGTGTGCATGTGTGTGTGTGTGTGTGTATGTGTGTGTGCATGCACTTGCATGGGTGGAGAAAGAGCCAAAGAGAGGAGGGGGGAAGGGACACAGTTCAATAGGGTCAGGTGCTAACAACAGATGAATCCAGGTAAGATGCACCGAAAAGAAGATGAGAACTAAAACATAGGTCACGTTTTACAGGCTTGGGGTACAGTCCTGGACCAGACTGCCCTCACCCCAGAAACTCACCACAGGTTTTGGGCTTCCCAGGCCAGGCACACTTTTAGCTAATTGCCTATAAACTTACAGGTTCCCACTGTCATTTCTGATAACTTCCCAATACAGCTACTGGACCCTCACGCCCCTCCCTCTGCTGCTGGTGGGTGACCCAGGGGGCATCCCATCAATGTGTGCCTTCATTGTATCTGTGCTGTTCCTTTACAGCACCCGAACACGAGAAGCTCCTCTTCATGTCTTCATGGCCAGGTTTGGATCACGAAAAGCACTGTTTTTCAAACCTGATAACAGCACAATCACATTATGTAGATCATTTGAGGGTGGACAGATGTTAAGAGTATGATCTAGACAGTGATGGAGACACTTTTATTAACTTTGATGAGAAAACAACTTTTAAAATGTTATTCTCGGTATACCTTGTTTTTTTTTTCCTCTCTCTCTCAAATGATCTTTGCATTCTGTATTCTCTCTATTCTCTCTCTCTCTCTCTCTCTGAATACATATATGACTCTGAGAAAATGGAATTGTCTAAATACCAGCCGCTGAGCTGTGCACACCACCTGACCCGCTGTTTCTATCCACCTTCCAATCACCACACCCCCATGCTATGGATGAGGAGACCGAGCCCAGGGAACAAACTACTGTGAAGTCATCAGTTACCTTGCAGTGAGGCCGCTGGGGGTGGGGGGGCAAGCACTGTTTTCCGCTGTCATATAGAGATACTAGCTTCTGACTGTTGCATATGCATATCCTGGTGAGAGAAAATGTAGACAAGGTCCAAGAAACTGAAATGGGGGCCCATACAGATGCTTACAAAAAAAAAATGGCTGTTAGAGAAGGGTTGGGGAAGACAATGGAGAAAAGTAGAAGAAGGTGCTGATGAGGGTGAAAGCATAACAGGGAAGGAGATAAATGGGGAGCAGGAAAGATTCAACCAAAATGCGATATGTTTCGAAAGCCCATAAGGAAACCTATTATTTGGCAGTCTAACTTTAAGTTAAAAAGAAAAGAAGAAGATAGTGGTGGAGCTGGGCTATTCCCTCCCTTCAAACACATATCCTATTATTCTCCCAGCCCAGTGCCCCTGTCCTTTATTGTGTGGGGAGGGAAAAGCACCGTCTGAGACACAGAGTCATATATCAAGGAGAGCTGCCAAATATTTCCCCCAGATGACCACCAGACACTGTAAGAGGCGGTGATAAGCCACAGAGGCCTTAGAACTGTCTCTGAACCATCAGGTGGTATGTTAAGTGGGGTGGTACGTTGCTTTGTGGAAAAAAGTCTGCCAGGTCACCTTAAAAGAATTCCCCAGGAAATCTAGTAGTTCTAGCATCCCCATAAAACCTGCTCATGCAAATTAACTTTCATCAATATAAGATTTCTTAGCTTCCCTAAAGGATGGCTTGGGAACATCAACAGCCCAAGGTGACTTAGGGCTACACAACGACTTGTGGTTTAAAACTTCGAGAAGGAAAAGACTAAGTCAGCCCAACAGAACCGAAAGAGCCCAGTTCCACAGAGAATCTCCCAGCTCTTGGTGGAGCAGGGGATGATGGATTGGGCCCTCCAAGGCTACCCATGATTAAAGCCAGAACGTCAATCAGACAGTGAACCAAGAGTGTGAAGCAAGAAGTTGGATGTTGCTGTCAGTTTGCTGGAGGGTACCACAGGGTGTCAGACTGTTGTAGAGAGTGAAGAACAACAAGAGAATGCTGGAGAGATGGCCAATGAGTCTTTTAATCAGGTCCAAGGACACCCAGGAAAAAGTCCTAGATACTTGATAACGTAGTGATGAACTTGCAGCAAATTATTTCCTCACTTTTCAGAGGATGAGGATGGCTGTCCACATAAAGCCTTATCTGAGCCCCCAGATTCTTTGTGGTCAGAACTTGGGGACAGTGCAGCAGATGAGGAAGTGTGGCTATAGAAGACACGGGACCCCTGGGATATCTTCTCACAAGCTGAACAGAAACAGGTGTTGGGATCTCTGACCTGTGAACCCCACACATCCATGGAGGGATGTGAGAAAGTCACTGTCAGAATTCCAGAGAATAACCAGGCAGTTCCCTGGTCGAGTCCTTTACAATTTATCGTGGAAGACAACCCTGTAAGTCCCCAGATTCTAAGGAAGCTGAAAACCCCAGAGGGAAAGTAGGTCTAATGTTTCTACATCTAAGTTCTGGGGGCTCTATGAAAGTGCTCCGGTGTACATTGGGGATGAATGAGATATCCCCCATAGTCTCATGCATTGTAATATGTGTCCCCAGTTGGTGATGCTATTTGGGTAAGTTTAGGCGGTATGGCCTTGAAGGAGGAAGTACGTCTATGTTGGCAGTTTGTGATCTTTACTTCATTCATGTGGTTTAAGATACAAGCTCTCAGCTTGCCACTCCAGTTGCCACCCTTGCTGCCCCTGCCATGGTGAGCTCTAACCCTCTGCAACCATAAGCACCAATGGACATTTCCATAAATTGCCATAATTATCAGACCATTAGGGAATGAAGTAATATGGAGCACAACAGGCTTGGTTGCAGGGGACAAAGATAAATATCATGCAGGCTCCCAGGAAAGGAGCTTTGCTTCCGAGGGTTTCAAGCAACAACTAACATTTATGGGGGACTTCTGCTAAGGCAGAGCTATATATTGCATCGCAAGTGTGTTTTCTCACTTGTTTCTCAAAAGTGATTGAGGTGACACTATCAAAAGCCCTCAGGTAAAGCCAAGCAAGCTGAAGCACAAGAGAAGTCAAATAACTGACTTCACGGTCATGCAGCTGGTCATTGGTAAATAAGAATTAAACAGAGATTTCTGTCACTGTGCTATTTTGGGGTCCTCTTTTTTTATTTATTTACTAGTGTTTTTATTTGTCTACATGTATAGTTGATTGAACCTGTTTATCCATTTTCTTTGCCAGCAGCTTGGGCATCTCCATCCTTTGTGTTCCTGGGCTTTGTGCTTTGAAAAAAACTGCCTTGTTAAGTCACTTGCTAAGGAGCTCCAGAAGGGCTACCCTGGCCAAGGAACCATGAATCCTCAGTCTCTCAGAGACCGCAGCTTGTAGCTGGGAACATCATGACAGAGTTGGTCTTGCATAGCCTTGTAGCATAGGACTAGATGGTTGAACTTGTCCTGAACTTAGCCTTTGGACCACTTCTTTGAGGCCTTGCTCCCAGCCTTGTTTCCTGGGTCTTTGTCTTTCTTGACCAACTTTATGGCATCTTTCTTCTCGTTGTCATGCTTGGGTGGCATGGCCAACCTCGGAGAGCAACAACAGCCACTGCAACCTCACTGAAGATGTCAGACAAAGAGGCAGGGTCTTCTCAAGGTTCCCTCTGATGATAAGCCTGAGGAGATGACTCAGTTGGTAAAGTGCTTGCTGTATAAGCATGAGAGCGTGAGTTAGATCCCCAGCACCCATGTCCAAAGTATTAACAAGCCAGGCATATTGGTATGTGCTTGTAATCCCACAGATGAAGAAGTAGAATCAACAAGAAAATCCCTAGGATATGTTGGCCAGTCAGCCAGCCTAGCCTAATAGGCAAGCCTAGGTCCCACTGAGAGACCCTGCCTCAAACAAACAAACAAACAAAACAAAACAAACGAACAAACAAGGTAAACAGCTCCTAGCACATCTAGGCATGCTCACACATGTATGTGTATCTACTGACACATTTGCACCTACATACACAATGAACAAAAAAGATTGACAGTGATAAAAGGGTTTTGTCCCAGCACATAGCAGACAGTTTGTAGAGTTTATCTAGGGTGTCCCAGGTACAGACAAAATCCTTAGAATTGAGAGCCAAAGGCTTATCGAAATCTCTAACAGCAGTTGTTTTCTGAGTTGTGGGGGCCACATCTGCCGGGCAGTTTACTCTGCCATCTGTTAAAATGAAGAGAATATTAAATATGGACCTCTTACAGCTCAGGCAGGCTTTGTGAGGCTTAAGGATCTGGTGTCTAAAACAAAACAAAACAAAACCACCTTCTATCATTACGTCATGAAGAGCACAGCAACCCTCTTATACATCTCAGACACCCAGGGCTAAGAAAGAAACAGAGGCCAATCAGGAAGCTTCATCCAGACTCTGCCCTGTGAGGATGGGGATCTAAGAGAGGAAAAGTGGGGCTCAGTCAGGCAAGAAAGCTGGGAACTGCTCACAAAGATGACGGAGAGATGCTGACCAAACACAGGAGATAAATGAGTGCTCTTTTTTACATAGAAAATGGGAACAGTTTGTCCCCTGAAGCAGCGTGTTTGCTTTGAAGAGACCATGAAAGTCAGCAGGTTTTTTTTATGTTTTTGGTTTTTGTTGATGTTGTTGTTTGTTTTGGTTTTGGTTTTTTTTTTCTACCTTGCCTATAAGAAAACTTGGTTAAATTTTATGTTCGATTTGAGCCTATCTCCTCAGATTTGATTTGATTTCTTACAATAACACTGTCACCCACTCAAAGTGAGACAGCTGTGCCCTGCTGTGATCTGACTTCACATGCTTTTTGGCAATAGAGTTTACCGCATTGATTACGATGCAAAGATGATGGAGGAGGGAATGTAACCTTAGAAAACACATGCTAGAATAGGAGGAACCTTTCCGTACCAG
This sequence comes from Pachyuromys duprasi, assembly GCA_028658305.1. Lineage (NCBI taxonomy): Eukaryota > Metazoa > Chordata > Mammalia > Rodentia > Muridae > Pachyuromys > Pachyuromys duprasi. The sequence goes on along the minus strand of CM053757.1, from coordinate 35,069,147 downwards.
GATTTTCTCAGACACAATTCAACCCCAGAAAACAGGCCTGAAGAGAAAATAAATAGCCTCATTTTTGTTCCTTTGTGTGGAGGTGAGGACTGAGGCACGAGTTATTGTTAGAGAGGGTTTCATATAGTTGAGGCTGGACTCAAACTCACTATGTAGCTGAGAATGACCTTGAACTCCTGATCCTCCTGCCCCTACTGCCAGAGTCCTAGGATTGTGGGCATGCAACAGCACACTCAGATGATGCAATGCTGGGAATCAGTGCTAGGCCAACTTTCTATCAGCTAAGCCATACATCCTCAGCCCTACCACAGCTTTATTCTCCTATGTGTAAATGCTTAAAACTTTTTAACTTACAATGTTCATAACACAGAAATAATCTCATAGCATATAAGTGGATGGTGAGCACACAGTTCTCTTTGCCTGTACATTTGAAATAATTCTCAAAGCAAACCCAAGTTGCAGAGACCTTTTAGATGAGAGTAATCAACCATGGGGACAAACAAACTAAATAAAAATCCTTCCTATCCGCAGAGCAGTCCCTGCTTTGAACCTTCGGTCAGGCCAAATTAAGCTACAGAACAATATCCTTGCTTTCAATCTTGAGTTTGTTCAATTAACTGATATTTGTGCAGGCCTTAAGTACAGAATGGTGATCCAAGCACACATGATTCCTGCCTTCCTATAGCTGTTAAACTAATGAAAAGACAAAGAACAGACAAAGAATCAATAGCCACACATTGTGATAAATACCGGAGGATAAAAAAAATAATAATAAAATAAAAAGGAGGGTGTGTTAATAGAAACACTGTTAAAGGGATCTTGCCTAATTTAGACAGGTTCACCCCAGATATCTTCTATAAGAAAGTTCTACTTAGCTCATAACTGAAAGATAAGGAACAAAAGAACCCCAGATGGGGATGTAATATCCTCAGGCCAGACAGAGGTATAAAAGTCAGGTGACATGCATCACTGAGAAGAGGAAGGGCCAGATCATTCAGGTCCTTATGCACTAATAGGAAGCTGGCATTTTATCTAAAACAGGCATGGTATATGGTAAATTTCTAGTGCAAAGGGGTGATGTGTCCTGAAAGAACCTGAACAGGGGTCACTCTGGTTCTTGTGTGCCGAATGGCCTGGAAGTTTGTTAAAACTGGAAGCAAGGAAAGGAGTGGTAAAAGCAATCCCCAAACCTCAACGAACTGGGTTCAAAACCATTGCCTGTTTTCATTGATAGTTTTACTGCAATACTGCACGGTAGCTTGCTTACATGCTATGGCCAGCCTCATGCTATAGCACCAGGTTTCATTTCAGATGGTTCACAACTTGTCAAGGGCTCAATTTCCTGATGGTGGGAAAGCCATACATTTACTAGAAACCTTACTTCCAGTTTTGAGTTTTTATCCTTTTCTGGGCCAATGACGGGCAGTCTGACTCCCTCCTACGCTGCTGAGCAGAGCCACTGCCAGGCAGCCCCATAATCAGAAGGGAAAATGACCCATTTTCTGCAGTAGAAGGAGTTGATAAGCTATGATGTTCAGAAGATGATATACCTTAATATCATATATCAGAAATGCATTTATCAACTAACTGCAGGTTTTATTAGTATAAAACCCTCATATGTCAGGGCCAACCATGAGTGTCACAAGGAAGTCTTTGGATTGAAAATCTAAAACTATTATTTGGTCCTTTTCAAAAAAATAAAAATGTATACCGACCCCTGAGTTAAAATGTCACATTAGCCAAGGTGATGATGGCTAATTAGTATTTATCTAACTAAAATTATTGAGAACTTGTTATGTTCCTGGGAGAACATGATGGTAGCACAGGATCTACCCCCATGAAGCTTAATCTCTTAAAATCCAGTCTCTCATACATCCTTACAGAATCCAATTATCAAAGTACCTCAAAATTTCCCTTCTAACCCTTTCAGTTTAGTTGTGTCTCCTTCATCTATAGTTTACTTCCATTTAAACCTTTTCATATGAACATGTCATATATATGCATATATATAAACATATATGATATTTGTGTCTTGGGATGATCATGGTTATGAAAATGTCTTCCAACCCTGTCCACCAACCTCTGAGATACCATTCAAGCTTGCCCATGGAGAAAAATCTTACTGTAAGAAGGGTTCATTAAGAGATGGCACAGGACCTTAAGTACTAAGATGTTGTGCATGTGTGTTATCTCTACGGGGCAGCACTAGGAGGCTCCCCATCTGTACTGACAACATTCCAGCCACAGGAGCTCGTACAAAGCCTAAGTAGTGAAAGACCCCCGCCTACGCTGACTTAGCTAAGGCAGCGCTATCTACAGAGAACCAAGCCGGAGACTGGAAAATTACTGAGAAACCCAGATGTCCAACAACAGGATATTTGTGGTTGGGCGCCTAAAACACCCTGGGTACCCAAGATAAGAACTGAGTACGTGACTCAGCTCACATCTGCCTTCCCGCCTTCCCTGTTCCGGGTACGTGACCAGGCCCACATCTGCCTTCCCGCCCTTTCTATTCCGGTGGCTTGGTTCAAACCGCCCAATTAGCTCCCTGTAACTATGCATCTCGCTTCTGTAACCACGCCTTCTGCTCCCAAATCCTATATAAACCCTCCGCCCCAGCCTGAAGGCGCGCAGGTCCTCCACAAGGCTTTGTCGCCCCGGGTACCCATGTATCAAAATAAACCTCTTGCTGTTTGCATCTGAAAAGACTGGTCTCGCTGATCCTTGGGGAGGGGTCTTCCTGACGGAAGATACCCTCCGGGGTGGTCTTTCAAGTAGTTCTCCTGCAGCTAGGGGAGAGACAATGTGAAGAAAAATGAAGAGTTCTGGGAATCTTTAAGGCTTGCTCTGAGTCTACCATCCCAAGTCTCCCTCCCACTCCCTGATTGGTACACCAATAATCCTTACTGCTTTGGCTATTGAACTTCTGCCATTTGTAAGCAAGAGAGTCCTGAAAAATACAACGACCTTCAGTTGAGGAACCAGAGAGGGGTGGAAAAGTACAGAACCAATAGTAGGAAGCCAGTGTGCAAGAATGCACTGAGTCACTCCCTAGCAAGGAGGGCTATTTAGCTGAATACAGGAAGAAACAACTGCATTCGAGTTCCCCGGCTTCCTTCTCCAGACTTCAAAGTAGAACACAGATTTGCAAATCACAGCAAACCTAGGCTTCTGTAGACAGCCTCCTCCTCGGCTCTCTGGGACAGTATCTGAGACATCAACACTGCTGAATTTTCCTAGCTACCTTCTCTCAGCCATTTGTTGTCCTCTCCCAATCCCTACTTCCTACAGACTCCACACCCTTCTCATTTGTCAATGTTGGTATAATGTTCTTTTGAAACGTATACACCTTACCCTTGTTCATTCAAATGCTGATTTCTCCCCACACACACAACACCAGCCCCACTCTCTGGTTTCAATCCGGATATTGTATTGTGATACTTATTCTAAGCATCCTGTCTCAACTCTGTGTAAACAGGCCAAAATAAAGCAACTAGACACAATGTTGAGCAGTGGAAGGAGCCAGAGAGCAGGAGATGAGTGGGAGGAGAAAGAGCAAGGAGAGCTAGGAGAGGGAGTGAGAAGGCAGAGCTGGGGGACGGATCTTAGAACTAAGTGGAGGTGGACTGGACATAATATTTCACAAAAAGAAAGTATAATGTGGGAAATCTAAATGTTAGTAAACTATGAGGGCTTGGAGGTTTAGCATGGAGTAACTATTGCCCAGCATTGTGTTCTAGGTTAATTCAATAAACCCAGTCTCTATGTGGTGATTTGTTATACAGCTGTTTAGAACTAACAGAAGCTTTACTAGATGATAATTAATAGTAAATATTAATAGTTACTTACAACATGTCACCTTTTTAAAAGAACACCATTCTCTGTTAAAAAAAATGCATCTGTTAGACAGATCTATGTGATTTTGATGCCAGTCTGATCTTCATAGTTAGTTCCAAGACAGTCAGTGGTGTATAGACAGACCTTGTCTCAAATAACAAACAAACAAACAAAAAACAAAAAATGCTGTAAAAACTTAAATTCAAAGGCACTTCATTAAGAACTACTCTTTTTCAGAAACTTACCCTTCTACATGCTAATATACTTGTTTTCTTCTTATTGTCTGCCTGGTGTGTTAGGGGTTCAATGCAAGTATATATATATATATATATATATATATATATACTACCTTATTTCATCTCTCAGATCTATGTGTTTCAATTCTATAACTTAGCAGGATTATAAAACCAGGACCAAGTTATAAATATGAATACCAACACTTACCTGCGAACAATAATTACACACATAGTGTTCTTAACTGTACTTAACAGCTTACTCCTTATTCGTGGAAGTCTTTCTTCATTATAAATAACTCATCACAGTGGTATTTGTTACTAGACGAGGGATTGCCTAAGTGAATCCAGTGGTGGCATGCATTCCTTGCTTCTCCAGGAGCAGAGATGAGCTAGTAGGAATATCCCCAGAAAACTGAAATCCAGTACATGCTGCAGCTCAGAAAACAACTTAGTCCCTAAGATCCTGTCATCTGTGGCATTTAGAGCACTGATTAGGCAGTGTGTGTTTTCTCACTCTTCACCCCTCTCACACGCTTCTACTACTTAACAGGAGGTGAGTCTCTTTGTAGCTGTAATGAAACGCTGTGGCTAATTCTGCTCATGTCTTTCCTATTGTGGCTCCCAGGATACCGGCCTGCTATTGAGTGAGTGTGGAAAAGATAAGGAGGTATGATAAAGCGAGCACTCCTTTCGACATTGTGTCTATGTCACACTGTTCTGAGACAGCCAAGCTACAGGGGAAAAGGACAGAACCTTCAGGACTCTGTGTTCTAGGGGCATTTGCAGAATGATTCGGCAACCTCTCTTCATACATGGGTCTCTTCCAAGATGGACCTTCACACAAACCACATGATCAATGAACACGTGATGCTCAGCCTCTCTCAGAGTTCTGGAAGACCGATGAGTCCGGAACTGCATTCTAATATGCAAGGCCCCTTCATATTGCAAAGGGACATTCTCTGCCTGAGGGTATTAAAGACAGAATGAATGGACTGACTCAAAAGTTTAGCACAATGTGAACAAAAGGCAAAGCTAAAGTCTTGAATTGAGATAGTCTTTAGCCAACTGTATTTAAAACAATAAATACAACTCCACACAGTTGTCCACATATAGCTGACAATCATCAGAGTAAAGGAAAAAATGTGCACATCCCTAAAAGACGACGTGGCAGTGGCAGAGAGGGTTTTATTTATTTTTTTTTCATATTTTAAGTTGAGACTCTAGGAACTTCTTAGAAGCCAATTGTCACTCAATTTCTCCGCAGTGCTCAATTATACTTGTGTAGTCCAGAGATATATATTTTAAATGTTGTTTTTCATATCATATCAGCCACTTCAATCAAAATTAACAATACGTCCCCCTTCCCCTGCCAAAAGTGGGTCAATTGTGTGCTTCTAGTTCCACAAAACTCTTTCCTTTGTGGATCTTTCAGCAAACCGAAGAAACTTCCTTGCATTCTTTAAATGTTGGTATGTAAATACAAACATGTTCTTTAGGTTTCCCCATTTCTCCTCTCCCTCCTCCTCCTTTCCCTCCTTCTCTCCCTCCTCCCCCTCTCCTTCTCCTGCTGGCTTTATACTCATGCTGAAGTTACAGCTGTGGGCTCCCACACCTAGCTCCCCTCCTTCTGTAAAGCTAAGAGCTACCTAAAATGTTTAACTAAATCCATTTTTCAACAACTATTTGTTGCAAACAAGAAAATAGCATAGTGAAATTTACTGTTAACAAGAAGAGTAAAAATAGCAATCAATCACAAAAGGTAAAGGGGAAAAAAAGATCCTAAAAATACAATTCCCTGGTACACCTTAAAGCTAGTCATAACTATGTTAAATTACTCTGCATATAAATATCAATTGCTCCAATGGGAAAATGTAAAACACACAGAGAGAAAGGCCTGGGTGTGATTGAATTATAAATCTGGTTTTATCGTTGGTAGAGTCAGGCAGTGGAGAAATGCATAACCCCCTCCCTATCCTTCCAATCTGCTTTCCATTCTTCCTGCAAAGGACAATAGCAAAGTAAAACTTTCTGCTGGTGGAAAAGAAAAACAAACTTGGCAGCAAATCAAAGAAGTGCACAGACAAAAATCAATGCAACTCATACTCGACTCAATTACTTCCCCTCTGAGGCTGAGCAGTATCCGTGAATACGCTCTTGGTATATTGATAGTTTGCTTGAACATGCTGTCGTCTGGTCCCAGAAGGATGCAGGGTTGGTTTTTAAACTATTTTGCATTAAGGATCAAGAGGAGTTGAGCAGATGGGTAAAACACTTGCCTTAGGAGCCCAATGACCTGATATGAGATCTCCAGAACCCACATAAAGCCAGATAGAGTAGCATATCTGTAATGTCAGGATTCATACAGGGCAGTGGGAGGTAGAGACAGGAGAACACTCAGAAGCTAGCACACCTGTGCACACGGCTGTAAAAAACAAGGTAGACTGTCTCCTACAAGGTGGAAGGTGAGAACCAATACCCAAGATTGTCCTCTCCCTCTCTCTCCACTCCCTTTCACACACACACACACACACAGAGAAAGAGAGAGAGAGAGAGAAAGAGAGAGACTAATAAATGAATAAACAAAACAAGATGAAGAAAAGAGGAGTTGGGAACAATGAAAGGACATTGTAGACAGTTTGCATTTAAGCCTCTATCTTGTTGACTGTGTCAGCATAGACACCACTCAGGAGAACCATTGGAAGTAAGCCTGGGGAAGGACTAGGCATGCACAGGGTTGGGAGAAGCTCTCCAGTTCATCTAAGTACCAGTAATGGTGTTTTCCAGGCACGATGACCCATTGACAGTGTTGGAACAAATGAAGGTTTTAATTTAGAAAGTTCTCGAAAACTACTTTTTCCCACTGATACCACAGTGGTAAATGTCCTAGGCAGAAAGATCAGTTAAGAGACTACTGTCATCACACAGACAGGTATTATAAGGGCCTAAAGCAAACCAGGCAGCTAGGATATAAGACACTAATGCAACAAAAGCCTGTGAGGACAGAGAGTAAGGTACCACTATTGTTTGAACAAGACAAGTTCCAAATGCCATCAAGACAGAAGATGGGAAATGACTACTGAACAGTAGCAAGTAGTCTGTGAACTGGATAACATTCATCAAATTTCCTCTATGTTCACACTACTTTCAATTAGATATCAAACAAGCAACAAATAGAAAAAAGAAGAGCAGGGTTGAAAATATAGTGGATTCTGTTATTCAACCAAACACATTGTGGTGGTTGTAAAGTATCCAACATGGCATATGTGTTTGAACACTTGGTCCCCAACTGGTGGCAATGATTAAGGAGGCTGTGGGACTTTTAGGGGACAAAGTTTTACCAGAAGTAAATATCTGTTGTATCTGTTGTATGGAGGGGAGGAAGGTTACAGTCAGACCCTATCACAATCTGAGGAATCCTAGTCACACATTCCAGTAGCCATGAACCCCACCATGCATCCTTCCGCAATGACATGTTCTTCAAGTCTGAACCAAAACAAATTCTTCCACCCTAGGTTCTTGCTTCTTTCGAGTAATTTATCATGGAAATGAGCAAAATCAACGATTAACTAATACATATAACAACCAAACTGCAGGGGGGCGGGGAGGAGCAGGAACAAAAGGAAGGGAGAGAGGCAGAGAGGGAGAGGGAGAGAGAGAATGGCTGTTTGTATTAGTCCTGGTCAGTCAGCGAGTGCCTAGAAATGCCTCTGCAGACACTTGAGCCTGGTCAGTTGCTAGGGTAGCCTGCCACCTTGTGGCGCCTGTGTCTAGGTGCAAGAATTGTGCTCTCCAAATGCCACTGTTGAAATGGGGGGAGGGGGGGGATCTCCTCCATTCCCAGTCATTTGTACTGTGTCCCTCCCTCTGGGCCAGTCTTACATTTGAGCACTGGTTGTTCATTCCCCTGACAAGGCTACTGCCTGTTTCTCGCTTGCCTTCACAGTCTGCAAATGGAGAGAAGTATATTCCTTCCAGTAAATAGTTCTAAAAATTCAACAAGAAATGCCGCTGTTCACACTTGGCCCACTTTCTCTGACACCCTGTCATAGCTAACACCAAGGAACCCAGAGCTTCCTTCTCCTTTTCCTCGTTCTTAGAAACTTCAGAGTTTTGAAGGCTGGGAAACACCTCAAATGTCTATTATTGATCAATTTTAAGACACGAAGATTCCCCACCCAGCTGAGTCTCATCTAACCCATTCAAGGCAAGGCAGAGACGCAGATTCTGACAAGGTACAGCCCCTACCCATTGTTAACTGAAGCACCAGGCACGAGGCAGTTATGAATCACTGTGCACTATTAGAGCCCAGAAACTGGCTCTCTATGCTTGTATTGTTACCAGTAGCTCTAGCGGAGAACTACGAATTCTTAAATTATAAAAGGTCAGCCTCAGAAAGTAGTTGCCCATCCTAAGTGCTTCGGGAATCAAGGAAAAAGGAGACTCACGATGAAATTATTCTAGTCACTCCTTACCATTTTATATCCTATAGAAATTGATAAAAACCTCATTTCTGCTAATGTCTCACGTTACCAGGATACCATTTTTTCCAATTACTCACAAAGAGCAGAGATTATTAACCCTATGGTTCTTATTCCAGCAGGCCTGTTCAAAAGCACAGTTCCTGCCATCCACCAAGGTTAAATAATGAATTATGAATGGCACAAGGATAATGACATTCTCCAAATGAACTTCTCTAGGCTGCAAATCGGGTTTCCTCGGAGACTGTGAGGAGCAGGGAGAGGAAGGCAAACCATTCATAGTGTGAAGGGCTGATAGACTCAATTTGGATTTACAAAGCAATGAAGAAGACCCCAAAGCCTCTCTCTTGGAACTTAACCTACACCCACTGGCTGGGCATTGGTAAGCTTCGGTGTTGGGGAGACTGAAGCTGACTGCAGTGGGAATTATCTCCAATGGAAGCCGTTGCCATATAACCTTTTCTGGATCCTCCGGACTGAGTACAAAACTCTGACCTGAGCCGTGATCTCAGAAAAAGAAAGAAGCCTAGAAGTGGCTTCACCTGTAGACTTCTACCTGTAATGAGTTCACAGTCCCTGTGGGGGCCTGACTCAGTTGAGCCGATCAGGTGTAGGTCATTGAGAAGCCAAGGAAAGCTAGAAACAGAACTCAGGCAGGGATGGCAGCCCCTCCCTCACCCATCCATCCCTCCACCCCCACCCCAAACAAGCCGGGCTAGTATCAGATGGGAGCTTGCTAAAGGTGCAGGATGCCAGATTCCACCCCGAGATTCACGACCAGGATCAGTGTTTTAACAAGAGCACCCTGGAGTGGGGGTTCCCTGGCATATGTAATTTAAGTGCTTCTAATACTGAGTAGTAGTGAAGAGCCTTATTTGCTGCACCGGATACAAACAATGAGGGAAGAGTCTCCCTTTTCAATCTCACCTTATAAAATGTCCAAGAATCATTGTAGTCTCAAATGGTGGCATGACACAGACGCTCAGAGAAAACACCCCTGCGAAAAGGCGGGACATCCTGGGTTCATCGTGGGCAGGAGGAAGGCTGGGCTCCAAGCTGAGGAGCTGCAGCCTTCAGGTAACTTGGAATTTGCTGAGCCCTATAAAACTGCGCTTTCCCACCACGTGTCATCCAGAGACTTTAGAACAAGACTTTCATTTGAGAATCCCCCTAGGCAATTGTGACAGTCTACAGTTCGGTCAGTGAAAAAAAAGAAAAAAAAAAAAAAGGAATCTTCTGTGATGTCTTCAGATCACAGATTAAAACACTCTACAGCATTGGTTCCCAGCCTTCCTAACACCGCGGCCCTTTAACATAGTTCCTCATGCGGTGGTGGCCCCTCCAACCAGGAAGTTATTTCATTGCTACCTCATAACCGTAATTTTGCTACTGATATGAATCACAATGTGCAGAGCCAATATGTAAGGGTATCTGATATGCGACCCCGAGTGGGGACTGTGGCCCACAGGTTGAGAACTGCCCTAGAGTTTAGCCTTTCTGCTGAATACTGGATTAGATAAGCCCTCTCTGCAGAAGACCTCTGGCTTACTTTAAAGGCAGCTGGTTGGTTTTCCGCCCTCTCCGCCCCCCCCCCCCAGTGGACTTTCCTAAATGAATGCACTGAGTAAATCTAAGGAAACAGCTGCCTGGGACACCTGACAGTTCACCATACTGTGAACTCAGAAGAAACGGCAATATACTTACAGAGCATTAGAAGAAAAACCTTACCTGCTATCATCATGTAGAATTAACCATCTTAATTGTCCACAACCTCTGCAGGCTGCAAGCCCATCTGATTCTCTTTTGTTTTTCCCCCTTTTCTCTCTCTCTAGATAGACAGACCGACAGACAGATAGATAAATAGACAGACAGACAGATGGATAGATAGATATGTACGTATGCATGCTACATTTTTATTTGACCAGCTAAGAGTTATTGGTACATAATGACTCAAAATGTTACATATTTATACTTTTGCTTTAGAAAATATATGTATTGATTTTCTTTTTACAAGTTCAGATGGTAACTAAATAGATCATCACATGGGACAGAAAAAAACACACCATCACACATTTCCCAACAGGCCTCAATCCGTTTCTAAGTGCTCCCTCCCCAAACCAATAAAGGATAACCAAAACCACACTACCACCTATCATGAAAATTAAGGGTTACCCCAAATTAGATGCAGATATTTCTTTTATTAAAGTAAAATAAAACAAAGATGAATAAACCAGAATATGATAAAAGAAACAGAAGGGAAAATGTCCAAGAAAAGAAAAAAGGAACAGATGTAGACACAGAGATGTATTTATTCACACACTCGGGAATCTCAGGATACAAATTCTCCTTAAATGTCAAGTACCTTGTCTGGGGAGTATGATTCAGTGGCAGAACATATGCCTAGCATGTACCAAAGCCCTGTGTTTGAACCCCAGCACCATACAAAAAAGTCAAGATCATGTGTCCCAAATTACACTTACTATAAATTACGATATACTAGCAGGTCATCTCTGAGTCAATGTTTGAACACCTCTACCAGGAAAAGCAGTTGTTTCCATGGCAACTCATACATTACGCTTCATCTCTAGAAAGTGCTCTCAATTTTAGGATTAGCTATCTATGTTCAAGATACTTCTTTATTGTTAAGCCCTACAGTAACCCCTCTTCTTCTGAAAGGTTTTGTGGTGTTTTGTTTTGTTTTGTGGTTCTTGGGTGTTTTTTTAATTAATTACACTTTATTCACTTTGTATCCTCCCATAAGTCCCCCCCTCTTCTCCTCCCAATCCCACCTCCCTCCCCCTTCTCCACACATGCCCCTCCACAAGTCCTCTGATAGGGGAGGTCTTCCTTTCCTTCCTTCTAATCCTAATCTATCAGCTCTCATCAGGAGTGGCTGCATTGTCTTCCTCTGTGGCCTGGTAAGGCTGCTCCCCCCTCAGGGAGGAGGTGATCAAAGAGCAGGCCAATGGGTTCATGTCAGAGACAGTCCCTGTTCCCATTATTATGGAACCCACTTGGATACTGAAATGCCATGGGCTACATCTGTGCAGGGGTTCAGGTTTTCTCCATGCATGGTACTTGGTTCTTACGAAAGATGTGAAAAATAGTAAGATAGGGAGAAGACAGAAGCTCCCCAAGGAGAACAACAGAACCAAAAAATCTGAGCACAGGAGTCTTTCCTGAGACTGATACTCCAACCATGCACCATGCATAGTTTTGTGGTTTTATTAATTCACCAAGCCCAGTAACACTGTTAGAATTCTCTTTGGTGGGTTGATATCCTTTTAAAGAATATCACTTGAATTTAAAAAACCCTGGTCCGGGCAAGAAGAGAGCTCAGTTGTAATTGTTGCTGGTTCTCTTCTCAGAAGAGAAAGCACTATGAGGCAAGATGATGTCTTGAGAGATGAGGACATGTTGTTTTCTTCCTGTCTGGCTTTTACCACCAGACCAGGTAGTAGAATATTCACCACCACCACGCTCATCCCTGTTCCCCTTGGAATTTTTGCTACAAAGCCAAGCACATGACATCACCAGATCTTTGATGTTCTTTGCTTTTGGTATAGAATGTTATTTTTCATGAGAAACTTAGGATAGGAATGGACAGTGGCAGGAAGAGCAGAAAGAGGGGAGTTCCTTTGAAGCCAGAAAAAAGAAAGGAAGGGAAAGCATATGACTGAAGAGTGGAAAGGTATTGAAGCTGAAGGGCTGAAGGTGCCAGGGGGTGGGGGGAGAGACAGAGACAGACAGAAAGAAAGAAAGAGGAAGAAAAGAAAGATTCAGATCTTAGAACTGCTTGGGGAAGCAGTGGGACTTGACTCTAGCTGTTGTTTATTCCATATGGATAAATATTTATGACCCAATCTGACCCAATCTTTCCATGTAAGTAGCAGATCTCTTCACCAAACTCCTCCCCATAACTGAAACTTGGTAGAGACTTCTGGGAAGGACTAATGATGAACAATCTACTTTCTGGCTACTAAAGCTTCGAAATGTTCTCAGCAAAAGGAAGGAAAGCCTCCCAAATTGAGTAAAGGGTATCTCCCTTTAGTCCATCCGTTTGTAGGTTTAGAATCTGATTAAGAGAAAATAAAATAAATACTTTGGGCTTTTTTACACTGTATTTATTGTAAAAAAAAAATCATTTCCGTTAGAACTGTGAAGTGCTGTGAAGGAACTCAAAGCCTTCTTCCCATTAGTGAAAGCTATCTAATTGGAGATAAGACTTTAATGTCATGAGGTGATAAAAAGATTTTATGACCAATATAAAACAGTGTGACCCCTGTCATGTCATTTTTATGTCGCCTTACTTTCCTGAAGAATGGAGACAATAATACTGTGACTTCTTAAAACTGCTGGTAGAATTTCACATTGCCATGTAGGTGGCTGTATTAAAATTTTTAATGCTGTGGGATTTGCAGAGGTTGTTTAAAATATGGGTCAAAAGCTTAGGTTCCAGATAAAAGCATGTATTTTTTTTAAACCCTGGCTTCTTGTGGCTCTGAGAAAGCTAGCTATCCCTTCCAACACTTCGGTTTCTTCATTCATAAAACAGAGATATTAATAGTAGCTGGTTTGTAGCACTTTGTAAGAACGGAATGATATAGCTACATAACATCCCCAGCAAAGTGCTCAGCCCATACTAAATGCTAATTAACTATTATGCACTGCGGAAATTGGGGTGGAAACATTTTGCAGAATTAAACACCTCATAGAAATGTAAGTCATTATGGTTAAGTACTTGGCATTTTGGCTGATTTGAAAAGAAATTTTCCTATTTTAAAAAATAAACATCTGGACTTAAACCATATATAATTTTAACTACCAAAGGAAAAAAAATTCAATCTGCAGATGGGGAATATTACTTATTTTGACCTAAAAATAGCTCAACATGATGATATAAACTCAGAGTTTTCATAAATATTCACTGGATGATTAAGTATAGAAAGCTAAAAGCAAAGTACTCAAAACTTCATTTATGTAGACGTCTGAATACTTTAAAATCTTTTAAATCAAATCGCTTTCCATAGTCTCCCAGGCAGTTGATACAAAGGTCTAATCGATAATTCATCCAGACAAAGAAACTCATTAATCAGCTCAGGCTATGATGCACAGCTTGTCAAGGAGCCTTGTTTTGTGTAAATGAGATAACTTAATTTAGTTCAAAGTGAATAATCCAATTCTCTATAAGTAATTCATTCCAAGATTAAGCATTATGAATGTCTACATTAAAAAGGCATCCCCTGCCTGGGTAGGAATCACTTCTGTCTCACTTGACCCTGAAGGATGGCCAATCTGGTGTTATGAGAATCCCTTTGAAGTTACCACATCCACTGGCGTCTACATAATATGCATGGATTTATATCCAGTTCATAAATTCTTTTGCCTGGTGTGTTATACATTTACTTTGGAGATGAATAGGTCCAAGCCAAATAAAGAACTTTGGAGGGAATGGGTATAGCTCAGTGGCAGAGAACTTTCGTAGCATGTATGAGGTTCTGGGAACCTCAAGGCTCTGGGTCCCATACCCAACTCAAAACAGTTTAAGAGCGTTGTGGAGGCGGGAGAGATGGCTCAGAGGTGAAGAGCATTGGATATTCTTCTAGAGGTCCTGAGTTCAGTACCCAGCAACCACATGGAGGCTCACAACCATCTATAATGAGATCTGATGCCCTCTTCTGGCTTGCAGGTGTACATGCAGACAGAACAGAATCTGCAGATGGGGAATATTACTTATTAATAATAAAATATATACATCTAAAAAAAGCTTTGGGGGAGCAGGACTATATATACTTGGATGTCTCAGACCATTCAGACAACCTCCCTTTCTCTCTTTACCCATTCGTCAGGTTGGTTACTCTCTTCCATGTGATCTAAAGAAGGCTTAGACTCCATCTCTAGGACATGCATAGATTATAAGCAAAGCAAACACCCTCTTCTATAAGGGACTTGAGCATCCTCTGATTCTAGTGTACTTGGGGATACTGAGCCATACCCTACAGATACTGAGGACCAAATGTATCACATCACTATGTGTTTTGTTCACCTCTGCTTTGAAGAAAATTGTTTTCTTAGTAAGCTTGATAGGGGGCTGGAGAGATGGCTCAGATTAACCTCTGAGCACTGATTGTTCTTCCAGAGATCCTGAGTTCAATTCTCAGCAACCACATGGTGGCTCATAACCATCTATTATGAGATCTGGTGCCCTCTTCTGGCATGCAGCCTGAACATTGGTTACATTATAAATGAGTAAATCTTAAAAAAATAAGTTTGATAGGAGTTAGCATTAGCAAAGCCTCCTAAGAAAAATACACTTTCAAGGGCAATCACTTCTGCTAATACCAACTGGGTAGTCTGGGCCAACTAGCCTGTTGCTAAAACAAAAAAAAATTTTTTGAGGATTTTATACATGAATACAATCCATTTTCAACATATCCACCCTTACTTCCTCTCCAACTTCTCTCAAATGAACCTCAAGTCTCCTTTCCAAACTCCTGTCCTCTTTTCCTATTATATTTGTTATTATTATTACTACTATCATTATCATAATTATTATCATAAATCCTACTGAGTCCAGTTAGTGTTGCCCATATGCACATGGGTGTAGAGCCGATCACCGGGGTACGGACAGCCTACCAGAAGGCTCACTCCTGAAGAAATCTGACGCTCCCTCCCTCAGCAACCTTCCACTGCTTGTAGCTCCTCACTGAGGGCGGAGGCTTTTTGAACACTTCGCCCATCAATGCTTGAATGCTGACTGTATGGATCATGTGATTGTGTGCATGTCTTGTCCAGGCAACTACAGCTGTTATGGCTCATGAGCATAGCATTCCAGCTGTGTCGAGAAGACGCTGTTTTGTCACAGTCCTCCAGGTCCCCCGGCTCTTATAATCAAGATATTATTTAACAAATCAAAGGGTTAACAAAACAATTAAAAAGTACTATGACCAGAACTAAATAAAATGCTAAACAACAAAGTCTTGCCTTGTAAGTGTTTTTCAATCTGGAAGGGAAACTGTGTTGGCTGTCTCATGGAGCTGTAAGAAAAGTAATAAAGCCTAGGAGTCCTCAATGAGAGACTTTTAACCACTGTTTAGTACAAGAAAAGACAAAAAAGTAAGTCTACCAAGATTTTAAGTAAATGTACACTTTGATCCAGCAATTCTGCTTATGGGATTTTACCACACAGTTACACTCCCAGTCCATGTATTTATATACAGGGTCAGTGAGATGTCTCCGATAGAAAGGTGCTTGTTACTAAGGCCCACAACTTGAGTTCAATCTCTGGGAACCACATGGCAGAAGGGGAAAACTTATTCCTGTGAGTTGCTCTCTGATCTGCACATGCATGTTGTGGCATGTTGCACCCACAGACAATAATTTTCTTTTAAAAAGGCACTGGGGCAGCAAGATGCCACAGGAGCTAAAGGCACCTGCTGCCGAGCCTGACAACTGGAGTTTGATTTCAAGACCCACACGGTGAAAGGAGAGAACTGACTCCCACATGTTGTCCTCTGACCTCCAGACATGTCTGTACAGTACACACACAGAAACACACAAACACAATGTAAAAACATGATATCTACATAAGAATATTAATTGCAGTATAGTTTGCAATAGCAAAGAACTGGTCTCAGTCTACCAATAGTTCAGTGATTAAGTGTTAGTAATATATATATATTAATATATATATGTAATGACACATAACAATAATAAGTAAATGAAATACATTTTTATGTGCTGACCTTAAACATAACTCTCTTTGGCTCTTATCTTTCCCTCCTCCTAGCAACTGCCGGGATTTACATATTGCACTGTTGTTTGTCCTCTCAAGCTCTAACAAAATGTTCCTTAAGCCTAAAAATAAATAGATAGATGATACATACATAAATGATGATAATAGATAGATGATAGATAGCTAGATCTCCAACATACATCATATTAGAGAATAGAACAAGATACCCAGCAATTTATACAGTGTAGCACTTTGTGAATAATAGAAAAATTATTTATACATTTTGTTTTTTATGAATTAAACTAGATACACACATTCCCCAAAAGGCAAAGGAAAGAAAGGCAGGAGGAAAGAAAGGGATAAAATAATAAAAATATTTAAGCTCTGTATTAAAATGTTTTATTTGTTCTTAACAATGTATTTAAATAACCAAAATTCTGGAAATTAAATCTATACTTTTCACTTAACAGAGACTTCAAGTGACAGAAACTCATTACAATTAATGCAAAGACACATGGGCTCTCAGTCTCCTAAATTTTATTTAGAGTGGAAAATGTCAGTAAAGACTTTCTAGCATCTCTGAAGAAAGACACATGCAGATCTGATAAACCACCCTTCCTCCGTCTTAGGCTTGAAAGCCACTTTATTGTAAAGACAAACTAGATTCACTCCTGTTTATGATTAAATCTGTTTCTCAAAGACTGGGTTATGATCCACCTGTATCCTTAACTACAAATAGTTCTGTACTGTCTGTTCCAGAAAACAACACTGCTCTTTTGTGTCAAAAGGTTATTATGACCACATTGATATGGCCACCTTGATTTGACTACCTTGTTATAACCACTTTGTTATGGCCACATTTCGACAATGTCTTTGTTTCAGGAGGTTGTTATGACTAACTTGTTACGCTTATGTTCTGCTTCCGTAACCCCATCTACTGGCCTGCCAGATCCCCCATTTGGAACCTCCCTACTCCTACACTATAGAAACCCTTATCTTCCTTATGTCCAGTGTTGATTTTGTGAACCCTGCCTTCAGGGAGAGACAGCCTACATACATGAATTTTAAAAGTTTGCTCATGATGATTTGGATCAGTGGTCTTTCTCCTTGATATTTCTGGGATTAGCAGATCTCCTCTTGGCCCAGGAGAACTGGTCTTGCTATTGGTCATTTCAGGCTTGCATCCTAGGTTTGTGTTACCAGTAACTCAGCTGATACATACTTTCTGAATTTTTAGTAAGGAGACATAATACAAATATGTATTTACTTCAGATAGGAAATCCACGAGAGATAAAAGTAATGATTCTGTCAAAGTCCAACTTTGCAAGGGGTTGCTGAGACAGGGATGATTCACATACAGCTGCATCATCCAAAAGCCAACATGGGATGGCTCTCAAACGCTGCAGGCCTATAGTCCTCTGCAAGATTTGCATGACACTTGTCCAGGCTGAGTCATCTTTCAGGAGCTTAGCTGCTCCATCTTCTTCCCATTACTTCTTTGTTGCCTCAATTACCTTAGGGAAAGATGAAACTTAGAGACTCACAGGCCCCTTCCCTAAGGTGATGTAGATTAAGCTAGCCTCTGCCTCCCCAGTGCTGGATTAAAGGTGTGAGCTACCATGCCCGACTCATCTGTCTTTTTGAAGTGGGCTTTCATTGTAATTTTCATTTGCTTTTTCCTATGTGCCATTTTCCACTGTTCAGGTCTCCAGGGAAATAAATGTAAGTTTAAATAATGGCATGCTATCTGTTTCAACACACACTAAAACCTAAAATAACCAGACTCCAGACAGAACCCAGAACATTTATCTTGTAGACTCCATCCATCCTTTAGTGAGAACGGAAAACTCCACAGTGAACTGAAGTGTAAGATGGATTTAAAATTGAAATATGGAGTCAGAGAGATGGCTCAGTAGTTGAGAGAGTCTCCTGTTACGGAGACTTCGGGTTTGGTTCCCACCAAGCATGTGGTGGCTAACAACCGTGTGTAACTCCAGTTGCAGAGGATCTGACATCCTCTTATGACCTCTGTGAGTATACAGGAAAACTCTCATGTAGAAAATAGAGTGAAATAGAGTAAGTAATTCTAAGATATAGAAATATAAAAATAATAATAATAATAACTCCTAGGACCTAGAAAGAAGGTTTGGCAGTTAAAATCATTTGTTGCTGTTGCACAGGACCTATGTAGTGAGTTTCTAGTACCTGTGTGACAGCTCACAATTGGCTGTAAATCCAGTTCCAACATCTTCCTCTAGCACCAAGCAGAGGCATGATGCACCTACACATAGTTAGGTGAAACATTAATACATATAAAATTAAAACAAATATATCTTCACAAAAATAACTTCTAGTATATATTTTAGAGATAACAAACTCTCAGTACTCCATATATCTGGTGCTTTGCAAGTATTATTCATGTCCAAAATAGCAGGCGGCCCTCTTCTAAGATTTTCCTTTATTTGGAAGCTCAGTGGGGTAGTTTATACCAGAGGCAAAAAAGAGAGTCAAAAAAGAACTGGTGCAGAAGGTAGGAATGTTCTATGAGCAGGTGAAGAAGCCTGAATCAGAAAGAGTTTATGGTGAGTAGCTCCTTCCCAGGTGTCTTGTCTCAACATGGCTGCCTCCTTGTGAGGAGTAGTAGCTTCAGTCATGGAACCACTCCTGCCCCATGTGTCTCCTTACCTCGAAGCCCCAGGTCTTCTCCACACTCCTGCTGGGCACAGTTCCAGACAAGAAACCCTACAAAGAGGTGTGCTCACATCTCTCTGGCCCCCACCCCGCCACACCTGGTGTTGACACAGTGGGCCAAGAAAGAATGAGACTAGAGTGGGCACAGGACCCAAAGAAAACAAAGGCTCAGGAAAGAATGAAAAGATGACCATGGTGAGGATGAACATGGCTGCATGAGCTCTCCAAGCCAACATCTCAGATTGGACCCATCTGACGACTGTTCCAGAGCTCTGGTGGATCATTATGACACATGCATGTCGCTGTCCCTTCTGGGGTTCATCAAATCAGCATCTCTGAGGATCAGGACCAGACATGTGCTTCCCATATCATCCTAGTATTCTTAAAAATATTCTTAAAAGAATCAGATGAGTGAACATGAAGTCAGATTCTGAGATAGACCTTCAACTTCCAGGTCCAACTTTCCCATTCTCCAAGTACAGCAGCTGCACCCCTACCCTCAGGGAAGCCACACAACTCCTATCAACAGTCATCAATAAACTTACAGTCATCAATAAACTCCAGGCAGCTGCTCATCACAGAACCCTACACAAGGTGTCATACTGACAGCCTATGGACATTACTCCATCCATGACTTACTTACTTGGAGAGCATCATTACCCTTCCACATATCCATTGGAGATGATGAAACTGAGACAAAGAAAAAGAAGCAGCTGGCCTAAGGCCACTCAGTTGGGCAATGGGCTCTTCAGGACTTAGGCCAGCTTGACTCCAAGTTCTATGTCCTATCCATCTGCTGACACGCAGCAAACATTTGTGACAGCGGGCTTACAAAGGCTAATGGTGGCTGGACCAGTACTTGATGTTGAGTCTTTGGCTAATTAAAGGAACTTCATTCACTCTGGAAACCCCAGGGAATTGTGGTGAAGCAAGACTCTACTGTCTTTTCTTATCATTTTGATCCCCAACCCAGAAGATTTCTGCAACTTTTGCAGTCTCCTTCAGGCATTTCCTCTTGTCTCAGGGAATAAGTTGCCTGAGATTAAATCTGGGAGGAGATTGAAAACCAAAACTCAGAAGAACAGATTAAAGGGATAAGGAAGCATCATGAATCAGAAGGCAAAAAAAAAAAAAAAAAAAAAAAAAAAAAAAACCAACAACAAACAAAAAAACCATAGGATGATGTTGATCCTGTAGAAGAGAGATATTACTCATCTCTGAGGGAGGAGAGAGGTGAAATGGGAGGCAGAGAGCAGATCAACTGTGATACAGAAGTCAGAAACAGAGAGAAGAGACAGAATCAAGACAAGGCCAGGCGGGAGGATGGCCAGCCAAGAGACGTTTCAGCAGAGTGAAAGCCGTCCATCTCCTCTTGCTCTAGCATTAGCATGGTGTGTATATGTGTACATGTGTGTTCACATACATGTGAAAACCAAAAGTCATCCTCTGGGGTTTTCTGCTGTTGTTATCTATCCTGACATTTTGTTTTGCTTTGCTTGTGGTGAAAGGATTTCTCACCGAAGAGCTCACCAACGTGACAAGTCTTTGGGGCAGAAAAGCCTAGGATCCACTTGTGCCTCCTCCACCTGCCCCTCCCCAAAGCCCCACTCCCTCCCCCCCTCCCTGAGCACTGAAATCACAAATGCTTGTTGACTTGCCCAGCTGGGGAGTGACTACTGGGGATGGAGGACGGAACTCAACTCCACATGCTTACAGGCAAATGCTTTACCAATGGCACCATCTCCCGGGCCTCCTTCTCCTTTTTGTTAAGTCTCTCAAGGTATAATTTTCAAAAGCAAAGGAGACTAAGTTTGCATCAGAATTCAAATTTTATCATCCCTTACCTGTACCCAAGTCTATGCCTCATTTGGAGATAAGCAAAAGCTTGATTCTCCTCAATAAAAATGTAAGACCCAGGGTCCCCTAGATCCTCCTAGTGTCTTGCCCTTCTCTCTGGTCTCAGATATGAATGATTTATTGAATGCCCTTTCTAACCTGATTGCAGTCAGGACCACAGAAGACTCAGGAGCCTAACTGTGACCTTGTCTTGATCTCACAACAAGGTTTTTATTTAAATAAAAATGCAAAAGACATGGGGAGGTCAGTAACACATTTTGGCTAACTATACACAACGATATATTTTTGTTAACTAGACAAAATATTATGAGCTGATTGGTCCTAAATGAATTAAGTAAGACAGTTCTTAGGGGATTCTAGAGTACATCCAAAGTGTAGCCAGGTGTGTAGATAAGAAGGGTGCAACCAGAATATAGCCAAGTGAATAGATAACAAAGCATTAGTTAGAACACTATTGAATCATGGTAAACTATAAGGTCAGTTTGACCCTCTGGGAAGGGTCTGCTCGTGTCAGCTTCTAATAACTGCTTCTAAGAAGCAGAGTTGAAAAGTTTAAAATTTTGAACTTAATTTCACCCTATAAATAAAATGGAAGCTGAATACAAACATGGCTGCAGCTGCGTCAAGGAACAGGCTTCAACAGAAGTATCAGAGAAACCAGGGAGGAAGAACCAAGTTACCAAGTCATCTTGCTAAGGTAACTAAAGAGGAGTGGAAGAACCCTAAAACTCATGGTTGTGTTTCCCTTCCTGCCTTCCACAGGACAGGAATGGAATCACTAAAAGAATACCGAGATTTCTCTCTCTTTCTCTCTCGTTCTCCCCCCCCCACTCTCTCTTTCTCCCTTTCTCCTTTTTAATGGAGGTTAAAACCAGGGCCTCTCCTTCATAAGTACTCTACTACTGAGCTATACACCCATATTTCTTTGAATTTTAGTTTGAGACCATGTCTACTGAGTTTTCCTGGCTGGCCTAAAACTTGTGAACGTCCTTTCTCCTCCTTCTAAGCAGCTAAGATGACAGTCACTGCCTGCTGCCGATGGCTCTGAGGTACCTTTACAAAGCAGAAGGGGCTCAGGAGTCCCTGTGAGGTGGCACAGCACAGGAGTTTGGTGCAACTTGGCTATGGGACCGCCAGGCATTTGTCTCAACTTCTCTTTTTTCATTTGTCAAGTGAATAACATGAAACTAGCAACTACTTTAAAGGAGTAACTAAAACCATGGACTGGAAATGTCGCTCATCCATGGTGTGATACCTAGCCTCACATGCGCAAGACCCTGGTTTGATATCCACCACTACAAAAATATAATAAAATACCATGCTTGAAGGTGCTTATTGTAGGAGACATGAGGTCCTTGTGCTCACAGATAAGCACTAGGAAAACCAGGAATGTTAAGCTCACAGGGTTGTCTCTTCTAAGGGAGACCTGTTTTCTTCTCAGAAAGTTGGGAATGGAGGTGGTAATAGCCTGGCGACCTCTATCCTATCTGTATGACTGGGACTCCACCAGATCTTCCCCCAGACCTTTAAGATGTCACGTGCAGTCAATCTATAGATCCCATCTTTATGGAAGAGGTCACATGTACTTTACAAAGAGTTTCAATATAACCACATTTTAAGCTTTGTTGTACACATGGGATTGAATTCATTATCACCAAAAAATTTTTTTCACAAATTGTGCTGTGCTTAAATATGCCTGAAATACACTACCCAATGTCAGACTCAGTTTGAACCAACACCAGCTACTAAGTCGTTCAACTGGACTTCCTTCTTGTCTCTCAAAGACCAACACTCTGCGGGCTGTAATGTTTTCAGAACCCCGCATAGCTTAGAGGGGTGTCTGGATTTCTTTAAATGTTTAAATAATATTAGTGATGGTGCCTGAAAGTGTTATGATAAGCAAGCTAGGCACACAAGCATCCCACAGAAGTGATATTGGTCTGTTGGATCAAGGTGGACTCAGGATGCTTGATTTTTGCTATTGTAGATCTACAGATAGTTGCTTTCTTTCTCCACTGTGCTTCCATTACACACACACACACACACACACACACACACACACACACACACACACACACCATGACTGGAAATCAAATCAGTCTTTATCCTTCCCTTGACATAGCACAACAGGTTTGAAACTGCTTAGGCACCATGCAGCACAGAAATAGAAAGTGGAGTGTGGAGGGATTTCAATCTTCCAACTTTGTACTTTGATAAAACCGCTTACTCTCTGCTGAGCTTCTAGTGTTCTACCACAGCTAAGAATTCTTGCTGAAATTTTCCTCACCCTCCTAGGCCTACATTTCCAGCCACTTAGCCAATGACTTGTGACACATCAAAAGTATGGCTTCAGAGCAGATCAAAACTGGCCACAGAGACCCCAAAGTACCTGTTCCAAGAATATGGTTGTGGAGCCAGAAATGCCAGAAGAGAGTTCTGTTTGTGCTTCATTGTTACTTCCTAAGTGAACCCTTCTACCTAAAGTGCTAAAAACCAGAGAAAGTACCTGGACACCCAGATGGGGCCAACTGAACTGAGAATCTCATCGGCTTCCCAATTCCTCACTTTGCTTTCTGTCATAAGTACTTTAAAATTCTCCAGACTAGCAGCTTAATAGTTCTGTATTTTCTGGGATCCCTCCTGATATACAAGAGTTCTATGTACCTATACTTATACATTCTCTCTCTCTCTCTCTCTCTCTCTTTCTGTCTGTATCTGTCTCTTTCTCTCTGTCTCTGATTTTCTCTCTCTCTCCTTTTAACTGTAATAGACTTCCCTCTTACTATGTCCATTGTAGTCCATGAATTTCATTGTTGTAATCCATGAGATGAGAACTGAAAGCCAGGGGGTGTGGGCTGCTTTAGAGGTCATTGAGTTTCTGGAGTTGTTAGTTCCCTGAGAAAGGCTTCATTCTCAAAAACACCCCCACTGTTTCCACATCACAAGTTTTATGAAAAGATATATGCAGAATTTCTGAACTTTCAGCTCTTTCTTTTATTGTGCCTTGGGGACATTACAAATGTTACAACCACTTGGAGTCAGGAAGTACAGAATAAAGATTAGGGGTTTTTTTGTTTGTTTTTTCTTTTTTAATAAATGGTCTTGCTGACTTCATTCTGCCTAGGAACAGGGCCCGGAGCTCTCTTGCTCTTGTTATACGCTGGAGCCATACATGGCTCTTTGTCAGATAGTACACAACCAGTAGGCTCTTCTTGGTGGATGAGTACATATCAACTCAAAGTTATCTATCAGCCTCCTAGTTTCACCCCCAGTAACCAGCTTAAGTTTTGAATAACCATGTACAGATCCTGAAAGATAAAAGACCGGTAGATGTAAATGTGCCCGTACAGTGTCAACTTCTTTTCCAAGGACTGGATACATTACACATTCTCGGATAATAAGTCATATAAAGCAATTTTCTAGTAGCTTCTGTGATATAGTTCACTTTACATAGAGTCATATCTGGGGGGAAATCCCCTTTCACCACCTCTTTGTTTGCTAGAGTTGCATTTGTGTGAAAGCCTAGCTGAGCTGTGACAGACATCCTGCAACCAAGAGGCAAAAATCAAGTAAGTCGTAGAATCATGACAACCCAATGAAGCTAATAAACCAAACCTGGATCAGCCCTATTCTCAACCTTCTAATTACATGAAATCAATCCAGTCTTAACTAACTAGCAACTAAGTTTATATCCTCTTCTTTGCAGCTGAATACAATTTCATGAAGACAATGAATATTTACTCATCAATGAGGATCTTCCACTATATTTATATATAAGGGGTAGATTTTTTAAGTAATTTATTTATTTTTATATTAATCACAGGTTATAAACTTCTATCCCAGCTGTAGCCCCCTCCCTCATTCCCTCCCACTCTCCCCATCCCTCCATCATCTTCTCCCTGCCCCCCTCCAAGTCCACTGATAGGGGAGGACCTCTCCCCCTTCCATCTGACCCTAGCTTATCATGTCTCTTCAGGGCTGTCTGCAATGTCCTCTTCTGAGATCTAGTTAGGCTGCTCCTCCCTCGGGGGGGGGGGGCAACAAGCCAGCCATTGAGTTCATGACCCAAATAGTCTCTGTTCCCCTTACTAGGGAACCCAGTTGGACACTGAGCTACCATGGGTCACATCTGAGCAGGGGTTATACTTTCTATCCATACATGGTCCTTGGTTGGAGAAACAGTCTCATAGAAGACCCCTGTGCCCTGATCTATTTGGTCTTTGTGGAGCTCTTGACCTCACCAAGTCTTACTAACTCCCCCTTTTTTCATATGATTCCCTACACTCTGGCGATGGCTTGGTTGTGAGTCTTAATATCTGCTTTGATACATTGTTACTTAGACTCTTTCAGAGGCCCTCTGTGGTAGGCTCCTATCCTGTTCCTTGTTTTCTCCTACATTCAATGTCCATCCTGTCTGTCCATCTAAATGAGCATTAATCATACCAACCTGGGTCCTCTTTCTTGCTTATCTTCCCTAGGTGTATAGATATCAGCATGTCCATCCTATCCTATAGGTCTATATAAGTGAGTATATACCAAGTGTTTCTTTCTGCTTTTGGGATACCTCACTCAGGATGATCATTTCCAGGTCCCACCATTTACCTGCGCATTTCACGATTTCCTCTTTTTAATTGCTAAGTAGTATACCATTGTGTAAAAGTACCACAATTTCTGTATCCATTCCTCAACTGAGGGACATCTGGGTTGTTTCCAGGTTCTGGCTATTACGAATAAAGCTGCTACGAACATAATTGAGCAAATGTCCTTGTTGTGTACTTGAGCATCTTTTGGATATATGCCTAAGAGTGGTATAGCTGGGTCTTGAGGAATCACTATTCCTAATTGTCTAAGAAAGTACCAAATTTATTTCCAGAGTGGTTGTACCGCTTTGCATTCCCACCAGCAATGGAGGAGAGTTCCCCTTTCTCCACAACCTCTCCAGCATGTGTTCTCACTTGAGTTTTTGATCTTATCCATTCTGACAGGTATGAGGTGAAATCTCAGGGTCGTTTTGATTTGCATCTCCCTGATGGCTAAGGACATTGAGTATGTTTTTAAGTGTTTTTCTGCCATTCTACAGTCCTCTACAGAGAGTTCTCTTTTTAGCTCCACACCCTATTTTTTTAATTGGATTACTTGATTTGTTGCTTTTGAACTTCTTGAGTTCTTTATATATACTGGATATTAGCCCTCTGTCAGATATAGAATTGGTAAAGATCCTTTCCCAGTCTGTAGGCTATC
>CM053757.1:35009304-35042572 GCA_028658305.1 Pachyuromys duprasi | reverse complement strand
CAAGCTGAAATCTACACACCTAGGGAGGATATACAGGAAGGAGGACCCAGGTTGGTATGATCAATGCTTGTTTGGATGAACAAATGGGATGGACATTGAGTGGAGGATAAAACAAGCAACAGGACAGGAGCATGCCAAGGAGGACCTCTGGGGAGGTCAATGTAGCGATGTATCAGAGCAGATATTAAGACTCGCGAGCAAGCCTTTGCCAGAGGGCGAGAAGTAATGATAGAAATGGGGGAGGTTGTTGAGACTTGGGGAGAACAAGAGCTCCACAAAGACCAAACTGAGCAGGGCACAGGAGTCTTGTATGAGACGGTTTCTACAATCAAGGACCATGTGTGGATGTGGCCTGGAACCCCTGCTCAGATGGGGCCCATGATAGCTCGGTGTAGGACTGAAGACCCTAGTGAGGGAAACAGGGACTGCTTCAGTCATGAACTTGATGGCTGACTCTTTGACCCTCCCCCAAGCCGGGTAGTGGCAGACTGGCTAGATCCCAGGGGAGGACATGGCAGCCAGCCCTGAGGAGACAGGATGAGCTGGGGTTGGATGGAAGGGGAGAAGGTCCTCCCGTGTTGGTGGACTTGGAGGGGGCGGGGAGGAGGGAGATGAGGAAGGGAGAGGGAGGGTGGGAGGGAAGGAAGGAGGGGGGTTATGCCTGGGATGCAAAGTACCTAACCTGTGATTGATATAAAAATAAATAAATTAAAAAAAATAAAATAAAAAAATAAAAAGATCAGCATGTAGACTTGGTGTTCTTCTCTGTGTTGCTCCGTCACTCTCTCTCTCCCCAGCCCTCTCTCAGGTGGCATTCAGGTGTCACTGCTGGCCAGTGATAGTCAACTTTAAAGACACTTGAACATGAAAAGAATTTCATATCATAAAAAAAGTAGGAGCTTCAGGAGCCAGTCAAACTTGTGATGTGATTCTGTGGTATTATCTCCATCCCAAATGAAGTGTTGGGCTGCTCATGCTGCACCAAGTGTGGGTCCTGAACTCAGAAAACTGACAGAAAGGGGGAGAAACAGATACATGTAAGAGGAAAGCATCTGAGGTAGGAAAGGGACCAGAATTTGTGTTTCAAAAGAAAGGCAATAGTTTCCAGGAAAAAGACAGATTAAATGAGCTCCGGGTAAATGGAGGTCAGCTACCACCAATTGGCAGATGCTGTTTGCAAAAAGAGCTTTTGCTTTGGCTATTTCTAATTCCCTCTACTGCTGGGAGACTGAAGGGACTCCCAAGGGTGTGGCAACAAGTTCACCCTCACTGATAGTGTTCAAGTCCAGTGTGGAAGATTAAGTAGCCACAAAGCTACAAAGAGGACTAAAGCACAAGCCAGGGAAGCTGTGTCTCTAAAGCACCTTCATGTGGGAAGATAAAACGAGACTGGACCCACCACATCAGAGGAAAACGTGAGACTTTAAAAGAAAACAACAATGTCCCCAAACTTATTTTGACAATACAAGTGCCATTCCCCATGCTTAATCCTAAGAAAGGTGGCAAGTTAGAGAGTGAAGATCCCATCTTCGTCATCCCTCACAAGTGACATGCTATCAAGGACGCTCTTACTATCTTCAGTTTTGTCTGGCCTATAAAAAGAGAAGAGAGCTGATTAAGAACCAGAGAAACCCAAACTCACAGGAACTGCTGAGCTATAGCACCACCCACCCAGGCTGAGGACATGGGCCTCAGACTCCATCCTACCCAAGTCTCCTATTTTACCGGTAGCAAAACTGAAGCAATAGAACACAGAGGGCCTTTGCCAACCTGTTATGTTAAAGAGATTACAACTTGCTTTGAAAAGTATAAAATCATATTCTAAGCACATTGATCTCCCAAGGAATCCCCAGCTTAGAACTCAGAAAGTCACTTTTGTAGGGCCTTAGATTCTCCACCTAATAATGCATCATTTTTAATAAATGGTATGGTGTTGATGCAATTAGTTATTTCAATGACTTATACCAAAGCCTTTTCATTTCTTTTGCCCTAAAATCTATAAACAGAACAGATATTGAAAATCTGATTCTAGACACTCTTCATATACTCTTTTTAAAAAATTATCAAAAATTAAAAATATAATTTATTAAAAACTAACAATATAAATATATAAAATTAAAAACTGACAATACAAATGTTCACAAATTCATTGAGTATCAAAACAATACTCAATACGCAATTTCAATAACAATAAACAAATAATCAGAATATTCTGTTCAATTCACTATTTATCTTACATAATCAATACCAAGTTAAATGAAAAGGTAGATTCCAGACTCTGTAAGTAGTATATATGTGTGTATGCATGTGTACATGTGCGTGTGCAGGCAAATGCCAGTGAGTGTGTGTGTGTTCCATGTGCCTTTCTTCAAATTTTTATCCACTGTCTTCCCTCTTCTAGGTACCTGTGTAAATGGAGATATCTCAGTCATTATATCTTCTCATTGTTTCATACCGTAACCTATCTTCTCTGACCCCTCTTCTCCCTACCCATGAAATCTAGTTAAAAAATTTTTTTAAAGCGGTGAAGCATTCTGGTCTATGGGGCAAAGAAACCAAATCCCAGGAATAATATTGCAAGTATTTTATTTACTTTTCATATTGCTAACCCTTTTCTCAGTGACTCCACACGAACAATGCTTTTTTCAAAAATGAGTTACCCAGGGCCGAAACAGCTTCACGCAGAAAACACCATGACACACATCACCACCTTCTTTCCCTGTGCCATATTTCCATGAACACTACAGCTCTCCTTAGTTCTATTTTGGGCACGCCTGTAGTGTTATCTGAGCTAGGGGGTTAATGTGAGTTAAATCTCCACAGCTTTTTCTGCCTCGAATGCCAGGTCTCTCCAACCCTGTGATTAATCAGAGCACCAGCACAAGTCATTAAACCGCTGAGTAGTGTCTAATCATATGTAACAGGGCGTATAATCATCACAACAATCAGCCATGCAAGATGAATTACCTCTTGTGTCTCTGCAAACAATTGGCTCTCTTGACTCTTCCTGAAAAGACAAGGCCATGATGTGAGCAGGGGTGCTTTGTGAACTGCTGGGAGAAGCCCACCCTTTTCTGAAAAGACTGGACTGGCATGGCACTGGCAAGGGCAGTCTCTCCTTCCCCCCGATTGATGCCTGCTGCTTCTGGCCTTCAATCCAACCTCTTCATGTCAGACCTGTTCTTCGGGACTAAGGTGTGTTGTGGGCTATGGTGTTAAGCTGCTAGAATTTTAATACGTTTTTATTTAAAAACTTTTTAATCAAATATATTTTGATCTTTTTCTTTCTCTCCCCTCCCCCAACTCCTCCCATATCCTCCCCACCTCCCTGCCCACTCAACTTCATGCTCTCTCCCCACTCCTTTCAACTCTCTCTCCTTCGTTCTTTCAAAAAAAAAAAAAAGACACGGAAAACAACAACAAAAATGAAGATCAAAATGGACAAACACTCTAAAAGAAAATCAATAAAGAATAAAACAAATATATATAAAAACAAAACAAAAAGTGGGTACACACACACAAGCAAGACAGGAGATTTATTTTTGTGTTGGCCAACTGTTCCTGGGCATTGAGCCTGCCTTAGAGTATACTGGATATATCCAGTGACACTCCATTGGATAAAACTGATTTTCCCAGCAGGTATCAGTTGCAAAGAGCTTCTGGGTTAGGAGTGGGACTCCGTGTCTCTTCCCTTTCTCGGTGCTGGGATTTTGTCCAGCTTGAATCTGTATAGACCTCATGCATGCTTCGTTCAGGCTCTGTGTTTGCTCTCTTGGTCTCTGTGATTTCATATGTGCATCAGGTCTGTTGTGTCTGGAAGACTCTGTTTTCTTGGAGTCACCCACTGTCTCTTATAACCTTTCTGCCTCCTCTTCCAAATGGATCCCTGAGCTCTGAGGGGAGGGGTCTGATAAAATCCCAGTCAGGGCTCAGTGCTCTCACTCACTGCACAGTGTCCAGTTGTGGCTCTCTCTTTGCTATTTACCATCTACTGCAAGAAGAAGTTTGTCTGATGAGGGTTGAGCAATGCTCTGCACTAAAGGTATAAATGTTACATTTTTGAGTTACTTAGTAACTCAAGTCACTTGACTTTGTGAGTACACATGCATGTCTGTGAGTACTCATATATCCAGTGGCTTATATGTGTATTCAGGTGTCTGTGTACATCTATGTACATGCACATAGAAGCCAGAAGTCAACTTTGCGTGTTGTTCCTCACTGCCCACCTGCTTCTTTGAGAAGGAGTCTGTTACTGGCCTCAAACTTGCTGATGAGCTAGGCTGGCTGGCTGAACAGCCCTGGAGATCCACCGGTCCCTTCCTCCCCAGCACAGGGATTTCAAGCAAAGGCCATGATGCTTGACCTTTTTGTATGGGTCCTAAGAATCAAACTCATGTTGTTGTTCTTGAGTGATAAGCACTTTACTGATTAACCTACTCAGCAGTACCTCATTTGGGTTTTAAAGCACTTTTAATGAGATATGCCCAGATTTATCCAAAACAGCAGCTATGACTTCATATACATGCTAATAGGAAGCCTCCAGGAAGTTCTAGATGTTTTTAGCAGTACTCTCCAAGGGCAGGGTCAGTAGTGAATAATCTCGCATTGTGGCTGACTGTCATGAAGCACCAATTTCCCTCTGTTTTATACCAATGGTGGGTGTTATGTGCCTGTGCTTTATATAAAAACCACAATGCTTACTTCATAACTACATTTTGCACTGTTATAGTTTCCTGTTTGTGTTTTGAGATTAGGAAGATGTGAATCATAGGCCAACTTCATAATTTCATGAAAACTTTGGATCCTGTCCCCTGAAAAATATAGGCATAAGTACATGAACATGTTGGCAAACCATTTGCAAGGATTCTCTTCTGAACACCATCTGTGGTCTCTAAGCAAGCCTACTATAAAGACACACATAAGAGCAAGACTTCATGGTTTTATTCCTGTGACACTCTTTGAAAATATAAGGTAGGCCTGCATGGTGGCATATACCTTTCATCCCAGCACTAGGGAGGCAGAGGCAGGAAGATAGCTGTGAGTTCGAGGCCAGTCTGGTTTACAAAGCGAGTCCAGGACAGAAAAAGCTACACAGAGAAACCCTGTCTCAAAAAGCATAAATAGATAAATAAATAAATGGATAAATAAATAAATAAACAAATAAATAAATAAATAAATAAATAAGGGAAAGAAAGAGAAAAAGAAAATATAGGAGCCCAGGGGTGTTTCTAACTATAAGAAAGGAGTAACAGGGTTTGAGAGATTGCTCAGTGGTTAGGACCATAAAATATTCTTCCAGAGGACCCAGGTTCGGTTCCCAGAACCCACATGACAGTTCACAACTGCCTGTAACTTCAGTTGCAAAAGATTTTATGCCTTCTGGTTTGCATAGCCCCCAGGCACATGTGTGGTGCACACACATATATGCAGGTAAAATACCCACACATGGTAACTAATTAATTACAAGAGAGTAGTGAGTATCCATGCGTGGAGGCATGCACCCTTAATCCTAGCACTTGGGAGGAAGAGGAAGGTGATATCTGAGTTTGAGGCCAGCATAGTCTACAGAGTAAATTTCAGGACAATCAGGACTACACAGAGAAACTCTTCGGTCAGAGGGAACAAAGTAGAAGAAACTGAGAAAAAGACAGAGAGAAGAGAGAGAGAACAAACAATAGTCCTTTCTATACAAGGCAGTAACAAAGACAGAACAAACTAGGCGCAACTTGTGTATGGCATCTGTGTCCTATCAACGAATGTACTCTTGGTCTCATTTCTTTATAAACAAACCATCAGCCTCACCAGGACAATGCACAAAGCCATTTGGTGGTAATGAATACCTGTCACGCTCATGGTTTGGGTGAGGACAGTGAGAGAACTGATTCTTTTGGGGGATAAGGAAAAGAGGAGGAAGCAGAAATATTCCACTCTCTTGACATCCCTGGAGTTGTTTCATCTCTGAAGTTCACATACAAACGCCCATCCCTGCAGTTACATTACATATGGCCTCTCCCACCTTACCTTGAAGGAGAAGCACCAGAAACAATGACACCATCACCACAAACCCCACACAGGCAGCAATGATCAAGATGTTGGTCATTCCGTTGCTCTGCCAAAACACAGGCAAGGTGATTGGTCCCTCACTGCTGAATGGCATCATCTCCAGAAGGTACCTTGGGATGCATCTTACCCCAAGAATGCCTTCCAAACACCCACCATGTCATTACATTCAGTGCGTGTCCAAGTCAAAACAAGCCCAACCCAAAGCATTTAACCCATATTCCTAGATCATCCGAGTCTTAGACATCAGGTATTTTGGGCGATTGTGCTTAGAGGTCAGGAGACTAAAAAATAATAACTATGTTGTGAGCTGTGTTTTCCGCTGTCAAATCTCTTTGTTGGGCACTGCCTAGCAAAACCTTGGGCATTCTCTAGACCCGTGTACTTCTTTTCATGACTGGCTTTATTTGTTTTAGAGAAAACAAATAAAAGGTGAATTTCAATTTTTATATCAGGGTGGTTCTGAAGGGGCAGCCTGGGAGCCCAGCAAATCAAAATGTTTCCTGGAGACTTGATTTTCAGTGTTGTTCTCTCATGAGCACTGCAGTGCAGTGTCCCAGGGTGAACATATCTGGTGATATGTGATGTCACCAGGCTTCCTCACTCATTGCTCATCTCTCAGAACATGAGAGCAGAAATGAGACCCATCTCTGTCTCCTTGCAATGGTTAATCTTGCCAACTTCATTACAGTGAATGGCACCTAGGAGATTTCAGCAGCACACATTGGGTGTGTCGGCAAGAATGTTTCCAAACAAGATTAAGACAAACCTGCCCTGACTGGGGACTGAGGAACTAGATAAAACGGAAGGGAAAAAAAGGCAAGAACACAGACATTCTCTCTTCTCCTTCTCTTCCTCTTCCTCTTTACCTCTTTCTCTCCTTCCCTCCCTTCCCAATCCCCTCCCTGTTTCTCTGTCTGCTGGCTGCCATGATGTGAGCTGTTCAGCTCCACCACACCCTCTATGGATGATGAAGGGAAATACCTAAAACCCTGAGCAGAATAACTCTTTCATTCTACAAGTTGTTTCTTTTCGGCATTCTGGCAGAGCTGCAACAACAACAATAAGCTAACTGTTTTAGTTTCCTTTCCCATTACTGGAATACACATTCTGACAGATGCAGCTTAAGAGAGAAAGGGTTTACTCTGGCTCACAGTTCCAGGTTGCTGCCCACCATGGCAGGGAAGTCAAGATGGCAGAAGCTAGAAGCAGCATCACATCCACACCCAGGAAGAAGAGAACAAGGAACAAAAAGAGAACATGCTGCCACTCTGTTCCTTTTCTCCCCTTACACAGCCCAGGACTATGATAGGAAAAGATGCCACAATTGGTAGGTTTCCCCGCCCCCACCTCAGTTGATACAATCAGTATAATTCCCTGAAAGGTGTTTCCTGAGACCTATCTCACAGGTGATTCTGCCAAGATAACAATTCATATTAAGCACCATTGTAACTAAACACCACAATTAAACCAGATACAAATAAGATTTGCCAAAGTGTCAGTACCATTTTCCCTACTAATTCTGTTTTCATCTAGAAAGACACTGTTTGTTTTATTAAAACGTATGGTATTTGTATGGCTTTGTAATGAGTTTGCTATCTTTGGTTCTAAATTATGCATACTAAAAAAAAACATTTCAATGTTAAATTTTAGGAAGTTAAAGGGCATAATGCTTAGTGCACTGAGCCAGGCATTCAGGCATCTTATGAGGACATTCCTACTTCCCTTGGGCCTGCCAAACTATTTCCTTCCTCCTTTCCTGTCTTATTCTCTAGCACACAGAAGCCCAGAATCAGCCGGAAACAGATACAAAGACACAAATGTCTCCAAGGAAAGGCTGCCTTCACAGACATCTGTCATGCCTAACGTTTTTACTTCAAGCTACTTTAATGATTTTTGCAATAAACATAAATAAAAGGAAGCCTCCGAACACAAGAGCAATGGTGGAATCAAGCATTGGCACCATAGTTACATCAGTAGTGCCGAGCTTCCCACAAGAGACACATCATGATTTTCTACGTTTTTGTAAATATTTTTCTTCTTGCTTTCAAAGCACCTGTGCATGTCAAAGTAACAATCAATAGTACTTCTGCCAAGAATACAAGTTCACAAATCTTTGACCACTTCATAATAGTTGCTATGTGTTTTGACATCTAGCAATATTCTATTCTCCCAAGTGCAATCAGTGGAAAACTCTACTGGAGATTTTTTTTTTTAATCGAAGCCAAATGCTTCCAATATTTCACAGATCTTTTACCTGATTTTCTTTACTCTTCCTTGAAACAGCCATCATTGTTGTTGATGCTGGGAAGATGAAGAAAGAAAAATGTTAAACTTCCTGTGGAAGAGTTAAAAAACACCTCCTGAAATAGGTAACCAAAGCCACCTGCTAAACCAGATGACATATTTAAAATTCTGTAATACCATCTTTCTCTTTGTACAAGTGATTTATGCAGATTTCATTTGATGTGGTTCTACAGCTGCTCTCCAGCAAGAACCCATAGGAACAGAACATCTCCACTTTACACAGACCTGAAAGGTGACCCAGAGAACAAGCATTTGCCTTTGATCTTTCTTTCTTTTTCTTCTTTTTCAATTCTTACAACTTTGAAAATAAGATTTATGTTTATCTTACATGCATGTGTGAATGCCTGCATATCTGTGCACATCTGTGTCTGGATCCCATGCAGGCCAGAAGAAAGCAGCAGATCCCTTAGAAATGAAATGCCAGGCAGTTTTGAGCTGCCTAATATGGGTGCTGAGAACTAAACCTGGGTCTTCTGAGAGAACAACAAATGGCCTTAATTGACTCATCTCTCCAACCCCTAAAGCTATTTTTAAAAAATGACACCTTATTTAGTGTGTGCCCATGCATACATGCAAACCTACTTGTTTGAGTGCCCAAGTACATATGAAGGGCAGAGGACAACACATCGCTATCACTTCTTTCCTTTCATCATATTGGTCCTGAGGATCCAGCTCAGGCTATCAGGCCTGGCGGCAAGTACTTTTACCCACAAAACCATCTCAACAAACCTGGCTCAGATTTTTTTAAGAAGCCCTAGCAATGCTTTCAAGATTCTCATCCAGCCTGGAAAACAGCCTTTCAGTGAGCAAATTTTTTTTAATTAATTAATTTATTTTTATATCAATCACAGGTTAGGTACTTTGCATCCCAGGTGTAACCCCCTCCCTCATTCCCTCCCACCCTCCCACTCCCTCCCTCATCTCCCTCCTCCCCGCCCCCTCCAAGTCCACCAACAGGGGAGGACCTCCTCCCCTTCCATCCAACCCCAGCTCATCCTGTCTCCTCAGGGCTGGCTGCAATGTTCTCCCCTGGGATGGTCTAGCCAGTCTGTCACTCCCCAGCAAATATTTATTGAGAATGTATTATCAGCCATTCTGTTAGATATACTCTAGACCTCTTGGAATTTACCACAAAATGCATAAAAAAAAAAAACCAATAACAGCAACTTTTTTTTTTTTTGGTAAATGGTAAGCTCATACCCAACAATGGTACCATCTAATGGTCTCCCATCAACTGTGTCTTGGCCACCAGAATGCCACTGTGTTGTTCACACTTCTGATGCTGCTTCTATAAACCTATCGTGTCACCAACAACATGAACACACAGCAAAGGCAATTCTGTACTTGATCGCAGATGATTGCCATGAGTTTGTTCTCTGTCCTATTCCTTTTATTGTCACTTTAGAATACAGGCTCCACACTTAGAAAAATATGTTAACTGCAATACAACACCCACTGTTCCTCTCGCAGTAGACTCACACATCTTGTGCTCACCATGTCTCTTGATTGCATCATCTTTTTCCCTCATGTGGTTGATTTGATATCCTGTTTTCTTCCCCATGGTTTAGACTATGTGTATAGTGTGTGTGTGTGTGTTTGGGGAGGGGTGCCTGCATGTGTGCACACCCACACCCAC
Organism: Pachyuromys duprasi; assembly: GCA_028658305.1. Classification (NCBI taxonomy): domain Eukaryota; kingdom Metazoa; phylum Chordata; class Mammalia; order Rodentia; family Muridae; genus Pachyuromys; species Pachyuromys duprasi. Next base: position 35,032,569 of record CM053757.1, on the reverse strand, counting down.
CCACACACATATAATTTATATACCATGTACTTGTACACACAACACACACACATATCATGTAACCGAGGCATGCAGTAAGCATTTACACTACTGTGTGGTGGTCTCACACGTGTCACTTCACTTTAAAACATGTCATCACGGAAGGCTGGGGAAAAAAACAATCATACAAAACGACATGAAGAAATAGTAAAAGATATTCTAGGATAAATCATGGGGATGCAGACTCTTCTAAAGGTCAGGAAAGCGTCTATGACTGGAGACGTTTAAATTGAAACAAATAATTCATAACCAATAGCTGAGGTACAAGAGAGCCCCAGAATCTATCAAGTGCTAAGCTCTACCTAAGTACTTAAAATGGCAAGAAGACTGCGGCCTAGACCTTAGTGACCCTTGGGACATCGCCAGAAACCAGAGGACAGAAGACTGTTTTAGACTGTCAAACCAAGAGCAATGGTGGATGTGCATGAACTGCTGAGGAAGGCAGGCCTAGGAGAGACACTCAGCTCAAGAATCAAAGTCCAGTCACGTCTATGAGAATGCACTCCACAGCCACACAGTCCCTATCTGCCTTTTCAACGCAACCTGGTACAGACTTGGTATTCAAGGAGTGTTCGTCAAACTTACAACTAAGAGGCTGTGTCAGAACTAGCTGGGCAAGGCATGGCAACAGGGTGTTTCAGACAGATGGAACACAATCGGCCTAGCCATGGGGACACAGCAGCGTGGTGCCCATGATGGAACATAAGGGATAGGAGTAGCCAGAGATTACCTAGCACGTAGGACCTAGCTGTGGAGGGCCTTATTTTTAACATGATAAGACTCCACTGGGCTCTCAGGCCATTAGCAGCCACAGGAATGTGACTGTTAGACTCCTGAATGGAGTCTAATCAGGAGGATGAGGGAAGAGCCCAGAGAGACCTCATCTAATTCTGGGTCTGAAGTCCAACGCTGATAGAGAGCAAGTGTAATAGACAGATTATAGAAATGTTTGACAAGGGATGGTAACAACAGAATATGGATATTAAGTGTGGGCTACAGAGAAATAAGAGCCTCCAGTAATTGCAAGTTCCCACGGAATAGACAACAAGACTACTACCTAACTATTGACGAAGACTGTGAGGAGGGAGGGACAGAGGTAGATATCTGACCAGTTAGGAGCCACCATCAGAAGTACTGTGCTTACTCTTCCAGGAGAAAACACACACATCCTGTATGTGCCAGAAAAAAGCTGAAATATTTCAATCTGAGTCAACTTTGTAAAAAGTGTACAGTACTGTACTCTTTGGGAATCATCAGTATCCAGATTGTGGTTAAAGTCTGCAGAAAGTGTATCCCATGAGAAAGGGGGAAACCCTAGCAAACATCAGGATTCAAAAATGGGCTGGAGAGGTGGAAGAGAAAAACAAACAAACAAAAAAAAAAAAAAGAAAAGAAAAGAAACAAGAAAAGACAAACAGGGAGGCCAAAAAGTAAAAGCAGGGCCAGAAGCCAGGGCAGAGAAAAAGCATCCAAGAAGAACACAATATATTTACAATAATACCCTATAACAAAAATAAGCACATAGAAACAGAACTGTCGAGGTGGCTGGGCAGGTAACAACACACATACAAAGAGTTACTTATGTTCACATAAGAGCCAAGAAACAGAGTCAAGCAATGAACTCAATGGCGCTAGGGAGATGACTCAGTGGTTAAGAGCATTTGCTGCTTCTCCAGATGTCCCAAGTTTGATTCCCAGCACCTACACTGGGAGGTTTATGATTGGCTGTAACTTCAGTTCCAGGACTGAACACTCTTCTGGCTTCTTCAGGCATACATACTTATGTATACACACACACACACACACACACACACACACACACAGCATGCACTCACATAAATACATGGCATGCACTCACACAAGTAAATGTGCACACACACATGAATAAAAATCGTAGAAAAGAAATGTTTTCATTTGTAACATGAGAAACATTTGTAAGTTGAGAAGTCACTGTATTAAGTCACACACAAATAAAATTTTAAATGTTTCTGTTTGTGTGTGGAAGCTAAAAATCTGATCTCATAAAAGATAAGACCAGCAGTTGTGGCTACCCAAGGCTGGAAAGGTGTTGGACAGGAGAAAAAAAAAAGTTAATGGGTTGGATAAGAGGAATGAGAGAATAAGAGGAATAAATTCTAATGTTCTTTGCCAATATCCAACAACGGAATAACTATAATAGATAGCAATTCGCTGGGCACTTCCAAGTGTGCTCCTGTCTTTGGCTTCTAGACCAACGAAACAACGCAATCCAAGAAATTAGACTCTGCCTCCCAGGAATCTCCTACAGGGAGAAGAAATGGCTGAAGCCCTAGGGCTGGCCAAAGGAGGAACTTGTTCTTGAAGACTTACGGCTTGTCAGATGAGTTTACAGAAATGACTCAGAGCTGAGACAATGTTGGGCAAGGGACCACACCTGAACTTAGTTGTGCATAGTTCTTTCATTGGATTAGAACTGTCAGTTTAGGACCCTCAAGATGGACTTGAGAGGGGAGGAGTCACTCTATCTCTCTATCCCCCTTCAACTTAATAAATCTCCGTTTTATGCTTCTTGGTATTAATTTAGCTCTTAAATTGTCTTAAGAGGGAGGGAGTATGAACTGAACCTGATTAGTTGGAGCCCAGCTTGTGACCCACAAATTCAGTAACATTGTCTCTGATCTTCTGCTCTCTGGAGTCCACCTGAGATTTGGCAGCTTCCTCTCTGTCCCCTTAGCTGGTTTTTATTCTCTCCCAAAAGTTATTCCCTTAACATGAGAGAGGGAGAAGGAGTCTTCCTTCTGCCTTTCTTCACCCCTCTCTTCATCCAACTGTCATCTCACAATATCTGTAGGTGAGCCAACAGAAACTTAATTTAATCCCTACCTCTATCATTTGCAATACAATAAAATGTTTAAAAGCCCAGGTTCAAAGAATCGAAGAGGCCTACCTACGCTTCAAAATCTGGTCAATTTCTTAGCGTTTCCAAACCCATTTCTTCTATATAATAGACAGAATAACCAACTCTTCCCTGTAGATCTGGACAAAGCCTTACAATGAAACAATGCATGAGAGTGCTAAGCCCAGCTCCGGCATATAAGAAGTACTTGATAAGTGTCTTTTATTAGCACCAACTTCCAAAATTACATCTCTGACCTTGAACTACCCCTTAGGATATAATCTACAATAAAGGGCTGGCATTCCAGCAAGTTCTCAATCAGCAAGTTTACTGAGTCATCCCTGTTATCAGTTTGATCAGAAAGAAAAGCCAATGATTGAAGGCACCCATCTCTACCTCACAACCGAGTCATCCCTAACACAGCTGACAATCCGATATTACTCAGAAGTATTTCACATTCAAGCTCTCCTAAATTTTATTCTTCTCCATGTGGGTTCCTTTCTTTACTAGTTAACACTTCCATTGATCTAATCCTCTAGGGATGGAGAATTAGTCAGCCTGCAGTCCTGTTTTAATAACCAGGCATGCACTGAATTCTGACTCCTAAATGACCTTGACACCCTGCCTCTCTACAGACAATGCTACCATCATTCTTGCCCAGCTCTCTGGCGAGTGTGCCTCCAGACTTGCTTCCATCTAATAATCCCTCCACATTTTGCCAGAAAAAAAAATTTCCCTCAGGCAGAACTGAAAATATTCCCTACTCTGAAAACACAAATAGTGCTTGTCATCAGAGAGGCTTTACTTTGTAACTGATGGTAACAGATGCAGAGACCCAAAGCCAAATGTTAAGTGGAGCTTGGGGAGTCCTATGCAAGAGGGGAAAGGATGTAGAAGCCAGAGGAGTCAAGCATACCACAAGAATACCTATAGAATCAACTAACCTGGGGCCACAGATACTCACAGAGACTGAACTGCCAACCAGGAAGCATACATGGGACTGACCTAGACCCTCTGCACATATGTAACAGTTATGTTCCTTGGTCTTCAAGGAGGACTCCTAACAGTGGGATCAGAGGCTGTCTCTGACTCTGTTAAGTTCCTCTGGGACCCTTTCCTCCTACTGGGTTACCTTGTCTAGCCTCAATAGGAGAGGATGCACCTGGTATTACTGCAATTTCACATGCCATGGCTTGGTATCCACGGGAGGCCTCCCCTTTGCTAAAGAGAAACAAGAGGAGTCAAGGGGCAAGGGCAGTGACTGGGAGAAGAGGAGAGAGAGGAAACTGTTGTGATAAAAAGTAAATAAATATTTTTTTTAAAAAAAGAACCTACCCCTCTCCCAGCTTCTTGTCTCCATTAGGTTAGGTTATTAATCCATCTCTATTGATTTTATGTTCTGTTGAGTTTGCCGATCTCTGTCCATGCTGGACACCCGTCCATTCACTCTTTTCTCACCAAAGAAATCTTTCAGAACTGTAGAGTCTATTTACAATGAGTTGGCTTAAGTCATCCCAGACTTTGGCTCTCTTTTCCCCGATAGAATCCATTTCTTGCTCCCATGGAGCCCTTACTGTACCTTTTCATACTCTTTCCAGAAAAACAACAATAACAACAACAGAACACAATGGAAGATGGGTATTGATACATAAGCCTGTATACACCCCCAAAGCATGAGAAACATTTGACTAAAGTAGTCATCATTTACTAGTTTGTTTGTTTGTTTTGTTTTGTTCTGCTTTGCTTTAAGAAAAGACCTCATAGCTCGCAGGCTGGCCTTGAACTCACTACTTAGCTGAGGACTACCTGAATTTCCTCCTGTCTCTACTTCCTGAGTATTGAGATTATAAAAATAGATCTCAGGCTGGAGAGATGGCTCAGAGATTAAGAGCGCTGGATGGTCTTCTGAAGACCCTGAGTTCAATCCCCAGCAACCACATGGTGGCTCACAGCCATCTATAATTAGACCTGGTGCCCTCTTCTGGCATGAAGGCATACATGCAGGCAGAACACTGTATACATAATCAATAAGCAAATATTTAAAATATAAAGAAATAAATAAAAATAGATCTCAATGTCAGGTTTATGTTGTGATGGAGACTGAGCCCAGGGCCTTGTGCTGGCTAATAGAACACACTACCCATTGATTACATCCTCAACCCCACGTTACTCATTTTTCCATGCCCTTTGTCATTTATAGAGTGGCAACTAAAGATATTACCAGTTTTCATGTGTCTAAATGAAATGTAGAAGTTTAAGAAATTCTACCTCTAGTCATACTTTCCTCTGATAATCCTCTGACCTAATGAAAAAACAAGCTTGCTTTGGAAAACAAAGCATGGGCTGGCTTTCCAGGGAAAAGTTACAGTAACAAAAGGGTAGAGAAGCATTTCCCCAAGCATCCTTATCATACTTTGCCAACATTTGGCCTCTAGAGCCAAGAATAGGAAAGTAAGCATCATGAGCAAAGAACAATGTTGTATTGCCAGAACAGTGTTTGCTGTTGCCAGCCCAACTAGACTCACCTCATTGTTTCCGAGCACACACTGCTTTGACTTTACCTGCTGAAGGCATATGTTGAGATCAAGCTCTGCCCTGTTCTAACTTAGTCTGTACGCTGCAGAACAGGGTTCTGTAGCCTATGCCATGCTCTTAGAGACTCCCCTTTCCAAATAGCAGTTGACTCAATCTTGCAGGCTAACTCTGTATCTTTTGGTGCATGTAAACAGTATAAGTTGTCCAAGGCAACGCATGAGGCCCAGATTGGTAAATAATTAAAGGTTGGGGTGCTGCACTCTAAATTTATTGAAGCACATTAGGCCCATATGAGCACAAGGGCATTAATAAAATCATATCAGAAAAAAATTAAAACACAGGGCTTGAGAACTTAATTGAGTACACCAGACATGATAAGCACAGCACCCTTCCCTGAACCCCATAAACAGGATGTTTAACATTAGATGGTAATGGATCCACCAACCTGTCATGTGGCTGCCCACTGTATAGTCAAGACATCAATAAGCAAAGAACTCCCAAGTGTCTGAAGGGCTTCATCTCAGCATTGTCCCCATTGTTGACATAGCTTGCTCACGTTGCTGTCCATCTGTCCATTTATTGTTCCTGATGCTGCCCTTTCTCTCTATGACCTCCATAAGCCCTCATTCCCCTTCTATAGCTCAACTCAGTCCTGTAGCTTGACTTGAACGGGTGCCGCCAGCCGATCTCCAGAAGGGCTCATTATCTCGTTTCTACAGAGATCCTCTTTTTTATTTCTAGCAGCCTTTTGCCTTTGTCACCAACAAAACTTTTGAATTCCTGCCAACCCCACCTCCACAGCTTTTAAACACTTTTGTAACCATTCTGTAACAAATATGTACAAGTGTGTGGATATGTTTCCTGTGTGATATATAATGCGCGATCTGAGAGTTATTACTAGTACTTAAAATTCAAATAAAAGAACTTGCAACCAGCCAGCTATCATGGAATTCAGGAGCACTTGACAAATTACAACCAACAAAACCAATGGACCTTGTAAATCAGTTATTCAGTAAATTCTGATATTGTGGGAAGACACTGTTCATCTATGTTCTGACATAGTACATACAGTATAACAGTACATATTACATACAGTAATACATAGTACAATAGTATAATGATTCATTTACAGTCTGAGAGAATAATAAATGTAAACATTAAAATACAAAACCCTGCCCTCAAAGAAGCCATTGAGAGAAAATGGCAGCCAGACCTGGAACAAAGCTCAAACCTAGATCATTGGAGAAGGGATCAGTCTGGAAGTCATTTGCCTTCCAAGGATCTTCAATCCCCAGCTTCTGCATAAAAATGCATGTATGATGGCATGTATTTATAGTCCCAACACTGGAAGGCAAAGACAGGAGGATCCCTGGGGCTCATTAGCGAACAGTCTAGTCTTAGTGATATCCAGGCCAATAAAAGAGGAGTGTAGGGGACCTGAAGATGACATCTGAGCTGAGGCTGTCATTTGGCTTTCTTAATCACAAGTACATGCTCCTCTCCCCAACTCCCCCCTTCACACACACACTAAAAAGTCTTTTGTTTGTTTATTAGTCTGTTGTTGCTGTTTAAGGCCAGCCCTCTTGGGGATCAGATTTCCACTAATATACAAATATTACTTCTCTATGCTACTTCCTAATCTGTTGTTCTTAGACCTACAGTTAAAATGAGGGTCCATGAAATGTGGCTGTAAGTCCCAGCCCTCTGTTTATGCAGCTGTCTGGTCTTGGATACCAATATGTTTCACATAGCAAGGGAGCAGAGGAGAGAATGTGCCTCCTGGGTAAGGATTCCACTGAAGACCAAAGACTTTGAAATTAGAGAACATTGAATCTAGAAGATACCCATATACAGAATTGCCTTATGAAGTAAATTACATAAATCTAGAAGTCCTTGAATAAAAAACTGAGCTGCATCTCTCTCTCTCTCTCTCTCTCTCTTTTTTTTTTTTTTAAACATTGCATGATTTCCACTTCTCGACTAAAAAGTAGAACCTCCACACACTGAGGAATATAAAAAGGACAAAGCAACCAGGAGGCAACACAGGACTAAAGATCTAACACACACACACAACACACAAATGAGCGTACCTGTCTGGAGCAATAAAACCAGTGATTGAAAGGCCTACAAGGCTGTCTAGAAAGAAGGCTATGAAAGCTCTCAGAATCTCCCTCTCCCTAATGGTAGAGAATTACAACTGTACGATTTTAAAAGCTTCTGAGTGTCCTAGAGTTTGTCATTTTGTCAATTGTCTGCTGTTCCCCTAGGGTGCTCAGCAGTTTTTAAAATATCATAAAACTAAAAAGTACATATTTTCTTAGCAAAAATATAGAGTTGGCCAAAAGCTGATATAAATGGCCTCTTATTACCCATCTGCACTAGCCTAAAACAGAAGGTTGTGAGTGGACTGCAGCAGAGATGTAAAGAATCAAGGAAAAAGGAATCCCTTGTCATTAACTATCATTTACCAGTCAATAATTATATACTAGGTCCTTTTCTCTTGCATTTCCTCTATCAACAGCCCTGATATGTGCACCACTATCATTACATTTTATATTTCGTGGAGACTGTGATTTAGAAAAGGACAAAGGATGTAATTCACCTGAAATTATTAAAAATAAAGAGAAATCACCACAAAATCATGATATAACCATGTGACTCCATAGAGCTCTTTTAACGCCTACTGGAGGCTATGCAAATGGTCTTTGAGGAGCAGTAAAAAAAAAATGGGGGGGGGGGTTGAGGAACCCTGTAAAGCAGGAGAGGTAACTATGGGCCATGTCACATGGGTCTGCTATCAAGCACAAAGGGTTGGAGAATCCTGCCATAGCTACATCTGAGAAGGAAAGAAAACCTATGTAAGACCATCCTCATAGTGTGTATTGTTATTTGGTTGTATTTACAATTGAATCATAATTTCTAACTATTTGGAGCATTGCAGCAGTTTTGGAGAATGCGGCAGATAAAGTTATTGATCTGTTGCAGATAGTAAACAGAGAGACAAAGAGGTGAGAGGCTGAATACTCCCATAGATCTGCTCCTGTGATCTACTTCTTCCAGCTACTTTTCATCTCCCCAAATTTCCAGAACCTTCCAAAGAACATCACTAGGGGCTGGGAGACAGCCTTGCTGTTAAGACTTGGTGTTACGAGTACTTCCTGCTCTAACAGAGGACCAGACTCCAGTTCCCAGAACCCATGTAGGGTGGCTTATAACTCCAGTTCCAAGGGATCCACTAGCCTCCTTTGGCCCCTGTGGGAACCCACACACATGTGGCATGTATTCACACACACAGACACATACGTAAATAAAATTTGCATCACTAGCTGGGGATCCTACATGAGCTTTTGAAGAGCTCCAAAATACTTGATGTTCAAACCATAAAACAAGCAACAGCTAAGAGCCAGCTATTAGAGGTAGACTTTCTGGACCTGGCACCTGAGACTTGTGTGGCCGCTCTGAATATCTAGCAAAGGGATCCTACTTGAAGTAGTACACAAAAATACATTAGTATTGGCCCCAAGACCTAATACATGTTAAACAAAACCCAATTTCTCCCATAATGACCTGTGATATAGAGACAGATATTCTTACAACATGGTCCTCTTTCACAGTGTAACCCACAGACAGGGCAGCAAGAATTATGTCTGCTGGGATTTGGCCACAGAGAAATGAAATGACAATTATCAGGGAGAGAATACTGTAGGGAAAACATCAGATGAGGTCTTGATCGCTTGTAATTCTATATAAACTTGTGTAAGATTTGAACAGAATAAAAGGTTTCATAAACACTCTGCCCATCCTCCATCACCTTTCCCCTTCCTGCTTTCTCTTTTACTGAAAAACAGCACCCACATTTACCCCCCTGCCATGAACAGAGAATGATGAATCCTGTCAGCCAGTCTCCCCTAAGTTGTAAACTAGCTCCGATTTCTATCCACCCTTACCACGAGTTGGTACAAGTCAAAGCTTCTCAACTTCAGACCCTCCTCCCCGTACCACCTCGTGATTTATAGTCCTACATTAAGACCCATCATCTCTCCTCCACTCAGTCCTGTCTGTCGCCCCCAGTCCCATCTTCTGAGCCTCTCTGGGAGTGAAGCCACATTGCCTCCTCCACACAGTTAAAGAATAGATGTTTTCTCCAGCAAACACAAAGAAAGACGCTCCGACTCAGTTAGTCAGAACAAGAGAGGAACAAGATGACTTGTTCTTGGGGGACTGAAAGAACAAAGTAAACAAATGGTCATATCAAGTGCAGGGAGGATATGGAGAGGCAAAACAAATGTGGGAGGAAAAACAAATTGGCTCAGTCTTTCCCAAGAACAGTTTGGAGTTATTAAATTTAATAGTGCACTTTTTTTTCCAACATAACATCTCTACTTCATTACTGACTCTCCTAAAGAAACACTTACATAGATGCTTTAGTAAGTATGCAGGTTGAAGGAAGTGCACAGAAACGCTGTCTATAACACGAAAATGGCAGGGCAACTAAAATGCCAATCAACAGGTAGGGAAACAGCACACAGCAGCTTAACATGACAAGGCAGATCTCCATATCGAATGAGAAAGGAAGTGGTCTGATGTAAAAAAGAAGGGAATAAAACCAAATGCAAAACCTTCAGAGCTCAGGGCAGGAAGAAGCTGAGAGGCTGCCCTCTGCCTTACTGATCCCAGAACTGGTGAGGCGGTGAGGCAGGGGCTCTGTGGAGGAGAGGGATCTCATGACAGAAACTGATGAGCCAAAGGGCCAACAGCAGAAAGGCCCTGCCACCTCCAGCGGAAAGCCCTCATAAGATTCCTCTTTTTAAAATATATCTTGCAGGGCTGGACAGACGGCTCAGCATTTGGGAGCACTGGCTGGTCTCCCAGAGGACTCAAATTCAATTCCCAGTGCCCACAGGGTGCCTCACAGCCATCTGTAACTAGAGTGTCAAGGGTTCCAATCACTCCATGAGCACAGCACACAGCAGCATTCACTCACACAGGCACATACATGTTCATGATTTTAAGTGTGTCATGTGTGCCAAAAAGATGACTCAGTGAGTAAAAGCATATACAGCACAAACTTGATGAGTTTTGCCACCCAAGACCCAGGCAAAGGTGGAAGAGAAATGACTCCAGAACCTGTCTTCTGACCTCCACATGCATGTCATGTCACAAAGGTCACTATTTACACACTGTAATAGCAAATAGATTTAAAACATTAAGAGTATAAGAACATACACTTTTTGCTCCAAGTTAATTCTTTCTTTGCTGGGTGCTGACATAACAGGGCTTTGTGCGAAACAGAAAGAAATAAAAGCAATCAAGGGAGCCCAAATAATGGGGCTTTTGATGGTTACAAACAAGAAGACTGCATATCTCAAATACCTTAAAGTTTATAACTTCAGTACTGGAGATAAGTTTTATAAGGTTACTCTCAATGGAGGAAAAAAGAATGACACACACATAAATAAAGCCATAGTACAAAATTATCTAGAATGTTCCAACTAATAATAGAGATTGTGTCAGAAGGGGTTGGGACTTAGGATAAACTGCATGAGAAAAATTTTGTTTCCCACTGATTTAAGGTCTGTGAAATTTAAAATAAATAACAGGATGAAAAACAAAAAGGAATTTTCTTTTCTTTTCTTTTCTTTTCTTCTTTTTTTTTTTACTACTATGTCTGGCTTTGAGTCAGAAGAAGCTGAGAAAAAGGAAAGGCCTCAAGAGAGGGGCCTTAGAAATAAGTAGAGAGCAGAAGGCAAAGATGTTTCACTTTCCTCCCGACTAGCTGGAGGATGTGGGAGACAACCACAATGGAACCAAAACAGCTGATTGCAACAGCCATAGGCAAACACCAGATTGTTCCCAAGGCCAGAGGCAAACCACTCACAGGCCAGAGAGACCTCTCTGACCTCAGTGCTGAGGTAAGTTTCAAACTCACCTGTTTTCTGTGAAGTTGTTGACTGAATCCAGGCTTCGGACCCTTGGAAAACAAAGGGAGGACAAATCCCTCCTAAGTTTCTAGCCAGAAATATAATGGTAAATATGCCAGAGATGGCATGTGCAGTCCCCAAACTCCATGAATTAAGGAGGGTAGTCTCCTTCCTTCCCGTTCCCTCACTGCCCTCCCTCCAGGCCATGGGCAGGAACCAACCACACACACCCCTGACACCAGCATGCACCAGGTGGACACCATGGCACTAAGGACTGTGGTCATCTCTGGACCACTTTTATTTAGTGTTTGTGTCTCCTAGCCCAAGGTGGAAGGAAAGATCTAAGCAGTAAGTTCTGCGTACCTGTAGGTCTGAATAAGGCTCTGTCCATAGAGGTGGTCACTGTGCTTCGTTGAGAGTATTTGGATGCAGAAAGTGTTTCTGATTCTAAAAAAATTAAAAAATGAAAATAAAATGCTTTAAGCTACTGAAAATAAAAGTAACCATATCAACGATGTGGTGGGTGGTGGGATTCAGGCCTGTTTTTATTATCATTTCTGTTCTTATTGATACATTTCCAGTTTTTCTCAATAACCAAAGATAATTTTTAGAATTAAAAATAAAATAAAATAAAACAGATGATAGCCAGGCAGTGGTGGCACATGTCTCTAATCCCAGTGCTCTGGAGGCATGGACAGGTGGATCTCTGAACTGGAGGCCAGCCTGGTCTACAGAGAGAATTCCAGGAGGCAGGGCTACACAGAGAAGCATTTTCTGTTTTAAGATGATTATTTTCAGGCTGGGGAGATGGCTCAGACAATATAAAGTGTTTGCGATTCAACTGTGAGGACCTGAATCTATCTCTCTGGCACTCATGTTAGAAGCAGGTCATGGTACCATGTGACTGTAGCCTCAGCAGGGGAAGCAGAGGCAGGCAGATCCCTGAAGCATGCTTCCTAGGTGTTTCAGCTGAAACTATGAGCCCCAGGTTCAGTGAGACCCTGTGTCTAAAAAACAAGTTGAATAGTGATTGAGGAAGGCACAGAACGTCAACAGCTGGACTCTATACACATGGACATATCCACACATACACACACACACTCACACACAGGATGATTGTTTTAAAACTCAAAGGAACAAAAAAAATACACACAAAATTTGATTAATTAAGAACTAAAAAGATTTTTGTGACTATTGAAAGTATACCAGAATTAGCCAACTCAATATTGGAAAGCTGTTTGAATTATCCAGACCCTTTTGAGTCATCTGAATTGCTTGAAAAAGCACTCAAGCTACCTCACATGACTTTCTGGTATTCATACTTCATAAACAAAAGCATACTGGGAGCCTTGGAAAGTCCCTAAGCCCTAGAGGTTGCTCAGGGTTATTAAAAAAAAAAACTCAGAATAAAATAGAAGTTAAGAAACAAGGACATGGACTGGAGAGATGGCTCAGAGGTTAAGAGCACTGGCTGTTCTTCCAGAGGTCCTGAGTTCAATTCCCAGTAACCACACAGTGGCTCACAACTATCTATAATGAGATCTGGTGCCCTCTTCTGGAGTGCATGTGTACATGCAGAAAGAACATTATACACAGAATAAATATATTTTTTTTTAAAAAAAAAAGAAACTAAGATATAATTGATTGGCTGTCAAGGAATATATCTTATATTATTTTTTAAAGATTTTATTATTCTATATTATTATAGAAATGGGTTTATTATATTTTGATACATGCATAAAATATGTATTTTTTCACCCCATTATCCTGTCTTCTCTCTTTCCCAATCTTGCTGATATTTTCCCCTTCTCAATTTCTCTCTCTCTTTTCCTTCCTCTCTCTCTGTCTCTTTATCTCTCTGTGTGTGTGTGCGCATAACTGAGGCAATTAGGGTTGCTCACGAGCACATGGGTAATGGGTCCTTTACAGCAGCATGGGAAGCTTACCAGCAGCTACACTATTGAAGAAAGTGTCACTCGCCAACAACCACAAACTGAGAAGGGGTGGGCATCATGAAACCCCTCCTCTTAGAAATTTTAAGGCCACCAATTTGCCATCTTATTTCAGCAAATCTCAAATACCCAGACAGATATTTTGTTCCTGACAGGATAGGCCCAATTCTGAGCAGTTTGATCCAGAATAACCTTCAATACTCAGATTCTGCAAGACTCCTCAGAGGTCAAGTAGAGAACCCAAACAGCTGAGTTTTGAAAAATATAAAGGAAAAGAAACACACATACACACACATGCGCGCGTGCGCACGTGCAGATCACTGGGTTGCCCATTGTAGAAGAATTTTGTTTCAAAGAAACCACCACATGTCTGATCAGCAGAAGGGAAAGAATGGACAATTGTTACCTGGAGTGATGGAAGACCCTTCTGTAACCACCTCAATGGCTGAAAAACGTGTGGTTTCCTGTGAGGAGGAGCCGGGCGTTGTTGAGGGGCACGTGGTTGTTGCTGTAGTGAAGAGAGTGGTGGCCAGTGTCTGGGGAAGTGTTGAGACTGTGGGCTCAGGTGTGGTCATGACTGTTGCTGGAAGCAGCTCTGTGGTGGTGATCATGTAAGGGGTGGTGGTTGGCTGAGAGGTTGTTGTTGGTCTTGTGGTTGTTGTGGCTGTAACCAACAGAAGATGCATCTGGCACCGGGTAGAGTTGGGGGATAGGTAACACCACAGGCACATCTGAGATCCTTCCGTTCTGTTGGCCTCTCTTGGTCCATTGGCCTGGACCATTCACTGCAACTGAGTTTCTTGCCTGCATTTCTGTCCTTTCTGGTCTATTTGTCACACTCTGGCTACAGAAATATTATAAAAATCACACGTCTAATTATGCCCAAGTCCTGCTTAAAACTTCATCGGCCATCCTCTTTGACTATCAAATAAAAATAAAAAATAAAAAGGAATCAACAAACAAGCAAACAAAAAACCTCAGCCCTGCTTGCTGCCCTGCAAGGTGCCTGCCACCTGCCCTTCTGTCTTTCCAATCACATGTTGCTTGAAGAGAATCATCTTACCTTCCTCAGCCAAATATAGTCCTTTCTGTATTTCTCTCACTGCACCATGACTTTCCAGCTACAGCAAAGTCTGCACTTGCCATACCTCATCCTCTCTCTGACTGCTGGTCCTCTTCAGTAGGCTTAGAACTTCCTTCACTCTCAGATCTCAGCAAGAAGCTCTCTTCTATGCAGTAAAGAGTTTTCTCTGTCTTACACTCTAATGCTTGAACATCAAGGCATTTTACTATATTTTTATAACTACACAGTTATTTGTTTGTTTAAAGTCTGCTTCTCCTACCAAACTATCAGCACCAAAAGGAAACCCAGATTTTATTCTGTTGATTCTGTTCTTATTCATGAATCTGATACCTATTACAGTGTCTGGTGCTGTACAAACGAAGCAATACATAGAAGTGAGCCTATAGCCTGGAGTCACAGAGTATGCCCATAGTGACTTTTTCCTCCTGAGGCAGGAGGATCTCCAATTCAAGATCAGCCTTGGCTGAATAGAAAGTTGCAGGTCAGCCTATGCTACATGGAGAGACTCTATTTCAAAATGTATAAAGTGAGCCCTAATTATGCAACTTCTGATGAGGTTATAGACTTTGTTATATGTTGATGATTGATTTGTGCCAAGCCCTCCTACTTCATTAACATAGATTTTGAAGTCATTAGCCACAGTTTACTGAATAGCTTTCAACCTCTCCAGGATATGACAAATCCCTATAGGCTTTAATGAAGCAGAAGGATCCCATTTGTTCGCATAAAAATTAGGAGGCCTGAAAACACTGCAACGTTTCTGCACAGTAAGGAAAAGAGTCCAGATAAACAGTACCTTCCATCTCCAATCTGACTCTTGCCTTTACCCCCTTCCTCATTTAGGAGGCTGTTCTGGCTGTAAGTTGCATGGCGGTTTCCCTGGCCACACTATGTGACACCATTTGGAAGACAGCCTCCCCACCCATTGCTCAAAATGGAAAGCACAGCTTCTTCACCAACACCAGCTGAATGACTCTGTTACCACAAACCAGACAGCGCTTCCTCAGAGTCGAGTCCCACTCTCTCCTCACCTCTCCTCAGCTCCAGGCGCACCGTCTTCTTGATATCATTGAACCAGCCAGGCACTTCTATACGGCAGCAGTATACCCCACTGTCACCTTGATTCGTGTTTGAGATGGTCATGGACACATCACCCAACTGGATATTCCCCAGAAGTCTGTATTTTATGGACTTCTGGGTGATGACTTTTGTTCCATCCGTGTGGAGAAGCTGCTCGGTGCATTTGGAATTAGGACACGCGCCTTTGCCCCAGCACATGCTGTTGCGGTTCGCCGACCAGGAGGAGTACTTACAAGGCAGAATCACAGACTGGCCCAAAAACCCTTTTACTATATCCTCTGAGGCAGCTGGTGCTACAGGAGAAAGTGAGAAAGCCGTTATGCAGACAAAAATCTCTCAAATAACCCCAGAGCAGTGTCATGCGCCTGTAATCCCAGAACTCAGGGAGGCAGAGGCAGGTAGATTTCTGTGAGTTTGAGGACAGCCTCATCTACAAAGCAAGTCCAGGCTACACAGAGAAACCCTGTCTAGAAAAACAAAAACAAACAAATCTCTCAAATATACGGCGCCATTTGTGTACGTATAGACGCTTCTGGAAAGATGAAGGAGAGCGCGCTATTCCTTTAGGACAAATGTTGATGACCTTGCCTGTGCTTCTGAGCTCCTAAGACCCCAACCTTCCACCCCCAAATTGGTGGCAGATGGTACTGAATTTCCAAATGCCCCTCCACAGCAAGGCCTTCCTGCCAATTTAAACACT
The DNA here is from genome assembly GCA_028658305.1 of Pachyuromys duprasi. Classification (NCBI taxonomy): domain Eukaryota; kingdom Metazoa; phylum Chordata; class Mammalia; order Rodentia; family Muridae; genus Pachyuromys; species Pachyuromys duprasi. The sequence continues at coordinate 35,016,383 of CM053757.1, read as the reverse complement.
CCAATCTCTAGTACCATTCAGTAAATCAGCTCCCAAATGAAGAGGCCAGACCCTATAATCTAGGTCACATCTTTCACCTAAAGCCACCCAAAATCTGTGCCTGCCCCCACCCACTCCAACCCCACCACCCTACCGCATCTCACTAAGTGGATATTGTGTGCTGCTTATTTGAATGTCTCCAATGAGTTACCCAGCCCAGACAGAGATGTGACAGGAAAGAAAACTGCTGAATTTCCGTCATTTTACTATCCCTGTCCAAAAGTGGAGTTGGGATCTGCTCACTCTGGATGACCTGTTTGCTTAGATAATACGAAGCTAGGAAGAGTTTGAGGATTTGCACTTCTTGACTCTGTTTTTAAATTGTATTTGCATGTCTGTGTGTGTCTGAGAGAGAGAGAAAGTTGTGTACATGCTACAGTGAGCACGTGATAGTCAGACATTTGTGAATTGGTTCTTTCCTTCCACTTCCACGTTGGTTCTGGGGATTGAACAGTGGTCTTCAGGCAGCAGTGCTCAAGCTGTGGGTTGTGATCCCCAAAATATAATCAGAAAACAAAGATATTTACATTATGATTCCTAATTACAGTTATGAGGTAGCATTGAAATAATTTCATGGTTGGGGGTCATCATGACAGGAGGAACTGTATTAAAGGGCCTCAGCTTTGGGAAGGTTGAAACCACTGCTCTTTCCCTCTTGAGCCATCTGGCTGGCCCTAACTTATTTATTTATTTTAAAAATTATAATAGATATTTGATGAAATTTGTCTCCCATTTTTTTTCTCCTCCAATTTCTCCCCTGTTGTCCCCACACCCTTCCAACCTTATGTACTTTCTTATTTAAAATCCTTAAGTGAGTCCACTTAGTGTTATCAGTATGTGAATGCATGTAGGACCATCTATTAGAGCAGGGGTAGCCTCCCAGGGGCCACATGCCTCAAAAACAAAAAGAAATAAAACCAAACTTGACTTTCCCTCTCCTAGGAGTGATCAGTTGTCAACATCCTCTCTGCTAGGGTGGGGTTTCGTGCCCAGCTCAACCACTTGTGTTAGGATTTTGTCTGGCTTGATCTTGTGCTGGTTTTATGCATGCAGCCACAGCCACTGCCCCACTTATTTCCTCGTCTTAAAAAAGATTTATTTGCCCTGTGGCGGTGGTGGGGCACCCCTTTAATCACAGCACTCTGGGAGGCAGAAGCAGGCAAATCTCTGAGAGCTCAAGGCCAGCCTGGTCTATAAACGGAGTTCTAGGATAGCCAGGGCTACACATGAAAATCCTATTCTGAAAACAATACATGTTTGTTTTTATTTCATGCAAATGAGTATTTTGCCTGTTTGCATGTGTGCCTGATGGTATGATAGCCAGATGATGGTACCAGATGCCATGGAACTGGACTTATAGGCAGTTATGAGCTGCTATGTGGGTGCTGGGAACCAAACCCAGGGCCTCTGGAGAGACAGTACAGCAAGGGCTCTGAATAGCTGAGCCACCTTTCTAGACCCCACTTGTTACTCTTATTGGGCAAATAATAATTATATATATATGTTTATAAGATACAATATAATATTCTGAACTATGTTCACAGAAAGGTGGACAAGCTTAGTTAACGTTACTATCTCACTAATGCATCATTTTTGATGAGATGTTAAACTGATTGAGAAAGTTTGAAATAGGCACTGTTATTCTGATAAAGTGTCTTTCGTGAAGTGAATAAACAAAGCCGTTGCATCTTCTTCTCATGGACTCTGATTTAGCATATGCCTAGAAAGTACCTGATGAGGTAGACAGCAAGCTCATGGAACCAGTGCCTCCATAATGGAAATAAAGGGTTGGAATTGGGCATAGAAGTCAATAAGGATTTAAACTTCATAACGTTTTTTATCTTTTTACTCAAAAGTTTCCATTTTACTCACCTAATTAAAAATCAGTACAAAAAAAAAAAAAAGGAAGCAAGAAGCTTCATGTGGCAGAAAAATCCCCATTAGGGTAACATTACGAACGTCACTCTAGAGGCCAGTGTGTGTTTGGAGGAAAGCCACGCTCTTCATTATTGCAAGGTACAGAGAACAGTACTTGCCACAAAAGGAATTCCAAGATTCATATGCCAACAAACATCGTGAAACTAACCTGATGGATTTCCTAAAGATTTTAGAATGAGGAGACACCCATGTTAGATGTAGAAACACAACAAGAAACTTTTCCTTCAGATATGAAACTACTGGAGAGAAGATAAATTAGTGCAACCAGGTCAGTTTCTTGCCTGCAATTAATCAGCAGGAAGGCGACCTCTCTGCTGCTGCCAGCCCATTCCTTCTCCAGCCTGTGACTGTTCCGGTATCCAAACCCTGGTTTTGCCAGAGGGAAGAAGTCCTGGACCTCTTCTGACACATCTAATTTTGGTCTTTGGAAACTGGTCAGCCATTGTCTTCTAAGTTGACCATTTGAGTGAAGACACATTACAAAATAAGAAAGAAGCCAGACACACTGTTACACATCTGTAATCCTTATTCTAAGTAGATAGGGGCAGGAGGCCTGCAAGCTCGATGTAGTCCCTGCTAGCTAGCATTACTCTGGCAAAACCAGGCAATAGCCAAATGAGGGAACGAAGATATCAGTTGACCAGGTGCTGACTTCTTTAAGCAAGGCTGGGAGAATCCCATTAAATCCTTGTTCTGGCACAGATGGGACATTGTGACATAAACTCCAGCAACTTTTTCTGTAGTTTCACTGTGTAACAACAAAAGCTGCTTGGTCCAGCAGTTACACCAGCATTCAGAGGGTAAGGCTGGAGAGTACCAAGTTGAAGTCCAATCTGGATTACATTGTGAGACACTTGTTTCAAATAAATATAATAGATAGATAGATAGATAGATAGATAGATAGATAGATAGATAGATAGATAGATGCTCAGCTAAAATTTGAAGATGTGAAAACAAAAATGACTGCTTTTATTCCATAGATTACTTCTGGAATGCCTATGTACTCATGACATCAAGTGCCTCGTCCACCCCCTGGGAGGTACAGGGTATCTGGGGATAGAGACTGTAGAGTGATCACTCAGTATGGTGACAAGTTCTCTAATATAGGAACTTCAAAGATAAGAAGTCAGCAGAAACCCATAAAGCTAGAATAGGAAAAGTTTGAGTTTCCTGGAGACCTGGGTTGACTGCCTGTATTCAAGAACAAAAGAGAGGGAGGGGCACAGCAATGCGAGACACATTCACCATGTCAGCATTAGTGACTGGGAGGGCTGCAGCTCTGAGTAGACTGGTTGTGTGCACCTTGGGGTGTCCACCCAAACTCACTGTTCATCTCTGTCAGTCAAAGCCTGAAAACAATGTGCCAAAATGAAACCTCCCCTTGCCTGGACACAGTGACACATGCCTGTAATCCCAACACTAAGGGGGCTGAAGCAGGACTGACTTCCAAGCACCCTGGGCTACACAGTGAGAACCTGTCTCAAAGAAACAAAAACAAGAGCTGGGCATGGTGTTGCATGTCTTTAATCCCATCCCTTGGGAGGCAGAGACAGGTGGATCTCTGTGGGTTTGAAGCCAGCCTGGTCTACATAGTGAGTTCTAGAATAGCCAGAGCTACATGACAGAGAGACTCTATCTCAAAGTCTTAAAAAGTAAAAAAAGAAGAAGAAGAAGCAAAGGAGAAACATAACTCATTTTAAATCCCATCCCCAGCAAAACAAAGTAAGATAAAAAGTCTCCTGAAAACAATGGGAAAAAATAAGAATCAAAAGAAGCACTCTTAACTGAACAAATCACTTGCTTTTTGCTTTATAGTGCCTACAGATGAAATCTCTCCCAACTGTTCATTTGACACGTTGTTTCTATGTCTTTGCTTAGGTTAGAAATCAGAGTTAATTAAACTGTTTATTTCACTCGTGAACACCCAAACCAGTCTCTAGAAAAAAAAAAATCCCTGCGTAGCAAGATGAGGAAGAAATTCTATAAAAATGCAAGTCTAGAAAGAGACAGGCTTTAGTGGAACCTCAGTACCCTGAAGTCTGCCCACCAAGGGGCCCAGAATGGAAGTGCCCGGAACACTTACTCAGAGATATCCACCAGAGCCCCATCATCAGCCAGAGAAGGAGAAGCCCCTTGGACATTGTGACAGGAGTCTTTGTGTCTGTCAAAACCCATGCCTTATATCACAATTACTGCTGACAGGGTGGGACACTGGACTTTCACTTCCCTTTCTGCATCACCTTCTTCCCGTTCCCTCATCCTGAATGACCTCTCTCAATCTGGGATATGTGATCAAAAGTGCTGAGCACTTTTTTCATGGCAGCCAGTGCATGTGTGCAAATGTGTGGAGTGACAATAGGGTGTCAATTTGCCTCTATGTCCTTCGTCCTGTGTGTGTGCCTGAGCATCTGTGTGTGCCTGCTCATGTGCATGTGTGTTTGTATAAACTGTGCAGAAGCTACTCTTCCTCATGGTGGCCAAAGCAAAGTTAAACTGTCTGTTCTGGAACTCACTGTAGACCAGGCTGGCCTCTACTACCATTCTGGGAATTCAGCATGAAGCTCTCAAAACCTTGCCTTTGCAATGGAAAATGAAAAGTTAGGTGCAATCCATCACCAAAGAAACCCTGCTACCTACATTGTCAGAGTTTATTGGAATAGGAAAAAAGAGCCCTGGTAGAGGAAGCTTAGTGTTCCTAACACAGACCTGCCCACAAGCAAACCCCTAGCCTACCACTACCCAACATGAAAGAGCACAAGAGATAAGTTGGAAACCAAATGCCTGAACACGATGGTTTTGTAGTTCTTCAGCAGTGTATAAATAGAGTGACATACCCAACTCTACTAAACAAGACAGAGAAAAAAATCAGGCCAATCTTTGTCAACCAGATCGAAATTAGGACCAAAACACAGTGTGGAATCTTGAAACAGAAAAATAACATTAATTTGGTTTTTTTTGTTTGTTTGTTTTGTTTTGTTTTGTTTTTTGCTTTGTTTTGTGTTTTTTTAGAGAGATGGCTACATGGTTAAGAGCACTTGCTGCTCTTGCAGAAGAATCAGGTTCTGTTCTCAGCACCTACATAACAGCTCATAGTTGTTTGTAAATTCAATTCTAGGGAACCCAACACACTCTTTTGGCTTCTTTGGGCACCAGGCGTGCATGTGGCACATATATGCAAGCAAATACTCATACACATAAAATAAAACTAAAAAAAAAAGTTATTTTAAAAAAAGACCATTAAGTGAAAACAAGAGTCTAGTGAAAGAAATCTAAATAAAGTTTGGACTTTGATCCTTTGTGATGTTTGATTATTGATTTATTAGTTATGATAAATATACTAACCTAATGTATGATGTTAATAATAAACTACCATGGGTATAAACCCAAAGGAATGCAAGTCTCTGACATGCATATCCATGTTTATTACAACGCTCTTTATGACAGTCAAGATGAATGTCCTCAGCTGGGCATGGTGGTACATGCCTCTGGGAGGCAGAGGCAGGCAGGCAGAGTTCAAGGCCAGCTTGGCCTACAAAGTTGGTTCAAGGTAGCCAAGACTACACAGAAAAACACTCTCTTGAAAAACAAAGCAAGCAAGCCCAAGTATTCATTTGGAGGTGTTTGGGAAGGATTAGGAGGTGTGGCTATTGGAGGAGATGTGTCATTGGGGTTGGGTTTTAAGGTTCCAGAGACTGGCTATTCCCAGTATGTGCTCTCTGTCTCTTGCTGGCAGATCAAGAGGTGAACTCTTAACTGCTTCTGCACCATGCCTTTGCTCCTCCACTATCATAAAATCTAACCCACTCAAACCATAAGCCCAAATTAAAGCTTCTAATTTGCCCTGGTCATGGCATTTTTTTTCACCGCAATAGAAACACAACTAAATCAATGGGGAACCAACCTATCCATTTATCAAGAAGTAACTAGAAAAAGGAAATGTGGTATTCACACACAATGGAGTTTTATTCAGCTATAAGGAAAAGTGAACTGCATGCTTTGAAGGGAAATAGGTGGAACTGGAGATCATCACGTTACATGAAATAAGGCAAACCAAATGGTCAGATAATGCTTTGCGTTGTTACTTTTACTGATGAGACATGAATAAATTTCTATCCACCCAGAAAGAGCACAGTGATCTACCAAAGAAATCATTCCATCCAAGTCCAGCTTGGTGAACCAATGAATGTATTGTCATTGTCTGTGCCAGTAAGCATAATGGACTATTTATTAGAGAATAGGCCTGAACTGTGGGCAGTTGCATCATGTAAAATTCCACCCCATCATGGGTGAGGACTCTGAAGCTGTACCATTTGAGTCCTCCCCTCAGTATCCTCCAAGAGCACACATAGGCTAGAGGCAGGAAAAAGTGGAACCTCAGGTGAGGGTCCCGTGACATTCCCCACTCACCTCCTCGATGAGAGAAAGATAGCCCCATAGCCATTACATCAGACCTGGCTATCACTGTGCTGCTTTGTTTCTTTGCCATGGGTTGGCATATTTTTCAGCTATTTTATTGTGTTCTTATATCTACCACCCTTCTTCACCGCAATTCCTTCCAAAGCCCCAATTACAGGTAGGAGAGGAAGAAAATTAGAGGGAAAGGGAGGGGTGAGGTTCTTTTTAGACTGCTTCCTGTTGCTTTGGGTCATTGGGTTCCTTGGGGCAAGTCTAATCTTTATTATCAGGATATCCAGCAGTCCAGCAAACCAGCAATAGCAAATGCAGCAGCAGGATGAACCAGCTGCAGTTGTGGGGTGATGGGGCAGAACAGCAGGGTGCGAAGCAACCACTACCACAGGCCCCACACGTTTTCCCCATTGATACCCTTTTAAACGTCGCCAGACTTAAACTTATCTGCGGCTGACACAAATCATGTCCCTGTCAGAGTGTAAGACACATTGTAGTTAGCTGCTGTGGACAATCTGAAACAGCCCCACATATCTGGTATTAAAACAAAAACATGGTCACACAACGTGACTGGGTTTTTTTTTAATTTATTTATTTTTATCTCAATAACAGGTTAGGTACTTTGAATCCCAGGCGTAGCCCCCTCCCTCAGTCCCTCCTACCCTCCCACTCCCTCCCTCATCTCCCTCCTCCCC
>CM053757.1:34957466-35008804 GCA_028658305.1 Pachyuromys duprasi | reverse complement strand
ATTAAGAATAGTGATTCCTCAAGATCCAGCTATACCACTCCTAGGCATATACCCAAAAGATGTTCAAGTACACAACAAGGACATTTGATCAACTATGTTGATAAACTATGTTAATAAAGCGTCGCTGCTTTATTCATAATAGCCAGAACCTGGAAAGAACCCAGATGCCCTCAGTTGAGGAATAGATACAGAAATTGTGGTAGTTTTACACAATGGAATACTACTCAGCAATTAAAATGGAGGAAAGCATAAAATTTGCAGGCAAATGGTGGGACCTGGAAACGATCGTCCTGAATGAGGTATCTCAAAAGCAGAAAGATGCACATGGTATATACTCACTTATATAGACCTATAAGATAGGATAAACATACTGAAATCTACACACCTAAAAATGATAAACAAGAAAGAGGACCTGGGGTAAGAGGATTAATCCTCACTTAGAAAGTCAAATTGGATGGACATTGGATGTAGGAGAAAACAAGTAACAGGACAAGAGCCTACCATAGAGGGCCTCGGAAATACTATTCTTAGCAGGGTATCAAAGCAAATATTAAGAAACATAACCAACCCTTTGGTAGAGTGCAGGGGGAGTTAGTATGACCTGGAGAGAACAGGAGCTCCACAAGGACCAAATATATCAGGACACAGGGGTCTTTTATGAGACTGTCTCTCCAACCAAGGACCAAGTAGGGTTATAACCTAGAACCCCTGCTTGTATGTAGAAAATGGTGGCTCAATACCCAAGTGGGTACACCAGTAAGGGGAACAGGGACTATTTTGGACATGAACTCAATGGCCTCTTCGACCTCCCCGCCCTCCGAGGGAGGAGCAGCCTTGCTAGGCCACAGAAGAGGACATTGCAGCCATTCCTGAAGAGACCTGATAAGCTAGAGTTAGATGGAAGGGGAGGAGGTCCTCCCCTATCAGTGGACCTGGAAAGAGGCAGGGAGGAGATGAGGGAGGGGAGGATGGGATAGGGAGGGAATGAGGGAGGGGGCTACAGATGGGATACAAAGTACATAACCTCTGATTAATATAAAATAAAAATGTTAAAAAAAGAAGGGAAATGGGAATAAAAATGTCAAATTGTAAAAAAAAAAAATGCTCAACATTGTTAGCCATCAGGGAAATGCAAATCAAAACAACCCTAAGATTTCACCTTAGGCCCATCAGAATGGCCAAGAACAAAAACTCAAGTAACAACACATGCTGGAGAGGTTGTGGAGAAAGGGGAACCCTCCTCCACTGCTGTAAACTTGTATAACCACTCTGGAAATCAATCTGGCTTTTTCTCAGACAACTAGGAATAGCGCTTCCTCAAGATCTGGCTATACCACTCCTAGGCATATAGTCAAAAGAGGGTCAAGTACACAATAAGGACATTTGCTCAACCATGTTTGTAGGAGCTTTATTTGTAATAGCCAGAAGCTGGAAACAACCCAGATGCCCCTCAACTGAGGAATGGATTCAGAAATTGTGATACATCTACACAATAGAATATTACTCAGCAATGGAAAACAAGGAAATCATGAAATTTGCAGGTAAGTGATGGGAACTGGAAGGGATCATCCTGAGTGAGCTGTCCCAGAAGAAGAAAGACACACACGGTATATACTCACTCATATAGACATATAATATAGGATAAACCTACTAAAATCTGGACACCTAAAGAAACTAATCCAGAGGGAGGACTCTGGCTAAAATGCTCAATTCCCAGCCAGAAAGGTAAAGAGGATGGAAATCAGAAGAAGGAGAAAACAGGGAACAAGTTGAGAGCGTGCCACAGAGGGCCTCTGAAAGGCTCTGCCTTGCAGACTATCAAAGCAGATGCTGAGACTTATGGCCAACACTTGGGCAGAGTGCATGGAATCTTATGAAAGATGTGGGAAATAGTAAGATCTGGAGAAGACAGGAGCTCCACAAGGAGAGGAACAGAACCAAAAAATCTGAGCACAGGGGTCTTTCCTGAGACTGCTACTCCAACCAAGTACCATGCATGGAGAAAACCTAGAACCCCTGCACAGATGTAGCCCATAGCAGTTCAGTGTCCAAGTGGGTTCCATAATAATGAGAACAGGGACTGCCTCTGACATGAACTGATTAGCCTGCTCTTTGATCACCTCCCCTTGGGGGGGGGGGGTCAGCCTTACCAGACCACAGAGGAAGACAATACAGCCACTCCTGATGAGAGCTGATAGGCTAGGATCAGAAGGAAGGAAAAGAAAACCTCCCCTATCAGTGGACTTGGGGAGGGGCATGAGTATAGAAGGGGGAGGAAGGGAGGGATTGGGAGAAGAGGGAGGAGGGAACTACAGGGGGATACAAAGTGAATAAAGTGTAATTAATAAAAATAATAAATATGAAAAGATATGGAGATGTAATTCAGTAGTGGAACACTTGCCAAGCATGTACAAAGTGCTGGGTATGACTTCCAGCATAGTATTTTTCTTTCTAAGTTCATCAAGATTTATTCTTATGCCTCCTTGGAAGTCTTAAGAGACTCTCACTCTAAGATTATTATAATATTGCCTTTTTTCTACAAACATTGTAGTTTTACTTTCAAATCGGCCCATATCCAACCTGAGTTTTTTTTTTCTATGTAATCTAGTTTTCCACTTTAAAAAAAAAAAGCCATCTTTGTTTCATGTACTTGACATAGAATTTCAGACAGTTAAATAAACATTGTGACTGTGACAACTCTGTTGTCTGCTACATCGGACATTTTGTTCTTCTGCCAGTATCACAGCTTTATATTGTGATGGGGAAAGACAGCGGGGAGGTTCCTCCATCTAGTATTCTTGCTAGGGACGTCCCTGTCAGTCATTATAAATTAAGAATTAACTAGGGAACAACTGTTTTCAAAAACGCAAAAACTTAGAATTGGGGAACTGAACCTTCAGGGCAAAAGGGAAAAAAAAGAGATTACAATGAAATCTAAAGAGCATGCTTTTCTCCTACTTCCTCATTGCTACAACGGAGAGGCTATACTGAAGGATATCTAAGTTTTCTTCAGCTTTAAGCTTCAAAATATTCCTCACTCACATGTACAATGCAGAGATGGAAAAATAAGAAAGAATAAATTCATCTCCAATCATGATATTCCTCTCCTATCATTTCCTCAGACAAAGAGAATCAAGCACATTTATTCTTTAAGAGAACACAGAGGGCGTTATGGTTGGATCTGAACTGTCTCTCAATGACTACATGTCAAAGACCTGGGGGTGAGCCTATGGCACTGTTGGGAAGTGGTAGAGATTTTAGGAGATGGGCCTCGCAGAGGAAGTTACATAATTGAGGCCATGCTCTTGGATAGAATATTACATTCTGGCCCCTTCCTGACTCTCTGCTGCTTCCTAGAGATCACTACATAATGATCTTTCCTCCACCCTGCATTCCCCTCTCTGATGCTCTTCCTCACCGCAGGATCAAAGAGAGAAAGCCACTCAACCATGAGCCGGAAGCTTCAGAAGCCGTATGATCACATGAGTGTTTCCAGTTGATGGCTAGCAGGTATTTTGTCATAGTCACAGACAGACACATGACTGAATTTTAGGATACTGAACTGGCTCTTGCCATCATGACAGGCCCAACTCTAATATTTAAGCACTTTGCAACTGGGTCTTTGTATGTTAACTGTTTTCTAGCTTAGGAGGAGAAGAAGTAAGAGAAGTGAAACTCTAGGCCTGCGTTGCCAAGGGGTGTTCATTTCTTCAGACTTTTCACTGTGAAATTGTTATTCACGGTTGCTTCTTTACAATAAAAAGGTCCCCCCCATATTCAAATAAAATACATTTGAGTTGAAATTCACAGCTCTCCAATTGAGTATCTTGCATAATGGATATGGCTCCTTGTTTAAATGAGTTCCATTTCCCCATCAACACACCACGTCCAAACCTCTCACCAGCATCTCTAGGGAATGTAATAAACTCAGGCTCTGTTTTTAGAGATTGGCAAATCTTAAGATCAAATGATATCCCCAAAATGTAAAACCATATATTAACAATAGTTGTAAACAGAAAAATGATATATATGGATATATATTTATATATAATACTAATATCAAGAAGTTGAAAGCAGCCTAAATGTCATGCACATTAATATGAAGAGTCAGTCACACAGAGGCATCAAACAAAGATTTAGCAACCATTTTCAAAGGATGCTCTATGTTTGGGATGGATTTCGATAGCAAAGCACTTGGCTAACATGCCTAAAGTGGATGTTTCAAGTAAGGTTATCCAAGTTTGGTAGCATACACCAGAAGCCCCACCAGTAAGAACACTGAGGCAGGAAGATCACTTGAACATTGTTAACCATCCTGGGCAACATAGCAAGACCCTATCTTAAACAACTTTATGCAACATCTAACGTGCATTCTTGCATGAAACAAAAGTTTTAAAGGAGAGAAACACAACAAGCTAAAAGGGTAGGGCACATTGAAAATCTATGTCCCAGTCTTAGCCTGTTCAAAGTTTATTAGTAGAAAGGTTTGAGTAAATCATCACATTTTCTTTGTGCCTCGGTTTATCCACAAAAATAGGAATAGTTCCCTTTGTCTGGCACAGAGGTTTTGACGAAACACCCTCCCACAGTTTAGCACAAGGCTCAGCAATTGCACTGTTTGCTGGGAATAATGGTTCCTGTCCCTTTAATTTCTTTCAGCCATGCTAAATTTGACATCACTGTCTAGGCTTGCAGATACACACTTTCTACATTACTTTTATGCTAAATATTTGGTTGAAAGGTAGAGAAGGGGGTGAAAAAAAAACTTTTACAGTTTTAGCCTCAAATCCTGCCAGAAAAGCCTGACAACACAACCATCAAACAACAAATTTTTAGAAATCCTCCAGGTTTACCCTTCACATGACCAAGGACATTTTGGATAAGCAGGATTACTGGATTGTGAATAATGTGCCTGAGAATGTGTGCTGGGAAACACCAGGCTGGGGCAATCCCTCTGACGCAGAAGGTGTCTGCACACAGTCTTGTACTTTGAATCTGCTTCAGTATGCTGAGAGACTGGAAGAGGAAGTGCTCGGGAAATAAGAAGGTGTGGTAGCCACAGAAGTGCGATACCCTGAGAAGTGGCAAGGTGCCGGAAGCCAGGTCCTCCTTTCATATCTGTTACTCAGATGCCTTCTGATACTCCTTACCACAGACAGGGGGGAGGGTGGCCACATGACATAGCCTGGACCATGTCTAGGGTGACTGTCCAGTGTTTCTGTCATGAGGTAGAAAATCTGCATGCTGGGGATGTCTGATTCCGGTGTGTGTGTGTGTGTGTGTGTGTGTGTGTGTGTTGGGAGTATAGAAACATTCTGCTGCATATGTGAGTTCTGAGGATGCAAACCCAGGTCCTCAAGCCATTTACCATCAGAGCCATTTCCTAAGTCTTACTCTTTTTTCCATCTTTGCCAAAAAATTATCACTATTTTGTGTAAACTGCTGCCCACCTTATTTCATAGACTATCAGTAACATCAGTTCTATTCATAAACATATTTATAAGATAAATGATTTAATTTTCTCAAAATTAAAAAAAATCATTTCAAACATTAAAAAAAAAATGAGTCAAAAGCAGCGTGCATAGATTGAGTGGCTACACACACCTTTAATCCCAGCACCAGGGAGGCAGAGTCAGGTGGAGTTCTGTGATTAAAGTTTAGCTTTGTATATGTATTGAGTTCCAAGGCAGCGAGAGCCACATAGAGACTGTCTCAAAACAAACAAACAAAAAAGAAACAGTGTGACCAAGAACTTTCTCATTTATGATAGCAATTAGTCACCTGTCAGTACACGCCTAAGAAAAATGAATTAATCAGACATTCGGCAAGGGTAGGTGTATGTACAACAAATCATTTTTAATCTTTTTTGATAGTTCTACATTGTATGAACTTTTGTGATGAGTGTACATTGCGTACTAGTCAAAAGAGCAAATCAAAATAGTATTTAAGTAAATAATTAATTGACTATTATTGGAACAAACATCCTTGTCTTTAAACATTTACATGTGATAGTTGTGATGTGTCTTAAGATAATGCTCAGAAAGAAACTTACTAATTTAGTTAGTGTTCAGCATTTCCTCAGAAGTCATCTTAGTTCATACTTTCGAAAGCTTGTTGATGAAACATTGCTTCCCAAACTCTCCCAGGTCATACTTTTTTGACTTACATTTTTGTTTTGCTTTGTTTTATTTGAGGCAGGTTTTCTCTATGTAGCCTTAGCTGTCATGGACTCTCTTGTAGACCAGGCTGGCCTCAAACTCTCAGAGATCTGCCTGCCTCTGCCTCTGAAGTTCTGGGATTAAAGGCATGGGTCACCACGCCCAACATTCAAAAATCTTTTTCAAAAAAGTTAAAATACTGAATACTCAGTATGAAACTTTCAGACACACCAACATGTTGTAGACTTCATTTCTACCAGAGCTTCCATTATAGCTATAAAGACCTTAGTAGAGGTAACAGTTTGATCTTTTTTCTATCCCATTATCCTGTAGAAGCAGAGGGTGTACCTGATGCCCAGGAGAAGAATGTGATTGAAATTATTTTCCTGATGATGGGGCTGACCATCCCTTTTCTACCTAAGAGAAGCAGGAAGAATCCCAGTCTTAGCTACTTTTCTGTTGCTGTGACAAGATATCATGACCAAGGGAACTTACTGAATAAAGAGTTTATTGAAGTGTATGGTTTCAGAGTGTGACCATTCTGGTTGGGGACATGGCAGCAGGCAGACAGGCATGGCACTGGAATAGTAACTGAGAGCTTACATCTGATCCACAAGCAGGAGACAGAATGAGGTAATTAAAAAGGGTATAAGTTTTTGAAACCTCCAAGCCCACACCTCCTCCACCAATGTCACATGTCCTCAACCTTCCCAAATAATTCTCACCAACCAAGGATTAAAATATATGAGTCTATGAGGACCATTCTCCTTCAAACCATCACAGTTTCAATTGTCATTGGTATAAGACTGGCAACCAGCAAACCCAAACCATCACAAAGCAGTAGACAGGGAGGCTAGTCACCACTGATTTACAGCACTAGACCCCATTCAGTGTGACATAGTGGGTTATGTAGCCTCTATTCTCACAAAGAACCAAGCAAAGGGAAGGAGGTCTAATCACTATTCCTCCCTCCCAAAAGTTTCAAGTGAATAGGGACAAATGCCATTAGAAGGCACTGGAAGACATGACTGTCAACACACCCATTCTTCCTCCCCAGGTATCAGCAGACCTCAAAGCTGCTGAGTATTCACTTAAGCACACAAGATGCTAATTGGAACTTGTTCTGTGTCTGTACTTATATCCTGGTGGCTTCAAGGCCAGATGGAGAGCTAACTCACACCCATGCATGAAAACAGCAGAACACTAAGCTGGCTTTACACCCATTCCTTAAGTCAGAGGAGCAGAGAGAAATTCTATACCTATGAATGAAGGCAGAGGGAAAGGGAGATAGTCCTACGCTCATGCATGAAGGCAAGGAGCAGGGGGTTCATCCTACACCCTTGCATGTCACCCCTGGAGACAGAGGGGAAGTGTTAGGTGACAATGCCACTCAAAATGGTCATTGTGGCTGATCGGAAAGCTAAACTTTATCTCACTATCTGCAAAATGGCAGAATGAGGCACTGTGATCACAACTTGGCAGCTATCTCTACCTGCAATTCCACCCTGTACCCTTTCCACAGCTGTGGACATGTAGTCTGCTGAAAACTATTAAGTGAATTCAGAATCTCAGATCTATTCTTTTTTCAGGGCTTTACCAAAACTCAGTCACCGTAACAAAAATCAGGAGAGTCACAATACAAATCAGGGAAACTATGCAATAACTACTGATAGAGATGAATCAAATACCAGAATCTTCTGGCAGGTTTCACTTCAGTCATAATTTTAAAAAATCAGTGATTACATAACTTAAAAGTGCCTTCAAAAAGATGAATAAAAATGTATGAGACGATAATTTAAATTTCTCTTTTAGTTTCTTCAATGAGTCAGTGTTCACTCAACAGCTTGTTGCTTAGTTTCATGTATTTGTACAATTTTTAAGTCTATCTTTATTATGTAATGGGTAAAGAATACACATTCTGGGATTTCAGTTTTCTGTACGTATCTTGACTTAATCCATGGACTGTCCCCATTTCGTGATAGAAGGAACTGCTGTTGGATGTCAGCTCCATTTGGTTGACTCTATTTTAACTCTGATGTCCCTTTGTTGATTTGTGGGGGGTGGAAAGGAGGTCTCAGGATGGTATGATTTTTGATCAGTGGATGCTGAAACCCTTCAGAGCTGTATTGCAACCTGTCTCTCTAAAATTTTTTTATTAATTAATTTATTTATTTATCACTATACAGCCTGCTTGATCTTAGATCCCGCCATTCCCTCCTTCCAGTTCCACCCTCACATTCCCCTACCCCCACTCAGATACAGGTACCAACCCACCCTGGTACATCAAATCACAGCAAAGACTAACTGCTTTCTCTTTCTCTGAGGTCAGACAAGGCATCCAGCTATGGGAAAGGGATCCAAAGGCATGCAACAGAGTCAGAGATAGACCCTGCTCCAATGGTTAGGGGACCTACAAGAAGACCAAGCTGCACTTCAACTACATATATGTAGGGCACCTAGGTCCAGCCCATGCACCTTCTTTGGTTGGTGGTTCAGGCTCTGTGAGCCTGCATGGGCCTAGGTTAGTTTCTGCTATAGGTCTTCTTGTGGTGTCCTTGACACCTCCGGCTCCCTGAATCCTTCCTCCCACTCTTCCACAATACTCCCAGACCTCAGCCTATTAGTTGGTTGTGTGTCTCTCCATCTGTTTTCATCAGCTGCTGGATGGAGCCTCTCAGAAGACAGTTATGCTAGACTCCTATCTGCAATCATAGCAGAGTATCATCAATAATGACAGGGGTTGGCTGTCTCCGATGGAATGGGTCTCATGTTGGGCCAGCCATTGATTTGCCATTTTCTCAACCTCTCCTCCATCTTTATCGCTACACTTCTTGCTGGCAAGACAAATTTGGGATCGAAGATTTTATTGGTGGGTTGGTGTC
Organism: Pachyuromys duprasi; assembly: GCA_028658305.1. Classification (NCBI taxonomy): domain Eukaryota; kingdom Metazoa; phylum Chordata; class Mammalia; order Rodentia; family Muridae; genus Pachyuromys; species Pachyuromys duprasi. The sequence goes on along the minus strand of CM053757.1, from coordinate 34,999,764 downwards.
TTCCTTCTTTCACCCTAAGTATGACCTGGCTACAGGAGGTTGCCCCCAGGCTCCTTAATCCCTCCTGCTAGAAGTGTCAACTAGGGTCACCCCCACAGACTTCCTTGTCCCAGAGATGTCCCACCCACCGATTTCTGTTTTCTCTCCCAATCTTCCCCCCTCCACCACACCTGATCCTCACTCCCATTACCCTCCCCACGTCCTCTCTCATTCACTTACTTCCCTTCGCCTACTTCAGATGTCTGTTTTATTTCCTTTTCTGAGTGGGATTCAAGCAACATCGCTTGGGCCCTCCTTGGTGTCTTTGTGTCTGTGGATTGTAGCATGGTTATCCTGTATTTTACGGCTAATATCCACCTATAAATGGTGGCATACCATGCATGTCTTCCTGGGTACGGTTAACTCACTTGGGATATTTTCTAGTTCCATCCATTTGCCTGCAAATATCATGATTTCCTTGTTTTTAATAGCTGAATAGTATTCCATTGTGCAAATGTAGCCCAATTTCTGTATCATAAGTAGGTCGAAGGACATCTAGGTTGTTTTCAGATTCTGCCTATTATAAATAAAGCTTCTATGAACATAGTTGAGCAGATGTCCTTGTTTTATGGGGGAGTATGTTTTTAATATATGCCTAGGAGTGGTATAGCTGGGTCTTGAGGTAAATTTATTCCCAATTTTCTGAGAAAGTGCTAGATTGATTTCTAAAATGGTTGCACAAGTTTGTACTCTGACCAGCAATGGAGGCGGATTCCCCTTTGTCCACATCCTCACTAGCATTGTGCTGTCACTTGAGTTTTTGATCTTAGCCATTCTAATGAGTGTAAGATGGAATCTCAGAGTCATTTTGATTTGCATTTCACTGATGACTAAAGATGCTGAGCATTTTTCAAAGTGTTTTTCTGCCATTTAAGATTTCTGTTGAGAATTCTCTATCTATGTACCACATGTTTTAATTGGATTATTTTGTTTCTTGTTGTTTAATTTCTTGAGTTCTTTACATATTCTGGATATTAGCCCTTTGTCAGATGTAGGATTAGTGAAGATTTTTTCCCAATCTGTAAACTGCCATTTTGTTCTATTGACATTGTCCTTTGCCTTACAGAAGTTTCGTGAGATCACATTATGAATTGTAGATCTTAGAGCCTGCGTTGTTGAGTGTTCTGTTCAGGAAGTTGTCTCCTATGCCAATGAGTTCAAGGTTCTTCCCCACTTTCTCTTCTAGTAGATTTAGTGTATCTGGTTTTATGTTTAGGTCTTTGATCTACTTCAACTTGAATTTTGTTCATGGTGATAAATATGGATCTATTTCTATTTTTCTACATGTAGATATCCAGTTTGATCAATACCATTTGTTGAAGATGCTTTCTTTTTCCATTGTATGGTTTTGGCTCCTTTGTTAAAAATCAAGTCTCCATAGGTATTTAGATTTATTTCTGGATCTTCTATTTGATTCCACTGATCAACCAGTCTATGTTTATGCCAGTATCACGCAGTTTTTATTGCTATTGTTCTGTAGTACAGGTTGAATTCAGAGAGGGGATTATCTCCAGGAGTTCTTTATTATATAGAATTGGTTTTGCTATTCTGGGTTTATTCTTTCAAGGTCTATAAAAATTGTGTTGTAATTTTGATGGGAATTGCATTGAATCTGTAGATTGCTTTTGGTACTATGACCATTTTTTTCTGTCTTAATTTTACTGATCCATGAGCATGGGAGATCTTTTCATCTTCCAATATCTTCTTCCATATCTTTCTTCAGAGCCTTGAAATTCTTGTTATACAAATTTTTGACTTGCTTGGTTAGAGTTACACCAAGATACTTTATATTATTTGTAGCTATTGTGAAGGTTGTTGTTTCCCTAATTTCTTTCTCAGCCTGTTTGTCATTTGTATACAGGAGGGCTACTGTTATTATTGTTGTTTTCTGTTTTTTAGTTTTTTAAAATTAATCTTGTATCCAGCCACTTTGCTGAAGGTGTTTGTCGGCTGTAGGGATTCTCTGGTGGAATTTTTGGTGTCACTATGTATACTCTCATATCATCTGTGAATAGCAATACTTTTGACTTCTTTATTTCCAATTTGTATTCCCTTGATCTCTTTTAGTTGTCTTGGTGTTCTGGCTAAGACTTCAAGTACTAAATTGAAGAGATATGGTGAGAGCAGGGAGCCTTGTCTTGTCCCAGATTTCAGTGGGATTGCTTTAAGTTTCTTGCTATTTAATTTGATATTGGCTATAGGCTTGCTGTATACTGTCTTTATTGTGTTTAGGTGTGTGCCTTATATCCCTAATCTTTCCAAGATTCTTAACATGAAGAGATGTTGCATTTTGTTGAATGCCTTTTTGCATCTGATGAGATGATCATGTGGAGTTTTTTTAGTTTGTTTATATTGTAGATTATATTGATGAATTTTCATATATTGACCACCCCTGTATGCCTAGAATGTATCCTACTTGATCGTGGTAGATGATATTTTTGATGTGTTCTTGGATTTGGTTTGCAAGTGTTTTGTTGAGTGTTTCTTGCATCAATGTTCATAAGGAAAATTGTTCTGAAATTCTTTTTCTTTGTTGGATCTTTGTGTGGTTTAAGAATTGGGTGACTGTGGCCTCATAGAATGCATTTGGCAGTGTTCCTTCTTCTATTTTGTGGAATAATTTCAGGAGTATTGGTATGAGCTCTTCTTTGAAAGTCTGGTAGAATTCTGTGCTGAAACCATCTGGTCCTGGACTTCTTTTGGATGGGAGATTTTTAATGACGACTTCTATTTTCTTAGGGGTTATAGGACTATTTAATTTGTTTACCTGATATTGATTTAACTTTGGTAAATGTATCTATCAAGAAAATTGTCTGTTTCATTTGGATTTTTAAATTTTGTTGAGTATAGACTTTTGGAGTAAAACCTAGTGATTCTTGTAGGTCTCCTTTTTCACTTCTGATTTTGCTGATTTGGATACTTTCTGCCTTTTAGTTACTTTGGCTAAGGATTTGCATATCTTGTTGATTTTCTTGAAAAACCAGCTCTTGGTGTTGTTGATTCTTTGTATTGTTTTCTTTGTTTCTAATTTATAGATTTTAGCCTGTCATCTACTCCTCTTGGGTGTGTTTCCTTCTTTTTTTTCCTAAAGCTTTTAGGTAGGGTGTGAAGTTGCTAGTATGGGATCTCTCCAATTTCTTTATGAAGACACTTAGTGCCATGAACTTTCCTCTTAGAGCTGCTTTAATTGTTTCCTGTAAGTCTGGGTATGTTGTGCCTTCATTTTCATTCAAGTTTAGAAAATCTTTAATTTCTTTATTTCTTCCCTGGCCCAGTCATCATTGAGTACGGAGTTGTTCGGTTTCCATGAGTGTGTAGGCTTTTTGTTATTTCAGTTGTTGTTGAAGTCCAGCTTTAATACATAGTGATCTGATAAAGTACAATGGGTTAATTCAGTTTTCTTGTATTGGCTGAGATTTGCTCTGTGACCAATTATATGGTCAGTTTTGGAGAACGTTTCTGTGCAGTGCTGAGAAGAAAGTATATTCTTCTGTGTTTGGTTGAAAAGTTCTGTAGATATCTATTAGGTCCATTTGATTCATGATACTGGTTAGTTTCATTATTTCCCTATTTAGTTTCTGTCTCTATGTTCTGTCCATTGATGAGAGTGGAATGTTAAAGTCTCCCACTATTAAAGTGTTGAGATTGATGTGTGATATATGCTTTAATAATGTTTCTTTTGTAAATGTAGGTGCCCTTGTATTTGGAGCATAGCTGTTCAGGATCGAGATGCCCTCTTGGTGGATTTTTCCTTTGATGAGAATGAAGTGTCCTTCCTCATCTCTTTTGATTAATTTTGGTTGAAAGCCTGTTTTATTCAATATTCGAATGGTAACTTCAACTTGCTTTTTGGGTTAATTTGCTTGGAAAACCTTTTCATAGCCCTTCACTCTGAGATAATGTCTATCTTTGTTTTTGAGGTATGTTTCTTGTAGACAACATAATGTTGGGTCTTCTTTACATATCCATTCTGTTAGCCTGTCTCTTTTTATTGGAGAGTTGAGTCCATTGATGTTGAGAGATATTAATGATCAATGATTGTTAGGTCCTTTTATTATAATGTTGTTGCTGGTAGTGTGCTTTTAAATTTGTTTGTTTTGCTATTGTGAAATTATTTACATCCTGTGTTTTCTTGGGTGTAGTTGTCCTTGTTGGGTTGGAGTTTACCTTCTTGTATCATCTGTAGGGCTGGATTTGTGCAAAGATGTTTAAATTTTGTTTTGCCATAAAATATCTTGTTTTCCCCATCTGTGGTGATTGAAAGCTTTGCTGGGTATAGTCTGGGCTGACATTGATGGTCTTTTAGGGTCTGCATGACATCTGCCCTGGCCCTCCTAGTTTTCATAATCTCTGTTGAGAAGTCAAGTGTGATTCTGATAGGTCTGTCTTCATATGTTCATGGCCTTTTCCCTTTTAGTTTTTAATATTTTTCTTTGTACTGTACATTCAGTGTTTTGATTATTATATGGCTAAAGAAATGTCTTTTCCAGTCTAATCTATTTGGTATTCTGTGAGTCCTTTGTATGTTTTAAAGCCTCTCTTTCTTTTGATTAGGGAAATTTTCTTGTATGGTTTTCTTGAAAATATTTCTTGTTCTTGGAGCTGGGATTGTTGTCTTTCTTCTATTTCTTATTACTCTTAGGTTTTATGGTGTCCTTGATTTCTTGGATGTTTTGTGTCAAAAATTGTTTTGATTTAACATTTTCTTTGACAGATGTATTTGTTTCTTTGATTGTATCTTCTGTGCCTGAGATTCTCGCCTCCATCTCTTGCATTCTGTTGGTGATGCTTTCTTCTGTGGTTCCTGTTCTCTTCCCCAAGATTTCCATCTCCAAGATTTTGTCAGTTTGCGTTTTCTTTATTGATTCTATTTCAATTTTCAGTTCTTGAACTGTTTTATTCATTTCCATTACCTGCTTGATTATTTTCCTGTATTTCTTTGAGGGGTTTATTTATTTCCTCTATAAAGTCCTCAACCAGCTTCATACACATAGATTTAAGGTCATTTTTCCTGTGTTTCAGCTGTGTTAGACTATTCAGAGCTTGTTCCCATATTGCCCTGGTTTTTGTTGATTGTGTTCTTAAGCTGACCCTTAGCCACCTGGTTGCCCCTGCCCTTGGCTATTTATTCCTGGAGCCTGCTGGGCTTCTTGGATATGCGGGGGGGATAAGGGCTGAATCTCCTCACAAGATTATAAATCTACTGCACTGTTTGTGTCCAAGTCTGTCCTAGACCATTTGCTACACTCTCTTCTGTATTCACCACTCAAGGCTCTTAGTTCTGACCCACAGATAAGAAGATCTGGCTGAGTAGTTGGAGACATGGGAGGTTCCAGGGCCACCAGGCTGTGGTTCCTGAACTGCTGACTGGTGACTCTCCCGGGCTGGAAACTGTGTCTGAGTGCCCAACCATGTTCTTGATAGCACCATTTGACACGACAAAAGTTTACATTTTGATAAAGTCCAACTTAACTATTATTTCAGTTGTTCACACTTCCAGTATTATAGTCAAGAACCATTTCCTAATTCAAATATTAAAATTTATACTTACGTTTGATCTTACTTAAAAATCTAAACTATTCCTTGCGTGAAAATTACAAAATAAAAAGTCAAGTATTTTAAAATATGTTACTATACAAAATAAATCATTTAAGGTACAAAATGACTGTGAATTTTCTTTCTTAAAAGCACAAGTCTGTAAGGGCTGGTGAGACACTCAAGTATGATTATCATGTATAACTCCCAGAAGTTTCAAATTCCCAAACAGTGAACAATAGATACCTCCAGAATCTGCTCTACCCACTGGCTCTAGCTCAGAGGTACCAAAATCCTGTCTTCTTGATATTTGATATCTGTCAGGACTCAGGGCAAGGCTCTTTCTCTTATGTTCTCAGCCCAAACCCAGCCTCCTGCTGTCTGTACCAGTCAGTGCCTACCTGGGCCCTTGTGCTTCCCTCAACTCTATCTCTGGGCCTCTGACTGACTGGAAGGCTAAAGGGAGGCCTTGTCTCAAGATGGATTCTGGATGAAGTCCTCTGAGTCACCTCCTGCTGACCCATCTCAGAAGAATCAGTCCAACTAAAATCCACTCCTGGGTTTAAGGCTTGTAAGGGCCATGGGCTTGTCCTGCAGAAGAACCATCTCTGCTCCTGCTTGACTTGGGAAGCATTTTTTACCCCCTCTGCTCACCAGGAATGTCAGTGATGAGAGCCAGAGTTTGGCTAATGCTGACTTCACATCACATGCCCTTTCTCTCCCCTGTCAAAGACCCTTTCACTTTCCTGGTGGACTCTGAAGCACTATATTTCCTTCTTTGGAATAAAGTATGTTTTTTTTTTTCTTTATCTAATTAACACCCTCACAAGCTCACAAAGAGGCAGCTGGATTTACTTACATCTTACCTGGAGTCCATCCACTCTTGATACCTGAATCAGTAAAAAACTCATCCCAACACACAAAATCCCTGCACGTGAACGCTTACAGAAGCTTAGCTCACAGTTCCCCAAACTTGGAAACTTCCAAACTGTCCCCCAACAGCAAATGAATCAACATGCTTAGTGCACTCCAGCAGTGAAATAAATGGTATTCATCTGTAAAGCCAGGGGCCATCTCCCTGCGCTCGAGACACTGAGGCAGAAGGATCACAAGTTAGAGGCTGGCCTACTCTACAGGAAGAGCCTATCTAAAAAAGCGAAAACCCAAGGCTGGAGCAATGGCTCAGCACTTAGGGAGACTGCTGTTCTTACAGAAGACACTGATCCTCTTCCCCGCACCAGGACAGGTGAGGTGATTCACAGCAGCCTGTAACTCCATTTCCAGGAGATCTGACACTCTTTTTTTTTGATCTCTCTGGGCAGGCACAAACACACACATAAAAATATTTTAAAAATTAAACCTCCAAACAAACAACAACTATAAAGAAAAAAAAGAGAAGAAAAAAAAAGGAACAAATATAAAACTACAAAAATGTTAAGACAGTAGGAATTTAAGAGGGGGGAAAGCTAGATGTAAGACAGCGTGAGTCCAGGCCTGTCGCATTAGTCTCTTTGAAGCAATAGTGGTGGGTTCGTGTCATAACACATTTGTCAAAACTCAGAATGAACAACCGCAAGGAAAAATAAATAGAGAGAGACTCAGTTGACAATTGTGTCAATGTTCTCTCATCAGCTGTGACATCTGTGATATGATGATGGGAAATAGCAATGCTGGCAAGGCCTCCCTCCCTCTTTTCCTCTCCTTCCCTTCTTCTCCCCCCTCTCCCAATCAGTTCTTGTCTTGCTCTCCCTTTTGCTCTCTCTCCTTCTCAATTATTGTGTGTGTGTGCATGAGTGTATCGGATAGGGAAGATGGTTTTGTGGGAAATTTCTGTACTTTCCGTTTAGTTTTGCTGTGAGCATAAAACTATTATTAAAAAACAAAATCTGTTAAAAAATATGACTGGGTCATCATCAAAGTATTTTTAGACTCCTGCAGGTGCAGAAACTGGTGAAGACAGTCAGCCCACATCAGCATTCTGCAGTACAGAGTAGGGGTCACCTTCGAGCATTTCCCCACAGCAAAGTGGGGATTTTCTTTCTTTATTTTTTTTTAATGTTTTTTTGTGGTGAAACATTGAGTCCTTTGAGGACCAGGGACAGAGTCAGCTAACAGCTGTGCACCAACTTCCTCAGGAGCCTCCCAAAGGCATGGGAACACTGAGACTCCTTCTTCCCAGTACTCCTTCCTGGAACCCAGACTTGGATCTGTTGTCACTGAGTTCATGCCTTTTCCACACACTGCTTGGGTGTACACCTGCCCTCATCCATTGTTGGTACTGTTCTTTTCCATTATATGCATTCTATGTTTTTCCAGAGGACTTAATTTAGATATCAGTAAGCATTCTGTCCTTTGTCCTCTCCCCTCAAAGTCTCCCTGGTCAGTGGGTTTTAGTTGGAGTCATACACAGAAATCATTTAGGGGAAATGAAATGCTCAGGACACGAGAATTGGCATTCTCAGATCCCAATTAATAGATCACTAGACAGTGTTCAGTTTTCCAGGTGACTCAGAAGAGCAGCCAAAGCTGCAAGAGGTCTTGACAAACCCTTGACATTTCAAACTTCAACACTCCTCCAGATAATCATAAAAGTAATACAACTGTATAAAATAGAATTGTAAATATAAAATCATGAGTTATACTTCAATAACATTTAAAAACCAAGCTATAGACCATCATAACTCCTATAGTAGATTCTTTGTAAATAATCTGCCTTTCTCCTTCTGCCCCATTATCCAAATCAGGCCAGCTACCTTAAAACCATGATGCTGAAGAAAAATCCTATGTTCTAAAACAATGTGCATTATGTAGCAGGTATAGTTTTGATATATTAAAATGCTGTGTTTTCTCAGTGTGAGCCTTCTCTCAAATGTATGTAATCCTGTGTCCCTTGTCGTCCAGCCCCTCTGGGACTCCCTGCATACCTCTCACTCTTCCCCACCTTCTTCCCTTTCTTGATGGCAGACAAACACTTTAGTCCTAGGGACACAGCTTCCTCCCATCCAGGGACCTCTGTATTTGAGAGATTCTTTGCATGAGCCATTCCCTTGGCTCCACGTGCCTTTAGTTTTATCTGTAATATCACTCTTTCCTAGGGACAGGCTAAGGCTGTGTGTGACCTTTGACAGAGGTTCTCTGCAGCATCATCATTCAGTAGACATTTCCAGCAGCTATAATGACAGGATTTGACTGGTTCACAGTGGACAGACTAGAGATTCTGCTAAGGTTTCAGTTCATTCTCCATGCCAGCTTCCTAGTCCCAAATGTCACGATAGAGAACCCAAGTGTCTTCAGGACATCCTCTCTTTCCTTGGAATTAATCAGAAGATTAATGGACCAGAAATGACGTCCTTTTACATGTATTCCCACCTAACCTGAAGCTTCTCAGGAACTTATAGTTCAGAAGTTGACTCTGTTGGATCCCTACTCCTGAGAAGAACACTTATCCCCTGCTTAAATTGTGACAAATTTTAACCCAATTTGCCCATGTCCTGTGAGCCTACACATAGTAAGATGAAGATGTCTGGCCAAAGTGAACTGGTGAGCTAGAAAAAATTAATGGCAAGTCAGTTTTCAAAGTGAAGAAAAATAGTTTTTATTAGTGAAAGAAGTGTACATGGCTGAAGTGAGACAACTACTCAATATCCCATCTTCATTTTTCTCAAAGTTATACACACAACTATCTTTTATAGATAGGACTGCTTGCTTCATAAGATGTGTAAAGTTCCATGAATTTAAATGTTTAGACAAGATGTGCGTGAAGGTGCCACACACTTAATCACAGCTCTTGGGATGCAAAGGCAAGAGGACCTCTCTGTGACATCAAGGCCAGCCTGGTCTACAGAGAAAGTTACAGGCAAGCTGGGGCTACACAGTGAGACATGATCTCAAAAAAAAAAAAAAAAAAGAAAGAAAGAAAAAAGAAAGAAAGAAAGAAAGAAAGAAAGAAAGAAAGAAAGAAAGAAAGAAAGAAAGAAAGAAAGGATAACTGTTAAGTATTGCAATGCAGCTGGGCACGATCACACACACCTGTAATCACAGCACTCATGGAGGAAGAAGCAGGAGGATCTCTGAGTTCAAAGCCACCCTGGTGAACAAACTGTGTTTAGGACAGTCAAGGCTACAGACAACCTCAAAACCAACCAAACAAATAAAAACAAAACCCAATCTCAAAAACAAACAAACAAATAAAAACAAAACCAAACAAAAAAGTATAGTAATGGACTGTTCCATTGCCAATTATAGGTAACAGAATCAATGGTGTCTTGAAAGTTCAAGATAAAAAAAAAATTTTTTTGAATTTTAATATAATTCATCTTGGATCTTTCTACCGATCCTTTCATTGATGATTTTTTTTCTACAGTCTAACAAAGTTACAAACATCAAATATGTCAAAGGGAAACATTGTTATTTTAAGGACAGATCAGACAACACACAAAAATAGATTCATGGTTATAATAACATAAGAAATCATTGACTCAGCTATAACTCAACATTGACAATTACTACAAAATTTGCTAGCATGGGGATTTGCATTCTGGGATGTTCTTCACTGCTAAAAGATTTTTCACAAGTAACCTTTCATTGCAGTGACCACTCTCCGCCAAGGTAAATGTGGAAATGACAACAGCAAATAGATCTGAAACACACAGAAAAGTTACCTTATTGTTACTACTTACATTATTGCCTATATATATGATGTATTTTCTACTGGGTCCCATATACATTGTTTCACGGGATGTCACTAATCATCACGTCTGGAGCTCAAGCAAACATTAGAAACACTAGGTGGGACAGACAGGCAATTCCCAGACTCTTTCATATCCATCATGGGTCTCTAGAAGGACCGCAGAACAGAGCAGCCCTCACAAGCTCAGAGCCCTGCAGCCACCAGGCAGAGATGAGAAATGGCAGGAAGGAGAGTGTGGGAGTGGATGGCCCCATCTAGTGGCCTCACCCCTCTAGAACTCAGGGTGATACTGACAAATCTTTCTAGAAAAGCTACAAATCAGGCTGCATTACTAAAGCCCTGCTTTGATGTGTACTTGTTTCCAATTTAAGAAAAAGAAAACTGTAGTAAACACAAAACATTTTTGGAGCATATGAAAGCCCATTTGGCTGCTATGGGTTGAGTGTTCCAGAGCAGGGGTCAGGGATTACTCAGATTGAAATAGAAATTAAGTGATAAAAAAAAAAAAATAGAAATTAACACCCTTGCCAACCTACTCTTCTTAACAACCAAACACTGCACAATAGCCTATGCTCACTCTTAGCAAGACCAAATATTTCGTTGATTGGGACAAACTGATTCACTATGAGGAAACTGCTTTGTCTTTCTGAACTAAATTTAAATATAAACATGGTCTGAAGACATTTAGAAAGAAAGAAAGAAATGAAATGACATAAAATGAAATGAAGTGAAATGAAATTAGAACTATAAAGGAAACCAGTGACAGCCCCAAACTCCATTGCACCGGGAATAGGACCTCTCAGGCTGAGAGCCTGGGTCCTGCTTTCTCATTCCTTTTTCATTTCATTGCCTCCTTCTAGCACCTACTTCAGAGCTCAGTGGGTGAGTATAGAAACAGTGAGCATCAAGACAGAAGCACAGTGGAAATAGCACTAATGAACTCAACCACTTGGTCCATTTCTTTCACTGCTGTCTGCCTGGTCAATAATCACCATGGTAACGTCTCCTGATATGGAACACCGATCCTTATCTTCATACCAACCACATAATAATGTGTCATATTTTCAGAGCTTTGAGAGAGCATGGCCACTTTTAGTGGTGGCGCTAGAGTTCCTTCTATTTATCTTTATGAGAGAAATTAAAATCTCCATGTTCCAAAGGTTTTTACCCCTTAGGGAAGATAGAGGAAGTGGCATTTCAAATTACAATACAGTAGATAAAAACATGACCATGAAATGTTTCTAAATTCAGGATGCCCCTCCCACCAGCCTCCATTTTTATTTTTTCTACTTTTAATTCCTATTCTCTTTTATTAACAGTTGTAACTACCAAGACAGAAGTCTATTTCCTGTATTACCAACGACTGCTTTGACTAAAGGAAACACTAAATTCTGAAATGTTCATGTTTGAGAGGCTGTGTTACACTGGGTGGAGACAGAGAGGCAGTGGTGATGTGAGAATTGGGATGATGTTAACTGTGAGTTTGAGTGTAGCAGCTCACGGTCACCCTCTCCACTACAGCTGGAAGATCCAACACAGAAAATAGTCCCGGAGCTGGAAAGGGTGTTTGGCTCTGTGAAATCAGTTGTGCTTTTCTGTAATTTCAGGCAGAAGTCCCCTCACAAGGACACTGTGACCCATTCAGCAGCTCACAGACTGTCTTCAATAATATAGATGTTGTCTTCAGCTCTGGGATACACGACCACTGTGTTTTGTGAAGCTCCAGTCTTAGAACGGTGGAAGGCTACCGAACTGCAGAGAGAGATTGAAAGGACAAGAGGTCACCTCGCAGGTCTGAGGAGAACTTTCATGATGATGCACACTCAGGACTCCAGGAGTCCTGTTCACAAAAACTGTGACGGTGATCAGTACCACACAGAGCCTTGGTATTAAGTCGTAGAAAAATTTGTTTAATAGGCATCAGACTGAATAAGAATTATTTTTGAAATGTTCATATTTGAATCTTTCATATTACTTATGTAATAGAACACAAAAGTGGAAGGTCTAAAAAGATAGATTCTAACATCAAACCGAGGTACCTCATCAAGATGTGCAGTCTGGAACTGGGCTAAGAACTGACTGACGTTGGACTGTGACACTTTAGTAAGGGTTACAAGTTTCTGGTGACCTGGGTGATATCCCTGGAACTCATGAAAATGTAGAAGGAAAGAACCAGCTCCACCATGTTGCCCTCTGACCTCCACAGGTGCCATGACACATCACCCACCACCACACACATCATGCGCAAAAAAATACAAGGTTGATTTTTTTTTAAAGAATGGGTTTTGAAACTTGCACAAGATCTACATCCTCTAACTTTTAAGTATAGAGTAGAAACACATTGAAAACAATACAGTGCCTTTCATGGGGATTGGTGTCTGTGCCATAATTTCAGAGATTACTTCTATGACACTCATTTGAATATACTGCATGCACAAAATCATCAGTCATAGAACTGAAAGGAATTAATTTGGGGAGAGGACTGCTGCTGTTTATGGCCCATACAGGAGGTGTTTCATTTGATGAGCTCATTCTGTGCCCCTGTTAATCAGGGTAGTCATGGTGGACTGATATTTGAGCTTCCTAGAACTCATGGAAGAACAAGCCAGAGAAGAAAACAGATTAAATTTAACTCATGAGTGATGTTAGGACATAGTGGAGTCATTTGTACACAGTGGCCACATCTGCTTCCAAAACCTAGAACCAAAATGAAGCTCTCCAGTCAGCCACATAAAGAACTTGCCTGTGCTGAGAATTATGAAGAAGAGGGGGCAAGCTTCACTCATGTAGGGAAACAGTATACGATCAAGACACTCAGAGGACACAGTGTGACATGACTGACAGAAGTCACAAGGAAGCATCAGAAAATACCAAGTAGTGGTTAGTTTGGTTTCCTGATTTTCTTTCTTGCTTTTTATTTACTCATATTTTATTGTATTTATTTATTCATTCATTTGGTTTTGTTAGGGTCTGACTTGGCTATCCTGTAACTCCCTATAGAGAACTGGCTGGCCTCAAAGTCATAGAGATCCTCCTGCCTCAGCCTCCTGAGTGTTGGAATTAAAAGTGTGAGCCACCCCACTTGGGTTTATTTATTTTTAGACACAGTGTTTCTGTGAAGTCTGGGCTGGCTTAACCTTACCGTCCCCAGCCTTAGCTTATGGAGTGCTGAGATAACAGGTGTGCGCCATCTTGTCCCCCCCCCCTTTTTTCTAGTTGGGTTTTCTCAGATATGCAAAATTGTCAGATGACAGCCCCTTAGTGGTAACAGTTGAAATATCTCCTGCAGCCTGGACCCTGCTCTGGGAAAGTAGAGAAAGGAGGATCCCTGGGCCATTCTACTGCCAGAGAAAGCAAACAATGTGAACTGCAGGTCCAAGGGAGACTGTCTCAGAGGACAAAGTGAGTGATAGAGAAGGATGTTCCCTCCCTCCTGCAGGACAAGGACAACTCATGGCCTTGTCCCTATACCTGTTCATGTCCACACCTCTACCTATTCCTATACCTATTTTCTCTCTCACATTTTTTAAACCTTAAAAAGAAATAACTTACCAACAAAGGCACAAAACTTATAGACTAAAATGATTCTGTGTTCTTCCAACTAAAAGAAATATTCTGTTTTCACTTTCAGAAGCAGGTAGTTCAATTTCCATTTTATTTCATTTAGCAGCTGGATTTATATGCACGGGTTCCTGACATTGAAGATGGTGTTATGCGACCTCGGATGCTCCTTCGTGTTTATGAACCTGATTTCTAAAGTGTAGGATGAGAGTAACAGTAGTTCCTACCTTATAGATTTACTTTTGTGAAGGGAAAGCTGTGACTGAAATTCAGTAAGAACTAACTCTATGAAACCCTTACAGTGGGCTGGCAGTGTTAAAGACACAGTCTATGGACAACTCTTGTGATTACCATGCACACAGGTAAACCTATGGATGACAGTCTGAAGGACGTGAATTTTGGCTGAAAGAAATGGTTCTGGGTACAGGCAATATGTAATCAAATGAGGAAGAGAAGATGGCTTCAGACCAAGGCAGATAACCAGGTGGCACAGAGGAGGTACAGGGGACTTCCCCTGGAGAGACTAAGAGAGCTTCCCAAGTACACAAATGGAAGAGCCTGCACTCTAGGGTCTTCACTAGAAGGCAGATACTAGTGGGGTGAGGGAAGGGGACCAGTGTGCATCTGTGCAGACACTGGCCATACCACACTCCCTGCCACATCAGGAATTATCTCCCTCTAAATCTCCTGCACTTTTGGGGCTCCTCAAACAGTTCACCACTAGAACCTGTCACCCCCCCCCATCTTACTTGCCTGAAAGGGCCTGTCAAATAGCTCATATGCTCCTTATCAGTTTTTAGTAGACTAGGTACTCAATGAAAGAAAACACTGAATAAAACAAGAGCGGATCAAAGCAACTCATTCAATATCAGCTCTATAGTGCAAAATTCACAATGCAGCATCTGCCGATAAGAGATTAAAGTTCTGATTCTGATGTTGAGATATCTTCTGTTCCTGTCCCACTGTAAATGTAGATGAATACAGAATGCAGAAAATATCTCTGAAAAGTGATGGTATCAAAGAAGGGACTCATTAAACTACATTTTGAGATTGAAGATGCAGAATGGGAGCTGAACATTGTGAAACACAGCTGTAATCCCGGAACTAAAGAGCTGAGACAGGAGGATTGTGATTTCTAGCCTGGTCTAGACTACATAGAAAGTTCCAGGCCAGTCTGAGCCACATAGTGAGACCCTGTTTCAAATCATCCAAACAATCATTAAATCAATCAGGAAAGAATGATTTACTGGCAAAGGAGAACACAGAGCAAAAATCTCAAGACTGTTAGTTCAAAAAGGCACAATCCATGGCAGCTTACCTTAGAGACCCCGACTTCTTTTTTATAAGCACGTGCCCTAAATCGGGGTGGGAGATGGCAAGAGAAGTTGAAAAGAAAATTTAACATGTCATCAGAAACACTCATGATATTTTCTTCTAATCAAGGATATTGTTTCTGTTTCTAATCGAACACCCCCCCGGTAGCTTTGGGTAATGCCTTCTTGTACCACAGGAATGATCTTCTTACTCATTGTTTGGTACATTCTCCCACCTAGTCTAATTCACTGGAATGACTCTGGTAAACTATTGTTTAG
Source organism: Pachyuromys duprasi (assembly GCA_028658305.1). Lineage (NCBI taxonomy): Eukaryota > Metazoa > Chordata > Mammalia > Rodentia > Muridae > Pachyuromys > Pachyuromys duprasi. Next base: position 34,984,347 of record CM053757.1, on the reverse strand, counting down.
AGAAAGAAACAAACAAGTCTAGATATCTCTAATGGGCTGCTAGAGAACAAGTCCTCGAGGGGAGAATAAACCACATTGACATTTACTCAAGTTCTAAGTACTTCTCCCTATTATACACAATCTCATAGATATCCCATGATGCTACAGACTTGCAGGATGTTGACAGTAGAACCCCCTTAAATAGTCATTTTGGATGAACATGTTTTAAATAATTAGAGGGAAACATCTTGAAATCTGACAGGCCTATTCTTGTTTCCCATTTTCTTCTGCCCCGTTCTGTGACACAGATCAATATGGAGTTCAGGGGCAGTGACTTGAAGTGTCACTGGCTGAGGTTCCTACACAGAGAATGAGCTACAGGGACAGTAGCATCTCTTGCAGTTGCACACACCCTCCTGGAGAGGGCCAAGCAGACCTGGGTGTCACCTTCACGTATTCTATTCCAGCGTTACTCAGTTGACTTTCCAACCAACTTTAGACTTCCTCCTCTACTAAATATGTTCCAAAATTTTTGACAGTATCATTATGGAAAACAAACTCGATCCCGAAGGTAGGAGAGAACTCATCATAGGCCTTAAAGTCTCAAGACTCTACAAAATCTCTTATGTCCTAGTATTTAATTTCTTTTAAAGAGGATGTTCATAATGTTTCCCTTTTGATGGCATTTACTACAAGACAAAGGATGAGCTTAAGAAACAATAGTGTTCCCTCGTACTGCATCTTATTCCTGGGTGCCCAACCAACACTTGCAAGTCATCCTCAGCTAACTAGCAGGTACAGTGCCAACCTGAACTACATGAGATCAAGTTGCAGAAAAACAAAACAAGAGCACTAAAAAAAAAAAAAAATGTATGGGATTATCTAAAAAAAAAAAAAAAACTGTGGCTTTATATAACAGAATATAAACTCTGTGGCTTTACAGAAGAACTTTTTGGAGACACAGTAGCAATGGTTTAAGATCACTGAGCTCTCACCAAGTACCAGAAGTTGCCTGCGGTGCTTTGTAGGTTCTAAAACAACCCTTGGGGCATGGATATGGAGGTCACATATGTGAACTCACAACCCCCATGGCATGTACACTTGCTGAAAAGCCATCAGAGGGACTGAGAAACCTAGCTCTCCTTCCCTGACGACAGTCGTGAAATTACTTACTGGTGATAAACATGGTGCTCAGAAGCAACAGCAGCACCAGGGCAGCAATGGAGATGCTAACATAGACGCCCTTCGTCATGTTTCTCCTCGGCTCCCGTGTGGAGATCGCTCCCTAAAGAAACAATAAATAAAACAGTGGTAATAAATAAACAGCAGTAAATAAATGAAAGGGGTACCAATGGAGAGGAACAGAAAACACATGTAGAATATGAAGAACTACAGAACATAGATTAGAGAGAAAGTGAGGGGGAGATATGAAAGGGTTTGGAGCAGAAGTAAAGTAGAAATGATGGAATTCTAATAAATAACTTTCTGAAAAATAAAAATCCAGGCAGACTATGCTCATGGATCCAGTCTGAGTAACACCCTGTGATCACACAGAAGCAGACTCCACCATGGTGTCCTGCTGCAGGTGACCAGGATCACCACAGATGGAGCGAGCATGAGATAGGCTGGCTATCAGCCTCGGCCCTGTCATAGCTCAGCACTAACCTACCACCCTACCCTAAGCAGAGCCCGGGAGATGGTCTAACTACAGGAAGTGGAGCATGAGGTTGGGTTTTTGCCCGTGTCTGAGCCTCATCTCTGGGTCACAAGCCCAGCTCCTCTGCTCAGTCAGTGAGACCCTGGACCATTAGCTCAGCTCTGTGAGCTCTGTGTCTACAGCTACAAACAGCAGCTTCAGTAGATAAGGTACTCCCAGGATTTCTTGACAAACACTGTGAAGAATATAGAAGAAAATCCATATTTGTTTGGTATTCTGACAGGGTCTCCTGTATCCTACACTGGCTTGGAAATTACTAGTTGACAATGATGTTGAACCTATACCCCCTGAGTGCTTGGATCACAGGGGTGTCCACCATGCCCATGTGAACATCTACTTCATAACATTTTCCTGATTATTAATGACAGCAATGCCTATCCTTTCTCGTTCATCTTCCCAAATTTTGTTCAGTCTTTTCATGAGATAGCATCCAGAAAGTTGACGTGTGCTGCTGATGCTAGGCATGGGGTGCACACCTTAATCTCCTAACCTAAGAGGTGGAAGCAGAGAGACTTAGAGCTCAAGACCCTTCCCAGGTACATAGCAATTTCAAAGCCAGTGTGAAGTACATGAGATTCTGTCTCAAATACAAAAATAAGTAAATATCTGAAAACAGTACTGAGTGTTCCTGTGCATTGCTTTCAGGAGAGAAAGTTTGAAATATTCAGTATCAAGATTCTCCTACGACTTCTTTTAACTTAACTCGATGTTATTCCCCCTTGTTGCTTACCGGGACTGTTTGATGGGTGACTGAGGGCAAGAAAAATCTCCAGATGCAGTTCTCATTTGCTCTATATATAACCATAAGCTGGTCTCCTAGTAACATTGCATAATGGTTTCTGATATTTAACTAGTATACACAGATTCTTCCCATACCAGGTCACTGGCTGCTAATGTCAAATAAATCATTACTCTTCTTAGCATCAGACTGGGCAAAGTGACACAGGCCTATAACCCCAGTCTTCAGTAGGCTGAGACAGGGAGATTGGGAGTTCTAGGACAGCCTGAGCTACAAAATGAGATGATGTCTCCAAGGAAGGGGCAGTTATAGTGGGACCCACACCTATAATTTCAGCACTTGGAAGACAGAGACAGCAGGATCAGGAGTTCAGGGTTATCCTCAGCTCTGCATTGAGTTCGAGCTCAGTTGGACTACATGAGTCTCTGTCTCAAAAAGCAAACAGAAGAAACTTACTATCAGCATTTGTCTTATGTTCTGCCTGCCAATAGGTAAAGTATAAGGACAGTTGTCCTTATATAGAGACCCACACTTTGTGTTGGATGTTTTCTGTTGCTGTTGCTTTCATTGGGTGGTCTTTTGGCAGTTCACACCCAAGGGCCTTGCGCATGCCAGCAAGGTCTCTGCTGCTTTCAATAATCAAATAATCTTTGCAACTCAGCAGATGGCTTTTTTTCTTACCTCAACCCCCATTTCTCCTGTGCTACTTACACATACTAAAACAAATCTTGTTTCTTCCTGTAGTCAAGAGAAAAAAAACCTTGTTGATAAACCTATGTCCACTTTTTGTAGAGGTAGAATTCTGAAAAGAATCCTTCAACTGGACTGCCTTACATTTTCTCAAGCTTGTCAAAGAGAAAGTCTAGGAAAAATCATGCAAAATTGAGAATACCTTATGTGTAGGTTTGGTTTGTGGAAAAAATCACCAATGGGCTCTATAGATAATTGGGTAGGAAAACAATATTAGGGGTTCCTAAATGAACTTCTTGAATTCAAACATCCTTTGTAAGCATCAAGTTCTTCATTTTAATTTTTTTTACTTTTATATATTTATGAATTTATTTATACACAGTGTTTGAGGCAGTATCTCACAATGTAGCCAAAGTGTCTATTTGGAGGCTGGCCTCCAATTTCTGATCTTGTATTAACTTCCTGAGTTTAATGAATAAGGAATATACCACTGTATCTGACTCTTTTCCTTTTCTTCTTTTTTTTGACTCAAATGCCTGTAAACTCATTTTATAGACAAAAATCTTTAAATACAAATTGTTTCCTGAAAGATATACAAGTGAACATGGTTAATAATTTAGGGAGGAATATGCTTACAGTATAATTATTCCAAGAGTCCTCTGAGGATGTCACAGTGATATTCCAACCTGCTCAAAAAGAAGGAAGATTAGTTATCAATACAAGATTGTAGGGTTTCTTTTTTACTATTCTATCTGTAAATATTACCCATAAGGCCAGGGGGTCTAATACCTTGTGACAGGATTTAACATGGCAGGAGAGTCTCTGGGCACAAGGTTTTGAACATTTAGATATTCAAAGTATTTTTGAAATATCTATTTAACAACAATGAATATATTGTTTTCATTGTTTCTATGTGCCCGAATGAAACACAGAATCCTCTTCCCGCTGAGTATCTGGCATATATAGGAATTATAACATCCTAATAAGAATTCCCTTAACTACATTTCCAGATGCAGGAGTAGATGAGTACATATTTGTAATTTTATCAAATGGCAGACAACTCTGCAGGCAACCCACACACACAGTGCCCACACAATAAGTAGAAACACTACAGGTCTATCTAAGTCCCTAACAACTGCAAAAGCTAGCATTGCCCAGCATGAATACAGTTGGACTACTTGACCCTCCTCAGTGCCCATGTTACTGAGTTTACATTTTACTCAGTATGAGAGCTCTTCCAAGGAAGCCAAAGGCAGTGACTAAGGTTAGGCAACATCTACAGTCTAGGTTCTGAATGTGACTTAAGCCCTTAAGTAAGACCTTTCAGGAATAAGAGTAAGTGACTCGGTAAGGTGAAGTTGAATCTGACAGAATTCAAATTCAATGCTGATCATGTTCATTAGCAAAGTGACCTTCATACTGCAGGTCCTGGATATGAGCACTTAGGAATGCATGCTTGAGTACTGAACACTGTGTTGAAAGCATTTGCGATGTTATTATTGTGATGTGATGAAGAAGCAGTGAGGAGGAGGGCGAATACTGTGGAATCTACTTTAGAAATATCACACTCTTTATCCAATGATAAACATTCAGCAACTTGTCAAAATAAATGAGCCCAGTATTGATAGATAAATTGAAAGGTGTGTGTCTCCAGTGAATTATAGAGTTTCCCCAACCTCGTAGTGATATAAGTTGCCATGAAATAACACAATGAGATGGTGCATAAGATTCCTAGCAGGCACAGCTATCAAAGACAGGTGGTTGAGGGGCCATGTGATTACCCTTGTCCCTATTTTTCTTGCTTTTGCAAAATGGTCACCAGCAGAAGGCAGACAGGGGCATGGTAAGGAAATAGTCCAGGAACCTCAAGTTACAAACCAAAATGCCAATTTTCTCAACAGTACTAGTGACACAGCTGCTCCCTTGTCTACTCCGCTCCGGAAAGTGCTTCTCTGAACAGGATTAGATGACACAGCATTACACAGACTGATTCCCCTCCCCAGTTCCTCACTTCCTTCTTCCTCGAACCAGGGAACAGAGCTCTTGCTGCCTTGTGGGGATTTTTGTTGTTGTTTTGTGTTGTGTTGTTTGGGGGTGTTGTTGTTGTTTTTTTTAACTATTTTCATTTTGTTCTGGCTGGAAACTGTTCACTCTAAGAATTTCCCTTTCAAAAGCCAAGGTCACCATCACTGTTATCTAAGCCTCTGAACTCTGTGAGTTCACTGCATGTGACTTTAAACTAACCAGTGTACAGGAATGCCTGGGTAAAGGTAGGCCACATGCGATGAGGAGACCACAGTTAAGCAGAAACTGAAAATACTGAGTCACACATATGCACACACAGAGTCCTTCAAGACCTGACCTTGTTTGGATAGAACTCAAGCAAGCAATTAGCCAGCTCTGAAACACAAAGGTTAGCATGTAGCATTCTCAAAACTTAACACTGTTGTTGCCTTAGAGCTAGGTAGAAAAAATGACAAAATTCAGCATCACTTTAAGTTGATCAAGTGAAGACATGACACCTCTATAGGTTAAAGACAGGTGTAGTATAGCATACACCCTGAATATGGACAGTAAGACCCAGTGTTCAGAGTGAGTGAAAATTAGGGCTTCATGGCTGCAAGTATCTTCCTTGCTGCTGTTGGTATACTCAACCCACTGTAGGCCATTCTGGTTGCTATAACAAGATAGCATAGTGAGTAAATTAACAACAAAACATATGCATGGGTGAAGTGGAGAGACGGGTCAGAGGTTAAGAGCACTGGCTATTCTTCCAAAGGTCTTGAGTTCAATCCCCAGGAACCACATCGTGGTTCATAACCATCTATAATGAAATCTGGTGTCTTCTTTTGGAATAGAGATCAACATACAGGCAGAAAACTGTATATATAATAAATAAATAAATCTTTTAAAAAGAAAGAGGGAAAGAAATGCATTGACCACAGTTCTAAAGACTGGGAGTCCCAGATCTAGACACAAACTAACTGGATAGCTGGTGAATGCTCCTTTTTCATATGTGGTACTTTCTGTGTGTCCCAAAGGGAAGGAAAATGCAAATCAGCCCCATCAGACCTCTCATAAAAGATCGAACAGCATGCACCACCATCTTACTCATAACCTAATCACCTTTCAGATACCTCCTGCTCTTAGTCAACTGCACTGTGGATTAAACATTAACAAAGGAATTCATGGGGAAACAAGCATGCCTCAGTGTGTCCTATTTCTTTCTTAAACATCTCTCTTCATAATGACCCCTGTGTTTAGGATATGTATTAAGTATCTACTGATAAACAAGCAACTCTCTATCACGTTGACTCTCCCTGACTTTGATTTCCTCAAAAAAAAAAAAAAAAAAAACCCACAGCCTAGTTTGGCCTGAATGGAGGTCCCCAATGGGAAAGGGACCCTTTCAAGCTGCTGTGGAGAGTAGCATGAAACTGTGTCTCTGTCTTTGCCACCCCCTAAAATGTTAGATATGTCTTGTGGCAGAGAGTTTGGGCTCTTCAACACAAGCTTTATCAAGATCTGAATTTTCCAAGGGAATCAGAAGGATAAATATAGTTACCTGTAGTGTTATAGAATGGGATTTCTGTCACCTTAGCTGTTGTCTCATATGGACAAAACGTAGTGGTTTCTGGAATGAGAACAATGCAAGAACTGTTTCAGCTGTGAAGATAGTTAGCTACCACCAAGGAAAATGGAAACACTTAACCCAAAACTTACCATCTCCATTTCACAGTACCTCCCCCAACCTTCCTAAACAGGAATATCTCCCTCCTTTCCAGTTCTGCATCTGCTGACTCCTCTTAGAAATATATCCAAGACGGCCACTGTCTGTAATTGTTTCACTATCCTGAGCACATAAGATCTGTGCTGTAATATTCTGGACAATTTTATTGGGATTCAGAACTGATTCACAGTTTGCATTCTAGACCCCTGAACACTTCTGAAACATACAGTTGACAGTAACATGTGGAGAACTGGATGTTCAGAAAGGATCACGATTTATTAAGACAAGAGTAATTCACTTTCTAGAAAAAGTTCCTGGAAGTTTCTCACTACCCTCTTCACTACAAGGCCTTATTCAAGGTCAAGATTATTCACACTTCTTTCTGGGGAGATGGGATCACTGAACATTGTGGAATAGATTCACTATTTCATCTGAGTTCTTGTCAAGGTAACAGTATCATTCTGATGAAGACTCCTATCCTGCAGCCTGCCTTACCTTGTGGAATTCTCCTTTCTTCCTCTCTCTCTCTATTTAGAATTTAATTGCTCCAGGTTGGTTGAATGAGTGACTGACTGACTGAGACAAGGTCTCTCCACCGATTCCTTTACTAAGAGTGTTTTCCTGTGTTATCTGACTCATCTTCCACTTCTCACCAAGGGCTTCTACATGGAACTCTCTAGTGCAGCCCATGTTTCCCTTTCTCCTCCTGGAGCCCCTACATGTTCCCCCTGAATAGCTCACTTCACATGAATAGCTGAGCAACTTCCCTCTCTCTGAGTCCTATAAATGTTTCCCTTCTCAGAACAACACAGGGTCCTTAGAGTAAGTTGCTTGTGGCCAGACAGGAATTCCTAAACCTGAGCTTCCTCATGGCCCCTCAGTGGTCTTTCTGGATCTCCTACCTCACTCCCACCTGATCCTTCCATCTGAACAAAATTCTCCCTCTCTGCACCTCTGTCCTGTTTTACTCTCACACTCAAACATCGAAGAGGATATGATTGTCCTTCTCAATTAAAAATAGGATGACACAAATGTTATGTACCTGCACGTCACCCATTTTGGTAAAAAACATAATGAGCTTAACTCGTTTCACTAGCCTGGATCACTTTTCTCCACAGTCCTTACAATCTCACATTCTCTATTCCATGAATAGAATTTGGGGCAGCTAGGAGCAGCACAAGAAGTGGGTGTGAAGATCTGTGCCCTTTCCTTACAGTAACCAGAGTGTTTGCCTTCTCCCTGGGCTGGACCCTTCAACCCTCCACTGCAATCTTTAGGAAACCAACAATAGAAAAATAAGATTCCACTAACACCAACCCTGAAGTGGCCATACGGACACATGAACCAACACTCCTCTTCTAAACCTGTTTTTAAGGAAACCAGGAACGTATGCATTTTCTCCAAACTCAGCCCATGAGCCCATCCTGTTAAGCACCAAAAACTAAGTACTGAAATGTTCTGTCACTGCTAAGGGATCCTCATGGTTTTAGAGGACATGCAGCTGCCTCAAACAAAGCAGATTTTCTCACAATCCATCTGCTCTAAAATCCCAGTTATAACCTAGAGTCCTTTGAAAACTTGGCCTGTAGTCCAGTCCTTCAGGATTCTGCTGCTTGAATGTGCCTGCAGGCCAATGAGAGCTCAGCATAATCAATACCTCCCATCAGATTATTCAGAAAGAGCTGTGTGGCTTCTGCTTTGAGAAGCTCTGGAACAGCTGTCTTTTCACCCCGAGATGTAGAAAGGGTGAACCTGAACTTGCCTTCAGGATGACAAGCTATTCCCCATCCTTAAGTCAAGTTATTACCCATTAACAGCAAATCTAAACTCTCACTTGTAGGCAATTTGAAACAGGAAGTACATGGACTCATTCAAAATCAGGACTATGATAACTATGATAAATCCTTTCCTAATGCACTCAAATTTGATGTGTGTTTTTTTTTAATTTCTTTTTTTAATTTATTATGTATACAATGTTCTGCCTGCACACCTGAAGAGGGCAACAGATCTCATTATAGATGATTGTGAGCCACCCATGTGGTTGCTGGGAATTGAACTCAGGACCTCTGGAAGAGCAGCCAGTGCTCTTAACCTCTGAGCAATCTCTCCAGCCCCTGAGATTTTTTTTTTTTTTATTTCTACAAGGGATTTTTTTTTACACTTTTCATGCTACATGAATGAATTCAAAGATCCTTAAAGCAAAACTTTACAAGGAATCCACTGCCTGTTTAAACAGGTGTGTTATGATGTTGTTTTTTTTTTTTTCCAATGAAGATGGAAAAGCAGAAAAAAATCCTCCAAACAGCTGTGCCCAATATGGGAGGCCTGACCCTGGAGTTAGAAGATCCAGCTTTCAATTCAAGAGAACAAGGACAGAGTCTTAGTGACTTTCTGTCTCATAACTTCCACCATGAACTTTCTGACTCTGTGTCAGTTTCTGTCACTATGAAATAGGGACAGGTCCCAGCTATATCAGACAAATTTCTGAGAATTAAACACTGCATCATAAAGCATGTAGCATGCTGCCTGGTGCTCAGGAAAGACTAAATGTTAGCTTCACTGAACTATGGCCTCAGCTGGGTGGTCCAGCTTCAGAATGGAATTAAAGGGTCCAAAGGGTCCCTATCCGGACTCTAGATCTCAGTCATTCCTTATTATTATTTTTTTAATAAGAAAGTAATGCCCTGCTGGGCCAGATTCCCATGAACTCATCATATATCCTAGAGCAATGATCCACCTCAGTCTGGCTAGTAGTGAATTCCCTGGGACTTGGGACAAAGAGAGGTGGGTGTCCTCCATCTTCAAGCTCTTACAGAGCAGAGAGGGAATGTAGCTTAGGTCTGGAAAATCACTGACCCTGTCAAGCTGTTGTTTGGGACCCTTCAGATGTATTACTCTTCTGACTTGATGCAGAGTCCATGTATCTTTATACCTCCTATAAGAAGGACCCTGATACACATGCATTTACCTGGTTTAGTCTGTGTGTGAGCTGGTGTTGGAGTAGCGGTAGAGACTCTCGTTGATGTTAGTCCATGCGTCAGTCTTATTGAAATAGTTGTGGGTCTTGTTGTAGTTGTGTAGTTGTGTATTGTAGCTGTGGGTCTTGTTGAAGGACTTGTGGAAATCTCTGGATTGGAAAATCAAGATGAAACAAGGATCAGTGGAGCAAGAAGAGACAAGAGCTTCTATTGTGAAACCAGTGAGGGGCTGTCCTCGAGCAAAAACTCTCCTGATATTCTATTCCTTCTCATTGACGGTCTCGGTGTGCAGAGTTCCAGGCCTGGAACTAAGGCAAAGCGGTGCTGGAAGGAAACACAAGCACTCATTCTTGTTTTGTGTCAGCAGGCATGTGCCCCCTGTAAGTAACCTGCCCCTGTCTTAACTGTGCTGGCTACAAAGTAAGATCTTGGAAATGAAGAAATATTGCTTTGAAAACTCTTCCTTATGTGGGATACAGTGCAATCCCTTAATCCACTGTGATTGTACCTTGAAATAAAGAGAGAGAACTTTAGTGTTTCTACTATGTGTGGGGAAGTATTGGGAAAAGAGCATCCCACTTCCATGTAATGCATTTATTTATCCATCCGTTTGAGAGATTGTGTGATGTCAGGGGCTAGCTTTTCAGAATCTGTTCTCTCCTTCCTCCATGTGGGCCCAGGAATTGAACTCAGGTCATCGGGCTTAGCAGTGAGCACCTTCACCCACTGAGCCATCCCACTGGCCCGCAGGACACTTTTCTGTAGCACATCGGGCTATGCTTCTGTAAAGGCTATGTTTCAAATAGTGTTTTTGCTTCAGAAACTTAAAAATTGGTGTTCAGTAGCAAGTAATCATGTCAATCAGTTTGAAAGTCATCACTCACAGCACAGCAAGGACTGGGTGTGGCTTGCTGCAATAAATCTGTTCACACTAGCAAGTGGGTCTGTTTATAACCTGGTCTGCCCCTAGGCTCTGGTTGGCTGGTCCAGTCTAATGCATGGAAAGTATAAAAACTCCCTGGACTATATATATATTATATATTGTTATATATATTGACAATTATATATATATAATTTAATTTTCTTGTATTTATTTATTACAATTTATTTACTTTGTAGCCTCACTGTAGCCCCCTCCCTTGTCTCCTCCCAGTCCCACACACCCTCCCATTTCCCTGCCTATGCCCTTCCCTAGTCTGCTGATAAGGGAGGATCTCCTCCCCTTCTATCTGACCCTAGCCTTTCAAGTCTCAACACCAGCTGGCTGCATCCTCCTCCTCTATGGCCTGGCAAGGCTGCACCCCCCAGGGGGAGGTGATCAAAGAGCCAGCCACTGAGTTCATGTCAGAGACAGCCCCTGTACCCCTTGCTAGGGAACTCCTTTGGAAACTGAGCAGCCTATGGGCTTCCTCTGAACAGGGGGGTCTAGGTCCTCTCTATGTATGGTCCTAGTGGAAGGAAAGGGAAGCATGCAAAAAATCTAGTCAGAAGATCACTATGAAAACAAAACAAAACCCAGAAAAGAAGCATCCAACTCAGGGCCCTTTCTTTTCTTGCTCTGGGGCATTTGTTTTGTTTTTTACTCCCAGTTAGATGGGAAAGTACCAAGAAGCTGATGAGAGTCCTGGGACAGCTGAAAAGGAAGCTCGGTGTATTTAAATCATGAGAAAATGTGACTTGGTTGTGAAAGAAAGAAACAGGCCAAATAACCGTGCACTCACTGAGTAAACTGTGGCTTTGTGAGCACTGACCTCTTAGTGAATTTCTAAGCTGTTTAAAAGCTTCAATTAATTAACTGAAATAATAATTTTTATATTATGATGCTATGCCTATCACTTTTTGGTGCTGGGATTTTGACCCCAGAGATTTATGCAAGCATGTGTGCTAGACAAGTTCATTCCCAAGCTACAACTCAGCCCCTAATTTGTTATCATTGCTTACTTGGAGTTCTAGGGACAGAACCTAAGGCTTCAGGCATGCTAGACAAATCTCTATGCATTCCCTATGGCATTCTTTTTAGAGATTTCTCTCTTTCTGTCTGTCTGTCTGTCTCTGTCTCTCTCTTCCTCTCTCTATATGTCTGTGTGTGTCTGTGTGTTTGTGTGTCTGTGTGTGTGTACATGAATGTGGGCTTATTCTCATGTGGGTGGGGAACTCCATGGAGAACGGAGTCATTCAGCTTCAACGAGGTAAGAAATAAAATTTCACCACTGTGAAATGACACTCGGAACCTTACTGTCTCTTCCCTCAGTGATGCGTCCAACATCATTCTTTGCACACTCTATGACTAACTTCTCCTGACTTCCCTATATTGTGTACCAGGCACAGTGTTGCAAGTTATTGTTTTCCTCAGCAGAAAGGTATAAAGAGAAACCAACTCCTCAAGTTTGCCCTTTGACAAAGCCATCATGGTTTACATACCTGCCACATAGATATCACTCACAAATATCCACACAACAATACAGTTATAAAAATCAAATTTAACATAAAAATAAATGAATATATGAATGACTACAAAGTTTAGAAACTAAGAAACTACAGAATGACAATTTAATTTTTGAAAAAATATCAAGACAGGTTAGTATTGATTTCCACTGTCAGTGTAGGTGAGTCCATAGTAAAAAAAAAAAAAAAAAAGCACCAGAAGCCGGGAAGTCCTCATGCATCAACCTACTTCTTCAGTCAAAAACAAAAACAAAAAAAAAAAAAAGAAAAAAACACTATAATCAATAGTGATAATGATGTAAAACTCGCCGGTGACACGCACCTTTATTCCCAGCACTGGAGAGGCAGAAGCAGGAGGATCTGTGTCAGCTGTAGGCTAGCCTGGTCTACAGAGCAACTTTCAGGACAGGCAAGGCTACACAGAAAATCTGCCTCAAAAGAAAGAAAGAAGAAAGAGAGAGAAAGAAAGAAAGAGAGAAAGAAAAACAGACAGACAGAAAGGAAGAAAGAAAGGAAGAAAGAAAGAAAGAAAGAAAGAAAGAAAGAAAGAAAGAAAGAAAGAAAGAAAGAAAGAAAGAAAGAAAGAGAAAGTCAAGTCCAGATTGGGGGTTTTCATGAACTTCTTACTGTAAAAGCATGGGCTTGTGCCTTTAGATCAGATCCCACAGTTGGAAAAGAACAAGCCACACCTCCCTGCTCTTCCCTGAGACATGGTTAAGATCTCTATTATGTGCCCTAACAGCAGCCCCTGATTTATGGACCTAACCAACTTCTGCGGGCTCCACACTCTGTCATTTATGCGATGGTGAACTAAATCACATGATAGCAAACGTCCATCATGAAAAAGTGATGCAAATCAGACTTTCTCTTTGCTTTGGGGATGCGTCTCCGACTCCTCAGGCAGACTGCTGAGATCATTTTGAAGCCTGCTCTCTGAAGAGAATCCTCTGCCTGCCCTGCCATTCCAGTCATCGCAGCTACCACTCTGTATTCCTTCTTATCTCTCTCTCACACATTCTCTCTCTGTGTAAAAAATAAAATGAGTTCAAGCAGTTGAACTCTCTCAGGGAGGGCAGCACTAAGAAACAACAGAAACTCGGTGGAGCATGGGGTTTGGTGAGGTTTATCCTCAATTTTCCATGAGATTCTTTAGTGAGGAGCTGTGAGCTCAGGCTTCATGACAGAACTGAGTTTTGTCATCGTACAGCACTCCCCTGTAAGTGGTGAGTAACCTTCAAAGGATGCCAAAGTTGACCCTAAACCGTACTGTCTCAGGAAGACTGCATTGCTCAAGTTAACAAAGAAAACTTCCATCATCCTGTGAGAAGGCTCAAGAGGTCAAAGGTAGGAGGCAAAACAAAGTCTTCCTTCTTCCTTTATTTTTTTTCCAAAACAGGGTTTCTCTGTGTAGCCTGGGCTTTCCTGGACTTTCTCTATAGACCAGGTTGTCCTCGAACTCACAGAAATCTGCCTACTTCTGCCTTCCTGAGTTCTTGGATTAAAGGCATGCATCACTGTACCTGGCTATGGTCTTGCTCTTAAAGAAGCTCCTCTCCATGTTTTTTTGTTTGGTTTGGTTTGGTTTGGTTTGGTTTGGTTTGGTTTGGTGTGGTGTGGTGTGGTGTGGTGTGGTGTGGTGTGGTGTGGTTTGGTGGTTTGAATGGCCCATAAGCTCGCTTATTTGTTTGTTTGTTTGTTTATATTTACTTTAATCCTGATAATAGCCCCCTCCCTCCTCTCCTTCAAATCCTTCCCTCTCTCTTTTCCCCCTATTGCCACTCTCAAGTTTTACTGAGAACCCACCCCCATCCCCTGGAAACCTCTTCACACCCTCATCAAGATATGAACTTCATATATTGTGCTGTTTCTGTCCGATGTTCTCCCTCCCAACTTGAGGTCTGATCATGGCCTCTGACTGAGCATCCTCATTCTAATAAAGTTCACTGGAGGGAAGTGTGTATCAGTCTCTTATAGACTCTCCACTGCTGCTCATCTGTCATTACACTAAGGAATAACCAGAATGGAAGGTGAATGAAGTTTCATGAAAAAAACAACACTGTCCCAAGTACAGTTGGGATATGGATGCTGACTTAGCTCACGGTTTTGTATTAATGTCAATTTTAGGACCTCATCCAATCAAATAAGGTTGTTCTGCTACTCAAAAGAGAATATTTAAGGATGGGTTTGGTAGCATATGTCTGTATTCTCAGAACATGAGATTATGTCTTTTTTAAAAAATTAAAAGCAAGTGTTTAATTACCAACATGTTCACAAGGCCCTTCTGTTATAGGAAAAGACCAAATTATTAGTAAACACAGGACTCCATTCACTTGCAAGAAATAAGCAAAGAAAGCTTACCCGGTGTAACTTCCAATGAAAAGGTGAATTTCAGATCATTGAACCATCCAGGCATCTCCACTCGACAACAGTACAGACCACTGTCACTCTGAACAGCATCCTCTATTGTCAAGGACACATTTCTTTCTGAAATAAGCCCCTTTAGCTGGTATCGGTGGCTCCTCTGATAGGTGACTTGATATCCATTGGTCCAGATAAGCGTGTTTGCACATTGAGAAGATGGGCATTCCCCTTTGCCCCAACATGTGGTTGTGACCCCACGATATGAGTAAGTACATGGAAGTGTGACAGGGTGACCCGCCACCCCCTTCACTACTCTAGAAGAATCCACAGCACCTGTGATTTTAAAAAGGAAGAGGGGAAGAGATGGAGAATTACTACTGAACATTTTCCTAAAATTTTGTTTTTCTTTCTTTTCAGAAAAATTAAAGGGGGATGGGACTCAAGTGGAATTGAACTTATGGTATTATGAAAGAAAGGCAAGTGCTATACAGCTCCAACCTCTCCTTATTATTGGTGTTTTCCTTTAGTGTGTGTATGTGTGTGTGTGTGTGTGTGTGTGTGTTGTGTATGGAGTATATGTGCACTGGTGTGGGGATGGGGTAGAAGGGTACAGGGAATTACAACTTAATTTTTGTTGTTATTATTTGGTTTTTTTGAGCCAGGGTCTCACTTTGTAGCCTTGGCTGGCCTGCAGCTTGCTACATAAAACAAGCTAACTTCAAGCTCCCACAAAACAAACAAAAACCCACTTAGCAGTGATCCCTTCTTGTAAATTGGTGACATTCCAGAATCTGAGGGAGACCCACTTGTAAAGTCAACCCAGTCAGAGAATATGCAACCAATAACTTAATGATGCAATTTTAAAAACTGAAGTAATTAAACATAATTCTTATGGAAATGATAGAATAAAATTCCTAATACAATACCGTGCATGATGGCCTTAAGGGAACTCCGATGGCTAAGGATATAGCTCAGTGATACAGTGCTTGGCTAGCCTATGCTAGTCCCTGTGTTAGACCTGCCCCCCCTGAGCAGGAAACAAACAAATAAGAACAAAAGAACAAAGCAATGAAGTATGAGTTTACTAACTAATCATCTATATGCAGGCCTTGGCTGTGAGTTTAACACATGATCTGAAAAAACATGTTCCTAGTTGGATTAAATAAGTATATTTCTTACTGGGAAACACATAACTGGTTTTGCCAAATACCTTGTTTAGTATCACAAATAAAATACATGCTATTTTAATTCAGTCATAGAACTGGATTTCATTTCTCATCAATGATCTCAGCTTCCGCGAGGTAGAGACAGGAGGATAAAAAATTTGAGGTGATTCTTAGCGACCGATGGAATCTGAGGCCAGCCTCAACTAACTTAGAGCCTGTCCCAAAGACAACTGTTATTTCTTCTTTTGCCCTTTTAAAGGAATGTTTTTAATTAGAATGTTTTTAAGTTACACAATTGACAACGGTTTAAATAAACAAAAAGACACAAAGAAGTGTAACTAAGGCTGAATCTGATCAGCCACCATGCATAGAAAGCACTGTTTCTGATTTTTATTAACTTTTGATTATCACATGCATGCACATGTTTCAACTTTTGCCTCACATATTCCTGTGGGTCATGTTTATTTATCTATCTGTTTTAAATTCATATAGGTCACACAAGTTCTTTAGAACTACAATCTATCATGGCTCTCTGCTCACTACATAGCCCACAATCAAAAAAGCTCAAGGATTGTCATCTCTTCTGACTCCTCAGCATGTCCCAGCTCATCTACTGACTTACCTGGAAGAAGAAGCATGAGGCCTAAAATGAAAACTTGAGGATGCATCATGACGTTGACCTGAAGGACAGTGACAAGACACTCAGGTTAGCCGTGGCACTCAGCACACCATAACTGAGCAGGTCTAGAAAAGCATTGGGTATGGGTGCAAACCTTCCATTCGCAGAACACATCCATGCTTAGATATCCCCGTAGGTAGAACAGCACTAATGTTTGCTCAGCTTTATGGAGAATCTGCTCTGAAGAAAGAGCTAGCTAGGCTATTTAATCACAGGCACCAAATCCTCGTGGAAACTATACGGCAGCTGTTTTTAAGCTCATTTATGAAGGATGTTATGTGTCTTCAGATTCCAACTTCTAAATTTCAGCTTTTGCTTCTTAATTGCTCAACTATAAAACCATGAGTAAGCCTGACTAGTACTTCATTAACTCTGCTTCTGATCAGAAGATTCTCTGACTTACTCTCGTAGAGTAAGTCTTAAAGATAGTAATAGCTTTCCTGACTCCTCCATGAGCTCAGCATTCATGCCTGGGGCCACACACGATATGCATTAACAGCCTCTGCACTTAGAAGAGATCAGAAAATTAATGCTGCAAACTGTTGGCCAAACACTAAGAATTTTAATGAGAGTTATAAAGGACATTAAGGTAACTTTAGAACATACACAACACACATGAGACGTAATTACTTTTTGACTAATAAAAAGAGTTGGCAGAACATGACACCAACCATACTGTCCCTTTAGAGTTCTACTGAGGAAGGTTCATGTATTCCCTGTCTCACATAGTTGGCTATCTTGACACAAGCTCACTGTCACTGAGCCATCTCTCAGGGTGTCCTATGGCCTACCTGCTTATAAAATGAAGGGAACAGACAGTGATGGCTAATAAATAGCCTTTCAGGTTCCCAAAGGCAACCTTATCCACATTCTGGAATTCAACTTAGTAACTAGTTGAGATCTACCATGGAGTAAGCACCTTTCCAGTTGCTAGAAATCCTTTTATTCTTGTTTTATATCTTTGAGAATATGAGTCCATCTCAGCCATCAGAGTTTGAGTTGTAGTTCCCTGTTGAAGCCACCCTGTGATGGAGTCCAGGGAGACACAGTCCAGGGAGACTGTGGAGGGATAAAAATCTATATTTCAATGGCTATAAATGGCATCAATTCGCTTCAATCCCCTTAGCAGCCTTTTACTTTCAGCCCCTGCATCTCAGCTAACAGTCTTGTGACAATCAGGAACAACTTCTGAAATGTACTGTGACATTTCCACACGGCTGGCCTCCACCAACCCTAAAGCGAAGAATTTTAGAACATTTCGTCTATAGAAGAGATTTCTATCACAGCTGCAATAGCACATATCTTTAATCCCAGCTATGGCCCATCTGCCTAACGTTTCAACCAGGATACTTGGAAAATGCATTGATTTATGGCTTCCTACTTTTCCAGGACTATAAAAAAATTCACATAACCGCTTCCACAGAAGAACATGATATTCATTCATGACAAACTAGCCTACATGATGGTACTGAGACTTGGTCACACCACTTTGGGACAGAATAACTACTTATTTCCATTGGGATAAGAGCTGCATTTTTCTAACTTTTGAAAGTTACATTTAAATATTTCTGTGTGTGCTAGGCAGCGCATGAGCATGCCAGGGCACAGGTGTGGTCTAAGGACAACTCTGTGGAGTAGGTTCTCTCCTATAATGCAGGTCCTGAGTGTTCAACTCAAGAATGGTAGCAAGCGCCTTTATCTGCTGAGCCACCTCATGAGCTCAAGGGCTGGGTTTATTTGGCACTGCCAAGAGCTAGGAGAACAAATGTCAAAGCATCTTAGCACAGAATTAAAACACTCCTTATTTGATTGCTGAGTAGTGTTCCATTGTGTAAATGTACCACAATTTCTATATCCATTCCTCTATTGAGGGACATTTGTATTGTTTCCAGATTCTGGCTATTATGAATAAAGCTGCTGCTAACACGGTTTAGCAAATGCCCTTGTTGAACATTTGAGTATATTTTGAATATATGCCTAGGAGTGGTATAGCTGGACCTTGAGGTAGACAATTCCTAATTGTCTGAGAAAGCCAGACTGATTTCCAAAGTGGTTGTACAAGTTTACATTCCCACACAATGTTTACCAGCAACATAATGGAATACTACTCAGCAATCAAAAACAAGGAACTCATGAAATTTGCAGGCAAATGGCAGGAACTAGAAAAGATCATCCTGAGTGAGGTATCCCAGAAGCAGAAAGACACACTTGTATATACTCACTTCTAAGTGGATATTAGACATATAATATAGGATAATCATACTAAAATCTGTACACATAGAGAAGCTAAGCAAGAAGGAAGACCCTGGGTAAGATGCTCAATCCTCATTCAGAAAGGCAAATAGGACAGACATCAGAAAACAAGAATCAAGACAGGAGCCTACCCACAGAAGGCCTATGAAAGACTCTACCCAGCAGGGTATCAAAGCAGAGGCTGAGACTCATAGCCAAACTTTGGGCAGAGTGCAGGGAATCTTATGAAAGAAGGGGAAGATAGAAAGACCTGGAGGGGATTAGAGCTCCACAAGGAGAGCAACAGAACCAAAAAATATGAGCACAGGGGTCTTTTCTGAGACTGCTACTCCAACCAAGGACCATTCGTGGAGATAACCTAGAACCCCTGTACAGATGTAGCCCATGGTAGTTCAGTGTCCAAGTGGGTTCCCTAGTTATGGGAACAAGGGCTGTCTCTAACATGAACTCATTGGCTGGCTCTTTAATTGCCTCCCCCTTAGCAGGTGAGCAGCTTTACCAGGCCACAGAAGAAGACCATACAGCCAATCCTGATAGGCTAGGATCAGATGCAAGGAGAGGAGGACTTCCCCTATCAGAGGACTGGGGAAGAGGCATAGGAGGAATGAGGGAGGGAGGGCTGAATTGGGAGGGAATAAAGGAGGGGGCTATAGCTGGGATACAAAGTGAATACACTGTAGTAAATTTTAAGTTTTTTTTTTAATTAAAAAGAAAAAAAACACACCTTATTCATTGGGAAGTCAAAATGTTTTCATTCTAGTTTCACTATAGCCTAAGATCAGGTCAAATCCCAATGTCAATAAGGATTTTTGAAAAGATATTTATTTCAGTTGTGGTTATCGCTAATAAACTGGGAATTTGGAGAAGTATGATTCAGCACAATAGGGATGTAAAATATCCAGAATTGTGCAAGCAACTTACATGGGTGAGTGAACTAACAGATAACTTCACAACAATGAGACCGATGGTAAATGTCTAACCAGACCATGTCATGTCCCAGTACAACCTACCTCACAGCTCTCTCAAGGAGCAGGGAGCCCAGTTCCTTACCCAGAATTTTTGTAAAGTCCCAGTTGTCCTGTGGCTCAGATTTGCTGTCCTGACTACTTGTCCTGTAGGCTTTCTTTCCTAGTCATCTCCTCGGGTGTTTGTCCAGATGCTACTTTGCCTCGGCTCTTCTTCCTTAACCATACTTCTTACTGTTTATCCTTCCTTACTGATTCCTGCTTAAATGTCTGAGACATTTCCCCTGAACTACCTGTACAGCCCCCCTTTCCAGGTCTCCGTTCCTCATGGCTGTCATGTCCTTGTTTCCGAGGACAACCACTAGCGTGGGTGTGAGGAACTGCTCTCTGCGTCTCTTCCCTCCTGGTCAGTGGCACCAAGTGGAACCTTGTTTGTTTGCATTTCTTTACTTCAGCAGAGCTAACATAAATTCAGGAGGAAAAAGTGAAATACAGCTCCCAAGAGTCCAAGAGCAGGACCTATTCCTTCTTCAAATGAGGAATACTAGGATACCCTGGAACCTCTTTTTGTTTCATTTTTAAACATGGTTTCCTGTTGTATGTGTGTGTCTGTGTGTTTGTGTATGTGCATGCACATGCACGTGCATGAGTACACACACATACATACATATATATAAGTTATATATGTAATATATTTAATGTGTTCAATACTATCTTCAATGTATTTATATTTAATATATTAATTATAAACAATAATATACAATATGCCTGTGTGTGTGTGTTGCTAGAAGCTCACTAAAAGTTCCAGTTAAAACTCATAGCACTCTATGCCCTACCTCCAGAGTGCTGAGGTTATAGGTGTGTACCACCACGCCCAGTCAATGGTCTCCAATGAGAATGTCGTTATATATGAGCTTTGTGTAGTATTTTAGCCACTAGTGGCTGATTTAGCACTTGAAATGTGGCCAGGACAAGTGAAAAAACAAAACTTTTTTTGAGACAGGATCTCTATAGGTAGCCCTGGCTGATGTAGAACTCACCATGTTTACCAGACTGGCCTCAAAAACACAGAGATTTGTTGCCTCTGTTGCCCAAATGTTGGGATTAAAGGTGTATGCCATCACACCCAGGTAGACTGAGTAAATTTTGTAAAGATTTGTTTTTTCGTTCTTTATTAAATTATATTTGTCTCTATGTGGCCATGTCCATTTGAGTGTGGAAGCCTGCTAACCCTAGAGATATCAGATCCCCTAGAATTGGCATTACAGCCAATTCTGAGTGTCCTGATGAGGATACTGGGAACTGACCTCACATTCTACGCAACAGCATTGCATGGGCTTTACTGCTGAGTCATCTCTCCAGCTTCCAGTTGAGTAAACCTTATTCGATCTTTCCATGTAATTTGATCTTAATTATTAAGCTTTTACATGTGAACACAATGTTGGATGGCACCAACTATACGTTATATACCCTTGGAGGCAATCTACGCATGGACAGAAGATATGAACAAATGGAAATTTAAGAATAGTAGGAGAGGTGACTCTGTCATTCAGGGTTAGCAGGATAAGAGGACAGGAGGAACCCTCTTAAAAATCGATGTGTAAGAGTCAGGAGTGATGGTTCCTATCTATGATCCCAGCACTGGTCAGGCTGAGGCAAGAGGAGTGTCCTCAGCAACCTGACTACATACCAAGTACCAAGCCAGCCTAGGCTAGAGAGAAAGACACTATCAATAAAGGGAAAAACAAGATGTGAACCAGACCTGGTTGCAAATGTCTATATTCCCAGCACTGGAGAGGCTGAAAGGAGGAAGACTGACAATCTGAGCTGGCCGGAGCTGCAAAAGAAAGAAATACATATAAGGAGAGAAGCAAAACTAGAGCAAGAGACGGGAGAGGCTAAGAGCTTACAGAAAGGTGGATGGCAGGAGGTGTCAGAAATGAAAACATGATGACAACAGGAGCTGAGGAGCTGCGGCATTCACTAATCAAATCCTTCAGGTTCAACTTCCCTTCGCTAGCCTATGGGCTCCCACAAGACTGAAACTGTGCTAAACATCTGCAGAGGACAGAGCACAGTGGACTTTCTTAATGTGTTAGTTAGTACTATCGTGATAAACTGACTACTCCTCGCGGTGTGTGAATGTGTGCACGCCATGGAACTCATGTGAAGGGAAGAAAGCAACTATCAGGAGTTGTTTCTCTCCTTCCACCTTTAGGAGGGATCCTGATCAAACTCGAGTGCCAGGCTTGCCAAGCACTATGACCCCCTGAGCCTTCTCACAGGATGATGGAAGTTTTCTTTATTAACTTGAGCTATGCAGTCTTCCTCAGTCACTATGGTTTAGGGTCAACTTTGGCATCCTTTGAAGGTTACTCACCACTTACAGGGGAGTGCTGTATGATGACAGGACTCAGGTATGAAGCCTGAGCTCACAGCTCCTCACTAAAGAATCTCATTTAGGAAAACCGAGGATAAAACCTCACCAAACCCCATGTTCTACTGAGTCTGTGTTGTTTCATGATGCTGCCCTCCCTGAGAGAATTCAACTGCTTGAATTCACTTTCCTTTTTACCAGAGCAATAGCCCATTGGTCCCCTGTACCACTACATACTCACTGCATCCACTCCCTTGTAACTCACTTCCACTACTTTAGGTCAGACCTCCATCTATAACCAGATTCCTGCAATCCCCTCCAGAATGGTCTCTTCATGTCCCAGAGCCCTCTGCCAGCCCTGCTTACTGGGCAAATCAGCCATTGCCCTTTGCTTACTACTCACATTAAATGTCAATATTGGGACTGGAGTCATGGCTCAGCAGGAAAGGGAGTCTATCTTTCTTGTAGAGGACCTAAACACCAGGAGCTCCCAGCACCAACGTCAGGTGGGTTACAACCACCCTTAACTCCAGCTCCAGTGAATCTGACAGTTGGAAAGTCTTCTGAAATCATATGCACACACCCACACACCCACACACATGTACACATAATTTAAAATTTTGATATCAGAAAGTTAGATGGATAAAAGATATCCATGTTTACTATAGCAAACATTACTACACTACTAAAATTTTGCTCATCTTTCATTCAGTATATAGCTAAACTATATTACATAAGATTCTATGAATTTTGTATTTATCAGTTAATGAAAGACTCCTGGATTTATAAAGCTTGCATCTATGGAGAAAATTGGTGCGTTAAGAAAAACGTTTCAAGCTGGGCAATGGTCGTGAACATCCTTAATTCGAGCACTCAGGAGCTGGAAGCAGGCAGATCTCTGTGAGCTCAAGGCGAGCCTGGTCTACAGAGTGAGTTCCAAGACAACCAAGGCTATGAAGAGAAACCCTGTCTCAAAAAAGAAAAAAAAAGAAAAGAAAAAGAAAAAAAGAAAGAACAAAGGAAGGAAGGAAGAAAAAATCTAATTCGCCAGATAGCTAAAAGAGGATAAAGAGTTGGTTCCCGTGTCATGCAGGTGGTAGGTCTGTAGACAGACAATACTTCTAACCATGCTGGGTCAAACAGCGAACAGGGGAAAGACAAGGAAAGCATAGGGCAAGCTAAGGAAGCTTTGGTGGGAGGGCTGGAGGGGATATGAGTGCAATTTTAACCTGGGCTGTCAGAGTTATATGGACTTTCTAATACTATCACAAAGAAGGTGGTATTTGAGCAACACTGAAGAAGGGTTATCCAACCAGAAAGAGCTGTCAGGGGAGAAGAAAGGGGTGGGGGGAAGGAATAAAGGTCCTGATGCAGGAGAGTGCCTGTGGCAGGGGAGAGGGCAGGGCAGCTGGGACAGTAAGGAACAGCAATGCACAAGAAAAGGGGGACCAGCAACAGGGCACAGGAGCCATTTTGTGAGGACTCTTCTTTTCCTGAGGACACAGAATCACGGATGGGGTGTGGAGGTGCCAGCACCTGGCACGCTCTGAGGACTGCTGTGACTGCTAGGCTGACAAGCAAGGATACCTGAGCAAATGTCCCAGGAATTCAGTGTGGAAGAGAAAACAGAAGGCAGTGTGATCAATGAAATCAAAGCGCTCACGGCTGTGGCTCAGGAGGCAGAGCAAACAGAGCTTCCTCTAGCTGGGTCTCTAAGGAGGACAAGTCACTCAGGCCTGAGCCATGAATGAGGGGAGAGGCTATCAGCAGGGAGGGGCAGAGCTGCTCCCACCACTGGGTGTGGAGGAGGATATACTGGGTTTGAATCCTGTTAGTCTGAAACATCTTTGAGGCTCAAAGCTGGTCTTGAACCCCTGATCCCATCTCCCAAAGATTGGGACTGAAAATATTTGCCAACATGCTAAGCTTTCTTTCTTTCTAAATGATACATCTACCAGTATGAGAGCTGGGAATATGAGCTGGTAGACAGCTTGCCTAGTGTACATAACTTTTCATCAATCATCCACATCAGATAAACCAGGAATGGTGGTGTCTACCTGTAATTCAAGAACCTGGTAATACAGGATCAGGAGTTCAAAGTCATCTTGAGGTACTTACCAATATGGAGTCCAGCCAGAGATATAGGAAGACACATCAAAATAAAAGGAAAATTAAATTTTGTGATTTGTGCACATTATATCAGCAATCAGTAGGCTAAGAAAGGGACAGTCCAATAAGATCCAGACCAGTCTGGGATACAAAGTCTCCAGTTCAAAAACTAAACAGAAAGCCCGAAACAGTGTGTGTATGTGTGATCTGAAGATCATTGACACTAGACATTGAATTCACCATCTCGCTGCCTCAACTCTTGAGTTTCTTTTTTTTTTTGACAAAAAGGAAGAGGAATTTTCCTGAGCAATGGAACGATGGAATTCAGCACTGAAGTTAAAGACTGTCAGCTTAGACATGAGCAGTTCAAGGGTGTGTGCGGAAGCTGTGGGTTGATGGCTTCCTCAACAAAGGAAGAAACTCATCAAGGACCAGAAAGATGGCTTAGTGGGGAGAGTTACTTCCTTCTAAGCTTCATAACCTGAGTTATAGCCGTAAACGCAATGTTTATTGGCCTGTTTCAGTTGTTGTCTCTGAGGCTTTCTGCTTGATAAGCTCACCAGAGTTCTCTCCAAGCTCTGGGCTGCCTGGTTCAACTCAGCTGTTTTGGCTCACACTCCTCTCTCAGCTGACTTATTCGATCCGGCTTCTCTCTCAGCCTCTATGTTGCTGTGCTTGGCCTCAAACTAACTCCAGCAATCTGCTCCAATCTTCTGACTCCTCTGTCTTCACCTGTGTTCTTTCTCTGCAACCTCTCTATTTCTGCCTCCTCTCTCTGTTTCTCTCTCTTTTTCTCTCTGCATTGCCTCTTAAGTAGCTTGCCATTCCTCTCTCTTCTGAGAGTTGGGCTATTCTGTCAAGTCTTTTTTCTCTGATTCTGTCGCTCAATTAGAGCTTCCTGTAGGCTGGGAAGCTAAAGAGAAGGAGTTGTTCAGGCCTGAGCTGTGAATGACAGGAAGGCCGTCAGAAGGGAAGAGCTGTTCCTACCCCCGGTATGGGGGAGATATTCTGAATTTTGGTCATGTTGAGTATGAGATATCTTTGGCACCACATGAAGGAGGAAAGTCTAGGCTAAAGATACACATTGGGAGGTAATGGCTTAGAAATGGTATTTGAAAGGCAGAAGCCTGAATTTAGGCGCTCTGGGGAATGCCTGTGCTGAGACTCTCTGTGCCGAGGCAAGGCCCTGGGGCCTCCTGAGGATGGCCTTCTGTGTAAAGGGCAACACAGAAGAGCTGCCCACACACAACCAGAAACAGACCAAGGAGGTAAGAGGAGCATAAAGGCAAGGAGGTCCGGAAAGCCAAGCTCAAAAAAATCAAAGGCTCTGGCAATGATCCCACTCAGAGACGCAAAAACCAATGCTAAGGTCTGTTCTTGCAGTTGCATGGCCAGTGACCTTCTTATGGTGGAGACTTCAGTGGAAATGGGTATAAGGAGGAAGAAACCAAGGCAACAGCTGGAAACCCAGAAGGCTTTTAAGGTATTGTGAACTGAAGCTCTCTATGCTGCTGATGTCTAAGCAGGATCATGGGCTCAAGATCCCTAAAGCTGTTCGACCTTGCCTGAGTAGAAGAAAATCCTGATGGTAGAGGGATAGAATGCTGAAGGTCAGAGACAAAGTTATCTCCGGGTATCTTAAATCTTTGACTAGCTAGCTACTAAGCTCAGCTTCTAATGATCTGTAAACTTTTAGATAAAACTTGAAATGTAGCCTGGGTTGGTTTCAGCTAACTTCGCTTACTTGAGACTAGAAAGGCAGTAAACTCAACATCTTTTGACCAGAAATTGTTTGGCCGTAGCCCCCACCTCAGGTCTCACCGGTGTTTGATTGGTTTGTAGCTCTATTATTTATATAGTGATTGGTAGCGTCTTACTGTAGCCCAAGCTGACCTGGAACTCCTTCTATCTCAGGTTGCTCTCTCACTCAGAGAGACCCTCCTGCTTCAGAAGGCTGGGATTGCAGGCATGACCCAGCATGCTTCGTCTTACCTCTGTGCTTTGTGAAAACACTGATCCTTGACTTTCATTTCTGGGACTGTCAGAAAAATAAGCCTGTACAGACAGATTCTCAGGAGGCTGAAGCTGGAGCATATGGCCTGTATAAGCTTCCTGGAGGACCATGAGCTTATGGTCTATCTAGGCTACCTGAACAACCCAAAAGTGGGAAAGTGAGTTTGGGTGACTGAAGTTAGAGGTCAGTGCCGGAGATATCCTGATTTTCATTTCTTGCAGGTAATAACAAACCAATGAATGAATAAAAAATTAAATAAATAAATAAGTCAGGTATGATGGCACACACCTTTACTCCCGGAACCAGGAGGCAGAGTCATGTGAGTTCCGGGTCAGCTTGGTCTGCTATAACAAGTGAGAGGCCTGCCAGCACTACATAGTAAGAATATGTCTCCAAAAACTGAGTAAGTAATTAAAACTCTAAAAGAAAAATAATTTTACATAAATTTTTCTATTGTGGAGTGTCATTGCGGTGAACTGATGTGCCAAAACCATGGTCACTCAAATTAATATCATAATAAACTATTTTATTACCATGTTAAAGATAAGTCCATATTTTTATATATCTAGATTTTGATCTCTCTCTCACACACACACACAGAGACACACACACACACAGACACACACACACACAGACACAGACACACACAGACACACACACACACACAGACACACACACA
>CM053757.1:34902289-34948016 GCA_028658305.1 Pachyuromys duprasi | reverse complement strand
GCCTCCAGATGATCTATTGTTGTAGAGGATTGTTTTGGAGATTCTGGGTTTTTTGTTTCTCCATATGAAGTTGAGAGAGTGATCTTATTAGGGGTACTAAGACTAGAAAACAATCACTTTTTTTTTTCTTTTTAAATTTCTTTTTAACTTATACATTCACTTTACATCCCGATTGTAGCCCCCTCCCTCCTTTCCCCCTAGTCCCTCCTCCCACCCTCTTCCCCTTATTCCTCTCCCTTGTTCTAAGGGGAGTCCTCCCCCAACAACCCATCCCAGGACATCAAGCCACATCAGGACTTAACTCCTTCATCCACTGAGGCCAGGCAAGACAGCCCTGCTAGGGAGAAGAGATCTAAAGCAGGGAACAAAATCCATGTCATAGACAGCACCCACATGAAGATTAAACTGCCCACAGGTTACATAACCTCTGACACCATTAACAACAACATATTTTAAAAATTACATCAGTAAGTGCATGCCTTTCGCTGGTTAATTTTAGTGGACAGCACTTAGGTCACCTGGGAAGAGGAAACCTGGACTGAGGATTGGCCTGTGGGTATGGTTGTGGGCGTTTTTCTTGATTGATGTTTGATTGTGGGAGGACCCAGTTCACCTTGACAGGAGCCAGGCTGGTCAGGAGTTCTGTTTTGTAAACAAGTAGGCTGAGCAAGCCAATAAGCAGCTACTGCCCCATCCCTTCAATGATAGGCTGTGGTCTGGGTGTTCAGGAAAGCAAGTAAACCCAGTCAGCCCCAAAGCTCTTTGACCATTGTGGTTACCAAAGCAACAGAAAGGAAACTAGGAGAAGAGCCAAAGGCACATTCTCTGTTTCAAGGCAATAACTTAAAAACAACAACAGCAAACAACTTTTTTTTTTGAGCCAGAGTCTCAGCTCAGGCTGGCCTCAAACTCTCTCCATAGGCAGTGCTGAGCCTTGAAACTGTTATTCTACCTCCAAGTTTGAGTGCCGGCCTTGCAGGTGTGCACCATCATGCTGGGTGTGGAACTCAGACCTTGGTCCATATTAGGCAAACCTATTTTTATTTCAACAGTTTCACTTTTTAACTTTGGCTGAAGAATCCTGTTCAGCTGGTGTGGGGTGCACACCCTCAATCAAGCAGACAGGAGCAGGCTGAAGCATGAGGAGCAGACCTGGAGACCAAACAGAGCAAAGACCAATCAGGTTAAGCAAGCCCTAGAGGCCAAGCCATTCTCCTGAGTTTTCTGTTGGAGTACATGAGATTTTTATGCTCATTCATCTCTTCCTTCTCCTCCCTGACCCTTCTAAGAGTCATTGTCCTACCTGGGGGCCTCTACTGCATTCTTGTTCTTCTAACAGTCCGTTCTCCTCAGATGGTGGCTTAAGTGCCCCAGCTTTCTAGGATTATCAGTCAGATCCACCTTTGTTGTTGAGTCCTTTCAGCCACTGCCTGCAGGCACAGCCTCTCTCCTGCCTTTGCCAGCCCCTCCTTGTCCTCTCTGTTTCACCCACACTGGCTTTCTGTCTGCTTCTAGGATAACCTGACTTCTGGTCCCTGCACCTATGTCTGCTCCCTTTCTTAGATACTTCTCTGATGGCTATCAGAACTGCTTTTCAGTTTCCAGCTTACAATTTGTTGTCCAGAAACAACCATCTTATCCCTATTAAGTTTATTTCTTGGATACTTTATCCCAATCAAACTCTTACCTAGAGAGTAAACATCAATGTGCTGTACTGTAGCAGCCTGCACAATGCTTGACTCATAGTTGGTACAAAATCAGTATGCGGGCTGTGACTGAAGGATGAGCAAATATCTGCTGTATTGCAATCCATGAAGGGAGGGTTGAAGAGATGGCTAAATGGCAATGCTCTTCCAAATGACCTGGGTACAAGTCCCAGTGCCCACAGAGTGGCCTACAAGTGACTGTGTCTGACTGACTCCTCTTCCTCCTCAGGTACCAGGCATGCATGTGGTGCACAGGCATACCCAAGGCTGAAATATCTATGCACAAAATGTTTAACAAAAAGAAAGAGATTCATGAGTTTTTCTTTCAATGAAGTCAGAATTCAGTAAGAAAGTTCAGTAGACAAGCACAGGATTTGCTGTAAGACATAGTGATCACGGGACAGACCTGCTGATGCTGTGTTCTGGAGGACACTGAGAAGGACTTCTTACCCTGTCATTTGTTTTTCTCCTGCTCTGCAAATAGAAAAATCTAGCATTATGTCTGTTTAACTTAGTTCTACAAAATGCAATTGACTTATGCTGTGTAATGATGGCCCGATGGAAAAGGTGTTCCATAACTAGGAATTGGTGGCTTCATGAGCTGGCACATGTGACAGAATCTAATGTTCGTTCCCAGACACACACTGCCCTACAGTATTACCTGGTAAAGGAACAAAGGTTTCTTAGTGCAGCATTGCATTCTTGTAGCCTCCTATCCTTCCACATGCTTGGTGATGTCCTTCTGGGACAACGTGTCTTACTAAAAGAAGGAAGGAAAGAAAGATGCAACGAAATAAGGAAGAAAGGCAGAAAAAGAACACTAAAATCATGAGAAAAATAAAATCATGTTAGTAAAAGTACTTCTCTCTTTGTAACAATATATAATTTGAGACATGCTATTTTTTTGCCCCCCCTTTAAAAACATATTTTCTGTTAATTTTTCTAAGGAAGGAAGGGTTATTTTGGCTCACCACTGAAGATACACACCATCATGGTGGGAATCATGGTGTTGAGACAGCTGGTGGCATTGCATACACAGGCAGGAAGCAGAGAGTGATAAACACTGACACTCTGCTGACTTCCTCTTCTTTTTAATTTGTTTGTTTTTTTTGTTTTGTTTTGTTTTGTTTTGTTTTGTTTTTAGGGTTGAGGACAGGGTTTTTCTGTGTAGCCTTGGTTATCCTGGACTTGCTTTGTAGACCAGGCTGGCCTTGGATTCACAGTGATCGTGATTCACCTGCTTCTGTCTCCTGAGTGCTGGGATTAAAGGTATGTGCCACCACACATGGCTTGACTACCTCTTCTTATTCAGTTCAAGGCTCAAGGCTGTGGGCTCTTGCTGGCCCATGTCTAAATTTTTTATTTAAAACATTTAACTTTGGGCTAGAGGCATGCGTCTGCAGTTTAGAGTGCCCATTGCTCTTCATTGGACCTCAGTTAATTTCCCAGCATCTGTGTAGAGGGGCTACAATGGCTTGTCACTGTAGCTCCAGGGAATTCAGTGCCCTCGCTGGCCTCTAAAGGAATGCAATATATGGCATATATTCACATGCACAGAGAGAGAGAAAGACAAATAAAAACAATAAACACACCTTAAACAGAAACTCAACAAACATTAGTGAGTCTTATAAAATACTCAAATTATACATAAATACACACATATATTTGAATACACACACACACACATATATATATATATACATACACACTAAAGCCCTTCTATTTCAGCTTGATTCTTTACAAGGCATAGAAAGAATATTAGGAAGAGTCTGGTGGCTTTTGTTCATGGCATTGGCACCTTGTCTTAGGATTTCTATTGCTGCAACAAAACAACATGACCAAAGAGCAAGTTTGGGAGGAAATAGTTTATATGGCTTACAGTTCCAGATCATAGACTATCACTGGATGAAGTCAAGACAGGAACTGAAGCAGGCTGGAACCTGGTGGCAGGAGCTGTTGCAGAAGCCATGGAGGAGTGCTACTTACTGGCTTGTTCAGCCTGGTTTTGTCAGAACCCAGGAGTGGCACCACCCACAATGGGCTGGGCTATTCTTACTGATTGATCATTAATTGAGAAAATGCCTTATATCTGGAGCTCATGGAAGCATTTCCTCACCTGAGGCTTTCTTTCCTTTCTCTCTCTAGTTTGTGTCAAGTTGACAAACAAAAACAGCCAGCACATACCTCTAGACAAATGCAGGTGATATGTTGTCATTGTCTCCTGTTTTTGGAAAAACCCATTCCTATAGAATTGATGGTTTTGCACTTTTTTTTAATTATGTTTTTGTTTTTTTGTTTTTTTAGTTTTTGGATATATTTTCAAGTCACGGAGTTCCAATAAAATGTTAACATTCTCTGTGAACACACATTGTTAACAAGCAGAGTCAACATTGTTTAAAGTCATAGCCCCTAACTAGGAAGTTGGCAAAACTTAGCACACACTTTATATAGCTGCTCCTGGCAAAGGCAGTTCAGCTCAGTGTCCAGGGACTATAGGACATCTTGATTTAATGTAGATAGGTCTTTGTAAAAAGACCATCCTGGCCAGGGATGTAGCTCAGTTTTGGTGAACTTGCCAAGAATGCTTGGAGCTGTGGGTTGGATCTTCAGCAAAAC
The DNA here is from genome assembly GCA_028658305.1 of Pachyuromys duprasi. NCBI lineage: Eukaryota > Metazoa > Chordata > Mammalia > Rodentia > Muridae > Pachyuromys > Pachyuromys duprasi. The sequence continues at coordinate 34,943,694 of CM053757.1, read as the reverse complement.
AGAAATCCATGGATGGTGGCACATACCTGTGATCCCCGCACAAGGGGAGGCAAGAGGCTGGGAAGTTCAAAGTCATCCTGGGATAAATAGGAGCCTCATCTAGCCTGCATTACACAGTGAGACCCTGTCTTTAACAAAAAAAAAAAAAAATCAAGGTCTGGGTTCCACACCCAGCATGATGGTGCACACCTGCAAGGCCGGCACTCAAACTTGGAGGTAGAATAACAATTTCAAGGCTCAGCACTGCCTATGGAGAGAGTTTGAGGCCAGCCTGAGCTGAGACTCTGGCTCAAAAAAAAATTTTTTTTGTTTTTGTTGTTGTTGTTGTTGTTTTTAAGTTATTGCCTTGAAACAGAGAATGTGCCTTTGGCTCTTCTCCTAGTTTCCTTTCTGTTGCTTTGGTAACCACAATGGTCAAAGAGCTTTGGGGCTGACTGGGTTTACTTGCTTTCCTGAACACCCAGACCACAGCCTATCATTGAAGGGATGGGGCAGCAGCTGCTTATTGGCTTGCTCAGCCCACTTGTTTATACAACAGAACTCCTGACCAGCCTGGCTCCTCTCATGGTGGACTGGGCCCTCCCACAATCAAGGAAACGCCCACAACCACGCCCACAGGCCAATCCTCAGTCCAGGTTTCCTCTTCCCAGGTGACCTAAGTGCTGTCCACTAAAATTAACCAGGAAAGGCATGCACTTACTGATATAATTTTTAAAATATGTTGTTAATGGTGTCAGAGGTTATGTAACCGGTGGGCAGTTTAATCTTCATGTGGGTCCCTCGTAAGTTGAGCGGGTGCTGTCTATGACATGGACTCTGTTGCCTGCTTTAGTGGCAAATACCTGTAATATCAGCACTCTAGGAGGCAGGCATATGGCTGTGAGTTCAAGGCCAGCCTGGTCATCTTATACCTACTCAGATGTTGATAGTCTAGGAGAAGTTTTAGCCCCAAACTGATTTTTGACATTGTCCTAAATATCTTTAAGAAGTCCATGATTGGTTTATTTAATTGTTTATTTGGTTTAGGGATATGAAGAAGCCCTGTAATATGACAATACCTTCAGGAAACATTTTTTGCTTTGAACAAGGTAACACCTTCTAGTTGCCAGAACAGAAAATGATCACATACAGTTTCCTGTTTTACAGGACTGTGGACCTTAGTAAGCCCCGAGACCATAGCACAACTGACTCCATGTTGGAAGTGTTATCCAGGCTGTAAAACTCAGCATGTAGACACCACCACCTGCCAAACTAAAACAAAGGCCTAACCCATCACAGGCCATACAGTTCTGGGAAAGTCTTAAAAATCTACTTACCTTGTCTTTTGGCTTCTACAGTTTTGCTACTGGCTAATTGTTGTTGTTAACTGAAGTATGTCAACCCAGGACATGGCTTTGTGCTTAAAATCTCACCCTTAAAAAGGCTCATTGCTACACTGGGATCCCAAACACATACCCAGTGTCATAGCTGGCCAGTTAATAAAGACTTCTATTGGCTTAAATCCATATTCAAGCAGGCTTCTCTGGTGAAAACCCATATCTGGAGGCCCCTGTGACATCCCAGACACTAGACGTTGAGACAGTATCCATCTTGGAGTCTTTTGGAGTGAGGAAGAGTGCACCTGACACCTTCACCCCAAGAGAAAACAAATGAGAAAGTCACCTGGTCTGTTCCTCTGGAGGTAACTGTGGTTAAGGCACCTTCTGTTTGAACACATAGGAGAGGCCAGACATGGCTACTGATACAGAGACATGGTAAGATCCATGTGAGACATTCATTACTGAATCCTTCTGGCCAGAATGTATGGTGAATGTGACATACTTGAGGCTCTTTTCCGAGGAACACCAGAGTGCTGGCTGTCTAATGACTGTGTGACCTCATACCAGTCCCTACTCCAGGCCCACCTTGAGTCCAGTTTGAGGAACTGATCACCATCAATTTAACTACCCTCTTGCCTCATGATGCAGATGGTTATCCATGACTGTCAGGAGATAAAAGATGAAATCAGGTGCATGGGAGCTGCAGTACTTGCTTTAACCAAAATGAATTGAGCTCAGGGAAGGTACCTCATCCCAGAGAGCAGACTGATTGATCTGACCCAGGCTCTCAGATGGCAAAAAGGAACAGACCATCACTCAGTATGCCTTTACTACCAGCCAAGTCCATGATGTGATCAATAGAGAAAAAGGGCTTATCACCATTGGGGGAAAAAAAGATTATATATAAAAAAAATCTTGGCCAGATACTGGGTGTGGTGGTATATGCCTGTAAATCCAGCACTCAGGGAGGCAGAGGCAGGTGGATTATTGTGAGTTTGAAGTCAGCCTGGTCTACAAAACCAGGACAGCCAAGGCTACAGAGAAACTCTGTCTTGACCCCCTTCCAACTCCCAAAAATCTTGGCCAGAGCCTGGTAGTGGTGGCCCATGCCTTTGATCCTAGCACCAGGCAGAGGCAAGTAGATCTCTATGAGTTTGAAGCCAGCCTTGTCTACAGAGTGAGCTCCAGGACAGCCAAAGCTATACAAAGAAACTCTGTCTTGAAAAACAAAAACAAACAAACAAACACAAAAACAAAAGCAACAAGAACAAAAAGAACAAAAATCTTGGCTTTCCCACAGGCTATTTGGTTTCCCCTACAAATGGCTCACTACAAAAAGCTTCCACTGCCTGTCTGACACATGGCTCTAAGACCAGTGAGGCCTATTGATATTCTGATGACATACCTGACTGGTTCTGCCTGAGACCCCATGGTAAAGAAGAAATGGACATTTCAAATCCACAAATTGATGGAGGATACCAGAGGGAAAAATCATTCTCCCAGAAACAACTGGCAGGTAACTAACTTTCACCAGGGTACTTATCTGGGGTCCACAAAACTCTCTGAGTTGCTCAGACCAAGGAATGTTACACCTAGATTAGACAGGCTATGGTGGAATGTTTTAGCCAGGTGCCAGGTTTATGCGCAAGTGAATCCAAAACATAGGTCCCTTAGCCAGGTCAGGGTCAGAATGAGAGACCAACACCCTAGCAAGCTCTGGGAAAATTGACTCCACCAAGATCCATCCTGCTGGGAGAGGATAAAACTACTTCCTAGTTTTTAAAGATACCTTTTCAAGGTGAGTAAAAATGTTCCCCACCCAGGCTGAAACTGCTTAAACAGTAGATTTAAAAAGCTGCCCCCAAAACTGGTTCCTGGAATAAGCCTCCTACTAGCAATGGAGTCCAACATGGCCTATCTATCATAGCCAAAACCTCTCAACTAATAGCTGAAGCTCTGAACATATGCCCAAAACTTTATTGTATATAGAGACATCATATTTCTGGCTAGGTAAAAAGAGTAAGCAGTATATTGAAAAAATACAGGAATACTTCCTTCGCTTTGCTTCAGCCAGTTTGTTGCACCCATGTAGGAAGGGATTTACCACTATGAGATTGAAAGACCTCCCAATTGCTTCCCAGGCCAAAACCAGCAGTTGGCAGAATTCTCTTACCATTCCTTTCTCAAGCCACTCTAGGCACTCCGGAAAGCCTGTTCATTAGACCGTCCAAGAGACACAGCTAACCTCCCAGACCACCCCCAGTTTCCCCTTGTTCTAGTCAGATGGTACTGTCTGGGTCAAGCATGTTGCTAAAGGGGCACTAAAGACAACTCAAAAAGAACTCCACATGATGATTCTCTCCACTCCTAGGGCTGTGAAGGTAGCTGACATTCCACCATGGATCCACCACACCCAGGTCAAGAAAGAATACACAAAAGCTGCTGCCAAATGGACTATCTCTAGACTCTGGATTCATTAAAAGTAAGGTTTCATTAAGCCTAAGACCCTCCACTTCCTAGTGAGCCTTGTGTTTTGGAATGTGGGTATGAATACAGGGTTATGGTCCAACCCCCACCCCCCTCAGGCCTGGCTTAAAAACTGGGTAAGACAGACATTCTGTACCTAGAATGACTACAAACCAGCAACCCATATTCCATCTTGACCTGTACTTGCCGATGCCTACTTTAAAGATCTGATTGAATAAGAAAAAAAAAAAAGAGTAAGCGGAGGGAGGAAGCTGGAGAGATGGCTCAGAGGTTAAGAGCCCTAGCTACTCTTCCAGAGGTCCTGAGTTCAGTTTCCCAGCAACCACATAGTGGCTCCCAACCATCTATAATGAGATCTCTTCTGGCATGCAGACATATATGCAGGCAGATCATTGTATATATTAAAAAAAAAAAAAAAGCCAGGCATGGTGGCACAAGCCTGTATTCCCAGTAGTCTGGGAAACAGACAGGCAGATCACTGTGAGACAACCATGGTCAACTAAGTTAGTCCAGGACAGCCAAGGGTACACAGAGAAACCCTGTCTTGAAAAGAAAACAAAACAAAACAAAATAAAAGACATGGAAATATATCTTTTGAGATTAAAAAAAAAATCAAAATTTACAATTACATACATGCCTTATGGCTGGATCGCTGGTTGCCGGAAACAAGGGAGCTTCCATTGGAAAAGCTTGGGTTGTAAAACTGAAGCTTGCTAAAAAATTCCTTCAAAAATATTCTGGTCTTTGGGAAATAGGAAAAACCTGGGGATTCAGAGTCTATGCCACAGGAAGGCACCCTGGGGATAGAAGTAAACATTCTCAGCCAAAATTTAGGATTGCTGGTTATGCTTAGACCGCTGGCCCCCATCCTACATAGGGATAGGAACTACCAGATTGTCAGCCCCTTGAGTGACAAAACTCACTGTGATTGGGGCAGCCCAAATTAATGTTCAAAAACTTACATGGAACTAGGACTTGTCTAATATCCCAAACTTTTAACCTAGGCACTTCTCCTTATTCTGATGCCTGCTGTTCTGCCTTATAGGTTTATTCATCTGGATAACAACATTACTGAGCCCCTGGGCCTACTTTATGGGCCTGTAACAATGGTTTGACTAAGAGTGCCTGTTCTGATGCTTTCTAAACTAAGTTTATCAGGACCTTCAGGTGTTAAAACAAACATTAGATTCCCTGGCAAAAATGATCCTACAAAATTAGAGAGGCTTAGATTTACTTCTCATGAGATAAAGAAAGCTATGCCTGGCTTTGGGAAAAACCTGTTGTTTCTATGCTAATTGATCAGAAGTAATTAAAAAAAAACTCAAAGAAAAAGAGACAAAAATATGAATCAGATAATTGATATCAGTCTCTGTTTCCTTGGCAGTATCTGTTCTCTTCCTCCTGGCTAACTCCTTTGCAATCAGTACTGCCTGGGCCTTTAATTCTCATTCTGGTTGGATTAATACAGGTTCCTACATCTCAAACTATATGGGCAATTATGTATCAATTTATTTAGTAAAATTAATAGTCCTTAGGACCAACTGTATCTCTTTAAAACAGGATAAGTCCACTATTTGACTCATTCACTAAGACCAGTGGGGAATGTAACTGAACACCAGACTTTAGTAGGGCCTGGGGCCTTAGCACAACTGACTCCATGATGGAAGTGCCGGTCAGGCTGTAAAACTCAGCATGTAGACTATAGCACCTGCCAAAACCAAAACAAAGGCCTAATCCATCAAAGTCCGTATAGCTTTGGGAAAGTCTCAAACTGTTCTAACCTTGCTATTCAGTTTCTGTTGTTCTGCTTCTGGCTAACTGTTCTTGTTTACTGAAGTATGTCAGTCCAGAACATGGTCTTATGCTTAAAAACTCACCCCAAGAAAGGTTCAGGGCTACCCTGGAATCCCAAGCACCCAGTGAAGTTGTCAGCCAGCTAATAAAGACTATCTATTGGCTAAACCCATGTCTAAGCAGTCTTTGCTGTCTTGCACAGCTGCCCGACACTGGAGACCTCCATAGGTGAGTCAGTAAGCCTGAAAAGGGTATCAGGACATGGAGAAGCTCAGCTTTGAAAGCTGGCAGCCTCTCTCCCTACACTTCTGCAAGCAGAGACTCTAGTCTAGCTTTGTTTGCTTAAACTCTTTTACTGTTAGCATGGGCTGTAAATAAACATGTATCGGGATGGTGTTAGTTGAATGCAGACCAGTGTGTATAACTAGTCAGCTTTCACTTCTGCCTCTGCATTAGGACCCTCACTGGTTCTATCTATATTCAGTTCCTCTTTCTGGTTTTCAGTTTATTCATTTGCAAATTGAGACAGTTGGTCCAGTGGTTCAAAATCCCTTTATGCAGGAGCTTTCTAAAAGTGAGCATGATTTCTGGCCCGGCCTCTGAACTCAAATTAAGTCCTTTGTTGAAGTGTTAGAGAGTGCAGGAGAAAATTACCTTTTGTTTGTTTGTTTGTTTGTTTGTTTGTTTGTTTTGGAGACCAGGTTGGCCTTGAACTCAGAAGATCCACCTGCCTCTGCTTCCCAAGTGCTATTGTAAGTATTTTGTTATGGTCTCTTTCAGTTGGTGAACAGATACCATCTGGCAAAAAGATTGTAGAACTAGAGAGTCTCAATTTTCAAACAAAATGCTTTAAGGTGTGGCCAGGCAGTAAGGATGGAATTCCGGGAGAGACTTTTATCCACCAGCAGCTCTAGAAGAATCCAGCAGCAGCAGAGGACCAGAAGAGTAGACTAACAGGAAGCTGTGGCTCTGTGCTACCTGGTAAGTACGATCTTCTGCAGGTTCATGTTGAACAGACACAATGAGGATAGGGTTCCTTGGAGTTTCTGTACCATGTAGATTTGTATATGCGATGATGTGGGATTCTATGTGGGACATAGGGACAATGATGAATCTCTAGACAATAGGGAAACTTAAATTTGTATAGAGTTCTGCGGATTCTTGGAAGGTAGGTCTTTATTTAAATGGTATAATGGGCTTTCACAGATGAGCTACTAAATCCTTCTTAAGCAAAATTAACAGGAGAGATAAGAAGGCAATACTCTGGAACTTTTAGATTAAACCCTATATATTTAGGCCCACATATGTAGGCAATATGCAAATTTGTATAATATGACAATGGGACCAGGAAGGTGAGGGCATAAATTTACTGTCGTCTTCTTCATTGTCTTTTGTTGTTTGAAGTGTAGTACTATTTGTACGGAATTATTATTATTATTATTATTATTATTATTATTATTATTATTAAGAGAGAGCCTCCCTTGGCTGCTGGGATTTGAGGTTTTGTGTTAGGTTTGGGAACTTGGCAAGGCTGGAAGTACGAAGTTTTCTGGGGAGGTGTGCAGCTTTTAGAGTTTGGTGTTCATTTTTCTTTTCTTCTTTTTTAAATGGTTTATTTGTTTTTATTTAATGCGCATTGATATTTGCCTGCATATATGTGTTTGTGAGGGTGCCTGTTCCCTAGGAACTGAAGTTACAAACAGTTGTGTACTGCCATGTGGGTTCTGGAAATCGAACCTGGATCCTCTGAAGAAACAGCCAGTGCTCTAAACCACTGTTCTATCTCTTCAGCTCCTGGATTTCATTTTTCCGTGACTGTGAAGTCACTGAGTTCTCTCAGTGTTGGGGGAGAGATTTAGAAAAAAAGTTTGAGAAGATTTTAACATGTATATATTTAGGTTGAAAGTTGGTACACTCCTTCCTCAGAAAGCAACTTCTTGTGTTTGGGAAATTTCACCCTCTTTGGCCATCTGTCTTTCTGACTGGTACTTCTCTCACTTCCAGGTGCTGTGGGGTGATTGTGCTTTCAATTCTCCAAAACCCCCTCCCACAGCTTCTCCCCATCTAAACTGTGAGGTTATAAAAATAAGCCATGAGTCAGACAGTGTAAGAAACACATCATTCTGGGCATGGTGATGCAAGCCTGTAATCCCAGCACTGGGGGAGGCAGAGGCAGAGGCAGAGGCAAGCATATCAATGTGAGTTCAAGGCCAGCCTGGTCTACAAATGGAGTCCAGCACAGTCAAGGCTACATAGAGAAGCCCTGTTTCAAAATTATCATAATGAACAGTCATTAGATTTTTATAACAAAATTGTGAAATCTCAACAGCCTAGACATCATTGAAATCCTCTATTAAGCTCTGGGATTACATGCATAAGCTTCCATGACTGGTTCAAAGTGTCATTTATTTGAGACAGGTCCTTTTGTATTTCAGGCTTTCCTCAGAATTGAAGCTTTGCTGAGGAGGACCCTGAACTTAAGATATTTCCTTTCCCAAAAGCTGTGTTTCCAAGCAGACACTTCCAGGCCCAGCGTGTCTGATGAGGAAGACCAAACTCAGGCTTCCTACTTGTTAGGCAAGCCTTCTACCAGCTGAGTTATAGCCCACCTTCTATACTACTCATTTTATCATGAAGAAATCCCGGCATGTTGGCGATCCCAATACTCGGGAAACAGAAGCACTAGGAGGGGTTCAAATCCAACTGTGCAACAATATGAGTTAGAGGCCAGCATAGGCTACTTGAGACTTTGTATTAAAAGGAAAAAAAAAAAGCACAGCCCTTTTGATCATGGCCTGCTACCCTACCTGTCTTTCTGTCTCTTTCCATTTGAATGTGTGTCTGGCTGTGTGTGTGGTGTGGTGTGTTAATCATACTCTGGCTATACAAAAGTATTGACTCATCTCTAAAGCAATAAAATAGTTGATTATAATCCAAATTTGAGAAATGATGGCTTTGGGACATCAATTCACTCTGTGACATTCCACAATAATAAAAAAAAAGTTCATATGAACTTCCTTTTCTCTTACAATCTTATTTATGTGTTTGTATGTTGATTGCAACAAGGTCTCACTGTGACCTGACTGGCTTGGAACTTGCTATGCAGAACAGATGGACATGGAACTCACAGAGATATGTATGCGTTTGCCTCCTGGTTCTTGGAGTAAGGCATGAACCACCACCATACCTGGATCTTTGTTGTTCATGTTATTATTATGATTTTCGAGACAGGGTTTCTTTGTGTTGCCTTGGCTGTCCTGAACTTGCTGTGTAGACCAGGCTGGCCTCAAACTGATAGCAATCGCCTCCTAGACTACTGGGATTATAGGTACGCACCACCATAATTACTTTTTATGTATGTTTACCAGAGACGAAAACCAGTATCTCTCTACCACTGACCTCCAGATAGGCCATGATCCTTCAGGGTAGCCTATGTAGGCATAAGCTCATGATTGTTCAGCCTCAGCCTTCTGCGTAGCTGCCCTTACAGACCTATTCTTCCTGTTAGCTCTACTAAAACAAAGAAAAATGCAAACAAGCAAGGTTCTAGTCGGTGCCACTGACCAGATGCAGAGAGCAGTTCTTCACACCCACGCTGGTGGTTGTCCTGGGAAACAAGGACATGATAGCCATGAGGAAGGGAGACCTGGGAGAGAGACTGGACAGGTGGTCCAGGGGGAATATCCCAGACATTTAAGCAGGAATCAGTAAGGAAGGAGAAGCAGTGAGAAGTGTGGATAAGGAAGAAGAGCCAAGGCAGAGCACCTCCCAGATAAAGACCTGAGGAGATGAATAGGAAAGAAAGCCCACAGGGCTGTGGGATGGGTGGTCAGGACAGCAAATCTGAGCCCGAGGCAGGGATAAGACAACTGCAATTTTGGAAAAACTCTGGGTAAGTATAGAGGAATTTTAATTCAGAATATGGTTGCTCTGGTAAGAGATCACATCCAAAGACCTTCTAGGTCTGTGTAATCCTGCTTGAATACAGACAGTTGTAAGCCAGGAGACAGAGGCTAGCAGATCTCTGAGTTCAAGGTCAGCCTGGTATAGAGCAAATTTCAGGTAAAGAAAAGCTTATGTCCAGGCGTGGTAGTACACACCCTTAATCCTAGCACTCAGGAGACAAAGGCATGCAGGTCTCTTAAATTCTAGATAGTTTTGTTCAGTCAGTTTGGTTGAGTCAGTGGGTGGAGAAGTTAAGTTTGTGTTGGTTCAGTTCTTGGAATTCAGAGGCAGTTTTATTTGGAGAGTTTTACAGAGACAGGTTGAAGAGGGAACAGACTAGACACAGATGAAGACAAAATAAGCCAGAGAATGATAAAGAGCCAGAAGATTAGAAGAGATTGCTAGAGTTGATTTGAGGCCAAGAGAGAAGCCAGTTTGACTCATTCATCTTGAAGAGGAGTTGGAGCCAGAACAGGTGAGTTGAACCAGCCAGCCAGAGTTCAGAAAGAAAAACAAAGAGTGGGCTTATTCAGGGTAAGTCTCAGAGGCTGAAAACATTCTAGGCCTAGGTAAGACTGTATGGAGGCTGGAAGCTTCCAGTACTAGGCCCTGGTTAGAAGACAGGAGCAGTAAGCCTCCAAGACAACAATTACCTTAGGAAAATAAAAAATTACTTTCACAGGTAAGAAACTGGGCTTCATGCTCCTTGAGAGAGCTGTGAACTAGGGTTGTGACTAGAACATGACATGGTCTTGTTAGACATTTGCCATCTGTCTCATTGTTGTGAAGTTAGTTAATTGTTAGTTGTTTGCTTTCCCATGTAAGTTGCTTGCAAAAGTCTGGATACTTTATATCCCTGTTGTGCTAAATCATACTCCTCCATTCCCAGTTTATTAGGGATAAGTGCAATTGAATTAAAAATCTTTTCAAAAATCCTTATTGACATTGGGATTTGGCCTGGTCATAGGCTGTAAAGAAACTAGAATGAACACATTTTGACTTCCAAATGAGTAAGGCGTGTTTTAATTCTGTGTGGGCCACTTTGGCTTTTGTTCTCCTATCTGTTGACAGGGCCAGTGCGGCCAGCCCTTGAGCCCATGAGGTGGCTCAGCAGATAAAGGCACTTGCCACCAATCCTGGGTTGAACCTCCAGGACCTGTATTATAGAAGGAGCAAACCTACTCCACAGAGTTGTCCTCAGACCACACATGTGCCCTGGCATGCTCATGCACTGCCTGGAACTTTAAACGTAACTTTCAAAAATTAGAAAAATGCAGCTTTTATTCCAAAGGAAACAAGTGGTTATTCTGAACTAAACTGGAGTGACCAAGGTTCAGTAATATGATAGAGGCTAGTTTGTCATGAATGAATATCATGTTTCACTATGGAAGAGGTTATGGAATTTTTTATAATACCAGAAAAATAAAAAGCCATAAATCAGTGCATTTTCCAAGTATGGGCCTCATCAGAACACAGATTTCTCTCTTTCTCTCTCTCTGTCTCACACTCTCTCTGTCTCTCTCTCTTCCTTTTTTTGAGACAGGGTTTCTTTGTGTAGCTTTGGTTGTCCTGTAACTCACTCTGTAGACCAGGCTGGCATTGACTCAGAGATCTGCCTGCCCCTGCCGCCATAGAGCTGGGATTAAAGGTGTGGACTAACACAGGTCTGCCAGAAATCTCTTCTACAGATGAGATGGTCTAAAATTCTTAGCTTTATGGTTGGTGGAAGCTAGCTGTGTGAAAATGTCACAGCACATTTCAGAATTTGTTCCTGATTGTCAAGAGGCTGTTCGCTGAGATACAGTAGTTGGTAGTAAATGGCTGCTGAGGAGAACTGAGGAGAATTGATGCCATTTATGGCTTCTAGAGCACAGCTTTCCATCCCTCCGTAGTCTCCCTGCTTGATGCTCTCAGGTGTGCCTTCTACAGGGAACTACAACTCAAACTCTAATAGCTTAGATGGATTCATATGTTCCTTTCAGATATGTGGAAACAAGAATAAAAGAATTCCTAGCAACCAGCAAGGTCCTTACTCCATAGTAGATCTCTTCTATTGAGCAATGAGATGAGTTGGATTCCAGAATGTGGAGGTTACGTTTGGGAACATGAAAAACTATTAACCATCGGTGTCTGTTCATCTTATGAGCAAATAAGCCATAGGATACTCTGTGAGATGCCTCAGTGACAGTGAGCTGTGTCAAAAAACCAACTGTGGGAGACAAGGAATACCCATGTACATGAACCTTCCTCAATAGAACTCTAGAGGGACAGAATGGTTGGTGTCATGTTCTGCCAACTATTTGTCAAAAAGTAAAATAGTTGTGTTTCCTGTTGGTTTTATATGTTCCACAGTTGTCTAATGTCCATTAAAATTCCCAGTGTTTGGCCACCAGTTTGCAACATTAGTTTTCTGATCTCTTCTAAGTGCAGAGGCTGTTAGTGAAATAGTGTGTGGCTCCAGGCATGAATACTAAACTCATGGAGGCTTCAGGAAAGCTATTACTGTCTTTAAAACCGGTAACAGGTTATGTTTCCTCTCTCAGAGGAAGTCAGAAAATCTTCTGAGCAGAAATGGAGTTAATGAATTACTAGGCAGGCTTACTCATGGTTTTATGGTTGAGCAATTAAGAAGCAAAAGCTGAAATCTAGAAGTTGGAGTCTGAAGACACATAACATCCTCCATCAATGGGCTTAAAAGTAGCTGCCCTAAGGTTTGCTGCTGTGAGTAAATAGCCCAGTGTCTCCTTCACAGCAGATTCACTGTAAAGCTAAGCAAACATTAGTGCTGTTTTACCTAGGATATCTATGCATGGAGGGTCTCTGTGAATGGAAGGTTTGGATCTCTACCCAATGTTTTCTAGGTGTCTCTAGACATCCCTCAGGAAGATGTGGTCTCAGTCACCGTGTGTTGCACCATGAGTGATACTTTACACTCTCAGTCCATCTTGCTACTGATGAACTTGGTTGGGATTTAGGGACCATCCATTGTGGCACTGAGCAGAAAGAGCTCTGTGTCCACCAGGGGGCGAGTGTATCTTTGCCATTGGAAGCTTGGTCTTGGCTTAGAGTTCTACCAAGGGAGCAGGCTCTAACCTCTGTCTTTAGTTTTCTCTGTTCCTTTGTTTGTGTTATGACCAGAAGTGATATGGATGGCTATATGTGGAGAAGGAACTGCTAAAAGAGTATGTTTGGGAGGACAGGGTGCCCTAGAACAGAGACCTATGTGATTCATACAGTCAGAATGGAGATCTGCCCAGACGTACTATGCCGAGTGCCACAGCTAACCCAAGCGTCTTGTCCTTGTCCTTCAGGTCAATACATGATGCATCCTCAAGTCTTCATCTTAAGCCTCATACTGCTTCTTCCAGGTAAGTGAGCAGATGAGCTGGGGCATGCTGAGGAGGCAGAAGAGATGGCAATCCTTGAGCTTCTTTGATTATGGGCTATGTAGTGAGCAGAGAGCCATGATAGATTGTAGCTCCAAAGGACTTGTGTAACCTGTATGAATTTCAAAGCTAAGTAAACATGATCCACAGGAATATGTGAGGCAAGGGGTAAAACACATGCCTGCATGTGATGGACAAGTAATGATGGTTGTAAGTGCATGCATGTGATAGTCAAAGGTTAATAAAATTTCAGAAACAGTGCTTTCCACCCATGATGGCTGGTCAGAGTCAGCCTTCATTATTGGTTCTCCTGCCTGGGGGCTGCTTCCCAGTAGCCCACAAAGTTAGGAGGGGCAGGAGATGAGAAACGGGCCTGGAATGGCTGGTGAGAAGAGTACAGGCATCACACATGCTGGAACCGGGCGAGTTGCTGCTACAATTTTAATTCCAAAGAAGAAAGGTTACATACACCTAGGGGAATGGATGAGGTGCACATAATTGGTTGAAACTAGGCACTTCAAGGATGCTTGATTTGCATTATACAGAACCCTCCTATCTTAACAACAGAATGTCAGTACCCAATTAACATAGGTACAGGGAGGGGAGAGCTAGCCAGGAGCTGTGTCAGAGGCCTCATATCTAGTGTGGTTAGGGGAGTCTGTACCTAAAGACACTCTCCAGATGGAGTCAGGCAGAGAGCAGGGGACCCTGCAGAGGGGAGGGAGTTCTGCCTTTAGTGCCCCTGAACTCCTAATGACTATCAGGTCTAGGCAAGAACTGCAACCTCAACCAGCAGAGTGCCTCCAATACTTCATTACACGTCTTTTTTGGTTTTTCAGAGCAGGGTTTCTCTGTGTAGCCTTGGCTGTCCTAGACTTGCTTTGTAGACTAGCCTGGCCTCAAATTCACAGATATTTGTCTGCCTCTGCCTTCCTGAGCGCTAGGATAAAAGGCATGCACCATCATACCTGGCTTTTCTTTTTTTGGCATTACATTTCTTTGTGCCTTTTTCTGTATTCAAACCATTTTAAATTATGTATCTTAAAACATTCTAATTAAAAATATTCTATTAAAAAGGCAAAAAAAAGTATAACATAGTTGTCTTTGAGACAGAGTCTAAATTATTCGATGCTGGTCTCAGACTCTGTAGGTAGCTGAGAATCAGCTCAAACTTTTGATCCTCCTGCCTGTACCTCCCAGGAGCTGAGATCATTGGTGAGAAATGAAATATATTTCTATGGATTCATTGAAATAGCATGTACTTTATTTGTGATCCTAAGAAAGATATTTGGCAAAGTCCCAGTAGGGAATATACTTATTTAATACAACAAGGAACATTCTTAGATTGTGTGCCATAATCTAGGCCTGCATGTAAGTGATTAGTTAGTGAATCTCACAGTTCACCCTTTTGTTCTTTGTTGCTTAACTTTTGTTTCCTGCTCTAGGGAATCCAACACAGGGGCTAGCATAGGCTAACCATGCACTGTATCCTTATAGCCTCAAAATTAGAGCCACTCTGGAAGGTATTGGTATTAGGAATTTTATTCCATCATTTCCATAAGAATTATATCTAATTACTTCAGTTTTAAAAATTGCACCATTAAGTTATTGGTTGCATATTTTCTGTGTTGTCTTTACAAGTGGGTCTGCCTGCATTTCTGGAATGTCACCAATTTATAAGAATGGATTGTTGCTTACTGGATTGTTTGTTTGTTTGTTTCGTTTTAGTTTTTGGAAAAGGCTAATCAAATAGTCCAGATTAAGCCTTATCCCTTTGTGAAATCCTTTGTGAAATATCACTTTGAAGTTACTAAAGTTCTGCCTTGAAGCTAACAATGCTATAAACAACGTTTTAGCTCTGCTATTTATTTATTTAACCATTTACAGCCTGATCCCAGCCTCCTCCCTCTTCTTTTCCCAGTCTCACCCTCTCCTCCCCTCCCCTCCCACCCCCACCCCCCGTTTTCTCCACTCCTTCTTCTCAGAGAAAGGGAGGCCCTCAAGGGGTACTAACCCACCCAGGCATCTCAAGTAGCAGCAGGAGTAAGTGCATACTCTACCATTAAGGTCTGACAAGGCAGTCTAGATAGGGGAAGGGAGTCAAAGGCAGGCAACAGAGTCAGAGATAGCCCTACTCCCATTGTTAGGGATTGCATGATGGCCAAGCTATACATCTTGCACATCTCCTACATATGTGTAGGGGGTCTAGATCCAGCCCATGCATGTCCTTTGGTTGGTGGTTCTATCTCTGTGAGTCTCCATGGGCCTAGGTTAGTTTACTCTCTAGGTCTTGTGGTGTCCTCCAACCCCTCTTCCCTCAATTCTTCCCACTCTTCCACAAAACCCCCTGAGCTCTGTCTATTCTTTGGCTGTGGGTCTCTGCATCTGTTTCCATCGGCTGCTAGATGAAACCTCTAGGGAGACAGTTATGCTAAGCTCCTGTCTGCAAGCATAGCAGAGTCTCATTAAGAGTAACAGGGGCTGGCTCTCTCTCATGGGGTGGGTCTCAAGTTGGGCCAGTCATTGGTTGGCCATTCCCTCAATCTCTGTTCCGTTTTTATTCCTAAGATTCTTGTTGGCAAGACAAGAAGGTTAGGGTTGAAGGTTTAATGGGTGGGTTGGTGTCCCCATCCAACTACTGAAGTCCCAGCTGGCCACAGGAGGTGGCCACTTCAGCTCCTTATCCTTCACTGCTAGAAGTCTCAGCTAGGGTCACCCCCCATAGACTCCTAAAAGCTTACCCTGTCCAAAAAATGCCCCCCCCATTGAACAACTTCTGTTCTCTCCCAGTCTTCATCCCCACTCTTCCTATACCTGTTCCCCACCCCCTCTCTCAAGCATATCCCTCCATCCATCTACTTCAGATGTCTATTTCTCTTTTTGAGTGAGATTCAAACCTCATCACTTGGGCTCTCCTAGGCTTCTTTGGGTATGTGGATTGTGCCATGGTTATCCTATATTTTATGGCTAATATCTACTTACAAGTGAGTACATATGCTCTTTGATTAGAAGAGATGAGAAGAGTCAGTACTTTCATTGTCTATAGCACTGTGGGAGAGGAGATGGTTTGAGACAGGATCTTCAAAGCTTAGGCCTGTCCTGAACTCAGTTAGCTGAGCTGGCCCTGGATTCCTTATCTTCCAGCTTCTACTTCTCAAGTTCTGAGAATACAAGGAAGTTCTGGGTACATGAGTGTTACCCACATTTCCAGCTTCTGAAATAAGAAGTTTAAAAAGTTTGAAAATGAAACATTTGAGCTGCTCTCAGGGGTCCATGCTTATTTCCTAGCACTCAGGACTCAGAGGTGTGAGGATTGTGATTTTGTGTCCAAAAGAAACCCACACCCTGGAGAAGAAAAAGGAGAAGAAAAGAGGCAGTGTGAATATCACACCACAGAATAAGTTGTTTCATTCACAAATATATCCACTAAGTAATCACACTGAGGAAGAATATGCTAAGAGAAAGTGTTTGGTTTTTCAGACACGATTTCTCTGGGTAATAGCCCTGAATGTCCTGAATTCGATTTGTAAATCAAGTTGGCCTGAAATTCACTTGGCCTGCCTCTGCCTCCCAAGTGCTGGGATCAAAGGTGTGCACCACCATGCCCAGCCTTAAAGTTGGACCTTTAATCACAGGATTTGGGAGGTAGAGGCAGCAGAGCTTTGGGAGTTTGAGTCAGCCGGGCTTATACTGGAAGTTACAGGCCAGCCAAGGCTACAAAGTGAGACCCTGGTTGAAGAAACAAAATAGTAACAATGAAAATTAAGTTGCAAGCTGCTACCACCCCATTGCACATACACATACCACACAGAAACACACAGAAACGCAGACACAGACACACACACACACGCCAATGATAAGGAAGGGTAGAGCTGCACAGCACTTGCCTCTCGTTCATAATGCACTAAGTTCAATTCTACTCGAGTCCCTCAACCCCATAATTTTTCTGAAATGAAACCAAAACAAACTTTTAGGATAATATTAGATACTAATTCTCCATTTTTCTCCCCTCTCCCTTTTTAAAAATCACAGGTGCTGTGGAAACTTACGAAGTAGTGAAGGGGGTTGTGGGTCACCCCGTCACACTTCAATGTACCTACTCAACAGTTCATGGAGTCACAACCACATGTTGGGGCAGAGGGGAATGTCAATATTTTTATTGTGCAAGAACGCTTATCTGGACCAATGGATACCGTGTCACCTATCAGAGCAGCAGCCAATACCAGCTAAAGGGGAACATGTTGGAAGGAAACGTGTCCTTGACTATAGAAAACCCTGTTCAGAGTGACAGTGGTCCCTATTGTTGTATAGTGGAGATTCCTGGATCTTTCCGTTATAAGACCATTTCATTCGAAGTTAAACCAGGTAAGCTTTCTTTGTTTATTTCTTGCAAGTGATTGGAGTCCAGTGTTTGCTAAAAATTTCTCTTTTCCTGTAACAAGGTGACAGAAGGTCCTTATGAACATGTTTGTGATTAAACACTTGCTTTTGATTTTTCTTAAATATAATCTCATGTAGGTCATGTCCCGAGAATACAGGCAAGTGCCGCCCAAACCAGCCTTAAGTAGTCTCTTTTGAGTAGCAAAAACAACTTTATGTGCTTGGGTGAGGTCCTAGGATCAGCCTTAATTCAAGACCAGCTTCCATGTCCTAACTGTACTTGGGACGGAGTTGTTTGGTTATGAAACTGTGCTCACCTTCAATCCTGAAACACTGTGGGGAGTTTTATTTAAGCTGAGTGTATTTGACCTTAAAAACTGATTCTTTTCCATGATTATATCTTAGGACATTAAAATACCCTCCTCACCATTTTAAAATTTTAACAGCTCTAACCTGAAAAGCAGGCAATGCAGGGTGCTGCTGCTCAGATGACGTGGCTTCAACGCGTCAGCTGACCTTTCTTCCTTCCTTCCTTCCTTCCTTTGTTTTTTCCTTTCTTTTGTTTGTCTGGTTTTCTGTTTTGTTTTTGTTTGAAACAGGGTTTCTCTGTGTAGCTCTGGCTCTCTAGGACCTTGTTCTGTAGGCTAAGCTAACGGAGCTCAAACTCAAGAGAT
Source organism: Pachyuromys duprasi (assembly GCA_028658305.1). NCBI lineage: Eukaryota > Metazoa > Chordata > Mammalia > Rodentia > Muridae > Pachyuromys > Pachyuromys duprasi. Next base: position 34,925,709 of record CM053757.1, on the reverse strand, counting down.
CTGCCTGGCTACCTCCTGAGATGAGATTAAAGGCATGTGCCACTGCCTCTGGGCTTTACATTTTCCTCCTTGTAGATGTCCTAGTTTTCTTGCATTGACTAAGAGAGTGGATTCATGAAGACTTCTTGTGCTCTTCCTAATCTGCTTTTACTAAAGGTTTACACTGACAATAGAAATCAGTGCTAACTTTTGTATATTTTTAAGTTGAGACCATTATTGTATAATTTCTCAGCTTCTAGACTTCATTATTCATGTATCTATTCATTTATTTTTCTGTTTAATTTAATTTTTAAAGCTGTATTTGTTACTGTGTATGTTCAGAGAATGTGTGTGGTATAAATACCATGATGGATTTGTCACAGGGCAAACTACACAGAGTTTCTCTGTGTAGCTTGGCTATTCTGGAACTTGGTCTGTAGACGCACCTGGAACCACATAGCTCTGCCTCCCAAGTGCTGGGATGAAAGGCCTGTGCCACCCCCAACCCTGGAAGAGGCAAATTTATGGAGTTGGTATTTTATGCTTTTATACGAGTTCTAGGTTTTTAAGTCAAATGGTCAGGCTTACCAGTCAAATGCCTCTACACAATGAACCATTTTTAGGGCTCCTTGTTTATTGGTTGATTTTTGTTTGTTTGTTTGTTTTGTTTTTTTGAGACTGGGCCTTGCTTCATAAATCAGAATGACCTGGGATTTCTTGCCCATGCCTTAGCCTCCACAGTGTTAGGATTACAGGAATGTTCCACCACACCTTGTTATGGTGAGGTCCATCCTGACAGAACAAACAGCTGACTTGTAGAATTATGCCTGGAAGGGAACATAGGGAAGCCAGAAAAAGCTGGTTACAGAAGTGTGCAAAGAATGATGTAGGAGGCAGCACTGGGGGAAGAGACAAGGTTCTGAGTGCGTTTTCACAGCTGTGAAATTATATTTCTTACTGACTGAAGCTTAACGGCCCTGTCCTCTCATGTCACCCACATACGAATAAACCCAAATTCATGCACATACACACTGCACACACACAGAGGAGAGAGAGAGAAAAAGAAAAAAGAGAGGGAGGGGGGAGGGAGGAAGACAGAGAGAGAAGGAGGGGGGAGAGAGAGAAATAGATCTAAATGAATGCCATAGGGAATACATAGAAAATTTTCTAGCATGCTTGAAGCCTTAGGTTCTGTCTCTAAAAATCCAAACAAGTAATAATAACAAAATAGGAGTTGAGTCTGTACCTTGGGAAGGCACTTGCCTAACAAATATTTCTGTATAAATCCCTGGGGTTAAAGTCGCAGCACCAGAAAATAGATAGGAATGACATCATAGCATAAAATTATTAATTTCAGTTAATTAATTGAAGCTTTTATGCCACTTAGAAATTAGCTAACAGGTCAGTGCTTACAAAGCCACTCAGTGAGCTCACAGCAAGCTGGCATCTGTTCTGTAACAGCCAAGTCTTTGTATTTTCTCATGGTCTAAACACACTGAGCTTCTCCTCAGCTGTCCCAGGACCCTCATCAGAGCAAGCAGAGAAAACTCCTGAGCTGGTTGCTTCTTTCCTGGGTTTTGTTCTCATAGTGATCTCCTGACTGGATTTTTTGCATGCTTGCCTTTCCTTCAACTTCAAAACTGTATACTGTCCAGTCAGGGTTTGTATTGTGCTGAATCTTCTGCCCATGCATTAGATTGGATCAGCCAGCTAGAACCTAGGGCCATGCCAGGTTATAAACCCCACTCACTGGTGTGATTAGATTTCTTGCAGCACGGCCGCACCCACTCCTTGCTGTGTTGTCTGCAATGATTCTTTTTTTAATTATTCTTTTATATATATACTTATTATTTATACAACCTTCTGCCTACATGTGCCTCTTCCCACTGGAAGAGGACACCAGATATCATTATAAATGGTTATGAGCCACCATGAGGTTGCTGGAAAATTCAATGCCATGAAACTATCATGTGTAGAATTCTCACTTTATAATCTTTAAAAATATATGCAAATTATAGGAATGTGAATTCTACATCAACCCATGTTTATACTTGCACCCCACCCTTAAGATATTATCTTTGTGTAAATACTAAGAAAGATTTTTATTCTGAAACTCCTGGTACCAAGTATTTTTTGATAAAGAACATTCACCTTGTTTCTCTTAGATTGGAAGAAACCAATGAAGACAGTGTCCACTCTACACAAATGTGCAAATTGCTTTGTCTTAGGCCTTGTGTGGGATGTACATGCTAAGATGCAAGGATGTATGGTGTATCCTCTCAGGACAGGCTGAAATGAGTGTGCTGTGACTGGAAACTTTGGATATGTTTAGTCACCACTGAGAGAAGTTCCAGCCCCCATACCCTCTCAGTCTCACAGAGACGCTTAGAGAGATCTGAGGATCTGACACTTGTCATTCATAAAGTGTTTCCATTGGAATGTGGGCTCTGTTCACATCCATGTTGCCAGAACAGCCTATGGATAAGCCTGTCTCCACTGCTCTGTTCTGCCACATCCTATTGGTCAGTAACAAAGAACAGAAGTTCAGGAGAGGAGCCTCTGCCCTGGGACAGCCTCTCGAGGGTGCTACAGCAGAAGCTCTTGTCTCTTCTTGCTCCATTGATCCTTGTTTCATCTTTATTTTCAAATCCAGAAATTCTCACAACAAGACCCACGACTATTTCAACAAGACCCACAGCTACCACAAGACCCCCGACTATTTCAACAAGACCCATGCATGTACCAACATCAACCAGAGTCTCTACCTCTACTCCTCCAACACTAGCACACACGCAGACTAAACCAGGTAAATCCATGTGTATCAGGGTGAGAGTCCTTATAGGAGGTGGTAGGACACACAGACACTGTGTCAAGTCAGAAGTCAGAGCTCTGAACTGAGTCCCAAACAACAGCTTGACAAGGTCTGTGATTTTCCAATCCTAAGCTACATTCCCTCTCTGCTCTGTAAGAGCTTGAAGATGGAGGACACCCATCTCTCTTTGTCCCAGTCCCAGGGAATTCACTACTAGCCAGCTTAGGTTGATCATTGCTCTAGAATAACTGATGAGGTCAATGGGAATCTGGACCAGCTGGGCATGACTTTCTGATGGGAAAAAAAAAAAAAAAAAGAGAGAGAACTACTGAGAAAAAGAGACCGACTGAGAACTAGGGTTAGGGTAAGGTACACTCTGGACCCTTCACATCCTTTCTCAAGTTGTGCCACCCAGCTGAGGCCATAGTTCAGGGATGCTAACATTTAGTGTTTCATGAGCACCGGGCAGCACACTACAAGCTTTACGATGCAGTGTTTAATTTTCAGAAAACTATGTCTGATACAACTGGGATCTGTCCCTGTTTTATAGTCACAGGAACTGACACAGAGTCAGAAAGCTCATGGTGGAGATTATGACGACAGAAAATGAATACTAACTTGCCTTAAGGGTGGGGAAAGGTTATAGGACATGGCAGAGCACGTCTGTGATCCCAACACTTGGGAGAGCAGAGGCAGTAGGATCTCTGGGAGTTTGAGGCCAGCTTGGTCTACAAAGCAAGTCCAGGACAGCCAAGGCTACACAAAGAAGCCCATTGTGTGTGTGGGGGGGGGGGGAGTTTGTCATCCTGAAGGCAAGTTTAGGTTCAAACCTTCTACATCTAGGAGTGAAAAGGCAGCTGTTAGAGAGGTTCTCAAAGCAGAAGAAGCCACACAACTTTTTCCCCGTGGGAGGTATTGATTTCCCTCACCTCTCATTGGTCCTCAGGTGCCTTCAAGCATCAGGACCATGAAGGACTGGACTACAGGCTAAGTTTGCAGAGGCTCTAGGTTATAACTGTGATTTTAGAGCACAGGATTTGTGAGAAAATCTACTTTGTTCCAGGCAGGTGCACACACTATACAACTGTAAGGACCTCTCAGGATTGATAGAGCTTTTCAATACTTAGTTTTTGGTGCTTCCGAGGTTGGGCTCGTGGGCTGAGTTTGGAGAACATAGATAAGTTACTGACTTCATTAAAAACAGAAGTACAGTGTTGGTTCATGTGTCCGTAAGACCTCTTGGTGTTGGTATTAGTGTAATCTTATTTTTCTATTCTAAGAAAAGGACACAGATCTTCACACCCACTTCTTGTGTTCCTCCTAGCTGCCCCAAATCCTATTCATGGAATATAGAATGTGAGATTATAAGGAATACGGAGAAATGTGACCCAAGCTGGGGAAACAAGTTAAGCTCATTACGTCTTTCACCAAGAACTAAATGTGTGACTTATGGGTATCTAATATTTGTGTCGTCCTATTTTTAATTCAGAAGGACAGTCACATTCTCTTCCATGTTTGAGTGTGAATGTAAAACAGGACAGAGGTACAGAGCAGGAGGGTGTCCTTCAGATGGAAGGATCAGGTGGGAGTGAGGTAGGAGATCCAGAAAGACCACGGAGGGGCCATGAGGAAGCTCAGGTTTAGGAATTCCTGTCTGGCCACAAGCAACTTACTCTAAGGACCCTGTGTTGTTCTGAGAATGGAAGCATTTATAGGACTCAGAGAGGCAAGTTGTTCAGCTCTCCATGTAAAGTGAGCTATTCAGGGGGAAATGTAGGGACTCTAGGAGGAGGAAGGGAAACAAAAGAGCTGCATTAGAGAGTTCCATGTAGAAGCCTTTGTTGAGAAGTGGAAGATGAGTCAGATAACAGGAAATCATTCTTAGTAAAGGAATGGGTCAGGGAGAGGAGACCTTGTCTCAGTCAGTCAGTCACTCAATCAGCCAACCAGGAAGTAAATAAGTTAGAGAGAGAGAGAGAGAGAGAGAGAGAGAGAGAGAGAGAGAGAGAGAGAGAGAGAGAGAGAGAGAGAGAGAAAGGAGAATTCCACAAGGCAAGGCAGGCTGTAGGATAGGACTCTTCATTACCATGATACTGCTACCTTGACAAGAACTCAGAGATGAAATTGTACATCTATTTCACATTGTTCAGTGAGCCCATCTCCCTAGAAAGAAGTGTGAATAATCTTGACCTTGAATAAGGCCTGCAGTGAAGATGGTAATGAGAAACTTCCAGGCACCTTTTCTAGAAAATGGAATGTCCCTTGTCTTTATGTATCATAATCTTAACTGAGCATTCTATTCTCCATGTGTTAATACGGAAAATATTAACACTGTATGTTCCAGAGGAGTTCAGAGTCTAGAATAGAAAGTGTGAAATACATCTGAATGTAGATAAAGTTGTCCAAGATATTATAACAGACATCATACTTGGAACAGTTACAGACAGTGGCCATCTTGGATACATTTCTAAGAGGAGTCAACAGATGCAGAAAGGAAAGGAGATTTCTGATTGGAAAGGTGGGGGGCATTCCTGCTTAGGAAGGCTGAGGGAGGTACTGTGAGATGGTGATAGTAAGTTTTGGGTTAAGTGTTTCTATTTCCCTTGGTCAGGGCCAACCTCCTCCACAGCTGAAACAGTTCTTTCATTGTTGTCATTCCAGAAACCACTACATTTACGCCATATGAGACAACAGCTGAGGTGACAGAAACCCCATCCTATATCCCTGCAGGTAAGTATGTTCACCTTCCTGAACCTCTTGGATGGTCCAGATCTTAGTAAAGCTGGTGTTGAAGAGCTCACATCCTGTGCCACAAGACAGATCTGACACTGTAAGTGGTGGTAGAGAGAGAGCCAGAGTTCCATGCTACTTCCCACAGCAGCCTGAAAGGGCCCCTTCTCCACAGGGACCTCTATTCATGCCAAACTAGGCAGCAGGTATTCTTTGATGAAATGAATGTCAGGGAGAGTCAATGTGATGGAGAGTTGAAGGTTTATCAATAGATATTTAGCACAGATCCTAAGCCCAGTGGTCATTATGAAGAGATGTTTAGGAAAGCAATAGGATCCCACTGGGGCACGCATACAGGCTTCTCCATGAAGAGCTCTTTGTGTTTCTGTACATTACACATGTTGGTGGCTCTCACATTGAATCTCCGGAGCTTGCCCAGAAGTGCCCCTTCCTCCTTTCCCCTATCACAGCTGTTTGTTTTGAAATAATGGTCTACGATGTTGTTCAATGTAACTACATCTATATTTAAATAATTTTCTTTCATAAACAATGTTGTGACATACCTTTCTGAGGGATATTTGTTTACATTTAGGAATGAGAGAGAAGGGCAAGGTTCTACATCATATAAACTTCAATAAACGTGACTTGTTTATTGCTTCAGCCAACATGATTTGAGACGTTGTCTAAACCTAGTCACTGCCTTTGGCTCCTTGAAAGGGCTCTCACACTGAATAAAATGTAAACACAGTTTAAGGTGGGAATTGAGGAGGGTCAAGTTGTCCATCTGTATTCATGCAGCTCTTAGGGACTTCCATGTGTGGACACTATGTGTGTGTGTGTTGCCCTCAGAGATGTTTGTCATTTGCTAACATTAGAAACATATAACCATTGGGTGCAGTGGTGCATGCCTATAATCCCAGCACTCTGGGAGGCAGAGGCAGGCGGATCTCTGAGTTTGAGGCCAGCCTGGTATACAAAGTGTGACAGCCAAGGGCTACACAGAGAAACCCTTACCTGATGCTTGCTTCCTCACCTGTAAATGCAGGTAAGGGGATCTTTGTCAGGATGTTATGTCATCCACATACCAGATACTCAGCAGAAAGAGGATTCAGTGTTTCACTCATAGACACATAGAAATGATGAAAACAATATATTTCTTGTTACAAAATAGACATTTAAAAATAATTTGAATATCTAAATGTTCCAAACTTGCTGCTCAGTGACTCTCCTGCCAAATTAAATCCTAACTATCACAAGGTAAAAGACACACTAGCCTTGTGGGTATTATTTACAGATGGGTTAAAGATCTAAATTTTTGTACTTGTAATTAATTTTTCTTTTTGTTGAACAGATTGGAATAACACTGTGACATCCTCAGATGACTCTTGGAATTATAACACTGTAAGTAATATTCCTCCCAAACTTCTTAAACATGTTCCCTTATAAATCTTCCCTGAAGCACTTTTTATTTAAGGATTGTATCTTTAAAATTAGTTCACAGACATTTGCATCAAAAAAGAAGAAGAAAAGAAAAAGAGTCAGATACAGTGGTATATTCCTTGTTCTTAGAACTCAGGAAGTTCATACAAGATAAAACGCTGGAGATCAACCTAGACCACTAGGTAACTTGGGCTACAAGGTGAGACCCTGTCTCAAAAACCGTACACAAATAAATTCATAAGTATATAAATAAAGAAATTAAAATGAAGAATTTGATACTTACAATGGATGTTTGAATTCAAGAAGTTCATTTAGGAACCCCTACTGTTGTTTTCCTACCAACTGACGACTCTCTGTACAGCTCACTGGTGATTTTTTTTCCCACAAACAAACCTACCCATGCGGTATTAAGGTCTTAGACATTTTCAGTTTTGCATGCTTTTCTCTAGACTTTCTATATAACAAACTTGAGAAAAACTTACAGCACTCCACCTGCAGGATCCTTGCCAGAGTTCTATCTCTACAAATAGAGGAGATACATTTATCAATTGATTATTTTTCCTCTTGGCTCCAGGAAGAAACAATGTTTGTTTTAGTACGTGTAGGTAGTGTAGGAGAAATAGGTTTTAAGGTAAGAAAAAAGTCAGATATGAAGTGGTGAGGATTATTTGACTATTGAAAATAGCAGAGTCCTTGCTGGTATGTGAAAGGCCTTGGGTTTGAACTGCCCCAAACCCAACAACAACAACAATATTCAAGACAAGGTGGAAAGGGACTGTTTCTGACATGAACTTAATGGCTGGCTCTTTGACATGCCCTTCCCCCCCCCCCCCCCCCGGAGGAGCAGCATTGTTAGGCCACAGAGAAAGACATTGCAGCCAATCCTGAAGAGACCTGATAAACTAGGGTCAGATAGAAGGGGAGAAGTACCTCCCCTATCAGTGGATTTAGAGAGGGGCAGGGAGGAGATGAGGGAGGGTGGGATTGGGAGGGAATCAGGGAGGGGACTACAGCTGGGATACAAAGTTAATAAACTATAACTAATATAAAAATAAATAATTTAAAAAAAGACAAGGTGGAGATATCTACATAGGGACAAATGGCCTTATGCCTTACCTATTGACAGTCAGAACATAATATGCAAACACTGATAGTAACTTTCTTTTGTTTGTTTTTTGATACAGGGTCTCATGTAGTCCAACTGACCTTGAACTTACTGCAGAGCTCAGGATAACCCTGAACTCCTGATCCTGCTGCCTCTGTCTCCCAAGTACTGAAATTATAAGTGTGGGTCCCACCATTAACTGCCCCTTCCTTGGAGATAGCGTCTCATTTTGTAGCTCAGGCTGTCCTAGAACTCCCAATCTTTCTGCCTCAGCCAACTGAGGACTAGGGTTACAGGCCTGTGTCACTTTGCCCAGGCTAATACTAAGAAAGGTAATGACTTATTTGACATTAGCAGCCAGTGTTTGGTAGATGTGGGGGAAAAAAGTCTCTATATACTGGTTAATTATTAATGTTGCTAAGAGATCAGACTTCTGGTTAGGTATAAAACCAACCAGCAGTGCATACTGAGATTGTTCTTGCGCTCAGTCACCTGTGAAACAGTCATGGTTCATAGCAAGGAAGAAAAAATTAAGTTTCAAAATTAGTAGCAGAGTCTGACCTTTGAAGTTGTCAGGCTCTCTGTGGATGCATTGAAAACACTTCACAGCAGCACACAGCTTTGTCAAGATGTTTGTTTGTTTGTTTGCTACAGAATCCCATGTAGCTCAAGTTGGCCTTGAAGTTGCTATGTACCTGGGAAGGGTCTTGAACTCCTAACCCTGCTGCTTCCACCTCTCAGGTTCTGAGATTAAGGTGTACACCCCATGCCTTGCAACAGCAGTACATTTTGTGAATCAGTAGATCAACTTCGTGAATTCTATCTCATGAAAAGACTGAACAAAATTTGGGAAAACGAATGAGAAAGGATAGGCATTGCTGCCCTTCATAATCAGGAAAATCTTATAAAGTAGATATTCACGTGGGCATGGTGGAAAGCACTGTGATCAAGCACTCAGGAGGTGGAGGTATGTGGATCAGAGGTTCAACATCATTGTCAACTAGTGAGTTCCAGGCCAGTGTAAGATACAGGAGACCCTGTCAGAATACCAAACAAATATGGATTTTCCTCTGTATTCTTCACAGTGTTTGTCAAGAAGTACCCGGGAGTACCTTACCTAGTGAACCTGCTATTTGTAGCTGTAGAGACAGAGTTCACAGAGCTGAGATAATGGTCCAGGGTCTCACTGACTGAGCAGAGAAGCTGGGCTTGTGATCCAGAGATGAGGCTCAGACATGGGCAAAGACCTGACCTCATGCTGTACTTCCTGTGATTAGACCCTCTCCCGGGCTCTGCTTAGTGTAGTAGGCTAGTGCTGAGCTACGACAGGGCCTAAGCTGATGCCAGCCTGTCTCATGCTCACTTCATCTGTGGTGATCCCTGGTCACCTGTACCAGGACACTAGGGTATAGTCTGCATTTCTGTCTGGTCACACAGTGTTAATCAGGCTGCCTCTATGAGCATAACTTGCCTAGTGTTTTTTGGAAGTTATTAACTATAATTCCATCATTTCTTCCTCTTCCCCCTCTAACCTCTCCCACATACCTTCTCCTTGTTTTTTTTTTTTTTTCTATTCCCTGGTCTCTGTTTCTTTACTTTTGAGATATATAGACTTCATATCATATTTTTATTAAATATTATGTATATTTCTAAAATATAAATGCAGGCTATATAATGTTATTTGTGTGTGCACATTTTCAGTGCTGACCGTTTGGCATTGGATTCTTACAAAGATACGGAGGCTTGAATTGCAGTCACAAGACAAGTAGGGTCTGAGGTGAAAGACCAGATCCAGGAGCTGAGGACACTGAGAGCAAATTAACTTACATGATATATAAACCCACCTCAACCATGTGGTTAGAATTCTGACTGAGGTGTACACACATGTAATCACCTTGGGCAACATGGAAGACCTTTCCGTCATCATCAAAGACATTTTGAATTCACATGTTTCAGAGTTCCACTGCCCAGGACCAGCTCACAAACTTGGGTCTTAATTGCATATTTCAGCCCATCCAAAGGCCAGTAGGCTGAAGGTCTAAGTTTAAGGTCTAGCATGTGTTTTCTGTTCCTCTCCCTTGGTGCCTCTCCCTCGGTAAACCTCTTTGGTTTACTGCTGTTTATGTATCATTGTTATCCTACCTATTGCTTCCTCAGGAAGCGATCCCTATGCCAAAGCTGAGGAGGAACATGACTAAGGGTGTCTCTGTTGGCATCTCCATTGCTGCGCTGCTGCTGCTGCTGCTGCTGCTGAGCACCGTGGTTATCACCAGTAAGTAATTTCACGACTGTCTTCAGGGAAGGAGAGCTAGGCTTCTCAGTCCCTCTGACCACCTTTAAGCAAGTGCACATGCCACGGGGGTGAGGGTGGGGGGCTTGAGTTCACATGACTTTTGCATCCCCAGATCCAAGACACACATGGTAAGCCACCTACTCCCCAAGGGTTGTGTTAGGACCTACAAAGCACTGCAGGTGACTTCTGGTACTTGGTGAGAGCTCAGTGATCTTAAACCATTGCTACTGTGTCTCCAAAGACCCTGTTCTGTAAATCGCACTCCAGAGGCAGAAGCACGTGGATCTTTTTGAGTTCAAAGCAAGCCTGGTCTACAGAGTGAATTCCATGATAGCCGAGGCTACACACAAAAACCCTGTCTCAGAAAAGAAAGTCAAGAATATTCCTGGCATACTTCATGATGCCTCCTCTAATTATTTACAACTTGTTTATCTGAAATGATTATTTAAGCTGGCTCTAGTGGCAAGTGCCTGTTATGCCAGCATTACAAGTCTGCCATTAGCTTGGGCTACATACCAGATGCTGTCTAAAAGGGAGACTTATTTAGAACTTGAGTAGAATTCCACAAGCTTGTGTCTTTCCTTAGTCCAAAGCTGTTTATTCTCCCCTCAAGGACTTGTTCTCTCTCAGCCCATTAGGAAAATCTAGGCTTCCCTGTTCCTTTTATGAACAGTCATTTACCAGTATCATTCTAGCAAATTAGGCTAGTTGGGTGAAAGTAGCAAACAGTAAATAAGATCTTCTTGTGCGGTTCAAGAAGGCTACCAGGGGGTGGCTCAAGTAGAATCAGAAACAATATCCTTGATTAGAAGAAAATATCATGAGTATTTCTAATGACATGCTCAATTTTCCTTTCAACTTCTCATACCACCTCTCATCCGGATGTAGGGCACATGCTTATGAAAAAGAAGTCCAGGTCTCTAAGGTAAGCTGACATGGATTATATTGATTCTTTTTGAACAATCTTGAGAATTTCCCTAACTGCTTTTGAAAATGGGAAGAAAATAGTCCTTTTAGTTGGAAGAACACAGCATCTGTCTCTATATCTCCCACTTCTGTGTTCTATTACGCAAACAATTTGAAGGGTTCCAACATCAGCTTCTTTTTAATTTTTTTTCTTTAGTTAGTCTAATACCTAGTAAACAAATGCTTCTACAGCTTAGTACCAAGGCCCTGTGTGGTGCTGGTCACTGTTACAGTTTTTGTGCACGGGACTCCCTGAGTCCTGAGTATGTATCATAACTGAAAGCTCTGCTCAGACCTGACAGGTGACCTTTGCTTTCTTTAAACCCTCCTTCCTCACCCTCTCTGCAGTTTGGTTTCCTTCCCTGCCGCTAAGATTGGGGCTTTGCAAAGCACAGTGGTCATGCAAGCCAGAGGTGAAGCCAAGATCTACGTTATTGAAGACAGTCGATACCTCGCAGAATGTGTCCCAGCGACCTTCTGAGGGGCCTTAGACCGCGGAGACTGCAAAGGCATCTCACAGCGTCAAACAGCTGTGCAATTTTCTGTGTCGGTTCTGTCAGCTAGAGTGGAGAGGGTGACGCTGAGCTGTGTGTACTAAAAAGCTCAAGGCTCACATCGTCCTAAGTCAACACTGCCTCAGCCCCTTGGGGTGCTGGATCTTGGTCCATATCCGCAGTGCTGCTCTGCAGAGTTCTCGGAAATGAGTGTGTGTCTAACTGTTCTTGTTTGCCTGCTTGCTGGCTGGCTTTTGTAAAGTCTGATAGTGCAAAGTTGCGTTCTGGGTTTGCCAAATATGGCTTCCCTAGTGTGCTCTAAAAATGATCGTGTTTGCCTGCCACGGTGGCACACGCCTGTAATCCCAGCACTCTATTTGAGACCAGCCTGGTCTTACAGAGTGAGTTCAGGACAACCAAAGCGACACAGAGAAACCCTGTCTTAAAAAAAAAAAAAGAAAGAAAATAAAAATGATTGTGTTTGATCTACAGTGTTTTCTTTCTCTTAAATTTGCAGCGACTGTACATCAAAGAAGGGCTTTAGCAATCACAGACCAGATTTGCAGCTTTTCTAGAAAGGTTAGTCAAGATCGGCCGGAGTCCTACAGCGGTGAGGCCACTAGATGGCGCCACTCACTCCCACAAGCTCCTTGCTGCGTGTCTCATCCCTCCCTGGTGACTACAGGGCTGAGCTGGTACCTGCTCTCTTCAATCTTCCTAGTGATTTAATCCAATTCACCCGTGTCCTGTGAGCCTACACACAATAAGGTGAAGATATCTGGCCCAAATGAACTTGAAAAAACAAATGGCACATCAGTTTTCAAAGTGAGGAAGCAATAGTTTTCTTCAGTGAAAGTGTGTGACACCTTGATGCCCATCGTGGCTAAACACTTAAACTTTATGAATCTTCACACATCTTATAAAGCAACAGAACCAGGCCTTTGGTAATAGCTGTGTATAAGTTTGAGAGCAATGAAGATGGGATGCTGAGTAGTAGACTTCGACCATGTGTACTTCCACAGGACATGGGTAAAAACTTTGTCATCATTTAAGACGGTGCTAAGTGCCCTTTTCGGGACTGGGGATACAACAGAGTCCACTTTTGGAATATAAGCTCCTGAGAAGCTGCAGGCTAAGAGGGAATAGATGTCAAAGGATATCATTTCTGGTCCATTAATCTACTGATTAAGTTTGTAAAATAGAGGATGTTGTAATGGCACTTGGATTCCCAGTCATGACATTTGGGACTAGGAACTGGCATGGGGTTGAACTGTTTGCTGTGAGACTTTAGCAGAGTCTGTAGTCTGACCACTGTGAACCAACAACACTCTGTCATTATGGCTGTTAGAAATGTCTGCGGAATGACAATGCTACAGAGAACCCCTATGTCAGAGGGAACAGCTTTAGCCTGATCACAGGGTCTTTCCCTAGGAATGAGTGATATTAAAGATGAAAGCAAAGGCGTGTTGCCAGGTGTGGTTGTTTAACCAGGAATGACCCCATAGACTCATATGTTCGAATGCTTTGCCCATCAGGAGTGGCAATATTGGAGAAGTGGCCTTGTTGGAGTTGGTGTGGCCCTGTTGGAGGAAGTTTGTCACTGTGAGGAAGGCTTTGAGGTCTTAAATGCTCAGGCTAAGCCCAGAGTGGCATCTGTCTCCTGCTGACTGCGGATCCAGATGTAGAGCTCTGTCTGCCTGTGTGCTGTCATGATTCCCACCCGGATGATAATGGACTAAACCCCCCAAAACTGTAAGCTGGCCCCAATTAAATGTTTCTCTTTGCAACAGTTACTATGGTCATGGTAACACTTCACAGCAATAAAACCCTAAGACACCAGTGAAGATCTCCTGGAAGGAATCTACTAAATACAGAGGCTCCTGGACTGGAGGAAGCCGGAGTGTTCAGACAGGAAACTGTCTACAGGACTGAAGTGTCTGTCTGGCTGCCATTGAAGAAGGGAAGAAGGTGGGGAGGAGTGAGGTTGGAGAGGTAAGCAGAGCATCTCACAGGGGCTGGATGACAAGGGGCACAGGAGCACATATGTTTTAGAGGAGTCCCACTGTTAGAAAACACAGCATTTCAGTATATTAAAGATATACCTGCTACATAGTGTATATTGTTTTAGAATATAAGAGTTTGTTTCAGTAGCATGGTTCTAAGATAGCTTAGTTTGGATGATGGGGCAGTAGGGGAAAGACAGATTATTTACAAAGCATCTTCTATTAGAGATCATAATAGGTTTTCAGATCGAAAGTGAGGAGAAAAAGTAATCTCAGAGTGTATGGTCCTCTAAGCCTAAGAAGGAGCCTGAAGAAGGCATATGGGATTGGAAACTTAGCCCTAAGTACTCTGGGTCCAGCAGGAGCTGAGTCCAAAATTGTGGCTTTGAGGCAGTAATGGTATAGGAGTTATGCTGGTTTACAGCTTCGTTTTAGTACAAAGCCCCAGGCCACGCTGTTACATCAATGGATGCTGAAGCCTCTCACAACTACATTGCAGCCTGTTTCTTTTAAATTTCTTATTATTAAAATGGCCACGTTACCAAAGTGATGGATAGATTTGGTGTGATCTCATCAAAATTCTAATGTACTCTTCTCAGAGCTATTAAAAAAAAACCACAAAATTAAAATACAAATGGAAATACAAGGGATCCTGAAAAAACAAAGGTGTCTTAAGCAAAAAAGGCCAAAGCTGGACACATCACTCCTCCGATCTCAAGACATACCACAGTAACCAAAACCACACAGTATTAGCATAAAAAACTAATACAGACTGAATGTAATAGAGGTTCCTGAAATTATTCCCCAAATCTACACCTTGACAAAGGTGCCAAAAATCATATATGAGAAAAGGCCAGTGTCTTCGATAAATAGAACTGGGAAAACAAGGTATCCAAATACAGAAGAAGGAATTTAAAATTTTAAGGCAAGGTCTCAAATAGACCAGGCTGGCTCAAACTCCCTAAGCAGCTGAAGATGAGCTTCTCCAATTGAGCCTCTCCCTCCCCGGTGCTGTGTTTACTGTTGAGTACCAGGACACCTTGCCAGAAGAAGCCAAGTTAAAACTCTGTTTTCTTGTGCTTTAAAAAAAAAAAAAACCCAAACAACAAAATACCCTGAAAATAGATCCAAGACCTCAACGTAAATCATGAAACTAAAGGAATAAGATAAGAGAAACACTTCAAAGTACTGGTATGCGGTCATAATATTAGTTTTAAATTAAAAAAAATCAAGGACACATGCAACAAAGCAAACAGAAAAACAAGGTTATGAGTTAAGAAGCTTGATCAAAGGCAAGGAGATAGTCAAGTATGAAAGGAACCACCAATGCAGTGGAAGAAAACGTCTATGAACGATTCTTCCAACAAAGAAAACAACAAAAACCAGACTGTGATCAAATGTTCTGAATAGACATTCCTCAAAAGTCAAAACACAAATGAACAAAAAGCATATACAAAACTCTTTTACATCATTAGCTATCAGGAAAATGCAAAAAAGAACCACAATGAGTCATTGTGTGGTTAGTTTAAAATGAAATGTCAACTAGGCCACAACCCAGAGTCACATGAGGAAGTTTCAGTTGAGGGGATTGACTAGAACTGACCAGCCAGAGGCTGGTCTGTTGAGATATTTACTTGTTACATAACCCAGTCCACTGTGGAAGCATTCTCGAAGCAGGGGTACAGTGCTGTGTGAATGTGGAGGGGGCTGACTGAGAGCAAGCAAGCAGGCAACAGGGGTGCATGTATTTCTCTTTGCTCTTGGCTGTGAGTGTGGCATGCTCGGCCTCTTTTAAGTTCCTGCCTTGACTTCCCCACACTACTTGACTATAACATGGAATTGTAAGACACAGCTGAATTCGGCAGCACTCCTGGCCAGCAAGCTGACATTTATAGTCCATTAGCTAGAAGCAGTTCTGAAGAGCATAGCTAAAAGATGCTAAGTTCTGATCTGAAGTGATGGCTCCAGCTGCCTGTGAAAAACACAGATTCAAAAAAAAAGAAAAAGAAAAACACAGATTCAGAAAAAATATTCCAACCATCAATTCATACCTACATCTGGATCACTGGAGAGGTCCCAATAAAAAGAGAGTGTGCCAAGAAAAAGGTGGGAAGCAAATTAAATCCTGGCAAATGAATATGTGAGAGGAACAAAGAGGACCCAAATGCAGAGTCTATGAACAGATGTAAAGGAGTAGGAAAGCTAAGATGAGAGCTTCACTCCTCAAGAGGAAAAGGGAAGAGAGAATAAGAATAGTGATAGATTGGTCTAACACTACAAAAAGATTAAATATAAGGACTGAGAAATAACCACTGAAGTTATTTGGAATTCACACCTATGGCTTCATGGGATAATATACTCTTCTTCTATGACACAGTAGTTTCCTGTGTTAACAGGTTCACTTTCCACAGCTTTGGTTACCTGTGGTGAAACACAACTCGAAACATTAAAAGAAGTAGTCCATGAATCAACAATTCATAAATGTTTGCTTGTAAGGAGTTCTGACTAGGGTGATGGCATATCATCCTGTTCTATACCTTATTGAAATGTGAGTCACCCCATTGCTCAACATCATGGCACATATGCCATATGGGATATAAAACTGTAGTATTGCAGAGCTTGCTTGCATCACCCAGCATGACCCTGTATTTCATGTATCCCCTAGCATTGTAGAAGGTACCCTCCGCAGAGGGAAGCTACTGTATATCATTCATAAATATACTCATCCACTCAGTGGCTTTTTTTTTCATTTTATTTACTTATGTATTCATTCATGCATTTTGGTTCCTCTTTCAACTCACTATATCTTATCCTTCATATAATTTGTTTTGTTTTTAATTTATTCTTTGATAATTTCATACATGAATACAACACCTTTGATCCTATTTGCTTCTCTTCCTCCAACTCCTCTATACTCCTTCCCATGCTCTGAATTTTTTGGACCACACCATCCTCTTTCTACTTCCCGCATTTTTGTTCTGTTTTGTTTTCTCGAGAAAGTGTTTATCTGTGTAGCCCTGGATGTCCTGGGATTGTCTCTGGAGGCAGTACCGCATGCTAACCTCAAACTCAGAGATCTGCCTGTCCTGGGATTAAAAGCATGTGTCACCATGTCCAGAAAGATTCCATGTTCTTCTTCTTCTGTTTTTAATAAACAAGTGTCTCATTGTTGTCCATAAACATGTGCATAAAGAGCACTTCAGTGAAGAATGGGCACTCTAACAGGAGCCTCACCACTGTAGAAAATTGGCTTTTCTTTCCTAAGAATCCTTCAAATGTTGAAAAGCTTTTCAGCTAGGCATGGCCTTCAGGATTCTCTGCCTAGCCATGCTAGCTTGATCTTATGCAGATTTTATCAGGCCACAACAATTACTGTGAGTTCATAAGTACAACAGCTCTGTCATATTTAGAAGATACTGCTATGCAGCAGTCTGCCCCAAATTCTGCCTCTTACAGTCTTTCCGCCCCTTCTTCCATGATGTTCCCTGAGCCTTGGGAAGAAGGGGTTCAGCACTCTAAGGACACTTACTTGCTTCACTTTAACCAGTTGTGAGTCTCTATATCAATCACCACACACTGCCTAAAAAGCTTCTATGGTGAAGGGGAAAGCTGCACTAGTCTACAGGTATAAGGAGAAATTCTTAGAAGACATCTTAATACTAAGTCCCTTTGGAAGAGTAGTTGTAGATTCTCCCCATGGACTATGGACTATGGACCTTCCCAGCCATGGGTTCTAGATAGGCTACCTTGCATGTCTTGGATCTAGGGATACGGAAGTCATATGAACTCAAAAACCCCGTGGCATGTACACTTGCTTAAAGGCAGTCAGAGGATGAGAACCCTGGTTCTACTTCCTTGGGGACAGTCATGACATTACTTACTTGTTATAGTAATGGTGCTCAGAATCATCATCAGCACCAGGGCAGCAATGGAGGTGGCAACATAGAAGCCCTTAGTCATGTTCCTCTGCAGATTCTGTGCAGGGATTGCTTCCTAAGAAAACAATAAATAAAAGTAACAGTAGGAAACCAAAGGGGGCATCAAGGGAGAGGAAGAGAAAGAAAAAAACACATGCTATAGCTTAAACCTAGACATTCAGCTTACACAATCTCTTGGATTGTGTGGAATATGAAGTAAGACCCAAGGATGTGAGGTGGTAATGGGCAGTGGAACTCAGAAACATGTGAATCAAAGCATCTCTGATGATGATGGAAAGGTCTTCCATGTTGCTCAAGGTGATTACATGTGTGTACACCTCAGTTAGAATTCTAACCACATGCTTAAGGTGTGTTTATAAATCATGTTTGCAATGATGTCTGATTTCATAGTCAGTAGGATACTCCCTAAATGTATCATTTCATGAAATTAAAAGAGAAAAATATAGCTCATCTCTAAGTTAATTTGCTCCTAATGTGCTCAGCTCCTAGATGTGGTCTTTCATCACAGACCCTGCTTGTTTTGTGAATGAAATTCAAGACTCCATATCTGTATAAAAATCCAATGCCAAATGGTCAGCAGTGAGAACAGGCACACACAAATAACATTATACAGACTTCTCAGGTTATATTTATGATTTTAGGAATATATATATACAGTTAATGAAACAGAGTATAAATTAGAAATAAAGGGAGGGAGATATATAGGAGGGTTTGGAACAAGAGGACAAAAGGGGAAATGATGGAATTATATTTAATAACTTACTAAAAAAACAAACTAGGAAGACTATGCTCATGTATGCTTAACACCATGTGATCAGACAGAAATGCAGACTCCACCTAGGTGTTCTGGTGCAGGTAACCAGGATCATCACAGGTGGAGTAAGCATGAGACAGGCTAGACATCAGCTTAGGCCCTGTCATAGCTCAGCACTAACCTACTATACTAAGCAGAGCCCGGGAGAGGGTCTAACTGCAGGAAGTGGAGCATGAGGTCAGGTCTTTGCCCATGTCTGAGCCTCATCTCTGGATCACAAGCCCAGCTCCTCTGCTCAGTCAGTGAGACCATGGGCCCATTATCTCAGCTCTGTGAGCTCTGTCTCTACAGCTACCAACAGCAGGTTCACTAGGTAAGGTACTCCCAGGTACTTCTTGACAAACACTGTGAGAAGTATAGAAGAAAACAAGTTTTAGTATTCTGACAGGGTCTTCTGTATCCTAGGCCGGTCTGGAACTAGTTGACAATGATGTTGAACCTTTGATCCTCCTCCCTTCACCTCCTGAGTGCTTGAATCACAGGGCTGTCCACATGCCTATGTGATCATCTTTAAGATTTTCCTGATTATGAATGGCAGCAATGCCTATCCTATTTCATTCATCTTCCCAAATTTTGTTCAGTCTTTTCACGAGAT
This sequence comes from Pachyuromys duprasi, assembly GCA_028658305.1. Taxonomy (NCBI): domain Eukaryota; kingdom Metazoa; phylum Chordata; class Mammalia; order Rodentia; family Muridae; genus Pachyuromys; species Pachyuromys duprasi. Next base: position 34,906,540 of record CM053757.1, on the reverse strand, counting down.
AGAATGCATGAAGTTGATCTACTGATTCACTACATGTGCTGCTGTTCCTAGGCATGAGGTGCACACCTTAATCTCAGAGCCTGAAAGGTGGAAGCAGGAGGGTCAGGAATTCAAGACCCTTCCTAGGTACATAGCAATTTCAAAGCCAGCTGAGCTACATGGGATTCTGTCTCAAATATAAATATTAATAAATATCTGAAAACACTACTGTGTGCTACTGTGCATTGCTTTCAATGTACCTACAGTTTGACATATTCAGAGTTTAAAGTCTTCTACTATTTACTTTAAACTTAACTCTAAATCATTCCTCCTTCCTACTAACATTGGCAATTTACAGGTGACTGAAGTCAAGAACAACCTCGATTTTATATATAACCATATAAAATGTCTGGCCCCTTAGCAATATGTATGTCTAAATTGTTCCCATATCTGCCAGACCACTGGCTGCTAATGTCAAATAAGTCACAACATTTTTTGTTTGTTTGTTTGTTTAGTATCAGGCTGGGCAAGGTGACATAGCTATAACCACAGTCCTCACTAGGTTTTTTGAGACAGGGTTTTTCTTTTCTCTCTTTTTTTTTTTTTTTTGCTTTTTTAAAAGATATATATTTATTTATTTATTATATATACAATATTCTTCCTACGTGTATGCCTGCACTTCAGAAGAGAGCACCAGATCTCATTATAGATGGTTGTGAACCACCGTATGGTTGCTGGGAATTGGACTCTCAATTAAAAGAGCAACCAGTACTCTTAACCTCAGAGCCATCTCTTGTGGTCCCTGGAACAGGGTTTCTCTGGATAGCCCTGGTTGTCCTGGACTCACTTTGTAGACCAGGCTGGCCTCAAACTCACAGAGATCTGCCTGCCTATACTACTATATATGACTCCTTTTTTCTTCTTCTTCTTTTGACACAAATGCCTGTGAACTAATTTTACAAACAAAAATTTTAAGTACAGATTGTTTCCTGAAAGATATACAAGTGAACATGGCTAATAATTCAGGGAAAGATGTACTTACAGTGTAATTATTCCAAGAGTCCTCTGAGGATGTCACAGTGTTATTCCAGTCTGCTCAACAAGAAGGAAAATACAGGAATTTAGTGGACATTTCTTTGTTTCTTTCTTTCTTTTACTATATGTGTAAATATTACCCACAAGTCCAATGTGTCTTATGCCTTGTTTGGCTTAGGATTTTACACGTCAGGAGAGTCACTGAGCAGCAAATTTGGAACACTTAGATATTCTAAGTGTTTTTGAAATGTCTATTTTATAACAAGAAATATACTATTTTCATTGTTTCTACATGTCTATGAATTAAACACAGAATTCTTATTTCGCAGTGTATCTAACATATATAAAGTGCAACATCTTGACAAAGATTCCCTTAACTGCATTTACAGATGAAGGAGCAGACATCAGATGGTTATCTGTTTCTAATTCTAGCAAATGACTGACATTTCTGTGGGGTACCCATACACCCAGTGCCCACACAATGAGTAGAAAAACTTCAGGTCTACCTAAGTCCCGAACAGCTGCCAAATCTGGCATTGCCCCGCATGAATACAGTTGGACAACTTGGCACTCCTCAGTTCCCACATTACTGTGTTTATATTTTACTCAGTGTGAGAGACCTTCCAAAGAGCCAAATGCAGTGACTAGGTTTAGGCAACATCTATAGTCTAGGCACTGTATAGAGGAAATTTAATTAAGAACGTGGCTGCTCTGAGAAAAGATCACATTCAAAGACATTCTAGGTCTCTGTGATCTGCCTGGAATATGAACAAGAAAGAGGCAAGCAGATCTGAGTTCAAGTCTAACCTGGTTTAAAGCAAGTATCAGGTAAAGAACAGCTTAGGTCCAGGCATGGTGGTGCAGGTCTTTAATCCCAAACAATGAAGGTAAAGAGAGGGAACACAAATATTTGAAAGTGATGTCTAATTGAGTGGCAGAAAAAGTGGTGAATCAGAGAGAGATCTGACAGAATAGAATATGCCCAACTTTCATGAAAACATAGAGGAAAGGGAAGCTACTTAAGGGGCAATGCGGGGGGGGGGGGAGGAAGGATGGGGAGTCGGGGCGTAGTTTTACCAGGAGAGTTTTACATAGAGAGGTTGAAGGCAGAATGAGCCAGAGAATGAGAAAGAGCCAGAAGATTAGAGCAGATTGCTGAGTTAGTTTGAGGCCAAGCACAGCAATTCTGGGGCTGAGAGAAAAGCCAGATTGAATGAGTCAGCTAGGACAGCAGTTTGAGCCAGAATAACTGAGTTGAGCAAGAAAGGTTGAGCTTATCAATCAGCTCACAGGCTGAAAACATTCTAGGCCTAGATTAGATTGTATAGAGTCTAGAAGCTTCCAGGACTAGGCCTAGGTTAGCAGACAGAGGCAGTGAGCCTCTGAGACAACAAATAAAACAGGCAAATAAAAGTTCCATTTACAACTTTGTTTGTGACTTAGGACTTTAAGTAAAATCTTCCAGGAATAAGAGTAAGTGATTCAGTAAGGTGAAGTTGAATCCAGCAAAATATGAATTCAATGCTGATTATGTTTATTAAAAAAGTAACCTTCAAACTTATGGCCCTGCACATAAGTACTTAGGAATGCACGCTTGAGCATTGAACACTGTGTTGAAAACACAGGTTTATTACTATTGTGATGTGATAAAGGAGCAGTGAGGAAGAGTGTGAATACTGTGGAATTCTCTTTAGAAATATAATACCGGAGATCCAAGATGGCTGCCACGAGAGGACACTGTGTCTGAGGAGTAGAACAGCAGAAACAACGCAGCGACCAGGAGACTGAACTCTGGGACCTAAAACGCCAGCATTTCTGATTGCCAGGTGAGCAGAACTCCTACAGTGAGAAAATCAAGTGGGAAAACCCTAGGGACACCCAGTTATTACCCGGAAAAATCTCCGGGTGACCAGCGGTGCACAGCTCTGATCTGAACGAGCAGCCGTGCTGGGCGCCCGCACCTGCCATAATAGACTGGATCACACAGTCTCGCAGGCAGACTGAGGAGGAACTGGGTACCATTTTCACTGACCTGCACACTGCGAGCGCACACTGCACCCGGGTTCTGCTTCAACCCATGGGTGTACGACAGGCGCACACCGATCGCCAGATCTACCCCAGATGAGCGGGTCTGGGGACCATTTTGACCAGTCTGCACACTGCGGGCGCACACCCCACACTTCTGCCAGCAAAAACCTCAGTCCGTGTGAGAGTCCTCGGGCAAGTCTGGGAAGGACCTAAGTTCTGCTTCAACCCACGGGTGTACAGCAGGCACACACCAATTGCCGGAACCACCCTAGACTGAGAAGGTCCGAGGACCTTCTTGATCAGACTGCACACTGAGGGCGAACACTGCACGCATCCTCCAGCAAAAACCTCAGTCCGTATGTGTGTCCACGGGCCAGACAGAGAAGGCCTCGGGCACCATTTCAGACAGGCCTGCATACAGCGGATGCACACCAACCCAAACCCACTGTGTGTGCCCCCAAATATCATCTCAGACTGTGGTGCACAGCCCCTGGCCCAGAAGGGGGTGCCAAATCTCCAGTCCAGAGGAGAGCCCTTAGCAGCAAGCACATGGCAGAGCGCACAGCCCCCAGTTGACATCTCAAACGGGGACACTCAGACTCTAGCACAGAGTGAGGAGTAAAGCATCCAGACCAGACGGGTGACCAGTCTGCAGTGCTCACAGCTTCTAGCACAGAACACGAAGCCGGGCACACAGAGCCCACAACAGAGTTCAACTGAGACACAACACACACTAACAAACCACTGGAAATCCCTGATCTTCTTGAAGAATACTCCTGACACAAGAAATTGACAGTTTCAGACTGAAGTACAGCCTTAAAGCACAAACAGCTCCCTGATTATATATAAACAAATGCCCAGAAATCGGTGAAAGAACCCACCCAACAAAAATCAGGACACCATGGCCCCACCAGAAACACCCAAAAGCAGTGGAGATTTTAATTCAGCGGAGACACAGGAAAATTATCTTAAAGCTTTGATTATGCAGATATTGGAGGAACAAGAGGAGAGACAAAAGGAGGAAATGAACAAGGCCCTCAAAGAAATGGAGAAGAAATTAACTGCCCGCAGAGAGGAACAATCAAAGATAAACAGAGAGGAAATAACCAAAATAGGAGACAGAGTCAATCAGTTGAAGGAAACGGTACAGAGCATGAAAATGGAATTATAATCTATAAAGAAGACACAAAGGGAGAAGAACCTGGAACT
>CM053757.1:34888382-34901789 GCA_028658305.1 Pachyuromys duprasi | reverse complement strand
AAGACTTTGGCAGAGGGTAAGAAGTAATGATAGATCTGGAGGAGGTTGGTGAGACTTGGGGAGAACAAGAGCTCCACAAAGACCAAACTGAGCAGGGCACAGGGGTCTTGTATGAGACTGTTTCTACAATCAAGGACCATGTGTGTATGTGGCCTGGAACCCCCGCTGAGATGGGGTCCATGATAGCTGTGTGTCGGACTGAAGACCCTAGTGAGGGAAACAGGGACTGTTTCAGTCATGAGCTTGATGGCTGACTCTTTGACCCTCCCCCATTCAAGCCGGGGAGTGACAGACTGTCTAGATCCCAGGGGAGGACATTGCAGCCAGCCCAGAGGAGACAGGATGAGCTGGGGTTGGATGGAAGGGGAGGAGGTCCTCCCCTGTTGGTGGACTTGGAAGGGGTGGGGAGGAGGGAGATGAGGGAGGGAGAGGGAGGGTGGGAGGGACGGAAGGAAGGGGGCTATGCCTGGGATGCAAAGTACCTAACCTGTGATTGATATAAAAATAAATAAATTAAAAAGAAATAAAAAAGAAATATAATACCTTAGAGATTAAGAGCAGTGTCTGCTCTTCCAGAACTCTTCCTGAGTTCAATTCCCAGAAACCACAGGGTGGCTCACAACCATCTGTAATGTGATCTGATGCCCTCTTATGGCATGCAAGTGTACATGCAGATAGAGCACTCATACATAAAAGCAAATAAGTAAATATTAAAAAAAGAAAAAGAAATATCAAACCTTTTATCTAATGACAAATTTCAACAACATGTCAAAATAAATGAGCCTAGTATTGGTAGATAAATTGAAAGGTGTCTGTCTCCAAAGAAGAATTATAGAATTTCCCCATTCTAGCAGTGATATAAGTGGCCATGAAATAATGTAATGAGATGATGTGTAAGATTCCCAGCAGCACAGCTATCAAAGCAGGTGGGGGTCCATGTGATTACCCAAGTCCAATTCAAAACCAATATTTCTTGCTTCTGCAAAATGGTCACCAACAGAGGTCTGACATGGGTACTGTAAGGAATTAGCCCAGGAGCCTCATGTTACAAATCAAAATGTCAATCATCTCAACACCACCAGTGACACAGCTGGTCAGTGTCCACTCCACTCTGAAAAGTGCTTCTCCAAGTAGGGTTAGGGGCATGACATTACAGAGATTGATTCTTCTCCACAGTTCCTTCTTCCTCACACAGGGAAGAGTGGCAAATAGCTGTTCCTGCTGCCTTGGGTTTTTGTTGTTGTTGTTATTGTTTGTTTGTTTGCCTGCTTGCTTTTCTTTTTCTTTTTTTTTAATTTCTATTTTCATTTTGCTGCTTTGCCAGAAAATAGTTCTCACTAAGGATTTCTCTTTCAAAATCCAGTGTTACCATTATCTACTCCTCTGAACTCTGTGAGTTCTCTCCATGTGACTTTAAATTAACCAGAGTCCAGGAATGCCTGGGAAAAGGTAGGCCACATGGGATGAGGAGACCACAGTTAAGCAGCAACTGAGACTATTGTGTCACACATGCACATGCAGAGTCCTCGAGGCCTGAGCTTGTTTGGATGGAACTCAAGCACACATTAGCCAGCTCTGAACCACAAAGGTCATCGTGTGCCATTCTCAAAACTTAACACTATTGATGCTTTAGAGCTAGCTGGGAAAGATGGCAGAATTCAGCCCCATCTTATTTGATCAAGCAAGGACATGCCACCACCATAGGTTAAAAACAGGAGGAAGTATAAGACACCCTGAGTGTGGACAGTGTAATCAAGTGTTCAGAGTGAGTGAAAATAGGGTGTCATGGCTGAAAGTGGGTGGGTGCTGCTGTTGGTATACTCAACACACCTTAGTCCGTTTCAGTTGCTATAACAAAATAGCTTAGACTGAGTAAATTATAAACAAAGGAAATGCATTGGTCATAGTTTTAAAAGCTGGGAGTCCCAGATCCAGACACAAGCTGACCAGATAGCTGGTAAATGCCCCTTTGTTCATGAAACTTTCTGTGTGTCCCAAAGTGAAAGAAAATGCAAATCAGCCCAATTAGCTCTCATTTAAGGGCTCTAACACCGTGCATGGACATCTAACTTTTATAACCTAATGGCTTTCCATATGCTTCCACTTCTTAATCTGCTGGATTGAGGGTTAAGTATTAACAGTAGAAATTATGAAGACACAAACATTCAGATTAGAGTGCAACCTCAGCTGGTCTGTATGAACACTTGATTGACAAGGTAGAAGAGGAGACTCTTGTCTACATTTAAGGAACTAATAGTGACAGCCAGGTTAGTGTAGACAGCAGAGGGCTGGCTTCACTGTTTTAAGGCCCAAAGAATCAAGCAGAGTGATGACCTTCTGATTTGGTTTGTGAAAAAGACACATGAACACAGACGTTCCTAAGTTATAGCAGCTGGCTGTTCGAGTTCTCTAGAGCCCAGGCACTGGGAGTCATAGTGGTGGAGTAGCTGCCATCATATCTATCAATCAAACCTTTTGCAAACATGACCAAAGCACTTTATCACATTTCATAGCCATAGCATTACACAAAATTCATTACAATAAAATAACATTACACTTAAAACAAAACAAAACAAAAAACAACCAGTTGTGTAATACTCATTGACCAAATAATGGAACAGATTCAAGACAGTGACATTCCTGTAAGTCTTAGCCAAGATAGAGATGGAAGAAGATAGAAAGACAGGAATAATCAGTGACCTACAGACAGGTAGTCTGAAACATGGCAAATAAAAGTGGTCCATTGTCCCAGGATGGATGGGAGCGTGGCAGTATTGCTTATTTTGTCAACAGAGTTAAGAAATTTTAGCAAATACGGATAGAAGGCAGAATTTCCTACTGAGGCAGTCTATGTTATTCACAGACATCTCAAACCAAGTTGACATAAGCAATAAACAAGTCATGCTTATTGAGGGTCAAAAGATATAGAACCTACCATTTCTTGCCCTTCTCTCCCATTCCTGAATGGAAACAAATAGCCCTCAGAAATCTGTATCACAACATTGATTTTGAAATAAAATTATTTATTTATAAAAATTATTTATCTATAGCATTGCTGTAAAACTACATCTTGGAGCATTGTTCAAAATAGATAGTAGCATGGGGGATGGGTCATTTCTTAGCATTGCAATGTGAGAACCTCCAACATCACGTATATACTCAATGTAAAGAAACCAAATGAGCTCTTCATGGAGAAGCCTGTATGCATGCCCCAGTGGGATCCTATTGCTTTCCTAAACAGCTCTCTTCTCAATGACCACTGTGCTTAGGATCTGTGCTAAATATCTATTGATAAACCTTCAACTCTCCATCATATTGACTCTCCCTGACATTGTTTGCATCAAAAAATCCCAACTGCCTAGTTTGGCATAAATGGAGGTCTCTGTTTAGATGGGACCCTTTCAGGCTGCTGTGGGAAGTAGCATGGTACTGTACCTCTGTCTCTACCACCACTTACAGTGTTAGATCTATCTTGTGGCACAGGGTATGGGCTCTTCAACACCAGCTTTACTAAGATCTGGACCATCCAAGAGGTTCAGGACGGTGAACATACTTACGTGTAGGGATATAGGATGGAGTTTCTATCACCTCAGTGGTTGTCTGATGTGGAGAAAATGTAGTAGTTTCTAGAATGAGAACAATGAAAGAATTTTTTTCAGCTGTGAAGAATGTTGGCTCCCACCAAGGAAAATGGAAACAAACCCAAAACTTACCATCTCCATTCCACAGTACCTCCCCCAACCTGCCTAAGCAGGAATGTCTCCCTCTCCTCCACTTCTGCATATGCTGACAACTCTTAGAAATGTATCCAAGATAGCCACTGTGTAATTGTTTCACTATCCTGAGCATGTGAGATCTCGGTTCTAATAGTTTGGACAACTTTATCCACATTCAGACTTATTTCACACTTTCTGTTCTAGACTGTGAACTCCTCTGGAACATACAGTTGATATTAACACATGGAAAATAGGACATTCAGTTAAGATCATAATTATTAAGACGGGGCATTTTGCTTTCTAGAAAAGGTGCTTGGAAGTTTCTCACTACCCTCTTCACTACAAGCCTTATTCAAGGTCAAGATTATTCACACTTCTTTCCAGGGAGATGGGCTCACTGAACAATGTGGAATAAATTCATTATTTCATCTCTAAGTTCTTGTCAAGGTAGCAGTATCATTCTGATGAAGATTTCTATCCTGCAGCCTGCTTTGCCTTGTGGAATTCTCCTTTCTCCATCTCTCTATTTAGAATTTACTTGCTTCCTGGTTGGTTGGTTGAATGAGTGACTGAGACCAGGTCTCCTCTTCCCCACCTATTCCTTTATTAAGAATGATTTCCTGTGTTATCTGACTCATCTTCCATTTCTCACCAAAGGTTTCCACATGGGACTCTCTAATGCAGCCCATGATTTCCTATATCCTCCTGGAGTCCCTACATTTTCCCCTGAATAGCTCACTTCACATGAAGAGTTGAGCAACTCGCCTCTCTCTGAGTCCTATAAATGCTTCCCTTCTCAGAACAACACAGGGTCCTTAGAGTAAGTTGCTTGTAGCCAGACAGGAATTCCTAACCCTGAGCTTCCTCATGGCCCCTCAGTGGTCTTTCTGGATCCCCTGCCTCACTCCCACCTGATCCTTCCATCTGAATGATACCCTCCCACTCTGCATCTTTGTCCTGTTTCACCCTATCACTGATATATGGAAGAAGATATGACTGTCCTTCTGAATTAAAAATATGATGACATAAATATTAGATACCCACACATCACACATGTTCTTGGTAATAGGCATAATGGGCTTAACTTGTTTCCTCCCCCTGGGCCACTTTTCTCCACAGTTCCTACAATCTCACATTCTACATTCCATGAATAGAATTTGGGGTAGCTAGGAGCAGCACAAGAAGTGGGCCTGAAGATCTGTGTCCTTCTCTTACATTAACCAGAGTGTTTGCCTTCTCTCTGGGCAGGACCCTTCAACCCTCAACTGAAAACATTAGGAAACTAACAACAGAAAAATAAGATTACACTAATACCAACCCCAAGAGGTCATATGCATACATGAACGAACATCCTGCTTTTAAACCTGTTTTTAATGAAATTAGTAACTTATCCATGTTCTCCAAACTCAGTCCATGAGCTCACTCTCTGAAGCACCAATACCTAAGTATTGAACAGCTCTGTCATTCCTGAGAAATCCTCACATTTCTGTAATGTGTGCAGTTGCCTGGAACAAAGTGGGTTTTCTCACAAATCCGGTGTTCTAAAATCCCAGCTATAATTGAGAGGCCTCTGTAAACTAAGCCTGTAGTCTGGTCATACAGTTCCTGCTGCTTGAATGTGCCTGCAGGCCAATGAGAGCTCAGAGTAATCAATACCTACCATCAAATTGCTCTATCAAAACGAGCTGTGTGGCTTCTTCTGCTAACAGCTGCCTATTCACTCCTACATGTAGACGGTTTGATCTTGAACTTGTTTTCAGGATGACAAGCTGTTTTCCATTCTTAAGTGAAGCTACTACCCATTAATATAAAGTCTAAAGTCTCACTTGTAGGCACATTGAAACAGGAACTACATGGACTCACTCAAAGCATGAGCATGCTAAATCATTTCCTAAACTCTTCAGATTTGATGTGCTTTTTTCATTTCTAAAAATATTTTACTCTTTTCATGCTATATGAATGAACTAAAAATATTTAAAATGAAACCATACAAGGCATCCACTGTCTCTTTCAAAGGATGTGTTAGGATGCCTTTTCACTGAGTATGTGGAAACAAAAGAAACCCTCTAAACCTCTGTGCCCACATCAGGAGGCCTGACCACGGAGTCAGAAGAACTGGGTTCTAATTCAAGTGAACAGGGGCAGAGTCTGAGTGACTTTCTGTCTCATAACTTCCACCGTGAACTTTCTGACTCTGTGTCAGTTCCTGTCACTATAAAAAAAAGGGACATATTGCAGCTATATCAAACATAGTTTTCTGAGAATTAAACACTGCATCATAAAGCTTGTAGTATGCTGCCTGGTGCTCAGGAAACACTAAATGTTAGCTGAACTATGACCTCCAATGAGTGGCACACTTTGAGAATGGATATGAAGGGTCCAGACCCTGACCCTAGTTCTCAGTCAGTCTCTATTTTATCTATCTATCTATCTATCTATCTATCTATCTATCTATCTATCTATCTATCTACCTACCTATCTATCTATCTATCTATCTATCTATCTATCTATCTATCTATTTATTTTCATCAGAAAGTCATGCCCATCTGGACCAGATATCCATGACCTCATAAGTTATTCTAGATCAATGATCCACCTACACCTGGATACCTCTGGGACTCTGATAAAGAGAGATGGGAGTCTTCCATCTTCAAGCTCTTGCACAGTAAAGAAGAAATGTAGCCTAAGACTGGAAAATCACAGACCCCATGAAGCTGTCGTTCAGGATCTGGCTCAGAATGCTTCACTTGTATTACACTTCTGACTTGACACAGTGTCTGTGTGTCCTATTGCCTCCAAGAAGAAGGACTCTTGAGCTAGGCGCAGTGATGCAGGTCTGTAATCTCAGCGCTCTGGGAGGCAGAGGAAGATGGATATCTGTAAGTTCAAGGCCAGCCTGGTCTACAAAGTGAGTCTAGGACAGCCAAGGCTACAAAGAGAAATCCTGTCTCAGAAAAAAAAAAAAAGACTCCTCTATCTGATACATATGGTTTACCAGGTTTAGTCTGTGTGCTTGCTGAAGTTGGAGGAGTACAGGTAGACACTCTGGTTGATGTTGGTAGTTGTGAGGTACTTATTGAAATAGTCGTCGGTTTTCCTGTAGTTGTGGGTCTTGTCGGAGAACTTGTGGAAATTTCTGGATTTGAAAATCAAGATGAAACAAGTTTCAGTGAAGCCAGAAGAGACAAGAGCTTCTGCTATAGTATCCGCGAGAGGCTGTCTCAGGCAGAGGCTCCTCTCCTGAACCTCTGTTCTTTGTCACTAACCAACTAGGATGTGGCAGAACCGGGCAGTAAAGACAGGCTCACCAATAGGAGGAGCTGCACTGACATGATAGATGTGAACAGAGCCCACGTTCCTATGGAAACACTTTAAGAATGACAAGTGTCAGATCCTCAGATCTCTCTAAGCATCTCTGTGAGACTGAGAGGGTATGGGGGCTGGAACTTCTCTCAGTGGTGACAAAATCTATCCACACTTCCAGACACAACACACTCATTTCAGTCTGTCCTGAGAGGACACACCATACAGCCCTGCATTTTAGCATGTAGATCCCACACAAGTCCCAACACAAAGCAATCTGCACATTTGGGTAGAGAGTGGACAGTGTCTTCATTGGTTTCTTCCAGTATAAAAGAGACAAGGTGAATATCCCCTATCCAAAATTGCTTCGTACCAGGAGTTTCAGAATTAAAATCTTTCTTAGCAATTTGGAATATTTGCATAAAGACACTATCTTTTGGGTGGGGTACATGTTTAAACATGGATTGATGTAACATTCACATACCTACACTTCACATATATACTTTAAGGGTCTGAGGTATAAACTATGGAGAATTCTTCAAGTGATGGCTTCATCGTGTTGAATTTCCAGGTGTATTAAGTCTGTGCTCAAAAGGTTTCTGATTTTGGAGCACTGCAGACTTGCGATTTCAAATTAGGTATACTCAACCTGCAATTCACAAACCAACAGCTTCACCTGCGCTGTAAGCATCCAAACAGCCACTGACGGTCTCCGTGTGCAGAGACCAGGACTGAAACTAAGGAGAAGCGGTGCTGGAAGGAAACAGTCAGCCAAGCACTCATTCTTGTTTTGTGTCAGCAGACATGTGCCCCCTGTAAGTAACCTGCCCCTGTCTTAACTGTGCTGGCTACAAAGTAAGAGCTTGGGGATGGAGAAATAGTGCTTAGACAATTCTTTATCTGGGATACAGTGCAATCCAGTCTGTTTTCACCTTGAAATAAGAGAAAGAACTGTAGCGTTTCTACTACGTGTAAGGACGTAGAAAGAACAGAGCAAGCCCTCCACCTTAAATGTAATGCATTTATGTATTCACTTACTTGTGTGTTTGTATGGTGTCGGGTATATGGATGTCAGGGGTTCGCCTTTCAGAGTCTGTTCTTTCCTTCCACCATGTGGGCCCTGGGATTGAACTCAGGTCATCAGGCTCAGCAGTGGGCACATTCACCCACTGAACCGTCTCACTGGTCCTCAGGGTGCTTTTCTGCAGAGGGTCAGGTAGTGTTTTGGTTCAGACACGCAAAAATAGGCGTTCGGTAGCCAGCACTCATGTCAATCAGTTTGAAAGTCACTGCTGACAACACAGCAAGGAGTGGGTGGGGCCGTGCTGCAAGAATCTATTCAGACCAGTGAGTGGGTCTGTTTATAACCTGGCATGGCCCTAGGCTCTAGCTGGCTGATCCAATCTAATGCATGAGCAGAAGATTCAGCACAATACAAACCCTGCCTGGACAGTACACATTTTTGAAGTGGAAAGAAAGGCAAGCATGCAAAAAATCCAGTCAAAAGATCACTATGAGAACAAAATCCAGGAAAGAAGCAACCAGCTCAGGAGTTTTTTCTGCTTGCTCTGATGAGGGTCCTGGGACAGCTGAGGAGAAGCTCAGTGTGTTTAGACCATGAGAAAATACAAAGACTTGGTTGCTAAAGAACAAAACAGATGCCAGCTCTCTGTGGGCTCACTGAGTGGCTTTATAAGCACTGAGCTGTTAGCCAATTTCTAAGCTGTATAAAAGCTCAACTAATTAACCGAAATTAATAATTTTATTCTATGATGTCATTCCTCTCAACTTTCTGGTGCTGGGACTTTAACCCCAGGAATTTATGCAGAAATATTTGCTAAACAAGTGCCTTCCCAAGGTACTACCTCAGCCTCTATTTTGTTATTATTGTTTGTATCTAGTTCTAGGGACAGAACCTAAAGCTTCAGGCATGCTAGACAAATTTCTACACATTCCCTATGGCATTCATTTTAGAGATCTCTCTCTCTGCTTCTCTGTCTCTCTCTGTCTGTCTGTGTGTGTGTGTGTGTGTGTGCGGATTATTCTCATGTGAGTTCATACCCATGGAAGGCAGAATCATTCAGCTTCAGCCACATAAGAAGAATGAATCATTCTTTGCACGCTCTATGCCCAGCAAGTCATTGTTTGCCCCATCAGAATGGACCTTCCTTAACAAGGCACAGTGGTACATTTCTATATTCCCAACTCAGGAGGCTAAGACATGCACAAGAAGTTCAAGGTCAACTTGATTTACAAAGCAAGGCTTAGTCACAAAATCAATAAATCAGTCAATTAATAAACAAGGAGTCAGAAAAATGGTTCAATGGGTAGAGACTTTTGACTTGCAGGTCTGACCATCTGACTTAGAACTTAGAACACACAAAGGTGTAAAGAAAAATCAGCTCCTCAAGTTTGCCGTCTAACAAATCCATCATGGTATACATACCTGCTACGCAGACATCATTCATACATATTCACACAATATCACAGCTTTAAAAATCAAATTTAACATAAGAATAAATTAATAGAGGAATGAATAACAAAGTCTAGAAGGTGTGAACCTACCGAATAATGATTTAATTTAAAAAATAAAGAGACAAGTTAGTATTGATTTCTCTTGTCAGCATAAGTCCTTAGTAAAAAGCAGATTAGGAATAGCACCAGAAGCCAGGAAGTCCTCATGAACCTCCCATTTTAGTCAGTGCAAGAAAATATGTGTATCTATAATCAAGAATGAAAATGTGAAATGTGCCTGAGGTGGTGCACACCTTTAATCCCACTTGAGAAGCAGAGGCAGGAGGGTCTATGAGAGTTCAAGGCCAGCTGGGTCTACGGAGCAACTTCCAGGACAGCCAAGGCTACAGAGAAAAACCCTATCTCAAAAAATAATGAATAAATAACATGAAATAAAGGAAAAAGAAAGAAAGAAAGAAACATAATGAGTCAGGAGTCCAGATTTGCGGTTATGAACTTCTTGCTGTTAGAGCATGGGCTTGTGCCTTTAGATCAGATTCAACAGACCAAGCCACACCTCCCTGCTCTTCCCAGAAACACAGTTAACGCCTGTTATGTGCCCTAACAGCAGCCCCTGATTTATGGACCTAACCAACTTCTGCCTGCTCCATGCTCTGTCGTTTGTGCTACGGTGAACTAAATCACATGATAGCAAACTACCATCACTAAAAGATTATGAAAATCAGACGTTCCCTTTGCTGTGGGGAATGGGTCTCAGACTCCTCAGGCGGACTGCTGAGAAGATCATTTTGAAGACTGCTCTCTGAAGAGAATCCTCTGCCTGCCCTGCCATTCCAGTCACCGCAGCTAGCACTCTCTATTCCTCCCCGTCTCTCTCTGTCACACACATTCCTACTTCTAATGAACTCCTCTCCAGGTTTTACAAAGAAGCAAGCACCGCCTTCTCTGTAAACCTCTTCATAACCCCATCAAGATATGAATCTCATATATTGTGTTGTTTCAGTCTAATGTCCTCCCTCCTAACTCGAGGTCTGATCATGGCCTTGAAGCTTCTTCATTCCAACACAGCTCACTACAGGGAAGTGTGTCTCTTGTAGACTTGCCGCTGCTGTCCATCTTTTATTACACTGACGAATACCAGAGAACTGGTGTTGGAGGAAATCACTTTCCTAGCAGGACATTTCCATTTTTCAGACAGTTGCTTTTGTGATATGATGTGAGACCTATTTCAAAAATCCAAGGCAAGGCAGGGCAGAGAGTAGAGTTGGAGCCAGCTCATGTGCACAGCCACACCCTGCATTGCCTTTCAGGTCAGAGCTCCTACAGCTTTACAGTGTTGAGAATGGTCCTAAGACATAATTCCTAAGATATAATTACAGAAAAGAGACAGTTCTTTTTTAAAGATCTTTATAAACTATGTGAGGACAAGAGCCAAAGGGAAATGTTTATAATTTATAGCAGTAATAAATAAAATACCATAACTTAAAAAAAAAAAGATTTATTTATTCAGTATTTATACAGTTTTCTACCTGCATGTGTGCCTGCATGCCAGAAGAGGGCGCCAGATCTTATTACAGATGGTAACGAGCCACCTTCTGGGTGTCAGGGAATTGAAATCAGAACCTTTGGAAGAACAGCCAGTGCTCTTAACCTCTGAGCCATCTCTCCAGTCACAAGAGGCAGTTCTTAAAATCAAATACATTCATCTTAAATAAAGCTTCCCACTGTTTCAGGATGGAAGGTGAATGCAGTTTCATTAACAAACAAAACTGTCCCAAGTACAGTTAGCACATGGATGCTGACTTAGCTCATGGTTTTGAATTAATGTCCATTTTTAGGACCTCATCCAAGAAAATAAAGTTGTTCTGCTTATTCAAAAGAGAATATTTAAGGCTAGGTTTTGTGACATAAGTCTGTATTCTCAGGACATGAGATTATCTCTTTTTAAAAAATCAAAAGCAAGCATTTAATGATGAACATGTTCATAAGGACCTTCTGTTTCCGTGTTATAGGAAAAGACCAAATTATTAGCAAACAGAAGACTCCA
This sequence comes from Pachyuromys duprasi, assembly GCA_028658305.1. Classification (NCBI taxonomy): domain Eukaryota; kingdom Metazoa; phylum Chordata; class Mammalia; order Rodentia; family Muridae; genus Pachyuromys; species Pachyuromys duprasi. Next base: position 34,890,248 of record CM053757.1, on the reverse strand, counting down.
TTCACTTGCAAAAACAAACAAAGAAAACAAAGAAAGCTTACCTGGTTTAACTTCCAATGAAAAAAGTCAATTTGAGATCGCTGAGCCATCCAGGCAACTGCGTTCGACAACAGTACAAGCCACTGTCACTCTGAACAGCTTCCTCTATCGTCAAGGACACATTCCCTTTTGAAATATACCCCTTTAGCTGGTATCGGCAGCTCCTCGGATAAGTGACTCAATTTCCATTGGTCCAGATAAGTGTGTTTGCACATTGAGAAAACAGGCTTCCCCCCTCCCCTGCCCCAACATGTGGTTTTGACTCCATAGGTGCTATGTGAGTACATGGAAGTGTGACAGGGTGGCCCACCAGCCCCCTCACTACTCTATAAGAATCCACAGCACCTGCGATTTTAAAAAGGGAGAGGGGAAGAGATGGAGAATTAGTATCCAACATTTTCCTAAAATTTTGTTTGTTTGTTTGTTTGTTTGTTTTTCAGAAAATTAAAGGGGCATAGGACTCAAGTACGATTAAACTTAGGGTATTTTGAAAGAGAGGCAAGTGCTGTATAGCTCCATATTCCTTATCATTGGTGTTTTCCTTTCTTTCTTTGTGTGTGTGTGTGTGTGTGTGTGTGTGTGTGTGTGTGTGATGTGTGTGCCCTGGTATATGGGTGGGTGGGGGAGTAGAGGGAATTAGAACTTAATTTTTGTTATTATTTTGTTTTTTGAGCCAGGGTCTCACTTTGTACCCTTGGCTGTCCTGCAACTTGCTGCATAAAGCAAGCTGGCTTCAAACTCCCACAAAAGAAACAAACAAGCAAAAACCCACTGAGCAGCCATCCCTTCTTATGAGTTGAGGTGACATTCCAAAAGTTGAGGAAGACTTACTTGTAAAAACAACACAGTCGGAGAATATGCAACCAATAATTTAATGATGCAATTTTAAAAACTGAAGTAATTAAACATAATTCTGATGAAAATGATGGAATAAAACTCCTAAAAGTGATACCTTCCACAGTGCTCTTTAAAGCAACTCAGAGGGCTGAGGATGTAGTTCAATGATACAGTGCTTGGCTAGCCTAGGCCAGGCCCTGTGTTGGATCCACGGCACAGGAAACAAACAAATACACAACAAAGGCACAAAACAATGAACTGTGTGATTCACTGACTAATCACCTATAGGCAGGCCTATGCTGTGAGTTTGGCAGACAAACTGAGACACTCATTCCTTGTTGGATTAAATGAGTTTATTCCGTACTGGGACACTCATAACTAATTTTGCCAAATACCTTTTTGTAGGATCACAAATAAAATGCATGCCCTCTTAATTAAGTCATAGGAATATACCTTATTTCTCATCAATGATCTCATTCCAGTTCCTGGAAGGTACAGGCAGGAGGATCAAAAGTCTGAGGTGATCCTCAGCTATCTACAGAGTCTGAGGCCAGCATCAACCAATTTAGACTCTGTTTCAAAGACAACTATGTTATTTCTTCTTTTGCCCTTTTAATGGAATGTTTTTAGTTAGAATGGTTTTAAGTTACATAATTGACAATGGTTTAAATAAGCAAAAAGGCACAAAGAAGTGTAACGAAGGCTGACTCTGATCAGGCACCATGCATGGAAAACACTGTTTGTGATTCCTTACTAACCTTTGACTATCACATGCATGCACTTACGGCCATCTTTACTTGTCCATCACATGCAGGCATGCGTACTCATCCTTGCTTGTCCATCATATGCATACATGTGTTTTACCACTTGCCTCACTTACTCCTGTAGATCATATTTATTTATCTATCTGTTTTGAAATTCGCACAGGTCAAACAAGCTTTGGAGCTACAGTTTGTCCTGGTTCTCTGCTCGCTACATAAAAGCTCAAGG
>CM053757.1:34871527-34888282 GCA_028658305.1 Pachyuromys duprasi | reverse complement strand
AAGAGACGGTTTCTACAATCAAGGACCATGTGTGGTTGTGGACTGGAACCCCCGCACGGATGGGGCCCATGATAACTTGGTGTAGGGCTGAAGACCCTATTCAGGGAAACAGGGACTGTTTCAGTCATGATCTTGATGGCTGACTCTTTGACCCTCCCCCATATAAGCCGGGGAGTGACAGACTGGCTAGATCCCAGGGAAGGACTTTGCAGCCAGCCCTGAGGAGACAGGATGAGCTGGGGTTGGATGGAAGGGAAGGAGGTCCTCTCCTGTTGGTGGACTTGGAGGGGGTGGGGAAGAAGGAGATGAGGGAGGGAGTGGGAGGGTAGGAGGGAATGGGGGAGGGGGCTATGCCTGGGATTCAAAGTACCTAACCTGTGATTGAGATAAAAATAAATAAATTAAAAAAAAAAAAGCTCAAGGATTGTCATCTCTTCTGCCTCCTCAGCATGCCCCACCTCATCTGCTCACTTACCTGGAAGAAGGACCATGAGGCCTAAAATGAAGACTTGAGCCTGAATCATGGTATTGACCTGAGAGACAATGACAAGACACTTGGGTTAGCTGTGGCACTCAGGATTATATGTCTGAGCAGATATCCATTCTAACTGTATGAATCAATAGGTCTCTGTTCTAGGACACTCTGTCCTCCCAAACACACTCTTTTTCTAGGTCTTCCTCACATACAGCCATCTACATCACTATAGATATGATATCACTATATCACAACAAATACGGCAGCAGAGAAAACTGAAAGCAGAGGTTAGGAGCGTGCTCCCTAGATGCACTCGCCCCCTGGTGGACACAGAGCTCTTTCTGCTCAGTGCCACAGTGGATGGTCCCTAAATCTCAACCAAGTTCATCAGTAGCAAGATGGACTGAGAGTGTAAGGTATCACTCATGGTGCAACACACAGTGACCGAGACCAAATCTTCCTGAGGGATGTCTAGAGACACCTAGAAAACATTGGGTACAGATCCAAACCTTCCGTTCACAGAGACCCTCCATGCATAGATATCCTCCTAGGTAAAACAGCACTAATGTTTGCTCAGCTTTACAGTGAATCTGCTGTGAAGCAAAACCTGGGCTATTTATTCACAGGCAGTAAATCTTCATGGAAACCTTAAGGCAGCTACTTTTAAGCCTGTGTATGGAGGATGTTACATGTCTTCAGACTCCAGCTTCTAGATTTCAGCTTTTGCTTCTTAATTGCTCAACCATAAAACTATGAGTAAGCCTGCCCAGTACTTCATTAACTCCACTTCTGATCAGAAGATTCTCTGACTTCCTCTCAGAGAGGAAATGTAACTTGGCACCAGTCTTAAAGATAGTAATAGCTTTCCTGAAGCTTCCATGAGCTCAGCATTCATGCCTGGGGGCCCGCATTATTCACATTAATAGCCTTTGCACTTAGAAGATATCAGAAAGCTACTGGTGAAAAATGGTGGCAAAACATTGAGAATTTTAGCAGGAATTCTTATGGACATTCGACAACTGTAGAACATATAAAACCCATATGAGACACAGCTATTTCATTTTTGACATGAAAATAATCATTCTGTCACTTTAGAATTCTACTAAGAGTCATGTACATGGGCATTCCTTGTCTCCCATACTTGGCTACCTTCTTGACACAAGCTCACTGACACTGAGCCATCTCACAGGGTGTCCTATGGCCTACTTTCTTATAAAATGAAGGGAACAGGCAGGAATGGCTAATAGCCTTCCTTGGGAACCTTCTCCACATTTTGGAATTCAACTGAGTAATAGATGAGATCTACCATGGAGTAAGCACCTTGCTGGTCCCTAGAAAGCATTGTATTCTTGTTTCTTCATGTCTGAGAGGAATACATGAATCCATCTCTGCCATCAGAGTTTGAGGTGTAGTTCCCTGTAGAAGCTACACTTGTGAAGATCTTGCAGGGAGACTGTAGAGGGATGGAAAGGTGTGCTTTAAGAGCCATAAATAGCACCAATTCACTCTCATTCCTTCAGTAGCCATTTCCTACCAAACCCTGCATATCTCAGCTACACCCTCGTGACAATCAGGAACACTTCTGGAATGTACTGTGACATTTTTATACAGCTAGCTTCCACCAACCATAAAGCTCAGAATTTTAGAACGTCTCATCTATAAAACAGATTTCTGGCATAGCTGTGATGGCACAAACCTTTAATCCCAGCTCTATGGAAGCAGAGGCAAGCAGATCTCTGAGTGTGAGGCCAGGCTATTCTACAGTGTGAATGAGTTACAGGACAACCATAGCTACACAGAGAAGACCTGTCTCAAAAAACAAGGAGAGAAAAAGAGTGTGAGAACTAGAGAGAGAGAGATTGATTTCTGGGTTCTGCTGTGGCCCATCTTCCTGACAGTTCCACATGGACACTTGGAAAATGCATTGATTTATAGCTTCCTAATTTGGGGGGACTATAAAAATTCACATAACCTCTTCCTCATTCATGAAAAACTAGCCTATGTCATGGTACTGAGCCTTGGTCACTACAGGTTTTTTTTTTTTTCAGAATAACCACTTGTTTCCTTTGTAATATAAGCTACATTTTTCTAATTTTTGAAAATTACATTTAAATATTTTTGTGCCAGGCAGCGCATGAGCATGCCAGGGCACACATGTAGTCTGAGGACAACTCTGTAGAGTAGGTTTGCTCCTTCTATAATGCAGGCCCTGGAGGTTCAACCCAGGATTGGTGGCAAGCACATTTATCTGCTGAGCCACCTCATGGGCTCAAGGGCTGGCCGCACTGGCCCTGTCAACAGATAAGTGAACAAATGCCAAAGTGGCCCTCACAGAATTAAAACACGCCTTATTCATTTGGAAGTCAAAATGTGTTCATTCTAGTTTTACCACAGCCTAAGACCAAGCCAAATCTCAATGTCAATAAGGGTTTTTGAAAAGATTTTTATTTCAGTTGCAGTTATGGCTAATAAACTGGGGAATGGAGGAGTATGATTCAGCCCAATAGGGATGTAAAGTATCCAGGATTGTGCAAGCAACTTCCATGGGTGAGTGAACAACTAATATAATTTACAACAGATGGCAAGTACATAACCAGACCATGTCATGTTCCAGTCACAACCCTGGCTCACAGCTTCCTCAACAAGCAGGGAGCTAGTTCCTTACCTGTGAAAGTAACTGTTATTCTCCTGAGGTAATTGTTGTTTTGGAGGCTTACTGCTTCTGTCTGTTAACCTAGGCCTAGTCCTGGATGCTTCTTGCATCTATACAATCTTATCTAGGCTTAGAATGTTTTCAGCCACTAAGACGTACTCTGATTAAGCTCACCCTTTCTTGCTCTTTCTGAACTTTGGCTGGCAGTTTCAACCCAGCTTTTCAGGCTCAGACCAGTGACTCAAACTGGCTTCTCTCTCGGCCTCAAACCAATTCTAGCAATCTCTTCTAATCTTCTGGCTCCTTCTCATTCTCTGGCTATATTTTGTCTTCATCTGTGTCTAGCCTGTTCTCTATAAAACTATGGAAATTTAAGTTGCCTAATGTCAAGAAACTCATCATTGTCCCAATGTCCCACATAGAATCCCACATCATCCCATATGCAAATCCACACGGTACAGAAACTCTTTGGAGTTTCTATTCTATTCTCATTGCTTCTCTCCAGCACGAGCCTGCAGAAGACTGTACTTACCAAGTAGCAAAGAGTCACAGCCTCTTGTTTAGTCTTCTCTTCTGGTCCTTTGCTGCTGCTGGGCTCTTCCAGAGCTGCTGGTGGATGAAGAGTCTCTCCCAGAATTCCAGCAGCCTTATTGCCTGGCCACACCTTAAAGCATTTTGTTTGAAAATTGAGTCTGGCTGGTTCCACAGTCTTTTTGCCAGATAGTGTCTACTCACCAACTGAAAGAGACTATAACAAAATACTTACAATAGTACTTTGGAAGCAGAGGCAGGTGGATCTTCTGAGTTCAAGGCCAACCTGGTCTACACAGTGACACCCTATGTCCAAAAACAAACAAACAAACAAACAAACAAAAGGTAATTTTCTGCTGAAAACCCTAACACTTCAGCAAAGGTCTTCATTTGAGATCAGACTCCTGGCCAGAAATCATGCTAACTTTTAGAAAGCTCCTGCATAAAGGGATTTTGAACCACTGGACCAACTGTCTCAATCTGCAAATGAATAAACTGAAAGCCAGAAACTGGAATGGAAAAGAGATAGAACCAATGAGGGTCCTGGTGCAGAGGCAGAAGTGAAAGCTGACTAATTATACTCACTGGTCTGTCATTCAGCTAACTCCGTCCTAATGTGTATAGTAACTATTTGGAAGAAATTAATAACAAATACCCTAAAAGCAAACATATAGAGTTTACCAAAAGAATTAATTGGACTCTTCCACTTATTGTAAAGGGAACACCAAATCCAGAGGCACCAACATTCTATACTGATTCAAACAAGATGGGAATGACAGGATATCAGTCAGACAAAATAAGGTGATCAAAAGCCTATATACCTCAGTTCAAAAATCAGAATTGTATGCAATCCTTGTGGTATTAGATTTTTCAGAATCTCTTAATATAATTACTGACTCTCAATATGCAATATGTTTTGCATATAGAAGCTGAATTTATTTCTGATAACTCAGAATTGACTTTTGTTAGTTATGCAGTTGCAACAGGCCATCAGAAATAGAAACTATCTATCTATTATATATTCAATCTTATACAGGCTTGCCAGGTACATTGGCAGAAGGAAATGAGGAAATTGATCGATTACTAATAGAAAAGATGTTAGAAACCTCACAATTTTTTGAATAACACCATGTTAACAGCAAAGGTTAAAAAAAGCTCTATCACTTGGCAAGAAGCCAAAGAAATAACAACAAAATGTCCTATATATTCTCTGTATAACCAAACTCCATTATCTGCTGGAAGTAACTCTAGACGTACCAAAAGAAATTAAATCTGGAAGATGAATGCGTTTCATTTTGCAGAATTTGGAAAACAAAGGTATGAACACCATATCATAGATACATATTCAGGGTTCAATGGGCAACTGCTTTAAGCTCTGAAAAGGCTGATTGTGTAACTGCATGTTTGTTGGAAACAATGGCAGTTATGGGGACACCTGAGTCATTAAGACTGATAATGCTCCTGCACATGTGTCCAGTAAGACAAAGAAATTCTTTGCATACTGTAATATAAAGCACATTACTGGTATAGCACACAATCCTACAGGACAGGCAATTGTAGAAAGAGCTAATTTACTTTAAAAGAGATACTTATTAAACAAAAGAGAATAAGGACCCCCCCCCCCCCAGGGACAGGGTAAATAATGCTTTGTTAACTCTAAATTTTCTTTCTTTCTTTGCTTTATTTATTTATTTATTTATTTATTTATTTATTTATTTATTTATTTATTTATTACTTACTTATACAGTATTCCTCCTACAGGCCAGGAGAGGGCACCAAATCTCATTATAGATGGTTGTGAGCCACCATGTTTCTGCTGGGAATTGAACTTAGGACCTCTGGAAGAGCAGCCAGTGCTCTTAATCTCTGAGCCTTCTCTCCAGCACCTAAATTTTCTTAATGATGGTGAAAAAGGAACAAAAGCAGCTGAGAGACACTGGTTTATAGAAAAATCTATAGAAATCGATCAACATATTTATCATAAGGACATGTTGACAAAAGAATGGAAGCCTGCAATAGTTTTGAGATGGGGATGTGGTTATGCTTATCTGTCTACAGGGAATGAAAAAAAATATGGTTATCAACAAAACTTATAAATATTAGATTTGACCAGAAAAGACCTCCTACTAGCTGCAACTTGAATGTCTTCACATGATAAATGAATATTATTGGCTACCTGGTCCTCATGATGCAAAAATGTACCTATAACATTACCTTTAAAAGAGATTGTTTATTTTCAGAGCAAAAGACCAGATAACAATGAAGATAAAGTAAGTATCCCAGATAATTCAGCCTCACACACTGCCTCAGTTACTGTTTCCTCAAGAATCTGCATCCAGATCAACTTCAAAAGGTCTAGCCCAAATGATCACCCCACAGAAACTCAAGAGAAAACGCAAAGATTAGAAAGAAAAATACAGAAAGTGAGGGAGGGAGAAGAACAGCTAGCTTTTCCAATGCTTAGCTAATTTTTTAAGGGTACCCAAAAAGATGTTTTCCCCAGACAATAAAAAATAATTTTAAGAACATATACTCACTAATAAGTGGATATTAGACATATAATGTAGAATAATCATACTAAAATCTGTACACCTAACGGAGCTAAGCAAGGAGAACCCTGGGTAAAAGGATCAATCCTTATTCAGAAAGGCAAACAGGACAGGCATCGGAAGAGGGAGAAGACAGACAATAGGACAGGAGTCTACCACAGAGGGCCATTGCAAGCAAGGTACTAAAGGAGATGCTGAGATTCATAGCTAAACTTTGGGCAGAGCGCAGGGAATCTTATGAAAGAAGGGGGAGATAGGAAGACATGGAGGGGACAGGAGCTCCACAAGGAGAGCGACAGAACCAAAAACTCTGGGCACAGGGGTCTTTTCTGAGACTGATACTCCAAACAAGGACCATGTATGGAGATAACCTAGAACCCCGACATAGATGTAGCCCATGGCAGCTCAGTCTTCAAGTGGGTTCCCTAGTAAGGGGAACAGGGACTGTCTCTGACATGAACTCAGTGGCTGGCTCTTTGATCATCTCCCCCTGAGGTAGGGGGACAGCTTTACCAGGCCACAGAGGAAGACAATGCAGCCAGTTCTGATGAAACCTGATATGCTAGGGTCAGATTGAGGGGAGGAGGACCTCCCCTATCAGTGGACTGGGTAAGGGGCATGGGAGGAGAAGGGGGGGCTACAGCTGGGATGGAAAGTGAATAAATTGTGATAAATAAAAAAAATTTTAAAAGAACATGACATCCACATACCCAAGAGGTGGGGTGGGTGTTGTTGGTCTTTTGGTAGGTTATGGATTAGTCATGATAAAGGAGGAAACAAAGTAAAGGTTAAAATCAGGGATCTCTTTCTTTTTCCCCTTTTTCTTTTTCTCTTATATTTTTCTCTTAGCTAGTGTTAGAAAAAAAAAGGAGGGAAAATGGAATGAAAAAAGAGGGGGGGCAAAGGATTATAGAATAAAAGATCTATTCAAGGTAACTGGAGATGCAACTTAGTAGTTAGCTACCTATAAATACTCTTACTTGCAGTTTCATTAGACAGTAGTTTAATTAAGTACTGGAATAAGATTTATTTAGTCTCTTGTATATGTTTTCAAGGTTAAGTAGATATTCCATAGTTAGAAACAAGCAATGTTGCTCTATAGATGATAGATACTATAGAGATAGATAGATAGATAGATAGATAGATAGATAGATAGATAGATAGATAGATAGATAGATAGATAGATAGAGAGTTTAAAAAGTCTTCAAACACTTCAGAGAGCCACAGAATATGGCATTTAAATATATTTTAATATTAAAAGACTTTTCTGACAGAAAGGCACAACTGCTCCTGGCAGCGCCTCCAATTTATGTCAAAGAAGATGATGGGCATCAAAGAAAAAAAAATGTGACCAAATAGCCACTGGAGAAACAAACAAAAAACTGTCCTGCAGATACTGATAGCAGCCTGTCTGAACAAACTGTGAACAAGCAGAGCACAGGAAAATTGACTATTCAATTTCGTGTAGGCTAAGTGGCCAGTCCTTCAAAATTCCTGCTTCACAGAAAAGGCTGTTAGATATTCTGGGCCGGTAGACTGAACATTGGATGGATGCCCCAACAAAACTGAGAGACCTCCCTCCAGTGACTGTCCAGGAATCAACTGTCTCTGTCCTTTCTGTCATTCTGGAAGCTGTTTGTTCTATGCTTCCTACATACTTCGGTAATATTTCCTTCTAAGGTCCCTGATGGGGTTGGAGACTAGATAGTCACAGATTTACTACTATTAAGCTTAAGACAATGGTTTGTGTTTAAAAAGATGTTTTAAGGTCTAGATAGATGTGTTTAGGTTAATAGATACAAGTTATGATAAGAAATTGATTTAAGTGCAGAATTTAGGACTCACCAGGATAGGATACATAGTGGGATACTTTTTCCAAGATTACCAAATAAGAATGGCCGGGACATTGTAAATGTAAGACCTACCTGATAACTCTCATAATTCTTATTGTATATAACTTGTTGTATTGTTATATACAATAAGAATTGTATTGTATATACAATAATATGGTATTGTTATATACAATAAGAAAAGGACATTAAAAAACAGAAATGAGGAAATGTTTTGGATGTAAACATGTTTTTGTTTTAATCCCAGGTGTGGGATATGGGGCCAATTCAAATTGTCCACAGCAGCAGGCTATTTGCCTCATGCAGGCTCTGAGAAAGGCTCTTTGCCAGTTGAAATTAATTGAATGCTAAGGACTTTAAGGGATATAAATATGATAGCCCAGAGGAAGATGGGATGGCAGCCTCAAAGAGTCAGAGGAGGACAGCTTGCTACTCTTGCTGGCTTGCTGGTTTGCTGGTTACCTGGACTCCTGGATTTCCTGATGATGGATATTGGTATTGCCCCCAGGAAGAATCCTACAACCCTACCCAGCAAGAAGAAGTAAAGAGGGCTATGTTTCTCTCCCTTACAACCTTTTTCTCCTACCTGGGCTAGGGTGTTGGAAGGGAGGTATAAGTTTTCAGGAACCCCCAAATAAAATAGTATTTAAAAAAACCTAACATTTATGCCGTCCTTTAACTGCTGATTGCAGGCTGGCTGTCCAAATTGTTGACAAGCAGGACACTGGGAAATTGACCATCCAACTTTGCAGAAACTAGGTAGGCCAGTCCTTCAAAATTTCTGCTTCACAGAAAAGCTTTTCAAACATTTTGGGTGAGTAGGCTAAAGATTGGATGTCCCAACAACACAAAGAAACCTCTGGTGACTGCCTAGGCAGTTAACTGTCTCTGTCATTTCTATAGTTCTGGAGGCTGTTTGTTCCAGGCTTTCTACATACTTAGGTAATATTATTTCTCAAGTCTCTGATGGGGTTGAAGACTAGATAGTCATAGTTTTACTACAATTAAACTTACAATGGTTTATGTCTAAAAAAGTCTAGATAAATGTTTTTAGGTTGATAGATACAAATATGATAAGATGGTGACTTAGGTGCAGAAGTTAGGACTCAGCAAGATAGGATAGAGAGTGGGATACTTTCTTCAAGATTGCCATATAAGAATGGACTGGAAATTATAAATATAATTCTTTCCTGATAATTCTCATAATTATTCTCATTGTATATAGTTTATAAATGTTAGAGAAAAGGTCATTTTTTAAAAACAAAAAGTGAGATGTGTAACAGATGTTTTGATTTCTTCAAAAACTCACTTATGTAAACATGTTTTTGTTTAATCCCAAGTGTGGGTGTTTAGTTTGTCCACAGCTGATGATTGCCTTTGTGCAGGGTGTAATCTTTGCCAACTGGAGTTAGTTGGATTCTGAGGACTTTGAGGGATATAAACATGATAGCCCGGTGGTAGAAATGGTGACGGCTTGGAGGAGGTATAGAGGACTGTTTGCTGGTTTGCTGGTTACCTGGACTTCTGGATATCCTGATGACTGACACTGATATTGCCTCCCCCAAAAATCCTAAGACCCTACCCAGACAGAAAAAGAAGTCTGTGTCCTCTTTCTCTGTCCTCTTTCTCTTCTCTACCTACATAGGTAGGTGTTTCTCCTACCTATGGTTGGAAGGGAGCTATAGGCTTTAAGGAACCCCCGAATAAAGAAGCGTTTGAAAAAGTAGCACCTACAATGTGATGTAGGCTAGTGGAAACTCCTGTGTAGCCCAGGATGACTTTGACTTCCCAGCCTCTTGCCTCCCCTTGTGCTGGGATTACAGCTGTGTGCCACCACCCATGGATTTCTGCTGTGCTGAGGATCCAACCCATAGCTCCATGTATTCTTGGTAAGAACGCCAAAACTGAGCTACATCCTCAGCCAGAATGGTTGGATTACAAAGAACTGTCTGCATTAAATCAAGATGTCTCCCCATTCCCTGGACACCAAGCTGAACTGCCCTTGCCAGGAGCAGCTATAGAAAATGTGTGCTAAGTTTTGCCAAATTCCTAGTCAGGGTTGTGACTTTAAGTAATGTTGACTCTGGTTATTAATAAAGTGTATTCATAGAGAATGTCAATGATTTTTATTTTATTTATTTATATTATTATTTGAGACAGAACTTTCTGTGTTGTCCTGGCTATCCTGGAACTCATAGAGATCTACCTGTCTCCAGAGTTCTGGGATTTAAGAAGTTTACCACCACAGCCTAGCTAAGAATATCAACATTATTGGAACTCTGTGACTTGAAAATATCTCCAACAAATATAATTTCTAAAAATGTGCAAAACAATCTAATTAATAAGAGCTTATTTTTGCTAAAACATGATATAATGACAACATATTTCCATGCATTTGTCTGGAGGTGTGTACTGGTTTGTTTTTGTATGTCAATGTAGAGGAATTTAAATTCAGAATATGGCTGCTTTGGCAAGAGATCACATTCAAAGATCTGTTAGGTCTGTGTGATCTTGCTGGAATATACATATGCCTTTTATCCTAGGAGACAGAGGCAAGCAGGTCTCTGAGTTCAAGGCCAGCCTGGTATAGAATAAGTTTCAGGTAAAGAAAAACTTAGGTTCCAGCATGGTGGGACACACCTTTAATCCCAGCACTCAGGAGACAGAATCGGGCAGATCTCTCCAACCCTTCCTTCACCTTCACGGAACTGCAACAGCAGACATTTGTTCATCCTTCCAGTCACAGCACATATACTGATTTTGCACCAACTTTGAGTCAAGCATTGTGTAGGCTCCTACGGTACAGTTCTCTAGGTAAGAGTTTGATTGGGATAAAGTATCCAAGAAATAACCTGAATGGGGATGAGACAGCTGTTTCTAGACAGCAAATGTAAGCTGGAGACTGAAAAGTATGTGGCAGCTCTGATTGCCATCAGAGAAGTATGGTAAGAAAAGAAGCAGACATAGGTGCAGGGACCAGGAGAAGTCAGGCTATCCTAGAAGCAGACAGGAATCCAGTGTGACTGAAACAGGACAGGAGGGGCTGGCAAAGGCAGGAGAGAGGCTGTCCCTCCAGGCAATGGCTGAAAAGACTCAACAACTGATAATCCTACAAAGATGGGACACCTAAGCTACCACATGTGGAGAATGGACTGTTAGGAGAGCAAGAGTGGAATAGAGGTCCCCAGATGGGACACTGATTCCTAGAAAAGGGAGAGAGAGGGGATCAAGAGGTGAATGAGCATAAAAATCACTGGGATTCCTGCAGGAAACTCAGGAGAATGGCTTGGCCTCTAGGGCTTGCTTAACCTGATTGGTCTTTGCTTTGTTTGGTCTCCAGGTCTGCTGCTCATGCTCCAGCTTCCTGACTGCTTGATTGAAGGTGTGCACCTCACACCAGTTGAACAGGATTCTTCAACCAAATTTAAAAAGTGAAATTGCTGAAATAAAAATATAAAATATAGTCACATCTACTGAGGATGTGACTCAGTAGAGGGTTTGCCTAGCATGGACCAAGGCCTGGGTTCCACACCCAGCATGGTGGTGCACACCTGAAAGGCCAGCACTCGGAACTTGGAGGTAAAATACTAACAAAAAGAACAAGTTCAAGGGTCAATGCTGCCTATGGGGAGAGTTTGAGGACAGCCTGAGCTAAGAGCCTGTCTCAAAAAAAAAAAAAGTTTTTTGTTTTTGTTTGTTTTTAATTGTTGCCTTGAAACAGAGAATGTACATCTGGCCCTTCTCCTAGTTTGCTTTCTGTTACTGTGGTAACCACAGTGGTCAAAAGCAGTTTGGGACTGAATGGATTTGCTTGCTTATGTTACTGAACACCCTGACATGGATTTCGTTGCCTGCTTTCAATCACTTTTGCCCTAACCAGGCTGCCTTGTCTGGTCTCAGTGGGTGAGGAGCAGCTCAGTCCTGATGCAACTTGAAGTGCTGGGGTGACATTTCTTAAGACAAGGGGATGGGGCTACAATCAGGACGTAGAGTATATAAATAAATAAAAAATAAAATTGAAAAAAAAATATATATGCTATTGTTTTGTAGTCTTAGCACCCGGAATAAGATCACTCTCTTTGACCCAGGTCTTATCATTTGAATGTGAATGTTTAACACAGGAGGCTGAAATCACAATTGAGAACAATCCAGGAAACAAATGCCCCTGAGGCGAAAGGCCCTCTGACTTCCCTCCTGGAGCCTCTCTCGGGGCTCCATTCCCCAAGGCTTTGTTCACCGTGTGTCACTCTTTCGACCATGTTCCAACACACATCATCTTCACATACAGCTCTATACCTTCACAGCATAAAAATGCCAATAGGTTTTTTTTTAATAAATTAAAAATTCATTGTATTAGCACTGGACGGTGCCAGCCTAGAATGGGAAGCAGCCAGCAGTGGGAATGATAAATTTAAAGGACAGACTCGGTGGCGATGGCACAGAGGGACAGGAAATACCAGTGTAAACTTAAACCCTGCTACATTTTGTTTGGTTGGCTGGAGTTTATTGTAGATTGTTTGTTTTGAACAAAGTCTCCTGTAGCCTGGGCTAGCCTGGAACTTTCAATGTAGGCAAGGCTGACATTACTACGACTTTTCTGCCTCTGAGTAGAGATTAATAGATTTTAAGTATGTACTTATCTCTGTTTTGTTTTGTTTTGTTTGTTTGTTTGTTTTGAAACAGGGTTTCTCTGTGTAGCCTTGATTGTCCTATACTTTGTAGACCAAGCTGGCCTCTGTAGACCAGGCTGGCCTTGAACTCACAGAAATCACAGGCCTCTGCCTTTCAGAGTGCCAGGATTACAGGAATGCACCACCACATCAGGCTACACAATTCTTATCTTTTTTGCTATATTTTATTTCTTATTTTTATTTTTGAGACAGGGTTTCTCTGTGTAATAGCCCTGGCTGTCCTGGAACTCTCTTTGTAGGCCAGGCTGGCCTCAAACTCACAGAGATCAGCCCCACCACTGCCTCCTGAGTGCTAGGATTAAAGGCATGTGCCACCATGTCCCGCTTGTATTTTACTTTTTAATAGTTCAGTATAGATTCACATAATCTTTTCTTATTTATCTTGTTTATGTATATATAAGCTTCTCTCTGTCTCTAGCATATGTGTGTATACGTGTGTGTGTGTGTGTGTGTGTGTGTGTGGACTTGCATGCACAATCCTAAGACCCACACCTACAGAGGCCAGAAAAAGATGGAATCCCTTGAAGCTGGAATTAGAGACAATTGTTGGGTGTCTAACAGGGGTACCGGGTACCAAATTCAGGTTCTCTGGAAGAGCATCAAGACATCTTAACTGCTGAGCCATCCATTCAGACCCTATACTATATATATTTTCAATCTTTTTTTCATTTTTTAAGTGCTAGAAATTGAAATAAAGGCCCTGTACATGCTAGACAAGCATTCTACCAACGTGCAACACTTGGTTTTCTGAAACAGGGTCTTGCTATGTAGACCAGGCTGACATCACACCAACAATCTCCCTGCCAAGTGCTGGGATTACAGTCATGAGCAACCACACACAGCTAAATCACTCAAACTTGAGTAAACAACCCCAAGACTTTCAGTAAGGAACACAGTTCTTTCATTGTCTCACACCAGTTTCTTCATTTTGATCAAGGTTCCATGCAGACATTAAAGGAAAATAGATGAATTACAGGGACACGCGATATAGCCTCAGATCCAAATGATTTCAGGATAAAAAGTTGAACAGTAACAAGGGGAAAAAACAGTCCAATGAGATCTGTATCCTCCCAGGCTGCTGTAAAGCTATCTGCTTCAGGCTAGTTCCCTGCCTAGAGTGTTCTTGTGACTCCTTGATGGGAAGAAGCAGCTAGAACAGCCAGATTTCAAAGTCTTTACCTTAAATTTCAGGTTGCTGAGGCTGCTGCATGTGTAAAGGGAAGTTTTAGCCTGAGGAGGGCTGATGTTACTCTTGAAAGGGACTGTTGAAAGAACTTCAGAGATCTTCACTGAGCCCTAGAGTATAAAGGCCCTTACAGTCAGCACTGGAGCCTTCCTTCTCCCTCAGCTCAGTCAGCCCCAGGTCCAAAGAGGCTGTACAAAAACTAATGGTCAGTTTTGGCACGAGGAAATTGGGAAGTCAGGAGGAGGCAGATATTTGTAAGTTTGAACTAGCCTGATCTATATAGATAACCTTGTCTACCTAGAGAGTTTGACATAGTAAGACCCTATCTAAAACAAAATTAAGGAAGGAATGAAGAAGGAAGGAAAGAAAGAAGGGAAGAAGGAAGAAAGGGAAGAAGGCAGGAAGAAAGGGAGGAAGGAATAAAAGGGTCAGAAATGGTTCTAGCCCTGCATGGTGGTACCCGTATGTGAACACAACCATGGAAGGTGAAGGCAGGAAGAACTAGAGGCCAAGATTCTTTAGTCACATTCCCTCCATTGCCATCACCACCTACATTAAAAAAAAAAAAAAAACAGAAAAAAATGATGCAGAAATCTATCATTAGAACAAGCATATAGGAAACAGTCTCCTTGTACTTGACCCACCCCTACCCCCTTCCATCCCCCCTAACCCACCCCCACCATTGCTGAAGAGCTGTGTGAGTAAGTTCAGTGCACAGCTGAGGTGTACTGACTGAGCTGTGAGGGGTTTTGACTGGGTCAGAGATGACCCCAAGGAAGTAACCAAACATCTGAGAGTGAATTACAGGTGTAGCATTTGCAGGTTTAAGGCTGGTCTGAGAGTTCAAGACCAGCCTGTTCTAGAAAGTGATTTTTGAGGCCAGCCAGAGCTATGTAGTGAGACTAAACAAAACAACAGTGGATGGTAAAAAATTCAAAAGCACTGATGTTGCACCCATTGTATTTGTACTGGACAGCGCTGGTCTAGAAGCACAAAGCAATACCATGGTTGGCTTGTGGAGAGGATGGGAATCTTTAGTGCCAAAGGTGGGGAAGAAATGGAGTCAGATGTGGTGGTACATGCCTGAAATGCCTGACCTTTGAAGGCAGAGGAAGGAGGAGTGAAAATTTGAGGGCAACCGGGACTACATAGCAAATTTCAAGCCAGCCTAGGATACAGAGCAAACCTTTGCATCAAAACCAAGCAAGTGTCCCTAGCAAGTTCATTTCTTCGCTGGCATTGGAGCCTACTTCTTTGGGATTCCAACATATACTGAACCAGCTTAGGCATCCAGTATCTTGGACTACACAACTACTTGATTCTTGGACCTTCCATTGGTAGATAGACATTGTTGGACTAGCTAGATCACAGCCTGTAAGCCACTCTAATAAATTCACATAACACATATAGGTAAATATGTATGCAAATATCTGTATGTGTTCTATAAGTTCTGTCCCTTTAGAAAATGCTGACTAATCAGTGAGCTTTAATAAGCTATGTTTCCTAAATGTGAGCCAATAAATTATAATTAAAAAAATAAAAACCAAGCAAGGAGCCGTGCACGATGGTGGACACCTTTAATCCCTCCAGCACTCTGTAGGCAGAAGCGTTGTTTTAATAAGATCATTGTGATTGTGTCAGCTTTAAAAGCTTCATTATAGCTTTATACCTCATTCTTACAATCTGCTACAAATTGACAAACTGTAATTTCTACATTTGGTTATTTGAACCCATTTGCTCTTCTAAAATTTTTGTTTGTTTGCTTGTTTTGTTCATTTCAGGGCCTCACTATCAACATGGTTGGTCTGACACTTACGTACAGTAGGCTGGCCTCTCTGATCTACATACTCTCCCACCTCCTCCTTCTCTCTCTCTCTTTGATAGGATCTTTCTATGTCAAGCTCTCTGTCTAGGTACACTAGGCTAACTTATTCTTCATTTAGACAAGGCTAGCTTCAAACTCACAAAGATCTGCCTCCTCCTGACTTCCCAGTTCCCTCATGCCAAAGTTGACCATTAGTTCTTGTCCAACCTCTCTGGACCTGGTGCCAACTGACCTGAGGGAGAAGGAAGACTCCGGTGCTGACTATGAGGGGTTTTAAGGCCTGTCTACTTCAGGACTCAGTGAAGTTCTCTGCAGTCTTCACTGTTCCTTCAAACAGTGACATCAACCACCCTCCTCAGACTAAAAATCCCTGCTACACATGGAGCAGCTTTATCAACCTGGAATTTTAGGTAAAGACTATGACATCTGACATTTCACGATGTTTCAGCTGCTTCTTCCCAGTCAACATGTTGCAACGACTCTTGTACCCACAGGACAGCTCCCAGCAGGCATTGTTTCTCTACCTGTGCCTAAATGATTGCATGTTGTAGCTTCCTTTCTCCCCTTGGTTAACATACTTTATTTACACTTTATTTACACATTTGTTCCACTATTTATTCAGTCATTAATCACAGCAAAATATGTAGTGAAACAAATGTATGTGCACTTTTAAAATTATATTTCAAATATGGCTGCAAGGAATATTCCTTTAAGAAAAGTGGCCATTTATATTCTGTGAAAGTGAGAGTTCTAAGTGTAAAGCTGGTATGCCAAAGAGTGTGATCTTATTTGGGGTACTAAGACTACAAAACAATTACGTACTTAAAAATATGTATCAGCAAATAATTAGTTGGGAGATCCAAGATGGCTGCCATGAGAGAACACTGTGTCTGAGGAGTAGGAGAGCAGAAACAATGCAGCGACCAGGAGACTGAACTCTGGGACCTAAAACGCCAGCATTGTGAGTGCCAGGTGAGCGGAACTCCTACGGTGAG
>CM053757.1:34798916-34871027 GCA_028658305.1 Pachyuromys duprasi | reverse complement strand
AGCCATCTTGGATCTCTCCCTATAAGTTCTTGAAAGAACTTTATTTGAATGAAATAAAAGACTTACATTGGTGAGCTAGTAAAGCCTTCTTAAGCAAAATTAACATGAGAGATAAGAAGAAAACTATAGGTAATAGTCTGAAACTTTTAATTTAAACCCTATATATTTAGGCCCACATCTGTAGATATTATGCAGATTTGTATAATATGGCAATGGGAAGGTGAGGGCATAGATATATTGCAGTCCTGTTTAGTGACTTGTGTTGTTTGCAAAGTAAGAATATTTGTAAGGAATAATGTGTTTGCAGTGTAAAAGAAGCACCTCACATTGGCTGTTGGGTTTTGAGGGTTTTTGTTTGTTTGTTTTGTTTATTTGTTAGCTTTGTGAACTTGAGAAGGCCAGAAATATAAAAGTTTTTGCTTTAGTTGGAGTATTGGTAAGGGAAAAGTTTTGGCTAGTCTGGGGAGGTAGGCATCTTTTAGAGTTAGGAGTTTGTTTTTCAATGACTGAGGAAATCACTGAATTTTTATGCCTTGGGGGAGATATTTAGAGAAAAGCTTGAGATTTTTAAAAAATGTATGCATTTATGTTGAGAATTGGTGGAATCCTCTCCCAGAGTTCAGTTTCAACATCATTGTCTTTTTGTCTGACCTGGTGCTTCCCCTTACCTCCAGGTGCTGTGGGGTGATTGTACTCTCACTCTCCAAAGCCCCCTCCCCCTAAGTCTCTCCCCCATCTAAACTATGAAGTTATAAAAATAAGCCATGAGCAGACAGTGTGAGAAATATATCATAATGAACGCTCATTGAGTTTTTACAAGAAAGTTGTGAAGTCTCCACTGAGTTCTGGGGTTATATGCATAAGCTGCCATGACCGGTGCATAACTGTCATTTTATTTAAAACAGGACCTCTTGCATTCCAGGCTTTCCTCAGAACTGAAGCTTTCCTGAGGATGATCTTGAACTTCTGATCCTCCCCTTCCCAGTTGCTGTGATTCCAGACATACACCCCAGACCGAGTTTATCTGATGAGGAAGACCAAACTCAGGGCTTCCTGCTTTCTAGGCAATCTATCTGCCAGCTGAAGTATACCCCTCAGCTTTTCTATACCGCTCATTTTACCTCTAAGAAAACAAAACCCAGCATGTTGGCAAACAAATGTAATTCTAACTCTTGAAATTCCAGTCCCCCAAGAGACGGAGATGGTAGGATATTCAAGCCCAGCTTTGCTAAAGGGTAAATTAGAGGCTTACCTCTCTGCTTGAGAGTTTGATAAAAATAAAAAACCCAAACTTCTTTATTATCCTACCCTACCTGCCTCTTTCTGTGTGTGTGTATGTGTGTGTGTGCATGTGTGTATATGTTATCAAACTTTGGATATATAAAAATATGAATTTGTCTTTAAGATGGTAATAAAATAGTTCATTATAATAGAAATTTGAGTGACCATGACTTTGGAATATCAATTCTCCCTGAATGACATTCCACAATAGGAAAATTTATGTGAAATTCCTTTTCTTTTACAACTTATCTATTTATTATTATTATTATTATTTTTACTGAGACATGTCCTTACTATGTGGTTCTGACTGGCCTAGAAGACCAAGCTTACCTGGAATATACAGACAGAGACCTTGCATGACTCTGCCTCCTGGTACTAAGACTGAAGGCATGTGCCACCATTCTTGGCTCTTACCTATTTATTTATTTGTTTGTTTGTTTGTGTGTTTGTTATTACTCATCTTTGTGCTTATAAGAAATGAAAACCAGTGTCTCTCTGACCTCTAACTCCTAAGCTCATGATAGCCTTGCCCTCCTGAGAAGCTGGATTCTAGACCTGTTCTTCCCATTTAAATATGAACTTTGACAGTCCCAGAAATTAAAGTCAAGGATCTGTGTTTCACACCCTATGGAGGTTTCCATGTAAAGACAAGAATAAAAGAATTTCTAGCAACCGACAAGGTGTTTACTCCATGGTATATCTCACCTTGTTACTTAGTTGAATTCCAGAATTTGGAGAAGGTTACTTTTGGGAATCTGGAAGACTATTAGCCATCACTGTCTGTTCCCTCTATTTTATAAGCAAGTAGGCCATAGGACACCCTGAGAGATGGCTCAGCGACAGTGAGCTTGTGTCAAGAAGGTAGTCAACTGTGTGAGACAGCAAATGCTCATGTACATGAAACTTCCTCAGTAGAACTCTAAAGGGACAGAATGGTTGGTGTCATGTTCTACCAATGATTTTTATTAGTGAAAAAGTAAAATAGTTGTGTCTCATGTGTGTTTTATATGTTCTTCAATTGTCTAATGTCCATTAAAATTCTCAGTGTTTGATCATCAGTTTATAGCATTAGTTTTCTGATCTCTTCTAAATGCAGATGCTGTTAGTGCAACTAATGTGGGCCCCAAGGCATGAATGCTGAGCTTATAGAGGCTTCAGGAAAGCTATTACTATCCTTAAGACTGGTAACAGGTTACATTCCTTTCTGAGAGGAAGTCAGAATCTTCTGACCAGAAGTGGAGTTGATGAAGTATTGGGCAGGCTTACTCATGGTTTTATGGTTGAGCAATTACGAAACAAAAGCTGAAGTCTAGAAGTTAGAGTCTGAAGACACATAACATCCTTCATAAATGAGCTTAGAAGTAGCTGCCGAAAGTTTCCATGAGGATTTGGTACCTGTGATTAAGTAGCCTAGCTGGTTCTTCCTTCACAGCAGATTCTCCATAAAGCTGAGCAAACATTAGTGCTGTTTTACCTAGCAGGGTATCTAGGTGTGGAAGCGTTCTGTGAATGGAAGGTTTGCACCAATACCGAATGCTGTTCTAGACCTGCTCAGTAATGGTGTGCTGAGTGCCACGGCTAACCTGAGTGTCTTGTCACTGTCCTTCAGGTCAACGTCATGATGCATCCTCAAGTCTTCATTTTAGGCCTCATGCTCCTTCTTCCAGGTAAGTCAGTAGATGAGCTGGGGCATGCTGAGGAGTCAGAAGAGATGACAATCCTTGAGATTTTTTGATTATGAGTTACATAGTGACAAGAGAACCATGATAGATTGTAGTTCCAAAGAACTTGTGTAACCTGTATGAATTTCAAAACAGATAGCTAAATAAACATGACCTACAGGAATATGTGAGGCAGAATGTGAAGCATGTGCATGCATGTGATGGACAAGCAAAGATGAGTACATTTGCCTGCATGTGTTGGACAAGTATGGGTGAGAATACATGCATGAATGTGATAGACAAGTAAGGCTGTGTACACACGCATGCATGTGACAGTCAAAGCTTAATTTTAAAAACTCAGAAACGGTGCTTTCCATGCATGATGGCTAGTCAGACCCCATTCCACTTTTTGTGCCTTTTTGCTTATTTAAACTATTTTTAATTATATAACTTAAAAATATTCTAATTCAAGATATTCTATACAAGAGGAGAATGGAGGAGTAAAACAATTGTCTTTGAGACAGGTGCTAAGTTATTCCAGGCTGGCCTCAGACTCTATAAGTAACTGAGGATCACCTCAATCTTTTGATTTTTCTGCCTCTATCTCCCAAGATCTGAGACCATTGGTGAGAAATAAAATGTATTTCTATGACTCAATTAAAATGGCATGTATTTTATTTGTGATCTTAAGAAAGGAATTTGTCAGAATTAAGTAATGACTGTCACAATAAGAAATATACTTATTTTATATAAGGAACAAGTATCCTCAGATCACAACCTAGGCCTGCATATAGGTGATTAGTTAGTGAATCACACAGTTTGTTGTTTTGTGCTTTTGCTGCTTATTTGTTTGTTTCCTGTCCTGCAGATCTAACACAGGACCTGGCATATGCTAACTAGCACTGTATCGTTGAACTACATCCTTAGACCTTCGAGTTCCTTTGAAGGCCACTGTGGAAGCTATTGGTATTAGGAAATTTCCATAAGAATTATGTTTAATTACTTCAGTTTTTAAATTTTATTTACTTATTATTAATTATAGTTTATTCACTTTGTATCCCAGCTATAGCCCCCTCCTTTGTTCCCTCCCAATCCCAACCTTCCTCCCTCTTCTCCTCCCATGCCCCTCCCCCAGTTGACTGATAAGAAAGGTCCTCCTCCCCTTTCATCTGACCCTAGCCTATCAGGTCTCATCAGGACTGGCTGCATTGTCTTCCTCTGTGGCCTGTTAAGGCTGCTCCCCCCTCTGGGGGAGGTGATCAAAGAGCCAGCCCCTGCGTTCATGTCAGAGACAGTCCCTGTTCCCATGACTAGGGAACCCTCTTGGACACTGAGCTGCCATGGGCTACATCTGTGCAGGGGTTCTAGGTTATCACCATGCATGGTCCTTGTTTGGAGTATCAGTCTCAGAAAAGATCCCAGATTTTTTGGTTCTGTTGCTTTCCTTGTGGAGCTCCAGTCACCTCCAGGTCTTTCTATCACGTTGGAAGAAGGAGAAAACAGGGAACAGGACAGGACTTTACCACAAAGGGCCTCTGAAAGACTCTACCAATCAGGTTATCAAAGCAGAGGCTGAGACTCATAGCCAAACTTTGGGCAGAGTGCAGGGAATCTTATGAAATCACTTTAAATTTTAAAATTGCACCATGAAGTTATTGGTTGCAGATCCTCTGACTGTGTTGGCTTTCTTTACAAGCAGGTCTTGTTCAATTTCTGAAATGTCACGAACTTATAAGAAGAGATTACTGCTTAGTGTTTGTTTTGGTTTGGTTTGAAGTTATTCCCCCCCACCACCTCTACCTTTGTTTTTTTGAGACAGGGTTTCTCATGTAGCCCTGGCTGTCCTGAACTCACTCTTTAGACCAGGCTGTCCTCGAACTCACAAAGATCTGCCTGCCTCTGCCTCCCAAGTGCTGCGATTATAGACCTGTGCCACCACCGCCTAGCCTTGTTTTGTTTTGTAAGGAGCTAATCAAAAAGTCAAGAGTAAGCCTCAGCCCCTCCCAATGATGTTCTAAAACCCTTTATAAAAATTCACTTTGAAGGTACTCAAGTTTTGCCTTGAAGCCAACAATGTCCTAAGTAACATCTTGGGATTTCTCATTTTCTTTCCTCTTCCTCCTAGGTTCTGAAAATACAAGGAAGTTTTGAGTATGCAAATGTTACCCACATGCCCAGTTTCTGAAATAAATAGGTTTTTTCATAATTAATTTTATTTTATGTGCATTGGTGTTTTGCCTGCGTGTATGTTTTTGGGTGTCAGATATTAGAGTTACAGACAGTTGTGAACTCTCATGTGGGTTCTGGGAATTGATCTTGGGTCCTCTGGAAGAGCAGTCAGTGCTACTAAGCACTGAGCCATCTCTCTAGATAAATAAAATGTTTAAAATGTACAAAAATAACATTTGAGCTGCTCTCACTCACCCATGTTTACCCCCAGCACTCAGGACTCAGGCGTGTGAGGACCATGATTTTAAGCCAGATGAGGTATATAGCAAGACCCTGTGTCCAAAAGAAACACACACACTGAAGAAGAAGAAGAAGAAGAAGAAGAAGAAGAAGAAGAAGAAGAAGAAGAAGAAGAAGAAGAAGAAGAAGAAGAAGAAAGAAGCAGTGTGAATATCATGCCACAGAGTAAGTTGTTTTGCTCACAAATGTATCCATTAAATGATCACACTGAGGAAGAATATGCTAGATGAAAGTGTCTACAGTCTTCAAATTCAAGCTGTAAAGCTGGACCTTTACTCATAGGATTTGGGAGGTAGAGGCAGCAGAGCTGTGGGAATTTGAAGTCATCCTGGCTTATGCAGAAAATTGCAGGACAGCCAGGGCTACAAGGTGAGACCCTGGCTCACAAAATAATAATAATAATAATAATAATAATAATAATAACAAAGTTTACGTTGTCATTCCCTGCATGCTCTTATACCCCCCAACCAGTATGCCTGCACACACACACACACACACACACACGCACACATGCACACACACACACACGCACACATGCACACACGCACACGCATGCCAAAATACCAATGATGAGGAAGAAGGGCTAGTGTCTCATAATACCCTAAGTTCAGTTCCACTTAAAATCTATGCCCCTTTAATTTTCTGAAAAGAAACAAAAACAAAATTTTAGGATAATATAAGATACTAGTTCTCCGTTTCTTCCTCTCTCCCTTTTTAAAATCACAGGTGCTGTGGATTCTTAAGTAGTAGTGAAGGCGGTGGTGGGTCACCCTGTCACACTGTACTTACTCAACAGTTCATGGACTCACAACCAAATGTTGGGGCAGGGAGAATGCCCATTCTTTCATTGTGCAAACACATTTATCAAGACTAATAGATACAGTGTCACCTATCAGAGGAGCAGTCAATACCAGCTAAAGGGGCATTGGAGCGACAACGTGTCCTTGACGATAGGGGATGCTGCTCAGAGTAACAGTGGTCTGTACTGTTGTCAAGTGGTGATATTAGGATTGTTCACCAATACGAAAGTGACCGTGTCGTTGGAAGTTAAACCAGGTAAGCTTTCTTCATTTTCTTTATTTATTTCTTGCAAGCAAACGGAGTCCTGGGTTTGCTAATAATTTGGTCTATTCTTCTAACAATGAAACCGAAGGTCCTTATGATCATGATTGTCATTAAACACTTGCTTTTTAAATGTAATTTATTTATTTTTATATCAATCACAGGTTAGGTACTTTGCATCCCAGGTGTAGCCCACTCCCTCATTCCCTCCCACTCTCCCCAGCCCTCCCTCATCTCCTTCCCGCCCCCTCCAAGTCCACCAACAGGGGAGGAATCCTCCCCTTCCATCTGACCACAGACCATCTTGTCTCCTCAGGGCTGGCTGCAATGTCCTCCCCTGGGATCTAGCCAGGCTGTTACTCCCTGGCATATATGGGGGAGAGTTAAAGAGCCAGCCATCGAGTTCATGACTGAAACAGTCCCTGTTTCCCTTACTAGGGTCTTCAGTTGGACACCGAGCTACCATGGGCCTCATCTGAGCGGGGGTTCTAGGCCATATCTACACATGGTCCTTGGTTGGAGAAACTGTCTCATATAAGACCCCTGTGCCCTGTTCAGTTTGGTCTTTGTGGACCTCTTGTTCTCTCCAAGTCTTACTAACTTCCCCTATTTTTATTATTATTTCCCGCCCTCTGCTGAAGGCTTGGTTTTGAGTCTTAATATCTGCTTTGATACATTGCTATATTGATTCTTTCAGAGGCCCTCTTTGGCATGCTCCTGTCTTGTTGCTTGTTTTATCCTCCACTCAATGTCCATCCCATTTGTTCATCTAAATGAGCATTGATCATACCAACCTGGGTCCTCCTTCTTGTATATCTTCCCTAGGTGTATAGATTTCAGCATGACCTTCCTATCCTATAGGTCTATATAAGTGAGTATATAGCCATATGTTTCTTTCTGCTTTTGGGATACCTCACTTAGGATGATCGTTTCCAGGTCTTTAAATGGTTAAAAAAGACATAATCTCTTGTCCTGAGAATACAGACATATGCTACCAAACCCATCCTTAAATACTCTCTTTCAAGTAGCAGAACAACCTTATTTTCTTGGATGAGGTCCTAAAATTGACATTAATTCAAAACTGCAAGCTAAGTCAGCACCCATGTCCCAACTGTACTTGGGACAGTCTTGTTTGTTCATGAAACTGCATTCACCTTCCATCCTGAAACACAGTGGGGAGCTTTATTTAAGATGAATGTATTTGACTTTAAGAACTGCCTCTTTTCTGTGATTCTGTCTTAGGACACTGTGTCTTAGGACCATTCTCAACATTGTAAAAGTGTAGCAGCTCTGACCTGAAAAGCAATGAAGCTGCTACGCACAGGAGCAACAATGGTCAGCTGACCCTCTGGGTACAGGCCACATGTATAGGTGGGGAGCTCTACTCTCTGCCCTGCCTTGCCTGAGGTTTTCAAAATAGGTCTCAAATCATATTACAAAAACAGTTGTTTAAAAACTGGAAATGTCCTGATAGGAAAGAGATTCCCCCCAATACCTGTTCACTGGTCATTCCTTAGTGTAATGACAGATGGGACTCTGATACACACTTCCCTCGAGTGAGCTTTGTTAGAATGAAGAAGTTTCAAGGCCATGATCAGGCCTCAAGTTGGGAGGGAGAATATTAGACTGAAACAACACAATATGTGACATTCATATCTTGATGGGGATATGAAGAGGCTTACAGGAAAGGGGAAGCTTCTTGGTAAAACCTGGAGAGGAGCTGAGAGAGAAAGAGAGAGAGAGAGACAGAGAGAGAGAGAGAGAGAGACAGAGAGACAGAGAGACAGAGAGACAGAGAGAGAGACAGAGACAGAGAGACAGAGACAGAGAGACAGAGAGAGACAGAGAGATGGGGAGGAATACAGAGTGCTAGCTACGGTAACTGGAATAGCAGGGAAGGCAGAGGATTCTCTTCAGAAAGCAGCCTTCAAAATGATCTTCTCAGCAGTCTGCCTGAGGAGTCTGAGACCCTTCCTCAGAACAAAGGGAAAATCTGATTTTCATAATTGTTTAGTGTTGGGAGTTTGCTATCATGTGATTTAGTTCACCATAGCACAATCAACAGAGCATGGAGCAGGCAGAAGTTGGTTAGGTCCATAAATCAGGGGCTGCTGTTAGGGCACATAGCAGAGATCTTAACTGTGTCTCAGGGAGGAGCAGCGAGGTGTGACTTGATCTATTGGATCTGACCTAAAGGTGCAAACCCTTTTTCTAACAGTAAGAAGCTCACGGAAACTCCAAATCTGGATTCATGACTCATTAAATTTTCTTTCTTTCCTTCTTATTATTTTATTTTATGTTGCAGTTAATTTAATGGTTTGTTCTAGTAATGTTTATTATTAACCCTATAATTATTATGGTGCTATTCTCTAATCTGGTATCATAAGCAATAAAAACACAGACAGATTTTAGAATAGCCTTATATCACCTGGGGAATGGCAGATGTTACTTCCTAAGCTTTCTTTATTTCCCAAGCCTCCATCTTATGCCATCTGCCCTAATAATTTCTATCTGATCTACCTCCCATCCATATAATCCCAAAATACTTGCTAATGTTCTTCATCTGGACCAATTTCCTCCATTTACACTGATCCAGCCATGTGCTTCTCTCTACACTAACCCACTACAGTCTTCTCCTTGCGTCCTCATTCCATACTTTTCCCTTGTGATCCTTATCTCCCCAAAGCCCTTGGACCTTAGCCATGCCTACCTTCCTTTTGCCCTGCCCAAGTCAGTCTTTCATTGGTCAAACAAAAATAATTTCTTTGACAAGAACAGGTGTACATAAAAATATGCTTGTCTGGGCAGCAACCAGATCTTGAGGGCCAGTAATTAGCATCAGAACACATAGCACCAGATCAACTCCCAACAATTTTATTTTATTGAGGTAAGGTTTTTCTGTGAAGCCATGTCTGTCCTGGAAGTTGTCCTTGTAGACCAGGCTGGCCTCCAATTCACATAGATCTGCCTGCCTCTGCGTTAAAGGCATGAGCCACCACCAGCATGTTTTACTTTTTTTCTTGTTGTACTCTTGATTATAGATATTCTTATTTTCTTGTATGAATAAAATAATAGGTTCATGAGGACTTCCTAGCTTCTGGTGCTGTTCCTTAATCTCTTTTTATTAAGGGCTTACTTATGTTGACAACAGAAATTAATAGTAACCTGTTTATTTATTCATCTATTCATTTTTTAAAGATTTATTTTATTTATTATTTTATACAGTATACTGCCTGTATTAGGCTAGAAGAGGGCACCAGATCTTATTATAGATGGTTATGAGCCACCCTGTGGTTGCTGGGAATTGAACTCAGAAACTTTTGAAGAACAGCTAGTGGTCTTAACCTCAGAGCCATCTCTCCAGCCCTGTTCATTTATTCTTATGTTAAATTTTGATTTTTAAAAATGTACTATTGTGTGGATATGTGTGAATGATGTCTGTGTGGCAGGTATGCATACCTTGATGGATTTGTCAGATGTGGTTTCTCTTTATACTTTTATGTGAATTCTAGGGTACTAAGTGGTGGTCAGGCTTGCAAGCCAAATGCCTTCACCTATTGAACCATTTTTCTGGCTCCCTGCTTATTCACTGACTGATTTTATTTTATTTTATTTTATTTTATTTTATTTTATTTTATTTTATTTTATTTTATTTTATTTTATTTTGAGACTGGGCCTTGCTTTGTAAATCAGAATGACCTGGGACTTCTTGCCCATGCCTTAGCCTTCTCAGCATCAGGATTATGGGAATGAGCCATCACAGCTTGGTAAGGGGAGGTCCATTCTGATGGAGCAAACAGCTGACTTGCAAAATTATTCCTGGAAGGGAACATAGGGAATCCAGAAGAAGCTGGTCATAGAGTGTGCAAAGAATGACATTAAAGGCAGCACTAAGGGAAGAGACAATAAGGTTCTGAGTTCTGAACTCAGACAATAAGGTTCACAGTTCTGAAATTATATTTCCAATCTGGCTGAAGCTGAATGACTCAGTCCTCCATGGTATCTACCCACATGAGAATAAACCCACATTCATGCACATACACAACGCATACATACACACAGAGAGAAATCTCTAAAAAGAATGCCAAAGGGAATGTGTAGAAATTTGTCTAGCATGCCTGAAGCCTTAGGTTCTGTCCGCAGAACTCCAAAGAAGCAATAGTAACAAATCAGAGTCTGAGGTTGTAGTTGGGGAAGGCGCTTGTCTAGCATACATTCCTGCATAAATCCCTGGGGTTAAACTGCAAGCCAGACAGAAGGCAGATAGGAATGGCATCATAGCATAAACATTATTAATTTCATATAATTAATTTAAATTTTTACAAAGCTTAGAAGTTCGCTAACAGGTCTGTGCTTGCAAAGCCACGGTTTGACCACTCAGTAAGTCGGTGTCTGTTTTGATCTTTAACAACCAAGTTTACATTTTCTAATGGTTGAAGCACACTGATCTTCCTCTTCAGCTGTCCAAGGACCCTCATCATTTCCTTCCTATTTTCCTGTCTACCTTGGAGGAAAAAAAATGCTCCCAGAACAAGAAAAGAAATGCCCTTGAGCTGGTTGCTTTTTTCCAGGGATTTGTTCTCATAGTGATCTTCTGGCTGGATTTTTTTGCATGCTTGCCTTTTCCTCCACTTCAAAAATGTATACTGTCCAGGGAGGGTTTGTATTGTGCTCAAGCTTCTGCCCAGGCATTAGTTGGATCAGCCAGCTAGAGCCTAGAGCCAGAGCAGGTTATAAACAGACCCACTCACTGGTGTGAATAGAATAATTGCAGCACGGCTGCACCCACTCCTTGATGAGTTGTTAGCACTGACTTTTAAACTGATTGATATGAGTGATTGCTACTGAACACCTATTTTCTAGTTCTCTGAACCAAAACCACTATCTGACCCTCTACAGAAAAGCACTCTGAGGGCCAGTGAGACAGTTCAGTGGGTGAACATGTGCACTGCTAATCTTGATGACCTGAGTTCAACCCCAGGGCCTACATGGTGGAAGGAGAGAACAGACTCTGAAAAGCTAACCCCTGACATCACACAAATACTCGAATCAACAAATAAATGCGTTAAATTTAAAGGGGAATGCTCTATTCCCACTACTTCCCTACACATAGCAGAAACACTAAAATCACACTGGATTAAGGAATTACACTGGATCCCACACAAAGAGTTTTCAAAGCATCTATTTCTCATTTCTGAGGCTTAATTTTATAGCCAGCACAGTTAAGATAGAGGCAGATTACTTACAGGGGCACATGTCTGCTGACACAAAACAAGAATGAGTGCTTGGCTGACTGTTTCCTTCCAGCACCGCTTTGCCATAGTTCCAGGCCTGGAACTCTGCACACGGAGACCGTCAGTGGCTGTTTGGATGCTTACAGAGCGGGTGAAGCTGTTGTTTTGGGAGGCTGAGCATGCCTAACTCGAAATCCCAAGTGTGAAGCCCTCCAAAATCTGAAACCATTTGAGCACAGACTTGACGATACACCTGGAAAATTCCATTCCATAAATCTCTTATGTGCAGAATTCTCCACAGCTTATAATCTTACCTTTAAATTATATATGTAAAGGGTAGGGCATATGAATGCTACCACAATCCATGTTTATGTTTGTACCTTACATATAAGGTGTTATCTTTTTATAAATAATAAGAAAGATTTTAATCCTGAAACTCCTGGTACCAAGCATTTTTGGATAAGGAATATTCACCTTGTCTCTCTTAGATTGGAAGAAACCACAGAAGACAGTGTCCACTCTCTACCTAAATGTGCAGATTGCTTTGTGTTGGGCCTTGTGTGGGATCTACATGCTAAGATGTAGGGCTGTATGGCATACCCTCTCAGGACAGGCTGAAGTGAACATGCGGTGTCTGGAACTGTGGATGAAGTTAATCATCATTGAGAGGGGTCCCAGCTCCCATACCCTGTCAGTCTCACAGAGAGGCTTAGAGAGATCGGAGGATCTGGCACCTATTATCAATAAAGTGTTTCAGTCAGAACATGTTCTACTCTGTCCACATCCATGTGTCAGTGCAGCTCCTCCTATTGGTGAGCCTGTCTCCACTGCCCCCACTGCCACGTGATAACTGGTCAATGACAAAGAACAGAGTATCAGGCGAGGAGCCTTTGCCTGGGGACAGCTCTTCACTGGTCTCACAGAGGAAGCTCTTGTCTCTTCTTGCTCCACTGATCCTTGTTTTCAACTTGATTTTCCAACCCAGAGATTCCTACAAGTCCTCCAACAAGACCCACAACTACAATAAGACCCCCGACTATTTCAACAAGACGCACACATGTACCGACATCAACCAGACTCTCTACTTCTGCTCCCCCAATACTAGCACACATGCAGACTAAATCAGGTAAGCCCATGTGAATTAGGATGAGAATCCTTCCTATAGGAGGTGGTAGGACACACAGACACTGCATCAAGTCAGAAGTGTAATACAGGTGACGGATTCTGAACTGGGTCCCCAAACAACAACTTCATAGGTTCTGTGATTTTCCGGTCTTAAGCTACATTCCCTCTCTGCTGTGCAAAAGCTTGAAGATGGAGGACTACATCTCTCTTTATCAGAGTCCCAGGGGATTCACTACTAGCCAGACTGAGGTGGATCATTGCTCTAGAACAGTTGATGAGGATATGGGAATCTGGCCCAGCTGGGCATGACTTTCTGATAGAAAAAAAAAAAAAAGGAGAGACCAACTGAGAACTAGGATCAGGGTAGGTACACTCTGGACCCTTCATATCCTTTCTGTCCATTCACATCCATATAACCCAGCTAAGGCCATAGTTCAATGAGGCTAACATTTAGTGTTTCCTGAGCACCGGGCAGTAGACTACAAGCTTCATGATGCAGTGTTAAATTCTCAGACATCTGTCTGATATAGCTGGGATCTGTCCCTATTTTAGAGTCACAGGAACTGACACAGAGTCAGAAAGTTCTCGGTGGAAGCAATGAAACTGATCGTCACTCAGACTCTGTCCTAGTTCACTTGACTTGGAAGCTGGTTCTTCTAACTCCAGGTCAGGCCTCCTGTTGTGGGCACAGATGTTTGGAGGTGTTTTTCTGCTTTTCCATACTCACTGGAAAAGACATCAAAACACACCCTTCTACAGAGGCAGTAGATACCTTATAAAGTTTGCTTTAAGGATCTTTCCATTCATGTAGCATGAAAAATGTAAAATATATTTTGTAGGAATGAAAAAGAACATACATCAAATTTGAAAGCTTTAAAAAAGGATTTAGCATGCTCATGCTTTTGAGCGAGTCTATGTAGTTCCTGTTTCACATTGTCTACAAGGAACAGTTTAGATTTAATGTTAACGGGTAGTAACTTGACTTAAGGAATGGGGGAAAGCTTGTCATCCTGAAGACAAGTTCACGATCAAACAATCTGCATCTAGAAGTGAAAACACAGGTCTTAGAGAAGTTCTCATAGCTTCTACAACCATCCATCTCCTGAGGATGATTCTTACAAGCAGAAGAAGCCACACAGCTCTTTTTGAGTAAGCTGATGGGATGTATTGATTTTCCTCACTTCTCGTTGGCCTGCAGGCATATTCAAGCAGCAGGCTCCTGAAGGACTGGACTACAGGCGGAGTTTGCAGAGGGCTCTGGGTTATAATTGGGATTTTAGAGCACAGTGAGAAAATCCACTTTGTTGAAGATCTCTCAGAAATGACAGTACTTTTTTTTTTTTTTTTTGGTTTTATGAAACAGGGTTTCTCTGTGAAGCCTTGGCTGTTCTATAACTCACTCTGTAGACCAGGCTAGTGTAGAAGTCACAGAGATCTGCCTATCTCTGCCTCTCAAGTGCTGGGATTAAAGCCATGCACCACCATCAGCCAGCTAGATGGAACTTCTCAATAATTAGGTTTTGGTGCTTCAAAGGAAGGGCTGAGTTTGGAGAACATGGATAAGTTACTGACTTCATTAAAAATAGGTTTAGGCTGGGATTAGTGGTGCATGCCTATAATCCCAAGCACTGAGGGAGAAAGAGGCAGGTGGATCTCCATGAGTTCAAGGCCAGCCTGGTCTACAAAATGAGTCCAGGACAGTCAAGGCAAAGAGAAACACTGTCTCAAAAATAAATAAATAAATACACACACATACATGCATACAGGTTTAGAATGGGAGTGTTGTTTCTTCACAGCTGAAACAGTTCTTAAATTGTTCTTACTACAGAAACCACAGCATTTTCTCCATATGAGACAACAACTGAGGTGATAGAAACTCAATTCTATATCCCTGCAGGTAAGTATGTTCACCTTCCTGAGCCTGTTGGAAGGTTCAGATCTTGCTAATGCTGGTATTAAAGAGCCCACACCCTCTGACACAAGACAGATCTGACACTGTAAGTGGTGATGGAGACAGAGATACAGTTCCATGCTACTTCCCGTAGCAGCCTGAAAGGGCCCCTTCTCCACAAAGACCTCGATTTATGCCAAACAAGGCAGTTGGGATTCTTTGATGCAAACAATGTCAGGGAGAGTCAATATGATGGAGAGTTGAAGGTTTATCAATAGATATTTAGCACAGATCCTAAGCACAGTGGTCACTATGAAGAGAGATGTTTAAGAAAGCAAAAGGATCCACTGGGGCATGCATACAGGCTTCTCCATGAAGA
Organism: Pachyuromys duprasi; assembly: GCA_028658305.1. Taxonomy (NCBI): domain Eukaryota; kingdom Metazoa; phylum Chordata; class Mammalia; order Rodentia; family Muridae; genus Pachyuromys; species Pachyuromys duprasi. The sequence goes on along the minus strand of CM053757.1, from coordinate 34,855,925 downwards.
GCTCATTGGGTTTCTGTACATTGAGTATATACGTGATGTTGGAGGTTCTCACATTGCAACGCTAAGAAGTGACCCCTCCCCCATGCTGCTATCTATTTTGAACAATGCTCCAAGATGTAGTTTTACAGCAATGTGAATGGTGAAATAATGTTACTTCATAAACAATGTTGTGATACAGATTTCTGAGGGCTATTTGTTTCCATTCAGGAATGGGAGAGAAGGGCAAGAAGTGGTAGGTTCTATATCTTTTGACCCTCAATAAGTGTGACTTGTTTATTGCTTATGCCAACTTGGTTTGAGATGTCTGTGAATAACATAGACTGCCTCAGTAGGAAATTCTGCCTTCTATCAGTATTTGCTGAAATTTCTCAACTCTGTTGACAGAATAAGCACTATTGCCACGCTCCTATCCATCCTGGGAAAATGGACCACTTTTATTCGCTTCAGGCTACCTGTCTATAGCCCATTGATTATTCCTGTCTTTCTATCTTCTTCCATCTCTGTCTTGGCTAAGGCTTACAGGAATGTCACTGTCTTGAATCTGCCATTATTTGGTCAATGAGCATTACACAATTAGGTTTTTTTAAGTGTAATATTGTATTATAATGAATTTTGTGGAATGTTATGGCTATGAAATATGATAAAGTGCTTTGGTCATGTTTGCAAAAGGTTTGATTGATAGATATGATGGCAGCTACTCCACCACTATGACTCCCAGTGCCTGGGCTCTGGAGAACTGGAACAGCCAGCTGCTATGACTTAGGAATGTCTGTGTTCATGTGTCTTTTTCACAAACCAAATCAGGAGGTCATCACTCTGCTTGATTCTAATGAAAATTGAATGCATATTTTGTCAGGTTCAACTTCATCTTACTGAATCACTTACTCTTATTCCTGGAAGGTCTTATTTAAAGTCACAAGTTACAAACAGAGTTGTAAAAAAGAACTTTTATTTACCTGTTTCAATGGTTGTCTCGGAGGCTTACTGCCTCTCTCTGCTAACCTAGGCCTAGTCCTGGAAGCTTCTGGCCTCTGGACAATCTAACCTAGGCCTAGAATGTTTTCAGCTTCTGACACTTACTCTGAATAAGCTCACCCTGTCTTGTTCTTACTGAGCTCTGAGGTGGCTGGTTCAACTCAGCTGTTCTGGCTCAAACTCCTGCCTCAGCTAACTCATTCAATCTGGCTTTTCTCTGAGCCCCAGAATTGCTGTTCTTGGCCTCAAATTAACTCCAGCAATCTGCTCTAATCTTCTGGCTCCTTCTCATCCTCCGGCTCATTCTACCTTCAACCTCTCTCTGTAGAACTCTCCCAATAAAACTGCATCCTTTATCTCTCTGCATTGCACCCTAAGTAGCTTCCTTTTCCTCTCTGTTCTTGTGAGAGTTGGGTGTATCCTACTCTGTCAAATCTTTCTCTGATCACTTTTTTCTGCCATTCAATTAGACATCACTTTCAAACATAAGCACTTTCTTCTATAAACTATCTTTACCTTCATTGTTTGTACCACCACGCCTGAACCTAAGCTTCTCTTTACCTAAAACTTGTTCTATTCCAGGCTATCCTTGAAATCAGATGTACTAGCCTCTGCCTATTACACAGATCTAGAAGGTCTTTGGATATGATCTCTTGCCAGAGCAATCATATTCTAAATTAAAATTTCTCTACATAGATCCTAGACTATAGATGTTGCCTAAACCTAGTCACTGCCTTTGGCTCCTTGGAAGGGCTCTCACACTGAGTAAAAGGTAAACACAGTAATCTGGGAACTGAAGAGTGCCAAGTTGTCCAACTGTATTTATGCTAGGTAATGCCAGCTTTGGCAACTGTTGGGGACTTCGGTAGACCTGGAATATTTCCACTCATTGTCTGGGCTCTGTGTGTGCTTGTTGCCTTCAGAGACATCTGTAATTTGCTAAAGTTAGAAATGTGTATTTATCAGATGCCTGCTTCTTCATCTGTAAATGCAGTTAAGGGGATGCCAGATACTCAGTAAGAAAAGGAATCTGTGTTTCATTCATAGACACATAGAAATAATGAAAACAATATATTTCTTGTTACAAAATAGACATTTCAAAAATACTTTGAATATCTAAGTGTTCCAAACTTGCTGCTCAGTGACTCTCCTGCCATATTAAGTCCTAACCCTCACAAGGTATAAGACACCCTGGTCTTTTGTGTGATATTTACAAATGCAGTACACAAAAAAACCAAACTAAATTCTTGTATTCATAATTAAATTTTCTTCTGGTTGAGCAGATTGGAATACCACTGTGACTTCCTCCGATGACTCTTGGAATTATAACAGTGTAAGTACATCCTTCCCTAAATTATTAGCCATGTTCACTTGTACATCTTTCAGGAAACAATCTGTGCCTAAAGATTTTGTCTGTCTGTACAATTAGTTCACAGGCATTTGTGTCAAAAAAAGAAGAAGAAAAGAAAAAAGATATAGTGGTAAAGATTCCTTATTTATAGAACTCAGGAAGTTAAGACAAGACAAGAACTTGGAGGCCAGCCTGGACACTAGGCAACTTGTGCACCATAGGAAGATTCTATCTCAAAAACTGTAGATAAATAAATTCATAAATATATAAAAATAAAGAAATTAAAACAAATAGCTTGATGTTTACAAAGGATGTTTGAAATCAAGTTCCTTTAGGAACCCCTACTATTTATTTTTCTACCACTGACCACTCTCTGTAGAGCACACTGGTGATTTTTTTTTTCTATGAACAAACCTACACATGGGTGTTATGGTCTTAGACATTCTCAAATTTGTATGATTTTTCCCTAGACTTTCTGTATACCATGCTTGAGAAAATCTAAGGCAGTTCACTTGCGGGATTCAGGATTTTTTTTAATTTATTAATTTTTTTATAAATTAGAGTTTATTCACTTTGTATTCCAGCTGTAGCCCCTCCCTCATCCGCTGCCAATCCCATCCTCCCTTCCTCATCTCCTCTCATGCCCCTCCTCAATCAAATCCACTGATAGTGGAGGTCCTCCTCCCCTTCCATCTGACCCTAGCCTTTCAGGTCTTATCAGGACTGGCTGCATTGTCTTTCTCTGTGGCCTGATAAGGCTGCTCCCTACTCAGGGGGAGGTGATCAAAGAGCTAGCCACTGAGTTCATGTCAGAGATAGTCCCTGTCCCCATTACTAGGGAACCCAGTTGGAGACTGAGCTGCCATGAGCTACATCTCTGCAGGGGTTCTAGGTTATCACCATGCATGGTCCTTGTTTGGAGTATCAGTCTCAGAAAACACCCCTGTGCCCAGATTTTTTTGGATCTGTTGCTCTCCTTGTGGAGCTCCTGTCCTGTCCAGGTCTTCCTATCTCCCCCTTCTTTCATAAGATTCCCTGCACTCTGCCCAAAGTTTGGCTATGAATCTCAGCATCTGCATTAGTACCTTGCTTGCAATGGCTCTCTGTGGTAGACTCCTGTCCTATTGTCTGTCCTCTCCCTCTTCCGATGTCTGTCCTGTTTACCTTTCTGGGTGAGGATTGATCATCTTACCCAGGATCCTTCTCCTTGCTCTGCTTCTTTAGGTGTGCAGATTTTAGTATGCTTATCCTTACTTGCAGGATTCTTGCCAGAGTTCTATCTCTACAAAAAGTGGAAATAAATTTATCAATAGAGGTTTTTTGTTTTGTTTTGTTTTTGTTTTTTTTAACTCTTGGCTCAAGGAAGAAACAAGGTTTGTTTTAGTACCCGTTTTAGTACAGGAGAAATGGGGGTTGAGGTATGTAAAAGGCCATCTCTGGAATTATGAAAATTATTTGATTATTGACAGTAGTAGAGTCCTTACTGGTACGTGCAAGGCCTTGTGTTTGAACTGCCAAAAACAACCCACCACCACCACCACCAACAACAAAAGAAAACATTCAACACAAAGTGGAGATATCTATATAGGGATAAATGGCCTTATACCTTACCTATTGACAGTCAGAACATAAGACATAAATGATAGTAAGTTTCTTTTGTTTGACTTTTGACACAGGGTCTCATGTAGTCCAACTGACCTTGAACTTACTGCATAGCTCAGGATAACCCTGAACTCCTGATCCTGTTGCCTCTATCTCCCAAGTACTGAAATTATAGGTGTGGATCCCACCAGATCTACCCCTTCCTTGGAGACATCAACTTATTTCATAGCTCAGGCTGTCCTAGAACTCCCAATCTCACTGCCTCAGCCTACTGAGGACTGGGGTTACAGGTCTGTGGGTACAGGTCTGTGTCACCTTGCCCAGTCTGATGCTAGAAAAAGTAATGACTTATTTGATACTAGCAGCCAGTGGTCTGGCAGATATGGGAAGAATCTGTGTATACTAGTTAAATATCTGAAGCCATTATGCACACGTTGCTAAGGGACCGGCTTATGGTTGGGTATATTACAAACCAGTACTTCATACCAAGATTGTTCTTGCCCTCAGTCACCTGTAAAATAGTCATGGTTCATAGCAAGGAGGAAAGTTACATTCAAAATAAGTTGCAGGTTTTGACCTCTAAAGTTGTTAAACTGTCTGTAGATGAATTGAGAGTGATGCACAGCAGCACATAGTATTGATTTCAGATATTTGTTTATTTACATATTTGAGACAGAATTCCGTACGGCTCAGCTGGCTTTGAAATGTTCCTGGGAAGGGTCTTGAACTCCCAGCCCTTCTGCTTTCACCACTCAGGTTCTGAAATTAAGGTGTGCACCCCATGCCTAGCAACAGCAGCACATGTCTTGAATTAGTAGATTGACTTCCTGAACTCTACCTCATAAAAAGACAACAAAATTTGGGAAGATGAATGAGAAAGGATAGGCATTGCTGCCATTCATAAGCTGGAAAATGTTATGAAGTAGATTTCACATGGGCATGGTGGACACCGGTATAATCCAAGCACTCAGGAGGTGTAGGCAGGAGGAGCAGAGGTTCAACATCATTGTCAACTAGTGAGTCTCAGGCCAGTGTAGGATACAGGAGACCCTGTCAGAATACAGAACAAATATGTATTTTCCTCTGTATTCTTCACAGTGTTTGTCAAGAAGTACCGGGGAGTACCTTACCTACGAAGCTGCTGTTTGTAGCTGTAGACACAGAGCTCACAGAGCTGAGCTAATGGTCCAGAGTCTCACTGACTGAGCAGAGGAGCTGGGCTTGTGATCCAGAGATGAGGATGACTTGCAAGTGTTGGTTGGGCACCCAGGAATAAGACACAGTATTAGACAACACTGTTGTTTCTTAAGCCCATCCTTTGTCTTTCAGTAAATACCATCAAAAGGGAAACGTTATTAACATCCTCTTTAAAAGAAATTAAATACTAGGACACAAGAGATTTTGTAGAGGCTTGAGACTTCATAACTTCTGTAAGTCTTATAATGAGTTCTCTTCTCTCCTACCTTTGGGATCTAGTTTGTTTTCCATAATGATACTGTCAAAATTTTTGGAACATATTTAGTAGAAGAGGAAGTCTAAAGTTGGTGGGAAAGTCACCTGGGTAACTCTGGGACAGACTATTGGAAGGCTGCACCCAGGCCTGCTGGGCCCTCTCCAGGAGGGTGTGTACAACTGCAGGAGGTGCCCCTGTCCCTGTAGCTCATACTCTCTGTAGGAACCTCAGCCAGTGACACTTCATGTCACCGCCCCTGAGCTCCATATTGACCTGTTTCACAGAACAGGGCAGAAAATGGGAATCAAGAATAGGCCTGTCAGATTGCAAGATGTTTCCCTCTAATTATTTAAAACATATTCATCCAAAATGACTACTTAGGGTGTCTCTAGTGGCATGTGCCTATAATCTCAGCATCCTACAACTCTGTAGCATCCTGGGATACCTATCAGATTGTGTCTAATAGGGAGAAGTACTTAGAACTTGAGTAAATGCCAATGTGGTTTATTCTCCTCTTGAGGACTTGTTCTCTGGCAGCCCATTAGAGATATCTAGACTTGTTTGTTTCTTTCTCTAAATAGCCTACTGGTGTCATTCTAGTGAATTAGACTAGGTGGGTGAATGTACCAAACAATGAATAAGATGCTCCCTGTGGTACAAGAAGACATTACCCAAAGCTACCCAGGGGTTGTTCAATTAAAAACAGAAACAATATCCTTGATTAGAAGAAAATATCATGAGTGTTTCTGATGACATGTACAATTTTCCTTTCAACTTCTCTCATCACCTCCCACCCCAAATTTAGAGTATGTGTTTATGAAAAAGAAGTCGGGGTCTCTAAGGTAAGCTGCCACGGATTGTGCCTTTTTGCACTAACAGTCTTGAGATTTTCACTCTGTGTTCTCCTTTGTGAGTAAATCATTCTTTTCCGATTGATTTAATGATTGTTTGGATGATCAGAGACAGGGTCTCACTATGTGGCTCAGACTGGCCTGGAACTTTCTATGTAGTCTAGGCCAGGCTAGAAATCACAATCCTCCTGTCTCAGCTCTTCAGTTCCGGGATTACAGCTGTGTTTCCCAAAGCTCAGCTCCTATTCTTCTCCTTGAATCTCAAAATGTAGTTTAATGAGTCCCTTCCTTGATACCCTCACTTCTCAGAGATATTTTCTGCATTCTGTAGTCATCTATGTTTATCGTGGGATAGGAACAGAAGATCTCTCCATATCACAATTAGAACTCTAATCTTTTTTTAAAGATTTATTTACTGATTATATATATACTGTTCTGTCTGCATGTACATTTGAACACCAGATCTCATTATAGATGGTTGTGAGTTACCATGTGGTTGCTGGGAATTAAACTCAGGACCCTTGGAAGAGCAGTCAGTGCTCTTAATCTCTGAGTCATCTCTACAGCCACCAGAACTCTAATCTCTTATCGGCAGATGCTGCATTGTGAGTTTTGCACTATGGAGCTGATATTGAATGAGTTGCTTTGATCCACTCATGTTTTATTCAGTGTTTTCTTTCATTGAGTACCTAGTCTACTAAAAACTGATAAAGAGCATATGAGCTAATTGACAAGCCCATTCAGGCAAGTAAGATGGGGGTGACAGGTTCTAGTGGTGAACTGTTTGAGGGAGCCCCCAAAGTGCAAAAGATTTAGAGGGAGATAATTCCTGATGTGGCAGGGAATGTGGTATGGCCAGTGTCTGCACAGATGCACACTGGTCCCCTTCCCTTACCCCACTAGTATCTGCCTTCTAGTGAAGACCCTAGAGTGCTGGCTCTTCCGTTTGTGTACTTGGGAAGCTCTCTTAGTCTCTCCAGGGGAAGTCCCCTGTACCTCCTCTGTGCCACCTGGTTATCTGCCTTGGTCTGAAGCCATCTTCTCTTCCTCCTTTGATTACATATTGCCAGAACCATTTCTTTCAGTCAAAATTCGTGTCCTTCACACTGCCATCCATAGGCTTACCCGTGTGCATGGTAATCACAAGAGTTGTCCATAGACTCTCTTAAACACTGCCAGGGTTTCATACAGTTAGTTCTTACTGAGTTTCAGTCACAGCTTTCCCTTCATAGTAGTAAATCTATAAGGTAGGAACTACTGTTACTCTCATCCTACACTTTAGAAATCAGGTTCATAAATATGAAGCAGTATCCGAGGTCACAGCACACAGTCCTCAATCTCAGGAACCTATGCATATAAATCCAACTGCTAAATGAAATATAGCATAAATCAAACTAATTGCTTCTGAAAGTGGAAACGTAATATTTCTTTTAGTTGGAAGAACGCGTCAACATCTTAGTCTGTAATTTTTGTTCCTGTGTCAGTAAGGTATTTTTTTAAAGGTTAAATTTATATTTATTAGTTTTGTATGTGAGAGATAAAAATAGGGTTAGGGATAGCAGAGGTATGGGCAAGGACAGGGACAAGGCCATGGAGAAGACAGGCATGAACTGTCCATGTACACATGCATGGAGGAGGAGGAGGACAGTGAGTGTCCTTCTCTGGCACTCACTCTGTCTGAGGCAGTCTCCCTTGGACCTGCAGTTCACAATGTTTGCATTGCCTAGCAGCCAGAAAGTCCCAGGGATCCTCCTACCTCCATCTTCCCAGAGCTGGGTCCAGGCTGCAGGAGATTTTCTAACTGTCACCAAGAGGCTCTCATGTGATCTCCGCTTCTCCTGTATGTACCAGGAGCATGCTGAACTCCTGAGGCAGAACTTGAGCCCCAAAGGTTACTTTTTAATCACTTCCAAAGAAAATATTGGAGAAAACCCAACTAGGAAAAGCGGGGGACAAGGTGGCGCACACCTGTTATCTCAGCACTCCATAAGCTAAGGCTGGGGACGGTAAGGTTAAGCCAGCCCAGACTTCTAGAAACACTGTGTCTAAAAATAAATAAACCCAGGTGGGGTGGCTCACACTTTTAATTCCATCACTCAGGAGGTTGAGGCAGGAAGATCTCTGTGACTTTGAGGCCATCCAGTTCTCTACAGGGAGTTACAGGATAGCCAGGGCAACAAAGTCAGACCCTAACAAAACCAAATGAATGAAGAAATAAATACAATAAACCATGAATAAATAAAAAGGAAGAAAAAACCCCAGAAAGCCAAACTAACCAACAATTGACACCTTCTGTCACTTTTGTCACCCTGTGTCCTCTGAGTGTCTTGATCCTACACTGTCTCCCTACATGTGTGACTGTCCCAGGCAGAGTGAAGCTTGCTCCCTCTTGTTATTCGTAGCTCTCAGCACAAGCAATTTCTTTATGTGACTGACTAGAAAGCTGCATTTTGGTTCTAGGTTTTAGTAGTAGATGGGCCACTGTGCACAAGTGCCCAAACACCACTATATCCCAACATCACACATGAGTTAAAGTTAGTCTGTTTTCTTCTCTGATTTGCTCTTCCATGAGTTCTAGGAAGCTCAAATATCAGTCCACCGTGACCACCCTAATTGGAATGGGCACCGAATGAGCTCTCCAAGTGAAGCTGTCGGGGTGGGCCAGCCATAAACATCAGCCGTCCTCTCCCCAAATTAATTCCTTTCAGTTCTATGCCTGATGCTTTCCTGCTTGTAATGTATGCAAATATGGGTCACACAGGTAGTCTCTGAAATTACGGCACAGACCCCAGTCCCTGTGCAAGGTACCGTTTGTTGTTTTAAATGTTTTTCTATACTTGATGTTACAGCATGGAGATGCTGTGCAGATTTCTAACCCCATTCTTAAAAAATACCAACTTTGTATTGTTTTGTGCATGATGTGTGTGGTGATGGGTGATGTGTCATGGCACCTGTGGAGGTCAGAGGGCAACTTGGTGGAGCTGGTTCTTTCCTTCTACCTTTCCATAGGTTCCAGGGTATCACCCAGGTCACCAGGCACTCATAACCCTTACTAAAGTGTCGCAGTCTGGACGTACATACACGAGTCATTCAGTTCTTAGCCCAGTTCCAGAATGCACATCTTGATCAGGTACCTCTGTTTGATGTTAGAATCTGTCTTTATAGACCTTCCACTTTTGTGTTCTATTACATGAGTAATTTGAAGCATTCCAATATGTGCTTTTTAAAAGAGAAATTCTTAGTCAATCTGACGCCTATTAAACAAACATTTCTATGACTTAATACCAAGGCTCTGGTGTGGTGCTATTCACTCTTACAGTTTTTGTGCATGAGACTCCTGGAGTCCTGAGTATGCATCATGCAAGGAAGTTCTGCTGAGACCTATAAGGTGAACTCACGTCCTTTCAACCTCTCTCTCTCTCTCTCTCTCTCTCTCTCTCTCTCTCTCTCTCTCTCTCTCTCTCTCTCTCTCTCTCTCTGCAGCCTTGTAGTCTCCCAAGTCTCTAAGTCTGGAGCTTTGCAAAACACAATGGTTGTGCATACCGATGGTGAAGACAAGGTCTACATTATTGAAGGCAGTCCTTGAGCGGCTGAATGGGGTACAGTGGCCTTCTGAGAAGCCTTCTGCTTGAAATTACAGAAAGTGCAACTGATTTCACAGAGCCAAACATCCTTGCCAGCCCCGGGACTATTTTCTGTGTTGGTTCTTCCAGCTGTAGTGGAGAGGGTGACCATGAGCTGGCTATACTCAAACTCACAGTTAACATCATCCCAATTCTCATATCAACCCTGCCTCTATGTCTCCACCCACTATAACACAACTTCTCAAGCATGAATATTTTAGAATTTAGTGTTTCCCTTAGTCGACACAGTCATGGATAATACAGGAAACAGACTTCTGTCTTGGTTATTAAAACCATTAACAAGAGAGGAATAGGAACTAAAAGTAAAAATAAATAAATAAAGAAAGAAAGAAAGAAACAAATAAATAAATGTGAAGGTTGGTGAGAGGGGCATCCTGAATTTAAAGACATTTCATGATCATATTTTATCTATTTTATTGTAGTTTGAAATGTCACTTCCCCTAACCACCCAAGGGGTAAAATCATGGGATCATGGAGGTTTTAATTTCTCTTATAAACATAAATAGAAGAGAGTCAAATGTTACCACTATAGGTGGCCATGCTTCCTCAAAGCTTTCAAAATATGACACATTATTATGAGGTTGATCTTAGACTAAGGATGGGTGTTCTATATCAGGAGAAGTTACCATGGTATGGACCAGACAGACAGAGTAGAAGAAAATAATGGACCATGAGATTAAGTTCATTAGTGCTATTTCCACTATACTTCTGTCTTGATGCTTACTGTTCCTATACTCACCCACTGAGCTCTGAAGTAGGTGCTAGAAGGAAGCAATTCAGAAATGAAAGGGGGATAAGAAAGTAGGACATGGGCTCTCAGCTGAGAGAAGTCCTATTCCAGGTGGGACAGAGTTTGGGACTATCACTGGTTTCCTTCAGAGTTCTAAATGTCTAATTGTCTTCTGACCATTTTTATATTTAAATTTATTTCAGAAAGATAAAGCAGCTTCCTCACAATGAATCAGTGTGGCCCAATCATTGAAATATTTGTTCTTTCTAAGAGTTAACAAAGGCTGTTGTATTGATATCTTCATTGCAGTTTGGTTGTTGAGAATTGCAGTTTGGCAAGAGGGTGTTAATTTATATTTCAATCTGGCTAATCCCTGACCCCAGCTCAGGGACACTCAGCCCATAGCTGCCAAATGGGCTTCTCTCATATGCTCTAAAAATGTGTTGTTTTTACTACACTTTTGTTTTTCTTAAATTTGAGGCAATTGCACATTAAAGCAGGACTTTAGTAACGGCAGCCTGATTCATAGATTTTTCTACAAAGATTGTCAAAATAAACCCGAGTTCTAGAGTGGTGAGGCCACTAGATGGGGCCATCCACTCCACACTCTCCTTCCTGACTCCTTTCTCCTTCCTGCCTGATGGCTGCAGGGCTCTGAGCTTCTTTTGCCTACTCTGTTCTGCAGTCTACATAGAGACCCATGATAGTCATGACGGGATCTGGGAATCTGTCTGTCTTTCCCGTCCATCATTTCCAATTTTTTTTTTTTAACTTAAGAAAATGATGACCAGTGACATTCTGTGAAACAATGTATGTGGGACCCAGTGGAAAGCATGTCATATATATGGGCAATAATGTCAGTAGTATAAATAGGATAACTTGTCAATGTCTGTTTCCCATTTATTTTCTGTTATCACTGGCAAAGAGTGATCATTGCAATGAAAGGTTACTTGTGAAAAAAAATCTTTTAGCAGTGAAGAACATTCCAGAATGCAAGTCCCCTCTCTAGCATATTTTGTCACAACAGCCAATTTTGAGCAGATCTCAGTCAATGATTTTTTTTATATTATTACAACCATGAATCTATTTTTGTATGTTGTCTGATCTGTCCTTAAAATAACAATGTTTGACTTTGATATAGTTGGGGTTTGTAATTTTTTTGTACTCTAGGAAAAAAACCATCAATTGAGAGGATTGTTAAAAACATCCAAAATGAATTTTGTTAAAAATTTTAAAACTGTGTTGATGTTACTGAATTTTCTTTTAATCTTGAACTTTCAAGAAACCATTGATTCTGTTACCTATAATTTGCAGTGGAATAGTTCATTACAATACTTAACAATGTTTTTTGTTTTGTTTTTGTTGTTTGTTTGTTTGTTTTTGAGATTGGGTCTTACTGTGTAGCCCCAGCTTGCCTGGAACTCCCTCTGTAGACCAGGCAAGTTTCGACCTGACATAGATTTTTTTTTTTTTTTTTTGCCTCTGCATCCCAAGAGTTGGGATTAAAAGTGTATGTCATCTTCATGTCTATCTGATTAAACATTTAAATTTATGAAACTTTTCCCATCTTATGAAGCAAACAGTCCTTTTTCTGATAGCTATGTGCATAATTCTGAGAAAAATGAAGATAGGATATTGAGTAGCTGTCTGACTTTAGCCATATGCACTTTCACTAATAAAAACTATTGTTTCTTCACTTTGAAAACTGACTTGACATTTTTTTTCTAGTTCACTGATTCACTTGGGCTAGACATCTTCACCTTACTGTGTGTAGGCTCACGGGACACGGGCAAATTGAGTTAAAATTTGTCAGGACTGGGGATCCAATAGAGTCCACTTCTGAACTGTCAACTCCTAAGAAGCTGCAGGTTAGGCAGGAATAAATGTTAAAAGGACGTCATTTCTGGCCTATTAATCTACTGATTAATTCTGTGGAAAGAGAAGATGTCGTGAAGACACTTGGTTCTCCCATTCATGGCATTCAGGACTAGGAAGCTGGCATGGAGGATGAATTCAGACCTTAGCAGAATCTCTCATCTTACCAGTCACACACTGTCATTGTAGCTGCTGGAAATGTCTGCTGAGCAGCAATGTTGCAGAGAGCCTCTATGTCAGAGGGAACAGCATTAGTCTGTCCCTAGGAAAGAGCGATATTACAGATTAAACCAAAGGCATGTGGAGCCAAGGGAATGGCTCCTGGAAAGAATCTCTCAAGTGCAGAGGTCCCTGGCTGGGAAGAAGCTGTGTCTAAAGGACTGAAGTGTCTGTCTCGCTGCCATTAAGAGAAGGGAAGAAGGTGGAGAGGAGTGAGTCTGGACAGGTATGCAGAGTCTCACAGGGGCTGGACGACAAGGGACACAGGAGCACATCTAGTCGAGAGGAGTCCCACTCTTAGAAAACACAGCATTTTAATATACTAAAGATACATCAGCTACATAGTACACATTGTTTTAGAACATAGGAATTTGCCTCAGCAACATGTTTCTAAAATAGATGGCTTGGTTTGGATATTGGGGGTAGGGGAAAGGCAGTTTATTTACAGGGCACCTCTTTTAGAGATTATAATAGATTTTCAGAGAAGAAGTGAGAGGAAAGGGTAATCTACAGAGTAAGTGGTCATCTAAGCCTAAGAAGGAGCCTGAAGAAAGGGTATGTGATTGGAAACTTAGCCTGAAGTTTCTCTGGGTCCAGCAGGAGCTAAGTCCAAACTCCTGGCTTTGTGGTGGTGATGGTATAGGAATTATGATGGACTAGAGTTGGTTTTAAAATGGTATTGCAATTTAACTCTTTTGTGTGTTTCTATTTATGATTCTCTTTTATACAGTCATCTTATTTTGCTTTTGTGATTAGCTGGAGGAGAGTGTTGAAGTTTGGGAAAATAGCAAGGGCTCATCATGACCTGTAGTTTGCAACTTTGGCTGCTCAGCTGAGTCACGTGGAGAACTGAATACTGTCCACTGAGCCATTAACTGGGCTCTGAGGATGTCAGCTGATGGTATCCTGAGAGTTTCGATTTCTCTAGATGATTTATGTGTGTGGCTCAAACTACAACCCACTGACCTAGGAAGACTGAAAGGACAGAGGGCAGAGGACATATGCTGTCATGATGTCTGAATTAAGTCCTCTGGAAGAATATAAAATGCACAAAATGGAACAGAACAAAACCAACAATGGGAGAGGGCACGTGTATAACCAAGCAGTGAGTAGAAAGGGTGTGAATTCAGTAACAACAGATCTGCTCCAAGTCTGGTTTTGTTTGTTCGGAAGTTTAATTTTTTAATTATTTATTTATTTGTTTACTTATTTACCCGTGTGTGAGTGTGTGTGTTTGTGTGCCTGCCCAGAGAGACCAGAAAAGAGTGTCAGATCTCCTGGAAATGGAGTTACAGGCTGCTGTGAATCACCTCACCTGTCGTGGTGCGGGGAACAGGATCAGTGTCTTCTGTAAGAACAGCAATCTCCCTAACTGCTGAGCCATCCCTCCAGCCTTGGGTTTTCGCTTTTTTAGATAGGCTCTTCCTGTAGAGTAGGCTAGCCTCTAACTTGTGATCCTTCTGCCTCAGGGTCTCGATTGCAGGGATAGCAGGTGTGCAGAACAGCACAGCCCCTGGCTTTACAGATGAATACCATTTATTTCACTGCTGGAGTGCACTAAGCATGTTGATTCATTTGCTGTTGGGAGACAGTTTGGAAGTTTCCAAGTTCGGGGAACTGTGAGCTAAGCTTCTGTAAGCGTTCACGGGCAGGGGTTTTGTGTGTTGGGATGGTTTCTACTGATTCAGGTATCAAAAGTGGAGGGACTCCAGGTGAGATGTAAGCAAATCCAGAGGCTGCCTCTTTGTGAGCTTGTGAGGGCGTTTATTAGATAAAGAAAACAAACAGACAGACAGACAAACAAACAGACTTTATTCCAAAGAAGGAAATATAGAGCTTCAGATTCCACCAGGAAAGTGAAAGGGAGAAAAAGAACATGTGATGCGGAGAAGTCGGCATCAGCAGAACCCTGGCTCTCGTCGCTGCAGTTTCCTGGTGAGCAGAGGGAGTAGAAACTGCTTCCCAAGTCAAGCAGGAGCAGAGATGGTTCTCCTGCAGGACAAGCCCAGGGCCCTTTAAACCCAAATGTAGGTTTTGATTCGGCTGATTCGCCGAGATGGGTCAGTGATAGAGAAAAGTCCCATTTCCCCTTCTTGTGACTCAGAGGAGCTTATCCGGAAGCCATCTTGAGACAAGTCATCCCTTTAGCCTTCCAGTCAGAGGCCCAGAGATAGAGCTATGGAAGCACAAGGTCCAGGCAGGCACTGACGGGTACAGACAGTAGGAGGCTGGGTTTGGGCTGAGAACACAGCAGGAGAGAGCCTAGCCATGAGTCCTGGCAGGTCTTATCAAATATCAGACAATGGGTGGAGCAGATTCAGGGGTATCCATAGTTCACTGTTGTAAAGCCTGGGAATTTGGAACTCTCAGGGTTATATAGGATAACCACATTGACCATCCCTCTAGTGCTTACAGACTTCTGCTTTGTAAGATAGAAAATTCCTGCGGGGGGGGGGGAGAGAGATATGGCTTTTGCAGCCAAAAAATGCAAAACTAGAGATGCAGGGGTGGTCACAGGATGGGAGTGTGGCTGGGGTGGGGTGGGGTAAAAGGAACATGTCCTTGCTGAGTAAAGTGGGTTCTAGGGGCACCAGGAGGCTAAGGTCACTACTGAGCCTGCCTCGCCCCTCAGTGCCTGCTACCACTACTCTGCCCACTGGTCCTGCCAGGAGCCTCTGCTGCTGCCGCCATCTCACAGCCTGCTCACTCTGCTGGGGCAAGGGGAGCTTGGGGCCAGGCACTGCCTATAGGCTACCAACAGGTGGTCCAACATATCATACCAGCAGGGCCTCTGGCATTGAGAACAAGGTGGTGTCTAGCAGCCTTCACCTTGCTCAGGTCCTGCCCCTGGAAACAGCCCAACCTCAGGATCACCCTGACTCTGAACAACAACGAGGCATCTGAAATAAAGAATGGTTCATTTTCTGTGTTACATCTCCTGGAAAGACCACCATGATCCATGGTGCAGCCAGAAATCGTGTTGATGTCCGTTGCCTCGTAAACCATGCAGTCCATGATCAGTGCTGCCGCTGGCTGCTTATGGGCAGGGAAACTTATTTTGCAGTAGCATAGATGACTTCAGACTCATAACTGAGAATGAGAGATGCTGAAGGTTTCTGTGACAAACCCCTCCCCCCACACACACACCCAGAAGAAATAGTCCAGACATGAAGATTTTAAAAAGAGTCCTTAAAAACTGTGGTAAAGATGCTGAAGTACAGCTCTTCACAGTTGACTGCTTCTGGGGGGATTTTCCGGGGAGCAGGGGACAGAAGGAGGGAATTCAGTTCTAAGAGGCTGGCCAAAAAGAGTTTGACCATGCTCTGATGGGAATATGGGCAACATAAGAAAACTTGGTGTTTTCTTTTTGAGGGGAGGGGCAGGGACGTGGAGGTGCAAAGGTAGGAGTGTGGACCATGGATGAATGGGGGTAAAAGTATGATAGGTTTGAACTGTATGAGATTCCTATATATTTAATAAAAATATATTGGGGAAAAACCCAAAATAAAGATTATATATATTTATAGTATATATTTATTTATTATATATAATAAATCTATATATTATATATATTTCTATATTATATATTATATATGCATATATATTTCTTAAACCCTATACAAATGAAGATGATATACATGTATATTTATACATATTAAAGATAGAAAATTCACATTTATTTTGTACTACCACTGATCTAAACAATCTTTATTACAGCTTTCATTTAATTTTTATTTTGCATTTACCATTGTCTTAGTTAGGTTTTCAGTGCTGTGAATAGACGCCATAACCAAGGCACTCTTATAAAGTCAAACATTTAACTGGATCTGGTTTAGAGTTTCAGTTTCAGTTTTTAGTTCATTATCATCATGGTGGAAAGCATGACAGTGTGCAGGCAGATAGGGTTCTTGAAGAGCCAAGAGTTCTATATCTTGATCTACAGGTAGCAGAAGGAGGCGAACATCCATACTGGACAGAACCCGAGTTTAGGAGGAGACCTTAGAGTCCACCTCACAGTGACAAACTTCCTCTACCAAGGCCACATATACTCCAACAAGGCCTGTCTTCCTAATAATGCCAATCCCTGTGGTCCAAGAATTTAAACATATGAGTCTCTGGGTGCTATACCTATTCAAACCATCATAGCAGTGCAAAGAGGAGTTTAGATTTTTAAGAGCAAACATAAGCATGAATTTCAATGCTTTGGATTAAGAAATGGTTCTTAGCTATAATACTAGAAGCATAAACAACTGAAATAATAGTTAATTCAGACTTTATCAAAAGGTCAAACTTTGGTGTGTCAAATGATGCTATCAAGGCTGTGGAGAGGGTGGTACTGTAAACCTGGCCAAGAACGTACAGCTGGGAAGGTCCAAGGCCCTTGGAGAGAACCTACAACTATTCTTCCAAAGGGACTTAGTATTAAGATGTCTTCTAAGCATGTTCCTTATACCTGTAGGCTAGCGCAGCTTTCCCCCTCATCAAAGAAGATTTTTGGGCAGTGTGTTGGTGGTTGGTACGGAGACTCACAACTAGCTAAAGTGAAGTAAATAAGTGTATTTGCAGTGCTGAGCCCTAACAAGTACATCTGCATCACACCCCTTCTGCCCAAGGCTCAGGGACCATCATGGAAGAGGGGGCGGAAAGACTGTAAGAGGCAGAGGTTGGGGCAGACTGTTGCCTAACAGTGTCTTCTAAATATAACAGAGCTGTTGCACTTCTGAACTCACAGTAATTGTAGTTGTCAGACAAGATCTGCATAAGATAAAGCCAGCATGGCTAGGGAGAGGATCCTGAAGCTCATGCCTAGTTGAAAAGCTTTTCAGCATTTCAAGGATTCTTAGGGAACGAAGGCCAATCTTCTACAGTGAAGCCCCTGTGAGGCTGCCCATTCTCCAGTGAATTGCCCTTTATGCACATGCATATGGACAACAGTAATGGAATTCTTGTTTATTAAAAAAAACATGGAATGTTTCTGGGCATGGTGACACATGCTTTTAATCCCAGGACAGGCAGATCTCTGAGTCTGAGGTTAGCCTGGTCTATTTTCTCTACAGAGACAGTTCCAGGACATCCAGGGGTACACAGAGAAACCCTATCTGGAAAAGCAAAGGAAAACAAAACAAAAGGAGCCAATGACTCTGCCTTGTCGTTTAACCACCACTTTGCATAATTTTTTGTGTAGAGCTGTTACAATTTTACAGTATTGACAACAGTTGTTTTAGTGCAACAAGACATTAACTGAAAAAACAAGGGATGCCCTTTAATTCAAGTCACTGCAGTTTAAATAACGCTCCCCACTGGGTTTCGGGGCAGAAAAGTGAGCACAGTTTCATAGGCCAACAAGACTGGACCCTGACTTAGCTCATGGTCTTGCATTAAGGGTGCTCTGAGGGCATGAGCAAGTAAGTAAAGTTATTCTGTGCCTCAAAAGAGGATATTTAGAGCTGGGATTGGTGGTACACAACTGTATTCCCAGCACTAGAGAGCTAAAGACAGGAAGTGGAAGGATGATGGGGTGGTCCTAAAAAATTTTAGCTCCTTTGTGCTCTCCCATCTACCTGGGAGAGGAAACACCCCAGAGCAAGGAAAGAAAAACCCCTGAGCTGGTTGCTTATTTCCTGGGTTTTGTTCTCATAATGATCTTTTGATTAGGTTTTTTTTTTGTTTTTTGTTTGTTTGTTTGTTTGTTTTTGCTTGCTTGCTTGCTTTTTTTCTCTGTGTGAGAGGTTGATTCTGTCCAGGGAAGGTTTTCGATTGTGCTCAAGCCTCTACATATACATTAGATGGGTCGGTCCCTAGCCTGGGTGAGGTCTGGTATGTGAGACCCACTCCCAGGTGTGAGTTGCAGAACAGCCACACCCACTCACTGCTCTGCTATCAGCACTGAGTTTCACACTGACTGAGGAACTTGCTACTGAACATCTATTTTTACAGCCCTGACCTGAAAATATGGTCTTTACAAGTAGTGTGTATGGGGGGACTTAGGGAGTTAGTGATGTGGCTTAATATGACTTAGCTGTTAGGACCACTTGTTGCTAAGTCCAGGTCCATCCCAGGGATTGACATGGTAGGAGGAGAGAGACAACTCTGCCAAAATATCCTATCACCTCTACACAAGGGACAGTACACACACACACACACACACACACACACAGAGAGAGAGAGAGAGAGAGAGAGAGAGAGAGAGAGAGAGAGAGAGAGAGAGAGAGAGAGAGAGAGAGAGAGAGAGAATTCCAAAAATTCACTAGTCTCCTGCAAACTATAGGCACACGTATCGCTTTTCCTTCTCTCCAGGAAAACACCATCTAGATCACAAATTACATTATACCCCTTAAAGAGAAGAGTTCTCAAAGGGATCAGTTCAGTTCTCAGGGTTTATTTTCTTTGTGAGCAGAGTTAGGATTAAAGGAAGCTGCTTATGGGAAACCTGTCAGCAGCCAAACACAGTGTGTGCCCCTGTTCGGGTCCTCACTGTTTCCTTCCAGGCTCCACTTTTCCTTAAGTCAGACCTCAGATCCCTGTGCACCATGAGACCAGTACTGTCGGGACTCTCAGCACCTCTGATGCTGTTGGTTTGTGAACTACAGGTTGAACCTGCCTAATCCAAAACTCTCAAGTCTGCAGCACTCTGAGCATAGACTTGAAAATTCGCCTGGAAAATTCATCAACATGAAATATTCATGCACAGAATTATCAACCTTCCTTTAAGCTATGTATGTAAAGTGTATGCATATGAAGCTATATCAATTTATATTTAGACTTGAGCCTCATGTATAGTATATTAGCTCTATGCAAACATTCTAAACTTTTCAGAAATACCCAATTCTGAAAGTTCTGGTACCAAGCATTTCTGGATAAAGGGATATTCACCCTGTTTTCCTTAGACTGGAAGAAAACATAGAGAAGATTGTGTCCACCACCCAATGTGTAAACCTTTTCTGTTGGACTTCACATGGGATCTCTCATATGTTAATGGGGCTTATTAGCTGTCAGCTATGATGCAGTGCTACATAGTGTGTCCTCTCAGGACTGACTGACTGAGCATGCTGGACCTGGAAACTTAATGATGTCAGTCACCACTGAGTCAAGACAATCAGTTCCTGCCCCACCCCCCCACCCCCAACACCCTTTCAGTTCACTTGCTTAGAGAGGTCTGAGGATCTGACACCTGTAGCTTAAGCGTTTCAATAGGAACATGAGCTCTGTTCCCATCTCCATGGTGTCAGTGCAGCTCCTCCTGTTGGCAAGCCTGTCTCCATGCTCTGCCCTGCCACATCCTAGTTGGTCAGGGACAGAAATTCAGGAGAGGAGCCTGTGCCCGGGGACTTGCAGGTACTATGGCAGAAGCTCTGACTGATTGATTAATCTGCTCTTCTTGATTGATTAATCCTTCTTTCTTCTTGATACCTAAACCCAGGAATTCCAACAAGTCCTCCAAGGAGACCTCCAACGATCACAAGATTGACAACTACTTCAACAAGACCCACAGCTACCACAAAACACACAACTACCTCAACAAGACCTACAGATGCTGCAACACCGACCTGAATCTCTATCTCTACTTCTCCAATATCAGCACACAGGCACACTCATAAGCCAGGTAAAACCCATATGTTTCAGGACCCAAGGACCTTTCATGGGACACTGTAGGACACACAGGACAAGGTACAATCTAGGCAAGGTGATCTTAACTGGATTCCAAACAATGACTTCACAGTGTCTGATTCTCCATCCTTTTAATGAGTACCCTCTTTTGTGTAAAAACCTGTAGACGGAGGACACAAAGCTCTCTTTATCAAATATCCAAGGGGATTCACTCCTAGCCAGGCTTACTGTTTTGAGTGGTGGTGGTGTGAGGAGGGGAGTGTTGTGGTGGTGAGAAGACAAATTTATGGAGCTGGCGTTTTCCTTCTACCAGTACTGGGCTCTAGGGATCGAGCTCGGGTCACCAGGCCCTCTTAATCCTTTCTGAAGGGTCACAGTCCAAGGCCATCAACACACCAGTCATTCGGTTCTCATCCTAGTTCCTAAAAGCACATCTTCGTTAGTTGATGCTGGATAACCGTATATCTTCCGCTTTTGTGAAGGATGCCACTATGAGTTGATATTTTAAAAATATTATTCTTGATTTGTCTGACACTTATAAAGGAAACATTTTTCTGGCTTATACCAGGACCCTGTGTGGTACCTTTCAGTATTACAGTTTTTGTGCATGGGACTTCTAGAGTTCTGAGTGTAGGTCATAAAGAAAAGGTCTGCTCAGACCTGAAAGGTGACCTCTTCTTTCTTCAACCTCTCTCTATCTCTCTTTCTCTCTCTCTCTGCATTTCTACAGCTTGGTAGTCTATGTCTCTAAGACTGGAGCTTTACAAAATATGGTTGTTGTGTAGCCCGGGGGGTGAAGACAAGGTCTTCGTTATCTAAGACAGTGTCTATACCAAGCATTAAGTTAAAGTTGCCCTCTGAGGATCTTCCTCCTGCGATTGTCAGGGACAGCAACTGGATATCACTACACTGGACACCCTTTAAGCTTCAAGGCTATTTTCTGTGTCAGTCCTGTGGTTTTCCCACTTGCCAGCATTGTGGAGAGGAAGGCCCTCTAGCTGTGTCTCCTCCCACTCACCGTTGACATCATGATTAGTCTCTCATGTCACTGGGAAGAGTTCTCGCACACATGAACACTTGAGAGCTTGATGTTTTCTTTAGACCCCATAATTCTTGTGCCCATGAAAGACAATCACTGGTAATTCTGGAAACTTGGATACAAAAACCATCTCTAAGAGTAAAATAGGAGTATAAAATTAAATGCGGGGGGGAGGCAATTAGAAGCTCTCTGTGGTTGTGTCTTGTCTATTTTAGTGTAACTCAAAATGTTGCTTTTCTTTCCTTCCCCAAGAAGCTCAAGTCACGGGAAATGCAGATTTTCATTTTTCTCATAGATAAACAGAAAGGAGTCGAGTCTTACATCACCATTAGAGGTGTGTGTGGTTTCTCATGGCTCTGGAAATACGGTTCACTGTTACGCTGTTTCCTATCATGTGCACATAATACCTACCATGACTCCACATGCCTGTAATCCTGGAGCTCAGGATGTTGAGACAGGGGAATTGAAAAGGTGAGGCCAGATAGATTGATCTACGTAAGCAACTTCAGGCCATTCTGAGCAGTGAGACATTTTATCAAAAGACAAACATGTCAGGGATAGTGGTTCACAACAGTAATTCTTGCCCTCAGGAAGCTGAGGCAGGAGGACAGCCATGATTTCCATGCCAACCTGGGTTGCAGAATAAGTTTTGGGCCACTCTGGCACACAGAGAATTGCACCGGCTTCTAGGAGGCAGACTCTGTGAGGTTGCCTTGCTGTCAGTTCCCATGCTTTATGCCCTGCATCTTCATGTTCAGAACCACCACTGTGGGGAGGATTGTGGACCAGTTCTGTGAACATGGAGTTCATGGAGTTCCATGAACTTGGAAGTTGGCCATCAGAAAAATGAGCATTGTTGCCCTGAAAAATGACTTACATGTCTGAGATTTCAGCAACTAGTCTGTTTTCTGGCTAGAAAGAGGATCACTTTAATCTCTAAGTCAATCTCTGCCTGTGTGAGTCTCTGTCTCTACCTCTCTGAACACAGTGAATAAACACACTTGTTAAATAAGAAGCTTCACATTTCAAACTAGATTGGAGTGTTTTTTACTGTTTAGCGTTAATTATTTTGAAATACATTTATATGTAAACATCTCTCTAGGAAAGCAGTCAAGCCATGTAAAATGTGTCTGGAATCTGAGTCTCTTTCCTCTTCCCTTTGCCATCTCCCCTCCTGGAGTCCAAAAGTCAGAAACTTCTGCATATTTTGCTGTTTTCTGCAACTGTATCTGCACAGAGAAGTCTTTTTGAATGCAGTAATCTGCACTTTAATTTTCTCAGTAGCATTGTGGCTGAGGGTGTTCTACACTGGTGTTATCAATCAGGTTCATGGCTTCTATCACGGACGCATCATATTTATTTACCTAGTTTCCCATTACTAGACACTTAAAGCGCTGCCAAACATACACTGTTACAAACATCATTGTTATGACTGTTAGGTCTCTATCTGCAGCAGGGCATGGCTAGCATACCTTGCCCTCTACCTAGGGGCAAAGTTTCTCCTATCCCAGATGGGCTTCACTATATAATCCAGACATCTTGGTTCTGCCGATCCATTCTGCCTCCCCCCCCACATTTCCTCACCTCCTGCTCTCTCTCCCTACCTTCTTCCCCCTCCCCACCAGGGCATGCTCCCCCTTCCACGCTGCTCCTAATAAACCTGCATTTATACACCTTCATCTCCCCATTAGCTTATTCCGTTCCATGTAATCAATCCTGTGTCTCTCTCCTGCCATCTGTGAGATACTGAAGTCATTACTGCTCAGCTAACTGATGAACGTATTCATAAAACTCCTCGGTCAAAAATAAAAGTAACTGGACAAAGAAAAAAGACAGTTTCATACGTGTTTGTTATGATAGATTTCTAAGTCTCTGTGTGTGTGTGTGTCTAATGGAGCAGATTAAGGGTCTTGTGTATCTAGGCTGGCTGGGAACCACAATGCAGTGTAAGGTGACTTTGACCTTCTAATTTTCCTACAACCACCTCCTATTGTTGTGGTCAAAGGTGTACACCTCTTTGCTGGGCTCAAAAAATTCCTTTATGCAAAAATTGACCATTAGTTTTTGTTCAACCCTTCTGAACCTAGTGTTAACTGAGCTGTGGGAGAAGGCTCCAGAGCTCACTGTGACAGGCTTTAAGGCCTGTCTGCTCCAGGCCTCAGTGAAGTTCTCTGCAATCTTCACTGTTCTTTCCAACAGTGACATCAACCACCCTCCTCAGGCTAAAACTTCCTGCTACACATGCAGCAGCCTCACCATCCCGGAATGTCAGGTAAAGAGTTTGAAACCTGACATTTCACACTGTTCCAGCTGCTTCTTTCCATCAAGGTGTCACAAGAACACTCTGGGCAGGGCAGCCAGCCTGAAGCTAACTGCTTTACAGCAGCCTGGGAAGATACAGATCTTGTTGGATTGTTTATTTTCGTTGTTGCTGTTCAAGATTTTATCCTGAAATTATTTGGATCTGAAGCAAAACCAAGTGTCCCTGTAATTCATCCAGTTTCCTCTAAAGCCTGCAATTTATACACCACGGAACCTTGATCAAAAAGAGAGAGCAGTTTGATACTGTTAACTGAGCCATGTTCCTTACTGGAAGTCCTGGGATTGGTCCCTCAAGTTTGAATGCTTTAATTGGGTGTGGTTACTCAAGAACATAGTTCCAGCACTAGGCAGGGGCATAGCCAGTGTGAGAAAGTCTGATCTACACAGCAAGAACCTGTTTGCAAATTAACAAACAAACCAAGGGTAGAAACATAACTTTATGTCACATATAAATAAATAAAAATAAATAATACCCAAAGACTATGCTAATCTGTACTGAGCTGTTTAAAATTAAAAACTTGATGAAGAAGACAAACATGGTGGTGCATTCTTGAAATCAGGGACTCCTGAGCAGGAAGTTTGAGAGTCTCAGAACAGCCTCAGCTACAGAGACTAGAGGTTCCTGGGTTATATGACACCTTATCACAAAACAAATAAATAAAAATCCAGCCAAACAAACTTCAAGTAGAGTTTAATTTTAACACTGGGATTTCCCCCATTCTTTGTCCTTCCCATTTAGCATTCCCACACTCTCTATGAATGATCTGTGTAATCGCTTTGTAATTCAAAACTGTCACTGTCCATCATTAATACAGCAAGAACTACATAAGCTGTTTTTAATTTTCTATTCATATTCATATTTTATTCATATTCAAAAGAAACAGCTGATAAGACTTGCAAGATTGCTCAATACTTGCAGTAGAAGTACTCACTGCACAATGGTGAAGGCCAGACTTAGTGTATACCAACATAAGAATACCCAACACCAAGAACACCCAAATCCCACTTGTTTGTTTGTTTGTTTGTTTTTCAAGACAGGTTCTTTGTGTAGCCTTGGCTGTCCTAAACTTGATTTGTAGACCAGGCTGGCCTCAAACTCACAGAGATCTCCCTGCCTCTGCCTCCCAAAGTGCTGGAATTACAGCTGTGCACTACTGTGCCCAGCTCAAAACACTAAACCCATGTGTAATCCATCTTTTTGCGTGTGTATGGGGGTGTTACTTATTTGTTTATTTGTTTGGTTGGTTGGTGGGTTTTTCTGTATAGTCTTGTCTGTCCTGTACTTGTTTTGTAGACTAAGCTGGCCTACAAACTCACAGAAATCCGCCTCTGCCTCCCAAATGCTGGGATTAAAAACATGCACCACCACACTTTCAAAGTGAGGAGGAGAAGAAGTCAGAAATTTCTGGCTTCTAGTCCAATAGCAAAATTATCAGGCCCTGGTTCAGCGAGAGATCCTGACTCAAAAAAAAAAAAAAAGCAGGAGAGGACACCAGATATCCTCCTGCATATGCACATACACACAGAGAGAGACACAGACACAAATGTTTAAAAATAGAAATAAGTGACATTAATTCTAAGAACTTATTTTTTAAATCAGTGCATTGTAAGTCTTGTTATTTCAACCTGTAACAGACAGAAAAATCACTAAGAAGACTTTGTACTCTTACTCTTTGATTTTTAAAAAAAATGAAATCAGAGTGCATTTTACATTTATTATATATCAACATACCCAAGTGAAGCATTGTGTAGGCTCCTAAATGACTACTTTTGGGATTGGGTTATTTTGTAATAAGCTATCCAAGACAGGAAGTGGACTAGGGATGAATGAACAGTTTGTTGCTACAGACTATAGGTTCCAGCTGGAGACTGAAAGACATGAGGCAGCTTTTCAAACCATCAGAGAAATGTCCGAAGAAAGGGAACAGCCATAAAATAGGTACCTGGACCAGGAGAACTTCGGATATATATTTTTATTTTTTATTTTTATATTAATCACAGGTTATGTACTTTGTATCCCAGCCGTAGCCTCCTCCCTCATTCCCTCCCACTCTCCCCATCCCTCCCTCATCTCCTCCCTGCCCCTTTCCAAGTCCACTGATAGGGGAAGACCTCCTCCCCTTCCATCTGAACTTAGCTTATCAGCTCCCTTCAGGACTGGCTGCAATGACCTCTTCTGGGGTCTAGCAAGGCTGCTCTTCCCTCAGGGTGGGGGGGTCAAAGAGCCAGCCATTGAGTTCATGACAGAAATAGTACCTGTTCCCCTTACTAGGGTACCCAGTTGGATACTGAGCTACCATGGGCTGCATCTGAGCAGGGGTTCTAGGTTCTATCCATACATGGTCCTTGGTTGGAGAAACAGTCTCATAAGAGACCCCTGTGCCCTGATGTTTGGTCTTTGTGGAGCTCTTGTCCTCTCCAAGTCTTACTAACTCCCCCTTCTTTCATATGATTCCCTGCACTTTGCCGAAGGTTTGGTTGTGAGTCTTAATATCTGCTTTGATACATTGCTAGGTAGAGTCTTTCAGAGGCCCTCTGTGGTAGACTCCTGTCCTGTTGCTTGAAACGATCATCCTGAGTGAGGTATCCCCAAAGCAGAAGGAAACACATGATATGTACTCACTTATATAGATCTATAAGATAGGATAAACATACTGAAATCTATACACCTAAAGAAGATAAACAAGAAAGAGGACCCAGAGTAAGATGATCAATCCTCACTGAGATAGACAAATGGGATGGACATTGAATTTCTGATATTTTAGAAGCAGAAAGGAAGCCAACGTGACTGAAACAGTGAGAACAAGAAATATATATATGCATAAATATATATAACAAAGGTTGTAATCCCAGCTGTGGATATAGCTCAGTTTTAGAGTTCTTTACAGACATACATGAAGCCCTGGATCTTCATGCAGAAATCCCAGGAAACAGCACATACCTCCCAGCACCAGGAAGAATTAACAGAAGCTAATGATCATCTTTGACTACAAAGGAATTTCAGGCCAGCTTGCACTACATAGTGACACCCTGTCTCAAAACATGACAAAAACCACAGGGAACGACACCCAAATTAAAATTGAAATGATTATCCTAACTCCATTCAGTAAAGCCTAATGTTATTAAATCTCCCTGATCTATCATCTATCATCCCCCAAATGGGGAAGTATGAAGTCATCTTACACTTAACTCAGATGGTGATGATCCAGAAGTTTTAGTTCTAAACTGATCAGTGACATTGTCCTCAGTATTTTTAGGTTGGTTAGCTGATTGGCTGGCTGGCTGGCTGGCTGGCTGGCTGGCTGGCTGGCTGGCTGGCTGGCTGGCTGGTTGGTTGGTTGGTTGGTTGGTTGGTTGGTTGGTTGGTTGGTTGGTTCGTTGGTTGGTTGGTTGATTGGTTGGTTGGTTGATTGGTTAGTTGGTTGGTTGGTTGGTTGATTGGTTGGTTAGTTGGCTTGTTGATTGGTTGGTCAATTTATTTACTTATTTATTGCTTCTGGAAACACTTGCTTGAACAACATATTATCCTCCAGTTGCCAGATGGGAAAGCAGTCACACCCAATTTCCTATCTTCCTATCACAACTCCCAGACTCCAGTAGTCTCTGTGGACAATTTAGTAATGATTGAGAATTGTATCTGGGTATGCAGAAGCATGGTTTCAGCTTTTTTAAAAACATTTTTATTTTATATTAATCACAGGTTATGTACTTTGTATCCCAGCTGTAGCCCCCTCCCGCATTCCCTCCTTATTCCCCCCAACCCTCCCGCATCTCCTTCCTGCCCCTTTCCAAGTCCACTGATAGGGGAAGATCTCCTCCCCTTCCATCTAACTCTAGCTTATCAGGTCTCTTCAGGACTGGCTGCAATGTCCTCTTCTGTGGCCTAGCACCCCTCAGGGGGTAAGGGGGTCGAAGAGCCAGCCATTGAGTTCATGTCCGAAGTAGTCCCTGTTCCCCTTACAAGGGTACCCACTTGGATATTGAGCTACTATTTGCTACATTCAAGCAGGGGTTCTAGGTTATATCCATACATGGTCCTTGGTTGGACAAACAGTCTCATAAAAGACCCCTGTGCCCTGATACATTTGGTCCTTTCAGAACTCCTGTCCTCTCCAGGTCATATTAACTTCCCCTCCTTTCATATGATTCCCTGCACTCTGCCAAAGGGATGGTTATGTGTCTTAACGTTTGCTTTGATACACTGCTAGGTAGAGGTTTCAGCTTTTTAAGGAGCTCTTCTCAACATGCAGCTTTGGCTGTCCTGGAACTCTCTGTAGACTAATGCTGCCACACAACACAGATCCATCTACCTCTGCCTCCCCAGTGCTGGCAGTAAAGGTGTGCACACCACCAACCTTGAACTCCCTAAACATTTGGAAGCAGAGACTGTGAGCTAGATTTATTTCTTTCAAACCCCGATTCTAAGTATGTGCTGCTAGTAAACATTTGTTAGAAAGATGTTACTTGAATGACATCCAGAGGGTATAATAAGAGCCAGGTGTCCTTTCTGCTCTTGCTCCAGGGACTCCTGGTTTCTAAATTTATTCTTTTTTCTGGAGTGTAGTTTATTGCAGTTTATCCTCTGATAAATTGAGAGGGAAGGTCCAGGTGCTAAAGTCCCTTCACTATCCAGCCATCTCAAAAGCAGCATGGTCCCCAGGCTCAGAGTCACACCTCAAGTGAAGGTCTTTGCTGCAGCTTGGGAAACAGCAATGCTCCCACTTACTTAAGCTCTCCTGTAATCTGTTTATATCTGTGTGTAGATGCTATCTAGTAGGTGGATTGCAGAACTGGAGAGACTCAATTTTAACACCGAACAGGTGAAAGTACGGCCAGGAGGTAAGGATGGAATTACGAGAGAGACTTGTCTTTCTCCATAAATAGCTCTGGAAGAATTCATCAGCATCAGAGGACCAAAAGGGAGACTAACAAGAAGTTGCTACTATCTCTTAAGTAACAGGTAAGTGCAGTTTTCTATAGACTTACAGGGAAGAGAAACAGTCAGGATAGGGCTCCTGGGAGTTTCTGTACCATATGGAATTGCAAATGGATGATGTGGTATTGGATGTGAGACATTAGAACAATGGTGATTATTGAGTTTTGTGGATTCTTGAAAGGTGGAACTTCATTTAAAAGAAAAAAAACTTTCATATATTATCTATTTAAGCCTTCTTTTTTTTTTTTTAAGATTTATTTACTTTATTATGTATGCAGTGTTCTGCCTGCACAACTGCATGCCACAAGAGGGCACCAGATCTCATTATAGATGGTTGTGAGCCACCATGTGGTCACTGGGAATTGAACTCAGGACCCCTGGAAGAGCAGCCAGTGCTCTTAACCTCTGAGCCATCTCTCCAGTCCTATTTAAGCCTTCTTAAGCAAAGTTAACATGATAAGAAGAAAACTGTATAAAATAGTATGGCATTCTTGGATTAAGCCCTATTTATTTAGGTCAATATATATTATATAATAGTATGGAAATGGGTGTATTCTCAGTGTTGTTCATTGATATCTATAGTTTGAGAATTAGGAAATTTTGTAAGAAAGAGCTTGTACGCAGTGTGGCTGCAGACATTTGAGGTTTTGTGTTAGAGGTTTTGTCCCAAGGGCAGGAGGAACTAGATCGTTTTTAGCTGGAGGGTTGGAGATGGGAAGGGAGTGGTTGGTCCGGGAAGAAGGTTGGCTTGTAGATTTGGAGTTGGTTCTCTAATGACTGGAAGTCCGTGGATTCTTTAACTGTGGGGAAAATATTTAGAGAAAAAGTTTCAAAAGATCTTTTAAATGTATGTACCTGTTAAGGGGGATTTCCTCACTGCTCCCCCAGCTTGGAGCTGCTGGGGGCCGGAGCCCTTCATCGTGGGCTGTCCATCTTTCCAGATCATGTGCTTCACCATTACCCAGATGCTACTGGCTCTTGTGCTTTCACTCTCCCACAGTGCCCTCCCACCCCCACATCCCTCCCCCATCCCGACAGTGACCTTAAAACAAGAGTCATAGGATAAAACAAACATGCTTCCGTGGATACTCATTAGATCCTCACAATTGTGAAGCCTCACTCCGACCTTTCTATTTGATTTCATGTAAGAATATGTATGAGAGAGACAGAGGCAGAGAGAAAGGGAAGGGAGAGAGAGGGAATTTTAACATAGAACATGGCTGTTCTGGCAAGAGATCATAATCAAAGACCTTCTAGGTCTGTGTGATCCAGCTGGAATACAAATATGCCTTTAATCCAGGAGATAGAAAGAAGCAGATCTGAGTTCAAGACCAACTTGGTATAGAACAAGTTTCAAGTGAAGAAAAGCTGAAGTCCATGTGTGGCGGTTAATTCCCATTAATCCCAAACAATGAAGGTAAAGTTAGTTCGTAGAAGGAAGCACCTATGTTTGAAAGTGATCTTTAATTGAGTGGCAGAAAGAGAAAGACTTGACAGAATAGCTCAACTCACAGAAGAGAGAGGAATGGCAAGGTACTTAAGATGCAATGCAGAGACAAAGAGAGAGAGACAGAGAGACAGAGACAGAGAGAGGAGGCAGTTTTTACAGGGACAGAAATAGACAGGTGGCAGAGAAAGAACACAGGTGAAGACGGAATGAGCCAGAGAAGGAGAAGGAGCCAGAAGATTGGAGCAGATTGCTGGAGTTAGTTTGAGGCCAAGCACAGCAACATAGAGGCTGAGAGAGAAGCCGGATTGAATAAGTCAGCTGAGAGAGGAGTTTGAGCCAAAACAGCTGAGTTGAACCAGGCAGCCCAGAGCTTGGAGAGAACTCTGGTGAGCTTATCAAGCAGAAAGCCTCAGAGACAACAACTGAAACAGGCCAATAAACATTGCTTTTATGGCTATAACACAGGTTATGAAGCTTAGAAGGAAAGTAACTCTCCCCACTAAGCCATCTCTCTGGTCCTTGATGAGTTTCTTCCTTCGTTGAGGAAGCCATCAACCCACAGCCTCCGCACACACCCTTGGACTACTCATGTCTAAGCTGACACACTTTAACTTCAGTGCTGAATTCCATCGTTCCATTGCCCAGGAAAATTCCTCTTCCTTTTTGTAAACAAAACAAAACAAAAAAACCCAACAACAACTTGAGAGTTGAGGCAGCGAGATGGTGAATTCAGTGCCTAGCTTCAATAATCTTCAGATCACAAATACACACACTGTTTTAGGCTTTCTGTTTAGTTTTTGAGCTGGAGACTTACTTTGTATCCCAGACTGGCCTGGATCTTATTGGAATGTCCCTTTCTTAGCCTACTGATTGCTGATATGATGTGCACAAATCACAATGTTTTATATCTTCATTTTATTTTGACATGTCTTCATGTATCTCTGGCTGGACTCCATATTGATAAGTACCTAGAGATGACCTTGAACTTGTGATCCTCCACTACCAGAGTTCTTGAATTACAGCCAGATACCACCATTCCTGATTTATCTGATGTGGATGATTGATAAGAAGTTTATGCACACTAGGCAAGCTGTCTACCAGCTCATATTCCCAGCTCTCATACTGATAGATGTATCATTGAAAAAGAAAGAAAGCTTAGCATGTTGGCAAATAGTTTCAATCCCAACCCTTGGGAGATGGAGGCATAGGATCAGGGGTTCAAGGCAAGCTTTGAGCCACAAAGATGTCTCAGACTAACAACATTCAAACCCAGTATATCCTCTTCCACACTCAGTGGTGGGAGCAGCTCTTCCCCTCCCTACTGATAGCCCCTCCCCTCATTCATGGCTCAGGCCTGAGTTACTTCTCCTCCTTAAGAGACCTAGCTATAGGAAGCTCAGTTTGCTCTGCCTTCTGAGCCATACACACAAGTGTCTTGGTTTCATTGATCACTTTGCCTCCTGTTGTCTCTTCCACACTGAATTCCTGGGACACTAAGGTGTCCTTGCTTGTCAGCCTAGCAGTCACAGCAGGTCCTCAGAGGGTACCAGGTGCTGGCACCCCCAGACCCCAGCAATCACTCTATATTTCCTTGGGAAAAGAAGAGTCCTCACAAAGCAGCTACTGAGCCCTCCCCTTGCCCTGTCACCTTGTTCTTCTGCGTCGCTGCCCTTCACTGTCCCAGCTGCCCTGCCCTCCCTGGCCACAGGCACTCTCCTGCATCAGGACCTTTCCCTCCCTCTTTTTTCTCCCCTTCACTTTTTGGTTGCCTAACCCTTCTTCAGCTTTGCTCAAATACCACCTTCACTGTGATAGTATTAGAAAGTCTATTTAAAACTGATAGCCCAGATTAGAATTGTATATCCATATCTCCTCCAGCCATGCCACCAAAGCTTCCTTAGCCGGCTGTATGCATTCTTTGTTGTTTTCCTGCTCTGTTCATGTGTCCATTCATGCAGGGTAAAATTAAATTCTATATTTTCTGTTTATAAACAAATATAAATTCCTATATATTATATATATACATGCATGTAATATTCAATAAATAAACCACATTTTCTTACAGTCTCAAAAGCTACATCTTTGATCTATTGATAACAGCTAGTTCCATACATATGTATTTTGTTGAAGACAGTAAAAAATATAGGAAATGAGTAAAATTTTAGTATTATATTATTATTTTTGTAGTAAATTAGATACCGTGTCATTTTTATAAATCTATGATATCAAACTTATAAGCATATTATCATTGTTAAGATTTATATTTAGGGTTTTTAACTGTGTCTATGTGTGGGGGGGGTGATGTGTGTGTGTGTGGGTAAGCACAGGAGTCTGAGGAATGTTTGGTTCTTGTACATCTCCTGTGATAGTGGTTGTGAGCTTCCCAGCATGGGTGCTGGGAACCTCTCTCAGGTTTTGTTAGAGCAGTAGGCACTCTTAACCAATGCACCCTTGCAGCAGCCTAACTATAGTGTTCTAGTGAGAGTAGTGTTTGTTTGTACTGTCTCAGCCTTGGTCTATTAGTGGTAACAGTGGAAGTAAAATAAAAAGCCTTGTCTTTGACACGGATGGGACAAGGTGCCTAGGCACAATCCTTCACATTCTTCCCTGCCCATCTTGCCAAAAATGAACTTGATTGAGGCAAAGAGACTAACTCCTGAGGCTCCTGAGCAAGAAGAGTCAACTTGAGGGCAGGTATTCCACCAATAGAAAGCTGGCCCTTGCTTAGGATTCTTCCTAGGGAACACGCTTTTCTCTCTGCCTTCAATTTTCCTCTGTTTACCGTCTTATTTTTGTGAAGACCAGGAGTGATATTGACTGTTATATGTGGGGAATTCAGGACAGAAAGCTGTTTAGCAGGACAGGGGATCCCAGCAGAGAAGCCTATGTGATTGATACAGTCAGGGTGAGGGACCTTCTCAGATAGAATGTTGTGAATGTCATAGCCTTTCCGAGTGTCTCCTCATTGTCCTTCAGGTCAACACCATGATGCCCTCGCAAGTCCTCATTTCAGGCCTCATACTCCTTCTCCCAGGTAAGTGAGAGACTAGCTAGAGGATGCCCAGGGGGACAGAAGTTCAAATCCATACCCTGGGCTTACAGGTTACATAGTGAGCAAAGAACCAGGATGAAGCTGGAGCCCCAAAGAAATTTCTCAACCTACATGAATTTCAAATTTTATAGCTGAAATATAAGACCCACAAGAATGTCCCATAAGGAGTGAATGAATATATGTGCATGCATGTAAAAATACTCAAGTCAGGGTAATACTCATGTAAAAATATTCAAGTAAGGTGGACATGCATGTTATAGTCAATTCATAAGAGCTGAAGAAATGACATGAAAGGGCAACCTAAGCTTTGCTTGGCCTGTATGCCATGAAATAAACTCACTTTTAATTATTTAACTTAAAAATACTAACCAAAAACATTTTATGATATGGAAGTAAATAGTGAATTACATATTAATTTCTTGAGTCAGCGTCCAAGATAGCTTTGGCTGCTCCCTCACATGACAGACAGCTGAAAACGACCTCAGTACCTCTCAAAGGTTAAGATTACAGGTGTGAGCCCCTACATCTCATACACATTCTAAATTTCACAATCTAAGGTCTAGGAAGTGGGTTTGCAGAAGGTCATTAATTTTTATCATACACTTCTACAATTTTATTATGACAATATGTATTACAGTTATGAACCTAAAATCATATTTTGGAAAAGTCAAGTAATAAGTGTCGCAGTGAGAAATATACCCCATTACACACTCATTTTATAGAACAAGCAACATGCTTTCTCAGACCATGTCCCAAACACACGGCCTTGGCCTGGGTGTAGGTGACTAGTCTGTGACTCTCACCGTTCACTGCCTTGTGCCGTTTGCTTATTTGTTTGTTCCTGAGCTGGGATCCAGCCCAGGCGCTTGCATGGCCTAGGTGAGCATGGTATTCTTGGGCTGCATCTTCAGCCCTCAGATTCCATTACTTGGAAGAAATTGGTAGTAAGGAATTTATTTCTTTATTTTACATATATGAGTGTTCTATCTGCATGTACACCTGCATGCCAGAAGAGGGCAGCAGATCCCTCTTTGAACCACCATGTGGTTGCTAGGAATTGAAGTCAGGCCCTCTGAAAGAGCAGACAGTGCTCTTAACCACTGAACCACCTCTCCAGCTTGGTAACAGGGATTTTTCCTCAGACACACATGAAAGTTATTATTTTAGGCTTAAAAGTTGCATATTTTAACCCTTGATTTACTATTTTGACTTTGTGAGTGTTGTTCGCTTTCTGCAATGTTACCAACATGTAAGAAGAGATCATCATTCAGATTTTATTTTTGTTTGATTTTTAAAGAACTGACCCTAAAGCCTCAGCTCCTTCCTGACGGTTTTATAAAACCCATCCTGAGCTTGGCCTGGTGGCAGACACTTGCAATACTAGGAGGTAGAGACAGGCAGATCTCCATGAATTCAGGCAGGCTGCTCTACATACAGAGTTCTGAATACTGAAACCAACAAAGGTTACACAGTGAGACATTGTCTCAAAAAAGCAACAAAAACCTTGAAGGGGAGTTAGGATGACCTGGAGAGGACAGGAGCTCCGCAAGGACCAAATATATCAGGGCACAGGGGTCTTTTATGAGACTGTTTCTCCAACCAAGGACCATGTATGGATATAAACTAGAACCCCTGCTTGCATGTAGCAAATGGTAGCTCAATATCCAAGTGGGTACCCTAGTAAGGGGAACCTTACTAGGTTATTTTGGACATGAACTCAATGGCTGGCTCTTTGACCCCCTTGCCCACGAGAGAGGAGCAGCCTTGCTAGGCCACAGAAGAGGACATTGCAGCCATTCCTGAAGAGACCTGATAAGCTAGAGTTAGAAGGTAGGGGAGGAGGTCCTCCCCTATCAGTGGACTTGGAAAAGGGCAGGGAGGAGATGAGGGAGGGATGGGAAGGACAAGGGGGGGTACAGCTGGGATACAAAGTACATAATCTGTGATTAATATTAACATAAAAATTTAAAAAAACATATGAACAAACAAAAGCTACTCTGAAAATTAATGTTAAGTTAGTAACGTTCTGCCTTTAAACCAAAAAGCTGTAAAAACAAACAAAACCCAAACCGAACAAAAACAAACAAGCAAAAAAACCTTGGGCTCTGCTCTTGGTATAGGAAAGCTGAGTGAAGAGTGATTTCATGTTCAATAGCATCGAGGGTCGGGTCGGGGTGGGTTGAGACAGGGTCTCATAAGCCCAGGTTGGTCTTCAATTCACTAGTTTCCTGCCTTCACCTTCAGAGTTGTGGTTTTGAGCTTCCCATCATCATGCACAGCATTTGGAGGAGCAATTTTAATTATTTTGTTAATTAAAAATTTGAGCTAGTGTCAGTGAACACCCTTGTAGTCCCATTTCTCAGGAGTCTGAGGCCAGAGGACAGTAAGTGCAGGCCAGCCTGGGCTACAGAGCAAGGCCCTGTCTACAAACCAACATAGTGCCTCGTGATTCATGCCTTTGGTCCTAACAGTCAGAATTAGGTGGACCTCTAGCCTAGTGTGGATAGACTGTGAGAACTACATGGTGAGCTCTGTTTCAAGAAGAAAAAAGGAAAGGAAAGAAAAAAGGGAAATAATAAATACAAAATTTATAAAGGTACAGTGTGAACATAATAAACTACAGAAAATTGTTTTCTCCACACATATATCCATTATATAATCACACTGAAGAAGAACATACTTACAGAAAATTGTTTATAGTAGAAATGCTAAGGTATCAAAACTCTACAAAGAAAAATGAGAAGGGCTGATAAAGCTCATGTCTCCCAGGCATCATGCATTAGGTTTAATGCCCAGAAGAACCAGTAAGGAAAAATGCCACCTTTGTGTCCACAGCTGCTGTGGATTCCTTCACACAAGTGCATGGAGTGGTGGGTCACCCTGTCACGCTGCCGTGCACGTATCCGGTGTCTAATGGAATGTCATCCATGTGCTGGGGCTGAGGGGAATGCGCTTCTGATACCTGTGGACAAACACTTATCCAGACGGATGGATACAAAATCTCTCAGACAAACAACCGCTACCAGCTGAAGAGTCAGCTTCTTCAAGGAAATGTGTCCCTGACAATAGAGGGTGTCGCTGAGAGTGACAGCGGTGTCTACTGCTGTCTAGTGGAAATGAAGGGATGGGATGGTGTGCAGAGCCTGAACATCTCACTGCGAGTTCAACCAGGTGAGCTCGCCTTGCTTCTTTGCTTATTTCTCACAAGTGAACCCAGTCCTGTTTGCTAGTAATTTGTTCTTCTCCTAGAACAAGGAAGTCCTTATGAACATGCTGTGATTAAGCCCTTGCTTTTTATTCTTTTTAATGACATAATCCCATGTATCTCAAGCTGTCCTCTGATGGCCATGCCGTCCTGGTCCCCCTGCCTCTAGCTCTCTAGTGCTAAGAGTGCAAGTAAGTCCCATCACACCCAGGCTTAAGTGCCCTTTGAAGCACAGAATACCTTCTCTGTGCTTGAGGGAAGATAAAGGTAGTCTTAATGCAAGACCATAAGCTAAGTCAGCATCCATGCCCTAACTATACTTGGGGCAATCTTGTTGACCCATGAAACTGTTCATGGTTATGTCCTGAAACAGTAGGGAATGTTATGTATGCTAAAGTGACTTGAATTAAGGGTATACTCTGTCTTTGAGTTAATATCTTGCAACAATAAAACAGCCATTGTTTGTTTGTTTGATATGGTATCTCTGAATAGCCCTGGCTATCCTGGAACTCCCTCTATAGACCAAGCTGGCCTCAAATCAGAGATCCACCTGCTTCTGCCACCTTTTCTCAACACTGTAAAGCTGTAACGACTATAACATGAAAAGCAGGCAATGCAGCATGCTGCTGTGTACATGAGCTGGTTCCAAAGCGGTCAGCTAACCCTCTGAGCACAGGTCAAGTGTGTAAGTAGAGAGTTCTACTCCCTGCCTGCCTGCCTTGAGGTTTGGAAATAGTCCTCACATCATGTCACAAAGTTATTCTTTTACATGCAAAATGGCCACATGGGAAAGAGTTTCTGATCAAAAACCTGTTGAGTGGTTACTAGTGAAAAGTTCATGGAAGCTCTAGATCTTAAATCATTATAGTTTCCTTTTAGACGCGGACATCCTTTTCAAAAAAGGAGTTGAATCACGAGGCTGGACTTTCTTCTGATGATATTTCCTAATTTCATTTACTAAGGGCTAACAGTAACACTACAAATCAATACTAACTTGTCTCTATTTTTAAAATTCAGAACATCATTTTCTAATTGTTCAGTCTTTGCAATTTGTTACTTTTCTATCTATCTATTTATTTTGATGGTTGACTCTCACTGTATAGCATGGATGGCCATGATCTCTACAAGTAGATCAGACTGTCCACAGACTCACAGACCCAACTGACTCTATCTTTAGACTAATGGGAACAAAAGTCTGTGTCATCATGCCCAGCTGCTTGGAATTATTAATGGTGAGCTGTTATCAAGCTTAGAAATTATTTCACCTGTCAGTGTTTAAAAGTCTTCTGTCTACTGTCGATGGTGAGATTCAACTTTAATCCCAGCACTCAGGAGGCAAAAGCAGGCAGATCTATATGTGTTCAAGGCCAGCCTGGTCTACAGAGCAAGTTCTGAGACACCTATGATTACACAGAGAAACCCTGTCTCAAACACACAAAAAGTCTTCTTTCTAGCTAATGAATAGGTCCACAAGAGATGCTTTGTCTTTTTTTTTTTTTTAAGTATAATTGTAAGGATATGAGAGAGATGTGAGCAATGATTTGACTTATATTTTTAAATTTAATTTTATTTATATATTTATTTATAAATAAATATATTTATTTTATCCCCGCTGCAGCCCCCTCCTTTGTCACCTGCCAGGGGGAGGTGATCAAAGAGCCCTGCCACTGAGTTCATGTCAGAGACAGTCCCTGTACCCCTTACTAGGGAACCTACTTGGAAACTCAGCAG
Source organism: Pachyuromys duprasi (assembly GCA_028658305.1). Lineage (NCBI taxonomy): Eukaryota > Metazoa > Chordata > Mammalia > Rodentia > Muridae > Pachyuromys > Pachyuromys duprasi. The sequence goes on along the minus strand of CM053757.1, from coordinate 34,817,882 downwards.
CCAGTGGGTTTCCATTGAACAGGGGATCTAGGTCCTCTCAATGCATGGTCCCTAAGGACCATGGGGTATCTGTCTCAGCAGGGCCCCCTGGGCCCAGGTTTTTCGGCTCTGTTGTTCTCCTTGTAGAGCGCCAGTCCCCTCCAGGTCTTTCTATCTCCCTCTTCTTCCATAAAGATTCCAGCACTCTGCCCAAAGTTTGACTATGGGTCTCAGTATCTCCTTCGATACCTTGGTGGGTAGAGTCTTTCAGAGTCCCTCTGTGGTAGGCTCCTGTCCTGTTCTCTGTCTTCTCCTGCTTCCAATGTCTATCGCATTTGCCCTTCTGAGTAAGGAACGAGAATTTTCCCTAAGGTCTTCTATGTTGTTTAGCTTCTTTAGGAGTATAGATTTATACAATGGAATACTACTCAGCAATTAAAAACAAGGAAATCATGAAATTTGCTGGCAAATGGTGGGAACTAGAAAAGATCATCCTGAGTGAGGTAACCCAGTAGCAGAAAGACACACATGGAATATACTCACTCATAAGTGGTTATTAGACATATAATATAGGATAAACATACTAAAATCTATACTCCTAAAGAAGTTAAAAAATAAGACTGTTTTTAAGGGCAATTGATGCTTTCTAAAGTTTTGCTCCAAGAATCTGTTACTATCTGTATAGCAAGAAATTGTAAAAGGTTTTTTTCTTAATGCATCCATATTTACATATTACATATTAGCTTTACATATTTATATATTAGATTTAAAGTCTTCAGGAATTTGTAATGTTCATGTTCAGGTGGAGAGATGGACTCATAGCTATAAGCAAGCATTGTTCTCAAGGAGATCCTGAGTTGGCTCCAGGTACCCACAATGACAACTCACAAATGCCTGTAATTCCACTTCCAGGGGATTGGATGTCCCTGGTCTCCAGGAGCATCTGCAATCAAATGCAGAAACCCATACACAGATGACATATGCATATATACATAATTTAATATAGAAATACATTCTATGCATATGCTTTGGCTGACACCCCAACATTTGTTCTTCAAATGCCCACATCTGTGAATTTAGACTTAATAGTAATTAACAATTTGTTCAACATGAGGGAAAGCTTGAAATCCAAAGACAAGATTAGGTTCAAATCTTCTACATACAGAAGTGAAAAGGTAGCTGTGAGAAAGATACTTAAAGCTTCCTAAAATCCAACCATCCCCAGGGTAGAACAGGATTCTGAGGGCAGCAGAAGGGTCACAGCTTTAAAAAATTTTTTCTAGAGTAATTTGATGGGAGGTATTGATCTCCCTCACCTCTCATTGGCCTGCAGGCACATTCAAACAGCAGGACTCTGAATGACTGGACTACAGTCCAAATTTGCAGAGGGCTGTAGGTTATAACTGGGATTTTAGAGTACAAGGACTGTGAAAAAGTCCACTTTTTTGCAGGCAGCTGCACACACTATAGAACTGTGAGGATCTCTTAGAATTGACAGAGCTTTTCAATACTTAGTTTCTGGTGCTTCCCAGGGATGGGCTCATGAGTTGAGTTTGGAGAACATGGATAAGTTACTGACTTTATCAGAATCAGAGATTTAGAAAAGAAGTGACAGAGTATCTGTTCATATGACCCGCTGGGGTGGTTTTACTTGAGTTTTATTTTGTTAAGACAGGATCTCAACTTGGCTGGCATTGATCTCATTATGTAGACCAAACTTGCCTTGAATTCACAGAGACCTTCTTGCCTCTGTCTCCAGTGATGAAAAGTGTTTGACACCACACTTATCAGTGTTGAAATTCTTATCATGTTTCATAACTGAGTCACTCACTCTTATTCCTGGAAGGCCTTACTTAAAGGCCTAAGTCACAAATAGAGCCTAGACTGTAGATGTTGCCTAACCCTAGTCATTGCCTTTGGCTCCTTGGAAGGGCTCTCACACAGAATAAAATATCAGGGCACATAAACATGTCAGGTGAGAAGACCCACAAGGTGTTTTGGATGCCATGGAAGTTCTACTCTTTCTCGTTGGAGCCATCCTGGCTTCTCAGAGTGGGTGTGGCCTTCCTGCACTTACCATCCTCCAATCATATGGAAATGCAGGTGATACAGGCCCTCAAACTGTTCCACAACTAAGTTCTTTTGGTTAACTCAAACATGTAGATGAGCCTGGGCACATACAAGTTTTTGTTTTTTGTTTTGTTTTGTTTTGTTTTTTGCCAGAGAGAGAGGGAGAAAGAGAGAGAGATAAAGAGAGACAGAGAATTTTTGCATTAGGCTCAAAGAGAAAGGTTAAGATGTGCAACTTCCTAGAGAAAATTTAGTAAAAGGTTAAGTATTTAGTGAGATGCTCTGTGTGCCCATAGTATTTGATCATGTTACTTAGCTTTCAACACATCACAGAACCTGGTGTGAATATATGTAGCCTCTTTAGTGAAAAATCTAGCATTTTTGTAAATACAATTAATCTTCATTCTTGTTGAGCAGTTTGGACCTCTGCCGTGACATCCTCACACGTCCCTTGGAATAATCACACTGTAAGTATATCCATCCCTGTGCTGATAGGGAGGTTCACTTGTCTATCTTCCCAGAATTATGTTGCCTTTAAGCACTTTGTCTGACAAATTAGTTCATAGACCTTTGTCTCAAAAGAAGAAGTAATAGTAGGAAAAATAAGAGTCAGGCATAGTTGTTTAGGCCTTTATCTTAGGACTCTGGAAGCTGACTCAAGAAATACCAAGTTTGAGGATAGCCTGGACTACTGTGGCATCTTAGGTTATATACTGAAACCCTGTCTCAAAAAAACATTAAATACATGATAATAAATCCATTAAAAAGAAGAAAGTGATTTGACTCTAAAATGGGTATTAGGGAGCAAGTCTGTCAGATATGCCCAATAAATGATATTTTACAAAACAATGGAGGAAGGTGATGACACAGAGAGAGACTAACTGATTTTCTAGGGTTAAAAGTTAGATTTAAAAAAGGATGAGCTAACCAGAGGAGAATAAGTTAACATACCATATTAGTATATCCTAGTGTAATATCGGAAACCATCACGCCGTGTTGAAAGTACTGCTAATTGAACAGACTTGTGCGGTTTTAGCAAAGCACTGCACGGTGCAGTTGTACCTGAGCTCAGTTAACTGCAGTACAGCCATGGTTATACCTGAGCTCAGTTAACTACAGTATAGCCATGGTTATCAGCAAGAAGAAATAAGTCAGAATTAAATTCAAGCAAGTAGTAGCAAACTCTGGGCTCTGAAGCTGTCAAGCTGTCTCTAGGTGCATTCAGAAGAGTGCTTGTGGCTAGGGCTTTTTGTTTCTTTTTTTGTTTTTGAGACATTCTCTCAGAGTACAGGTTGGCCTTGAATTCTCTACAGAGTTGAAATCCTGACCCTCCTGGCTCTACTTCTCAATCCTGGCATGAAAGATGTACACACCAATGCCAAGCAACAACAGCCTCCAGCTTGAGACTGTAGACTAACTTCCTAAACTCCATCATGAGTGGATTGAAAAAAATACATGAAAATGAATAAGAAAGGATAGCCATTCTGCTATTCATACCAGGAAAGTGCTGTAAAGTAAATGTTCCAGTGCGCATGGCAGATATACTCCATAGGTATAGGCAGAAGTTCACCATTTTGGTTACATAGTGAGTTCCAGGCCAGCCTAGGATACATAAGACTGTGTCTCAAAATCAACAAACATTACTTTGTACTCCCCACAGTGTTTGTCAAGAAGTACCTGGGAGTACCTTACCTGAGCACCCTACTGTACCTGCTGTCTGTAGCTATAGAGACAGAGTTCACAGAGCTGAGCTAACGGTCCATGGTCTCCCTGACTGAGCAGAGGAGCTGGGCTTGTGATCCAGAGATGAGGCTCAGACGTGGGCAAAGACCTGACCTCATGCTCTGCTTCCTGCAATTAGACCCTCTCCTGGGCTCTGCTTAGGGTGGTAGGTTAGTGCTGAGCTATGCCCTGCACTAGGGCCTAAGCTGATAGCCAGCCTGTCCCATGCTTACTCCATCTGTGGTGATCCTGGTCACTTGCACCAGAACACCAAAGTGGAGTCTGCATTTCTGTCTGATCACGGGGTGTTAATCAGACAGTACCCATGAGCAGCTTCTCCTGAGTGGTTCTATAAAGATGTAGATCTTGCCTGGCACGAGAACAGCTTTAATCTCAGCCATCAGGTGGTAGAGGCAGGTTCATCTCTATGTAAGAGGCTAGCCTGATCTACACGGAGAGTCCAGGCTAGCTGAGGCTACACAGTGAAAAGTGAAACCTTGCATCAAAAGGGGAAAAAAAAAAGTAGAATCTAGACTTGCCTTTTAGAAGACATGGAGGATCTCTGAGGACAGACCACACCCAGCAACTGAGAACTCTCTGGCAACCTCAGAGTGTCCACTTGAAAGGAGGCATTGTTTTTCTCAACAGAGGACTATCCTACTAAATAGTCGTCCTGATACAATCACTCTCACCATACGCAACCATGTAGTCGCTTCACACCACAAAGAAAGCATTTCCATCCTTCTCCTAGACACTTTGAAGTTTGCCTTGTCTAGAGTTCCACAGCTTAGTACCAACTCAGGTTGTTTAAATTTTCTTGCATGTTATATTCTATTTTAAAACAAACATGCTCTCTCTCTCTCTCTCTCTCTCTCTCTCTCTCTCTGTGTGTGTGTGTGTGTGTGTGTGTGTGTGTGTGTGTAGCCCTTGCTGTCCCAGAACCACTGTGTCTCTAGATTCTTTGGGGATTTTCAGATATTTTTCTGCCTCTGCCTCCCATGTGCTGGGAATCAAGGTGCACATACTTACAGACTCTATGGTAGACACTGGCAATGGAGGGAAAAGTCTAAGTTGAGGTCTAGCGTGGGTTTTTCTGCTCATTTCAGTTGGTGCCTCTTCAATTACTGATGTTTCCTTAGGATGTGATTCCTACCGAACCCCCCTTGACCATCTTCACCAAGGGCTTCTATATCGGAATCTCCGTGTCTGCCGTGCTGCTGATCCTATCAGCGTGCATCCTGACTATCATAAGTGAGTAACTTTATCTCAGTCCTGGTGTCAGGAGTGGGGTCTGGGTCTCCCTGATAAATAGCACAAAAGCAATTTTGGCAGAGCAAACTGTTTTACTCCCTTAGTAAAAATGCAAGGCCGCTTTAAATGCACTGAGCAAGCATGCCCAGTTGGGGGCCCTGCCGGGCCTTTAACTCTAAAGAAAAGAGGTGCCATGCCAGTCTGAGTGCTCAGAGCTTGGCCTCCCATTCTTAGGAGACTGGCAATAGAAAGCAGTGCACTGGCCAGGGAGAATGGCTTCTGAGCATAGATTTTGATGGTAGGAAAATGTTGATTCTACAGCCATTCTTACCGAATGGTATCTTTCCACGTTTTTTCAAGCACTTCCTCTGTCTTATTTAGCCCTTTATAGATGACAATATATTTCATGTATATTTTCCAGAGTGAGGAATTAGAGCAAGGGCTCTCAGCCCCTCTGACTGTCTTCATTTTACCTGCCATGGTGCTTACATTTTACGTGACTTCTCTGTGTTCCGAAATCCAAGATACATATTGTAGTCCCTTCAGGATCTTAGGGGAAGTGTTAGGACCTACTAAGCATTGAGATTTTTTCTAACACTTGGGACACTCTTGGTGACCATTGTTACAGTATCATGTAAAGATTCCTGTTTCATAAAATTGTAAAGCTTAAATGCTGGTGGATCTTTTTCTATATACTATTGTTTGTTTACTTTTGAGCTTGTATATCTCAGGCTGGCTTTGAACTTATTGTGCAGCTGAGGCCAGTATCAAATTTCTTAGCCCTCTGTGTCTATGTTCCAGGCTTACAGCACGTGTTTTATATTTCAATTGTTGGCCACCTCAAGAGAAAAATTAAATCCGCATTTTCCATGAAGAAATTTAATGTGGGGTGGGAAGATGGTTCAGCACTTAGGAGCATGTATTGCTCTTACTGAGAGCCATCCGAGATTCTGGATGGATGACTCACAATTGCCTCTAACTCTATCCTCATGGGATGCCTCCAGGTTGGACTTTAGTACACATACACAGAAACACACACACACAGAATTTTTAAAGAAACTTACCGCACAGGGGTGAGATCTGAAACACAAGAGACCATTATAAGATCTATGGTGTGTTCTCTCCCAGCCTGGGGATCTGATTTTGAAACCATGATCACACTGTTGAATGTTTGGAACATATTTAATAGACGAGGCAAATAAGACATTGGATGGAAAACTGCATGACTAACACTGGAACAGAGTTCTTTGAGTGTTCCCCCAGGCCTGCATGGCCCTCTCCTGCAGGGTTTGTGGGAATACATACAATGTTTCTGTCTGTGTATCCCATTCCCTGTGTAGGAACCTCATCCATTGACTATTCAAGACACTACACATGAGCTAGAGACTGACCTGTTTCACATGACTGGGCAGACATTTGGAGTATATGCCTGTCGTATTTTAGGATGTTTCCCTCTAATAATTAAAACTTAGTTATTCATAATGAAGATTTAAGCTGGCCCTGGTTGGGGTGTGCCTGTTATCCTTCTGTAGAAACAGAAGGATCACAGGTCATAGCTGGCTTAGACTGCAACAGGAATGTCTAAAAGGGGAAATTGCATTTAAAAACTGCAAATATGTTCCCTTTCTTTGCCCAAAGGTTTTATTCTCCCAGGAGGGAGAATGGGTACTGGAAATCTAAATGTTTTTGACAAAAAGGTAGGGTAAGAAGTAAGTGGTCGCACACACCTCCTGAATTACATTATGGAAGGAGCCAAAGCCAGTATGGTGCTACCTTAGTGACATTTAAAAGAGTCCTTGATGGAAAAGACCATTAGTAGGACCTTGTGTCTCACTTGCAGAGTCCATGTTAAGCTTGTTCTCCAGAAGCCAATTTAAAAACCTGTATCCATTGTTTCAGTGAAGGACAATTTACCAATGTCATTCTTACATGTTAGGGATGCTATGTGGGTGCTACACCAAACCATGAATGCAGAGAAGATACTTCCTGTGGGGTACACGGTTGCCATGGAATGGTTCAGTTAAAAACAGAAACAATACCCTTGGTTAGAAGAAAATATCACCAATGTTTTTGACGACATGTTCAATTTTCCTTTCAACTCCTCCCAACTCCCCCACCCCATTTTAGAGTGCAGACGCATGAGAAAGAAGAGACCAGAGAGGTAAGCTGTCTTGGCTTGTGTCAGTTGCTCAGAAACTTGGAGTCTTGTAGATTTCTCCTTGTTCCTTTTTTTTTCTTTTCTCTTCATCTTCCTCCCTCTTTCCTGTTCTTTCTTTTTAACTAAAGTGCTTTTCATATATTTATTTTTGTCATGTACCTTCTCATCTACCACCTCTACTTCCCTACCCACCCAACAACAACGAAAAAAAAAGGAAATGAAGAGAACAGAGAACAGATTAAACCCACAAAAACAACAAAGATAAAAACAATCTACGCATTTCTGTCGGGTGCCACATTGTCTCGTCTGAGCTTTCCTCCTTGTAATTCTCAGCACAGGTGTTCTTCACATAGCTGACCAAAAGGGTTTATTTTGTTTCTACATTTCAGTGGCAGAGCCTCTGCACCAATGACACAATTCCACTATGTCAAAACATTACCCATGAGTTAAAGTTAACTTGTTTTCTTCTCTGATTTGCTCCTCCATGAGCTCTAAAATCTCAACTATCAGTCCACCGGGACTACCCAGAGTAAATAAGCTTCCCACAATCACCAACAATTCTTTCCCCAAATGAGTTCCTTCCCTACTGCAATTTTAAAACCTTTTTTTTAAAGCGAAAATTTATTTATTATTTATTTATTATTGTGGTGGGAGGTGGTGGTGATGGTGGCCGCCGTGTCATGTTTGTGTGTACACACAGGTTCCATGGTACCTGAGATAGTCAGAGGGTATCTGAGAAGCTGGTTCTCTCCTTCTAGCCTTCCATGGGTTCCAGGGAATCTATCAGGGGTCACTAGGCCCTCCTAACCCTTTCCCCAGGCAAAGGGTCACAGTCCTAAGCTATAAATATATGAGCCATCTAGTTCTTAGCCCGGTTTCCAAATGCAAATACTGATTAGGTAAAATGGTTTTGGGGGTTTTAGACTTCCCAATTTTTTGTATATAGATGTATGCCAGTATGAAGCATTTTTGTTTTAATGGTTTTTTTGTTTTAATTTTGTTTGTTCGATGTTTTTTAAGCAAATTTTTCTATGATTTAATACCAGGCTGTGTGTGGTGCTATTTTTTTTTTTTTTACAGTTTCTGTGAATGGGGTTCCTGCAGCCCCAAATACCCAGTCATGCTGAATCTTAAATGAAAGCCTTGCTCAGATATGAAAAGTGACCTTCTTGTTTTTTTTCTTTTTTTAACAACTCTTTCTGCAGTCCAGTTTTCTTACATGCTTATCAGAATGAAGTTTTCCAAAGTACAGTGCAATCCCAAGATGGAGACAAGGTCAACGTTACTGAAAACAGTTAAGTTTCAGCTGCCTTCCAAGGGGACGTCATCCCAGGACTGTGGAAGAAAGAATGGGATGTAGCCATGCTGTTCTGATTTTACTGTGTCAATTCATCTGGTGTTCCTGTTAGCATATAGGCAGCCTGCTTCTAGGTTACCTAGCAACTTAAAATGTCATCACATGCCACCACCAGGTGTGTGGAAGAAGCCTCAGGTGCACACTCAATATAAAAGGACCAACCTGACCCTAGCTTATCAGGTCTCATCAAGGCTGGCTGCATCATCTTCCTCTGTGGCCTGGCAAGGCTGCACCCCACAGGGGGAGGTGATCAAAGAGCCGGCCACTGAGTTCATGTCAGAGACAGCCCCAGCTCGGTTCCCTTTACTAGGGCACCCGCTTGGAAACTGAGCAGCCTACCGGCTTCATCTGAGCAGGGAATCTGGAGGTCCTCGCCTGTCAGTGGACTAGGGGAAGGGCATAGGGGAAGCAGAGGGAGAGTGGGTGGGACTGGGAGGAGATGAGGGAGGGGGCTACAGATGGGATACAAAGTGAATAAATTGTAACAAATAATAAGTAAATTTTTTTTTTTTAAAAAAAGGACCAACCTGCCACTCCTTGCTCTCTGCTTGTTTCTCTCCTGGGGACCTCCACCAGGCTTCTTTCTCTACTCCTATGCTCTCCATTGTCTTTCTTTGTTTCTCTCTGTGTGTCTCTCTCTCCCCTCATGGCCCACTTAGGCTCTATGTCCTCTACCCTTTCCTTCCCCCAAATAGTTCTCTTCATATCAGAACTGTTGACTCCGTGGCATTTTAAAATATATCCTAACAGTTCCCACTCCCCAGCAATGATGGAGAGAGGGGGGTCCTCCATTTGTTCATATGTATAGTGACTGTTAATCTAGTACTCAGTTTTGCCACACACTGGGAATATTCTCTCAAATAGGAACACTTCAGAATTTCCTGTGTTCTTTAAAGGCCACAAGTGGCATCCAAGAGAGACAATCCTTGGAAGTGCAGGAAATTGACTTCTATCCTAGTTACCAAAACCATCAAGAAGAGAGAAATAAGATTTGGAAGTAATAAACTAAGATAAAATAAAGTAGGGAGGGCAAGACTTAATTTAGGAGTACTTCATGGTTACATTTTATTTCTTTTATTGTAACTTAAAACATCTTTCTCACCTTCCCCAAGGAGGATTTAATCATGGGAGCTGCAGGTTTAATTTTAATTTTAAAGGAGTCTAGAGGTGTGCATGCTTTCTAATGGCTCACGGAATATGATGTGTTGTTGTATGGTTTATCATAGGATATGGATGGGTGTTTCATGTTTGGAGAGATTTCCATGGTGAGCGTGGACCAGGCAGACATCAGAGAAGATAATAATGGAGCATATGATTGAGTTCATTAGTGCTATTTCCACTACACTTCTGTCTTGAAGCTCAGTGTTCCCATACTCTAACACTGAACTCTGAAGTAGGTGCTAGAAGGAGGCAATGCCTAAACGAAAGGGGAATGAGAAGACAGGACACCGGCTCTCAGCCTGAGAGAAGTCCTATTCCAGGAGGGACAGTGTTCGAGGCTATCACTGGTTTCATTTAGAGTTCTAAATTTCTAACGGCAGGGCATATTTATACTTAAATTTATTTCAGAAAGCAAAGCATTTTTTCATAGTGAATCAGTTTGACACAATTGATAAAATATCAAGAGTTAGCAAAGAGTTAACAAAAGCTGTTGTACTGGTGTTTTCATCGCCAGCTTAATTGTTGACAAGAGCAGATTTTCAAAGAGGCTATTAATTTCAATAACAGTTTTCTGCCTCCTGAGTGCTGGCTTCCCCTGGTTGCCCTTTTATCTCAACATGCACTCCAAGGCAACGACACACACACACACACGCACGCACGCACACAAGCACACAATAACTAAAATGTAATAAAATTTAGAATGTTAAGTAATAAAGCAGAATAAGGTAGAAGAGACAAAGGCTTAGATACTGATTTATTGAATTATTTGGTGATTTACGTAAAGCACCTCTTGTACTGGCTGCATGCCAAGCACAACTTCACTTTTTACCGGCAAGAGAACGGCCTGGAGAAATCGCTGAGGAAATGGATCATTGCCCTTCACTGCAGCTGGCTGACACATAGACTTCTGTAAAATTTGCTTGCTTGTCTATTTCATTTATATTGTTTTATTATTATTTAAATGTCTTTTTTCTTTTCTTTTCCTCTTCTTTTTTGGTTTCTTGAGACAAGGTTTCTCTGTGTAGCCCAGGCTGTTCTCAAACTCACTCACTATGTTGACCAGGCTGGCCTGGAACTCAGAGATCTGCCTGCCTCTGCCTCCCAAGTGCTGAAATTAAAGGCGTGTGCCACCGCTGCCCAGCATCTGCCCCTTGGGTAGGAAATTTGTTTTCTAATGAGAGAGAAACGCTGTGGATTTGCATATGAGGAGAAGAGAGGACCATCTGAGAGGAGCTGGGAGAGTGGAAACGTTAATAAGAATAGACTGTGTAGAAAAATAATTTTCAATAAAGAAAAGTAGGAAAAAAGAGAGAGAGAGTATACCACATGGGTCCAACATTGAAGCTTTCTAGGAGCTACCCTGACTTTTGTCCACCTCCTGCCCTGTACTTCCGTGGAGCTCAGGTGTTTATTATAAGGAGAATACTCACTGTAACAAGACATCTCCCAGTATAAAAACACTGTCTTTTAAAGTGAAACAATGGCCACATCTTACTTGGTAAGACCTGTGGCTATCCAAAATTATTTTCAAGGCAGGAGGCATTTTCCTGCAACAGGAAACTGAGAGATTTGTGTAATCACCCTTGGATGAAAGAGGAGGCAGAGACCCAGAAAACAGAAAGGGCCTGGTCCCGGACACCAGGCCAGTTTGTGACTAAAGGAGATTCCTAACACTTAGTGCCTTTTTCTCACCTGATATGATCAAAAAGGCTTGGCTGGCCAGGCAATGGGGTAAATGCCTCTTGTGTGCAACATCAGCTGCCTACCCCTGAGCTACATCTCTAGCCCATGTGCTATGAATCTTGAAACAAGAGAATACGCACATATAGACAGCCACAACAAACTTGCACAGCCCAGGAGCTCACACTTCCAGCTGCACCTAGGGAAGACTGGTGTAAAAAGAAAATTCAGACTGTAACTCCAGAGATGATAATGTTCTTGTCTTAAGGAACTCACTGACATGACACTTTCCATACAATGCTGAGATCTGACTAACTCCATTTCGTGCTTGGTCCCCATTATAGGCCTGGGCCTGACTGAGCCTGACCCTGAGAAGTTACTAGTTCCAGGAACAGATCATAAAAATTCTCTACCCAAGGGGCAGCCAATCAGAAGAGAAGGCAGCCAGGAGCTAACCACAGGAATATGGAGGAAACTTATCTCAAGACTGACCATCTGTGCTTGGTGCCCCTATATGGTTTAGGTAGCTCGTTTCATGGTTAAAGGTTCGTGATACAAGAATGTGGTCTGCTGGCCACCTGAGCATGGGCCAATCAAAAACCTACCCATGTAACTGCCTTGCTGCCACAAATCAAGTATAAGATTACCCAACTATTGCCAGAACTCCCCTCTTTACCCATAAAAAGGCCTGTAAGCCAACAACTAGGGTTACCATTTTGTAAAGTGGCTGACCCCAGCATGTAGTTTTGCCGTCGAGAAATAAAAATACTCTTTCCAATTGTATATGTGAAAGGTGATCTCCATGTGGCAATTTCAGAGTTAACAATGCTAATGATCAGTCAGGGTCTTGAACACCCACAACAGACTTGCACCACTCAGTGGCTCACACTTCTGGCTACATTTGCAGGGAGATTTCTGTAAAAAGAAAAAATTTAGACTCTAACTTCAGAGATGGTAATGTTCTGTTTTGAGGGTGGAACCTGAACACTTGTTGACTTGACACTTTCCATGTGATGGTAATGATGAGTCTCGTCTAGGCCTTTCTTCCCCTTCTGCAGCCTGCATCCTTGAGTTTGAAAGTGTCTGGACCTTCAGTTACTTGATACTTTCCAGTTACTTCCAAGAACAATAGTAACTACATTCTTAACTTAATTCCTCAAGAAAGTATTGTTGGTCTTCCTGCCAAGGGTCCAGCCCATGGGTGAGGACAGGAGGTTTCAGGTTGAAGTGGTGAGAGGCTGAAGTCTTCACACAGATACCGGGAGTCTGGCAAACATAAACCAAGGGCAAGTGGATGCAAACTAGTTTATTTCCGGAAGAGAGTGCATGCTATGTAACTTTGGGCAACCAATCAGGTTCCTCCATACCATCTCCAAGCCTGCCATTGGTTGTTGGTCTCTGGGAGGGCTCACCAATGTCAGGCCACACACTCTCTGCCCAACTACTTCCCTAGTCACTTCAGCAGAAGCTGCTTGAGGCCATGAGTCCTAGTGGCCCTTTGCTTGGGATGCCTACAAAGTATATAACATGAAGTTTAAAGATTTGCAGCCAGATTATCTTGTGAAATTTTGGGTAGCTAATCCTATTTTCTTAGACAAATATCTTGCATTTAACAAGCAGGAAACAATTATTAAATGTTGTTGCTACTTGCTGGTAAATTGAGTTATTTTCAGAACTCTGAAAACACATATTTTTTTTTCTTTTTTTCTGTATATGTGAGTTTTGTGTGTTTGCATGTTTGCGGGCACAAGTGTGTGCATGCAGCTGTCTAGGCACGGATGTATATGTATATATGGGATTCTTTCTCAGTTCCTCTGTCAATAAAATACAGGGCTTCTCAATAAAAACTGCACTATGCCTCATAAAAAAAGTATCTGGAAGGTACATCACTGGCCTTCACAGGTGAGGCCTATTAATTCAGGTCTTCCAGTCCCACCCCAAGGACTGTAGCTAGGAAAGTCAGAGGTAATCATCCATACTTATTATGATATCATGACACACGGGTGGTTCTGATGGACAAGGGGACATGAGAAGACCATCACCTGCTCTAATTTTTCATAATTCTTTAGACCAGGAGATTGTCTTCTGTAGCAATAGGTTCCATGGTGAGCTCGAGTCACCTTCTCTATGGTCAGGGACACATCTCCTTTGTTGAAATCTCCTGTTAGCTAACATCTGCCAGATGTCTGATATGTCACTTTTTTTCCATCAGGGCTGAGAGCCCCGTTGACACAGTGTGACCAAAGATAGGGTCCCTTGACCCAGTACACAGCACAGTGTTCCAGGGACAGCTAGAATGTAGCTGCAGGGCAAATAGGTATTCTTACCAACCTTGACTATATACATATCTACCAAAGACAGAGAAGGAAGGAGGGAAAGATGATGAGGAAGGTGGCTTCATTTCTGCAAGTAATGTGCCACAGAATTAAAGAGGAAATTATGGCTACCTTGTTGGGAGGAGGTTTGACTGTGCCAATGACACTGGTACTTGAGCAGCAGCCGAGAACCCTCTTCTAACACCTACTATGACTGCACAGGCCTCTAATTCTGGAGCTTTGCAGGTGGAGACAGGAAGATCGTGAATTAGAGGCCAGACTAAATTATATAGCACATTCCAGGCTAGCCTGAGTGATGAAACCATCTCTCAGAAAACAAATTAACAGACCAGAAATGATGACTTAAGTCTGTGATTTCTATACTGAGGAGTCTGTGACAAAACTATATTGAATTTGGGGCCAGCCTGGGTAACACAGGCTCTTCCTCTAAAATGTCTGCCTTCATTGATCTGATGTAAAATATGAGACCTTGCATTTCTTTCCTTCCCATGTTGTGTTTTGCCATATATCCTTGTCAGCTCTCCCCTTTCAAAACCACAACCCTCACAGTTCCTTGAAGATAAAAGCCAGGGCTAATATAGTCAACACTTTCCCCCAAATGGACATTGTTGGCCAAGAAAGTGGCTTACCTATATGGTAAGACAAATAGGTAAGATGGGCTTACCTATCTACCTAGCTGTCTATTCACTAGAAAAGGAAAGGTCACATAACACATGAGAGAGAGAGAGAGAGAGAGAGAGAGAGAGAGAGAGAGAGAAAATGAGAATAAAACCTGAAAAACACAAAACTAGCAGCTTGCATATTTGAAACTCCTCGTATGTTGGATTGGAATCTAACATAAGCTCCTTTTCAACAACATACACATCTATATGATAAGGCTTTCAAACCACGTGAAAGGGTTGTGAAAGCATGACCCTCTTGGCAACCTTTGCCATTCCCCAGCCCCTCCTTTTAGAGCCCAAATGTTAAAAGATGTTTACACACTGCTGTTCCGTGGCAGCACCTGCACACTCAATTGTGCACTTTGATTTTCTCTGTAGTATGTGGTTCTCATTGCTTGTATCATGGATACATCAAATTTACTTACCGTACTCCCCATGGTTGGACATTTAGGTTGCTTCCACACATATGCTATTACAAATAGCATCACTATGCCCATCCTTGTATCTCTGCCTTGCCCTCTGAAATATTCCTTTTCCAACTGAAAAGGCCCAGGCCTGAATTTACCTATAAGTAGTAGCAGCAGCTGGACACAGCTAAAGGAAAGATATGGGGGGAAAAAAAGTACTTGGCAGGAACAATCAAAGGCCAGCTCTGTGTAGGCACAGCATCAACGCGTCAGTTAAAATGCTACTTCCTCTAATGCCTGTCTATCCTGGAGCTCAGGAGGGAGGGGGAGAATTGAAAAGCTGAAGCCAGACTGAGCTACATAACAAGTTGCAGGTCATTCTAAGCAGTGAAACACTTTCTCCAAAATACAAACTATTAGTGTGTGTTGGATCACACCTGTAGTCCCAGCACTCAGGAGGCTGACGCAGGAGGACTACCATGAGTTTCAGCCCAACCTGGGCTGCGTAGTGACTAGAGCCTGCCTAAGATACAGAGAATCATAGGTCTTCTAACTCAGTTGGTCGGAGGCTGAGTCTGTTGCATTGCTGTCAGTTCCCATACGTTGGGATCCTGTTTCTTTAGGTACAGAACCCCTGCATCGGGGGGAATTGTGCATCATTTCTGTGAACATGAAGTGACAGGCTAATGGAGGTTGGCAATCAGAAAAATAGGCATTGTTGGCCAGAAAAATAGTCCATCTTTCTGAGATCTGAGCTAGTTGTCTGTTCATTAGAACCATCCCAATAAAGTGAACAAAAAAGCCTTGACACATAAGAAGCTTATACATTTCAAACTGTTCAGGAGTTGTTTTAATATTTAACATTAATTCCTTTCGATACATTTGTATGTGCACATCTATATAGGAAATCAATCAAGTGATATAAAACATGTGTGAGGCAGGACAAGATGGCGGCACCAGGAGGACGCTGCTTCTGAGCTGCAGAACAACATTTTCGGTACAGCGACCAAGGGACTGAACTGTGGACCCTAAAACAGCAGCAATCCTGTTTCCCAGGTGAGAGGAAGCCCCAAGGTGCTGGAACCTGCCTGGTCCACTCCCAGGACAACCAGCCAGCACCCGGAAGAGGTCCCCGGTCTCGCAGGCACTCGGTTGGTCTCCAGACCAGAATCACACACCTGCGTGTCCTGATCACCTTCCCAGGCTGAACGGTGGGCAGAAAAAAACACCAGAAAAAACAACCTCAGTCATCGCTGTGGACTTCTCCTGGGGAATCGATTCCCCGGGCACTTCCTCCCAAGGGGCGGAAGCAGCAGCGGATATAGCCAAGCCTGCAGCAGAGGAGGCAGGGGAGATACCACAGCCAGCAGGAAAGCAGCATCAGAGGTACCCCAACCAGCAGTGAAGCAGATGAGGCAGCCTACAGTGCACACAGCAACTTGCAAAGAGCACAGGCTGCACGCTCCAAGCACAGATCTTCAGCATTCCCCCACAGCCTTGTCTTAGGGGGTAGCAGCTGAAGAAGCAGATAGCGCTTCCCAACTCAGGGAGCAGAGGGCAGCCTGCGGGCTTCCCGCTTAAAGTGCAGAACTCAGGGCTGGGCACAGAGAGTCCACAACTGAATATGTGTCCCACCCACAGTGCCAGCCACAGACCTCAGAGTCCAGCCTGCTGACCCCACCACAGACTGTAGACCACCGGGTATTCAGGAAACCTGCACAGGTGCCTTATGCCTGCAATCTGTGCTGGGTAACTGCGCTAGCATCCACATCCCCTCCTGCCCTTGCTCCCAACCCATATATCCCAAGCAGCTACACACTCTAGCACTCCCTGTACCAGCGTCCACATGCATGCACGTACACACACACAAACACACTTAGGATTCTGCGCCATTGGCTTCTCCCACAAGAACAACTGAAGCAACAACATACACTCTCAAACCACTGGTCCCTTCTGATCTTCCTGAAGAATTCTACAGACACCAGAGTAAGACGATTCCAGTCCAAAGGTCAGACTTGAGGAAGAAACAGTGAAGATTATATATATATAAGCAATGACAAAAGGTTGGCGTAAGAACTCACCCAACAAAAATCAGGACACCATGGCATCACCAGAAACACCAAAAACTAATGGATATTTTAATTCAGCAGAAACTCAGGAAAATAAATTTAAAGCTATGATTATCCAGTTAATTCAGGAACAAAGATCTCTCAAGAAATTCAAAAGAATATAATGGCCCATGTAGAGGAACAATTAGAAACATATAGAAACAAATACAAAAATGGGAACCACCTTCAATCAGATGAAGGAAATGGTGCAAAGCATGAAAACAGAATTAGAATCTATAAAGAAAACACAAACAGAGAAAAACCTGGAACTGGAGAACTTAGAGAAAAGATCAGGAACCACAAAGGTAAGCATCACCAATAGAATGCAAGAGATAGAAGAGAGAATCTCAGGAGCTGAAGATACACTTGCTGAAATTGATTCCTCACTCAAAGAAAAACTAAAATCAGAACAGTCCCAAAACACAAAACATTCAAGAAATCAAGGATGCCATGAAAAGACGAAACCTAAGAATAATTGGAATAGATGAAAAAGAAGACTCCAGGCTCCAAGGACTGGAAAATATTTTTAAGAAAATCATAGAAGAAAATTTCCCTAATTTAAAGAAAGAGATGTCCATAAACATACAAGAAGCCTACAGAACACCAAATAGAGTAGACCAGAAAAGAAATACCTCACATCACATCATAGTCAAATCACTAAACCTACAAAACATAGAAAAAATATTAAAGGCATCAAGGGAAAAAGGTCAAGCAACATATGAAGGGAGACCTATCAGAATCATACCAGACTTCTCATCAGAAACTATGAAAGCCAGAAGGGCCTGGGCAGAGGTCATGCAGTCTTTAAGGGAACACAGATGCCAACCAAGACTACTATACCCAGCAAAGCTTTCAATCAACATGCATGGAGAAAACAAAATATTCCATGACAAAACAAAATTCATGCAATACCTACACAGCAACCCAGCCCTCCAGAAGGTACTAGAAGGAAAACTCCAATCCAATGAAAACAACTACACCAAAGAAAATATAGGATACAGACAATCTCCCAGCAAAAATTAATTAGAGGAAAAAAACAGCAATGAATCATAGTAAGACCATCAACTCCACAATAAAAGGAACTAACAGTCATTGGTCACTATTATCTACCAACATCAATGGACTCAACTCTCCAATAAAAAGACACAGACTAACAGAATGGTTATGAAAACAGGATCCAACATTCTGCTGCATTCAAGAAACACACCTATGCAACAAAGATAAACACTACCTCACAGTAAAGGGCTGGAAAAATGTGTTTCAAGCAAATGGACACAGAAAACAAGCTGGGGTAGTGATCCTTGTATCTAATAAAATAGACTTTTGACCAAAACTAATCAAAAAAGATGAGGAGGGGCACTACCTGCTCATCAAAGGAAAATTCCAACAGGAAGACATCTCAATTTTGAACATCAATGCCCCAAATACAAGACCAGCTACATTTGTAAATGAAACATTATTAAAGCTGAAATCTCATATAGATCCCAACACTTTAATAGTGGGAGACTTCAACACTCCACTCTCACCAAGAGACAGATCATCCTGTCAGAAGTAAAACAGGTAAACAAGGGCACTCACACAGACCCTAAATCAAATGGATCTACTAGATGTCTACAGAACTTTCCATCCAAACTCAAAAGAGTATACCTTCTTTTCAGCACCACAAGAAACCTCCAAAATAGACCATATAGTTGATCACAAAGCAAACCTCAGCAGATACAAGAAGACTGAAATTATCCCATGTATCCTATCTGACCATAATGGTCTAAAGCTGGACCTCAACAACAACAGAAACAGCAAAAAGCCTGCACATACATGGAAACTGAACAATTTTCTACTCAATGACAGCTTGGTTAGGGAAGAAATAAAGAAAGACATTAAAGACTTCCTAGAATTCAATGAAAATGAAAACACAACATACCCAAACCTATGGGACACAATGAAGGTTCAAGAAGAAATTTGAAACATCTCATACAAGCAACTTAATGGCCCAACTGAAAGTCCTAGGAAAAAAAAGAAGCAGATACACCCAAGAAGAGCAGACGGCTGGAAATAATCAAACTCAGGGCAGAAAT
>CM053757.1:34716710-34798416 GCA_028658305.1 Pachyuromys duprasi | reverse complement strand
GAACTTTGCAGCCAGTCCTGAAGATCCCTGATAAACCAGGGTCAGATGAAAGGGGAGGAGGTCCTCCCCTATCAGTGGACTTGGAAAAGGGGAATAGACGAGGGAGGGAGGGTGGGATTGGGAGGGAATGAGGGAGTGGGATTCACCTGAGATACAGAGTTAATACAATGTAATTAATAATAAAAATTAAAAATTAAAAAATTAAAAATAAAAAGGATTCTGTACCCCCCCCCAAAATAAAAAAGTAATGCTAAGGAGGAAAAGAAAAAGAAATAATGGACTTTCATAGATGAGTAATTGAAGTCTTCTTAGGCAAACTTTTTTTTTCCAAGACAGGGTTTCTCTGTGTAGATGAGGCTGTTCTGTACTCACTTTGTAGACCAGGCTGGCCTTGAACTCACAGAGATCTGCTTGCCTCTGTTTCCCCAAGTGCTGGGATTACAGGTGGGCTTTCTTAAGCAAACTTAACACGTGATATAAGAAGAACCTATAGAAAATTATCTGGTACTCTTAGATTCAGCCCTATACTTTAGGTCTATTTCTGTAAATAATATGTAATATTATATAATAATATATAAATAGGACCAAGAAGGTGAAAGCACAGTAACAATTACAGCCCTATTCATTGACTTTTGTGGTTTGCAGATTAAGAAATATTCGCAAGAAGTGATTTGTACAGAGTATAAACTCGAACCATAGAACAGCTGGGGGATGGCCTAGTGGCAGGGAGCCTGTTTCAAGAAGGTAGCACTAGGTCAGTGACTGTTCATGTGCCTGCCCTGTCCTCAGCAGAACCTAAAAGGACAGAATGGCTTGTGCTGTGTGTTACCAAGTAGTTTGTTTGTTTGTTTGTTTGGTCGGTGTGGGTTTTGTTAGTTTGGTTGTTTTGTTTCTCTTTTTTTCTTTCTCTTTTTTTTAAGGTTTCTCTGTGTTATAGAACCTTGGCTGCCCTAGGCTTGCTTTATACACCAGTTTGGCCTTGAACTCACAGAGATTTGCCTGCTTCTGCCTCCCCAGTGATGGCATTAAAAATCTATGCCACCATGCCCAGTCTAGAACACCAAGTAGTTTTATCTGATGAAAGCCGTAAGGCTGATACTCACATAGCCTTTAGAGCTCTAAAGTTTCCCAATTAATTAAGAAACTTTAAACTTTCTCATGCAAAAAAAAAAAAAATCTCAGCAGTTTGCAGCATTGGGGCGCTGATCTCTTCCAAGTACAAAGGCTGTTAGTGTGAGCAGAGTAAGGCCCTGGGCCTGATGCTGAGCTCATCAGAAGCATCTTCATGATAGCTATTCCTAGCCTCAAGAGACTAGAAAGGGGCGTGCCCTTTCCTCTCTGAGAGAAAGTCCTGGAACCCTTTGACCAAAAGTGCAGCTAATGAAATTGTATTTAAAAAAAATTGTATTTTTATGGTTTAGCAACTAAGAAGCAAAAGTTGAAACCTAGAAGTTGGAATCTGAAGACATGTGACACCCTCCATGAACAGGTTTAAAAGCCTAGGGGTTTTATGAGGATTAGGTGCCTGTAAGTAAATAGCCCAGCTTCTCTTTTTACAACAGATGCTCAAAAAGCTGAGCAAATATTAGTACTATTTTACTGAGGAGAAAAATCTAGCCATGGAGGGCTCTGTGAATAGAAGGGTTAGAACTGTACCCAGCGTTTTTTTTTCTAGGTGTCTCTGGACATCTCTCAGGAGGGTGTGGCCCCACTAATTGAATGATGCTTCCCATTGAGGAACTTGAGTGAGGCTTAGAGAGGAACCACTGTGGTACTGAGCATAAACAGCTCTGTGTCCACCAGAGGGCAAGTGTATCTTTGCCATCAGAAACTTGGTCTACCAAGAAAACACACTCTAACCTCTGCCTTCAGTTTTCTGTTTGTTGCTTTATTTGTGTCAAGACCAGGAGTGGCATTGGTGGGTATATGTGTGGGGGGGGGGGGACCGCGAAAGAAAAGGCTGTTTTAGAGAACACAGCCCTGGATGAAACCTTTGAATGTGGGTTTTCTTGGCCCAGTAGAATAGGCCCATGTGATCCGCATCATTGGGGATA
Organism: Pachyuromys duprasi; assembly: GCA_028658305.1. Lineage (NCBI taxonomy): Eukaryota > Metazoa > Chordata > Mammalia > Rodentia > Muridae > Pachyuromys > Pachyuromys duprasi. Next base: position 34,796,362 of record CM053757.1, on the reverse strand, counting down.
CTCTTATCCCCAAAAAGTTGCCTCCTGAGAATTAAGACATGACCAGATAGCACATGCTGAATGCCACAGCCAATGAGAGTATCTTCTTATTTTCCTCCAGGTCAATGCCAGGATGCATCGTCAAGTCTTTATTGCAGGACTCATACTGCTTCTCCCAGGTGAGTGAGTAGGTGAATTGGTAGTGTTGTAGAAGTTGCATGTGACACAGAAACAAGGCACTCTTTAAGACTTGTTGATCATTTGTATAGACAGATGAGAATCAGGATGAAATGGGTGCTCTGAAGAAATTGCTCACTTGTAGGTATTTCCAAATTGATGGCCAAAAAGTTAAAATCACATGAGTATTTGAGGGGTGAGAACATGTACATGTATGTGATAGAAAAGTAAGGGCAGGGTGATTGTGTGTAAAATTATGGGATAAAGTTATTTCTTATTACACGTTTATATAATTTAATTATAACACCGTGCATTAGATTTGTGACCCTGATAAAATATTAGGTAAAATCAAGTACTGTGTGTCCCAGTGTGAAATATACACTCATAAAATGAGGACTTGTTTTCTCGGGTCATGTGCAAACTCACAACTTAGGTCTGAGTATAGGTGATTGGTTAGTGAAGCTCACGGTATATTGTGTTGTGTTCCTTGTTGGTTGGTTGGTTGGTTGGTTGGTTGGTTAGTTGGTTTATTTTCTGTGCGGGGAATCCATCCCAGGGCTGGCATGAACTAGGCAAGCACTGTACCGTTGAGCTACTTTCTCACCCTCACAGTTCCTCTAAAGGCCAACTTAGAAGCAATTGACAATAGGCTTGCCCAGGGAAGGGCTCACCAGTTGGTTATCTGATACCAAAAGGTCAGACCTGAATATACATACAGATATACAGTAACATTATAGAGATGGAGCAGGTTGTATTTATTTATCTGTTACATACACACACAACTATGTATGTAACAACAGTTGCTGAATAAAAGAGGCCATGAATTTGAAAGAGAGCATGTGAGGGTTTCAGGGGAGGATAGATAATGGGGGAAATGAAGTAATCATAAACTGATATAAAAAAGTAAAATAACTTTAAAAAATTAAATTAAAGCTGGTCTCAGTAGTATATGCTTGCAATTCCATCTTTCAGACACCTGAGGCAGGAGGATAGTAAGTGTAAGAGAGCTTGGGCTATAGAACAAGACCTTGAATGAAAAACAAACCAACAGGTCAGGCATGGTGATACCTTTAACCGCAGCAATCAGGAGGTGGATACAGGAGGATCTCTATAAGTTCCAGGCTAGCCTAGTTCATATAGTGGGTTCTAGGCCTGCCAGGGTGACATAGTGAGCTCTGTCTCAAAAAGAAAGAAAAGCAAACAAAAACCAAGAGAGGGAGAGAGACAGAGAGAGAGGAAGTGAGGGAGAGAGGGGGAGGAACACAGGGAGGGATGGGGGAAGAGAAAGAGAGACAGAGACAGAGAGAGGAGACAGAAAGAGGGGAGATGTAAGAAATGGAGTGAATATCATACAAAACAGCATGTTATTTAGAGCGAAAATGTTAAGCTATCAAAGGAAAATAAAATGCAAAGAAGAACCAGGACTGGAACACAATGGTAGAACACATGCTTCCCATGCCTCATGTCCCAAGTTCAATCCTCAACTGACACAAAAAGGGAAAAATGGGGGCTGGAGAGATGGCTCAGAGGTTAAGAGCACTGGCTGCTCTTCCAGAGGTCCTGAGTTCAACCCTCAGCAACCACATGGTGGCTCACAACCATCTATATTAAGATCTGGTGTCTTCCTCTGACGTGCAGATATACATGCAGATAGAACAATGTATATGTGACAAAAAATAAATTATTTAAAAAAGAAAAATGGACAAGTAAAAATAAAATCATACTAAACTGTTGAGAGCTTACTCTCTATTTCCCCTTCTTCACCACAGCTGCATTAGCATCTTTCGCAGAAGTGCATGGAAAGGTGGGTTACCCTGTCACACTGCCATGTTCATATCCAGCATCTCATATACTCTCATTTGTGTGCTGGGGTCGAGGGGGATGTACCACTGATAAATGTGGACAAATGCTTTTCTGGACTGATGGTCGCCGAGTCAACTATCGGACAAACAAGCGCTACCAGCTGAAGACTCAGCTTTTTCAAGGAAATGTGTCCTTGACAATAGAGGATGTCGCTGAGAGTGACAGCGGTGTCTACTGCTGTCGAGTGGAAACTAAGGGATGGGATGGTGTGCAGAGCCTGAACGTCTCACTGCGAGTTCAACCAGGTGAGCTCACCTTGCTTCTTTGCTTATTTCTCACAAGTGAACCGAGTCATCTGCTAGTAATTTGTTCTTTTCCTTGAATAAGCAAACGAAGGTTCTGCAAACATGCTTGCAGTTAAATGTTTGCTTTTTATTCTTTTTAATGACATAATCCCATGTATCTCAGTCTGCCCTCTGATGGACATGCCCTCATGGTCTTCCTGTCTCTAGCTCTCTAGTGTTGAGAACACAAGTAAGTCCCGTCACACCCAGGGTTCAATGCCCTTTGAAGAACAGAATATGCTCTATGTGCTTGAGTTGAGCTAAAGTTACCCTCAATGCAAGATCATGAGCTAAGTCAGTGTCCCCATGTCCTAACTGTACTTGGGACAGACTTGTTGGCCCATGAAAATGTGTTCATGGTTATGGGCTGAAACAGTGGGGGGTGTTATTTAAGATGAAGTGACTTGAATTAAAGGGTATCCTCTGACTCTGAGTTAATATCTTGTAACATTAAAATATCTCTTTTTAACACTGTGAAACTGTAATAGCCCTAACCTGAAAAGCAATGCAGGGTGATGCTGCTCAGATGAGCTGCTTCAACAATGGTCAGCTGACCCTCTGAGCACAGGCCACGGGCATAGATAGGAATGCCTACTCCCTTTTTTGCCTGCCTTGGGTTTTTGAAATAGATCTCAGATTATCTCACAAAATTATCATTGTATATACAAAAACGGCCACATGAAAGAGTTTCTCAACACTTGTTCAGTGGTTACTAGTGGGAAGTTGATGGAAGCCCAGTTCTGAGATTAAAAACAGTTTCCTTTTTAATGTGGACATCCTGATTTTTCTTTCAGCTTTGAATTAAAATTTGAATTATGAGGATGAACTGTCTTCATATGCTATTTCCTAAGCTCCTTTACTAATGGCTTACACTGACAAGAGAAGCCAGTAATAGGCTGTCTGTATTCTTTGTAAATTCAGACTGTTATTTTGTAATTGCTCATCCCTGTACTTTGCTATTTATTCATTCATTTGCTTGTTTGTCTGTTTGTTTGTTCATTATACAAGGCCACATAGTAAAGTATGGCTGGTCTGGGTGTCTGTATGTAGATCAGGCTGGCCTCAAACACACAGATCCAATTGTCTCTGCTTTCTGAATGAGCGGTTAAAAGCCTGTGTCACCTTGTCTGGTTGCATAAAAATATTAACAGTAGCCTTTAATTAACAGTAGAAATTCTTTCATGAGTCAGTGTTTACAAGTCCTGTCTAGCTAGTCAATGGGTCCACAAGAGGCACTCTGCCTTATCCTTAACAACCAAGTCTCATCAGCTACTTTTACTTTCCCATTGTGCGCTCTCTCTCTCTCTCTCTCTCTCTCTCTCTCTCTCTCTCTCTCTCTCTCTCTCTCTCTCTCTCTCTCTCTCTCTGTGTGTGTGTGTGTGTGTGTGTGTGTGACTCATTGTCTTCAAAATTTGCCTTTGCGAGGTATCTCCATGAGCCTTGCCTTTTGCCAGCCATTTCTTGACATTGATCCATTTGAAATAGACCTTTGGTGAAATCCACAAAGACAGAGGGTATTAGATACTGGTGACCTTTGGCTTTTGAAAGGAAGATCCTTTATGTGAACTGTTTCCAGGCAGAAAAATAAAATGAAAATAGATAAAAATTCAAAGCATCTGCAGCAGCAGCAGCGACATGCTACTTTTTCTGGGATATAAGAAGAAAGAAGAGTGGGGGTTCCCTTGATAAAATGTTGTCATGCAAACACTGTAAAGGGAGAGCATACAGACCCAATCAGCCATTGGAGCTGCAGTGTTCCCAGGATTCGCGAGACCGTTGGTGACTGGGCCTCGTACCAGAAGAACTTGGGAAAAGTCCTTACCGTACCCATGTCAGCCTTCAGTTAGTGAACATTTATAGAAAGAAGAAATGTTAAGACAAGGAGGAATTTGGTTTTCCACACGGTCTATCACCTGTCTCTAATTGATGTACTTTCCAGGAGTCTTACATTCTAACTTATTTAATTCTTTAAAGGCTTTTGCTGTTGTTGTTATCATCACTGGACTGGGGAAATGATAATTATGAGACATAGAGCTTGTAATTCAGCTATTAGATGCTCGTTTATACACCCTTTGCCAAGGTATTGAAAGCTTCTCACTGCATAAACGGTTTGATATTATCAGTGAAGTGAGTTGCACAGTATTCATTCCCCTTCACACTGCTCTGTCCATGACTCAACAAAAATTATATTACCAAAACTGACATTCTCCAGCATAATGCTGAATCCTATACATGCAATTCTAAGCACTTATGCACTAGACCCTGGCTATAAAAGTAACTTTGCTAATAGGCAGGGTCAGCTTTGAATTCAAATTTTGCATGGGTCACCATCATACTTCCTTTCTGCATCACTTACTCTTATTTGTGAAAGGTCTTATTATTTCAGGTCCTAAGTCACAGACAGAGCTTAGACTATATATGTCACCTAAATGGAGTCATTGTCTTTGGCTCCTTGTGACCGCTCCCAGAGTGAGCAAATTGCAAGTGGAGAATCGTGAAAATTGAGGAAAAATCTGAGCCATCCAACGTTGTTCATTCTGAGCACCAGTAATTAACAACTTCCACGGATCTAAAGTATTTCCATTCATTGGAATGGCACACTGAGTACGGGCAACCAGAAGACATGCCCGTCATTTGTTAAAATTAGAAAGAAATAGTCAGGCATTTGTCATTTGTTGTTTTTTTTTTTTTAAAGGCAGTTAAGGAACTTGTCATGATATAAAGTGCTAATCTATTGCAGATACTTATCAGAAACAGAAATCAATACCAGGGCCATACATAGCCAGATAGAAAGAATAGAAAAATAATCTTTGTTACAAAATAAATATTTCAGAAACACCCTGACATGTGAATGGAGTTCAATGCCAACTCTGCCACAGGAAATGGTACTTCCCACATTGTAGGAGACACGTTGGCTTGTGGGTGATATGACAGTTGATTTCTAAAGCAATTCTGACCTAAGTCGAGGTGCAGTGTCATAGTAAGTAAGAACTCACTATTACAGGCGTCATAATAATTCCAGTCACACTGTGTAGAGTCATCCTGACCCTTGGAGGTACACGTAGCTTTTGTGCAATTGCCATCCTCAGTTCATGTGGAAGTGTAAGTCAGGTAGTACCTTAAATTGTCTCTCAATTAACTTGTTTTGGTCCCATAAATGTATAGATCAACCTGGGCATATGAATGTATTTTTCACATATAAACAACAACAAAAATGAGAGTTCGTTTCTATAAGACCAGGACATAAAGGGTAAGATGCAAAACTTCCTGAGGAAATTTAGTGAAATTTTAAGCAGTTAGCATGATTTTCTGAGCAAGTATAGTGTAGGGCAATGTTGTTTAACTTTCGAGCCATTGTAGAACGTGTGTAAATATGTTTAAGGCCTGCAGTGAAAATCTGCAGGCGGATCTCTGTGAGTTTGAGGCCACCCTGGTCTACAAAGCCAGTCTAGGACAGCAAGGACTACACAGGAAAACCCTGTCTGGGGATGGGAGAAGAAAGAAAGAAACAGAAAGAAACAAAGGATTGCATTCAATTGAATTCAAAACAAGTAGCAGCAATGTCTAGGCTCTGATGATGTCAAGCTGTCTCTAGTAGCACACATTTGTAGGCTTGAGTTTTAGGGGTTTTGTTTGCTTGTTTGTTTTTGTTTTTGAGACAGGGTCTCCTGGACACCAGGCTGTTTTTGAGTTTTGTATGTGTTTTAGAAAGATATTGAACCCTAGACCCTCCTGCTTTCACTTCTCAAGAATTAGAATTACAGGTGTGCAACCCCTAAGCTAGCAACAGCAGCATACTTATTGAACCAGTAGCTCAACTTTCTGGACCTTGTCTCATGAAAAGAACTGAAGAAAATATATGAAGATGATTGAGAAATGTTAGCCATTACTGTCATTCAAAATCAGGAATATTTTATGAATTAGATGTTCGCGTGGGCATGATCACTGTGATCCAAGCACTCAGAACGTGGAGGCAGGAGGATCAGAAGTTCAAGGTCATTGTCAGCTAGTGAGTTCCAGACCAGCCTAGGATACAGGAGACCTTGTCAGAGCACTTTACCTGATAACCCTACTGAATCTGTTGTTTGTAGCTGTAGACACAGAGCTCACAGAGCTGAGCTAACAGGTCCAGGGTCTCGCTGACTGAGCAGAGGAGCTGGCTTGTGACCCAGAAATGAGGCTCAGACACGGGAAAAGACCTGACCTCATGCTTCACTTCCTGCAGTTAGACCATCTCCTGGGCTCTGCTTTGGGTAGTAGGTTAGTGCTGAGCTATGACAGGGCTTAAGCTAATACCCAGCCTGTCTCATGCTTACTCCATCTGTGGTGATCCTGGTCACCTGCAGCAGGACACAAGGGTGGAGTCTGCATTTCTGTCTGATCACAGGGTATTAATCAAGCTGCATCTGTGAGCAGCTTCTCCTGAGTGGTTCTAGATGTGGATCTTGCCTGGTATGGGGCATATGGCTTTAATCCCAGTCATCAGGGGGCAAATGCAGGTGCATCTCTGAGTTATATCTCTGAGGCTGATGTACAAGGAGAATTCCAGGGTAGCTCTGGCTACGAAGTGAGAAGTGAGACACTTTCAAAAAAAATGTAGAATCTATAATTGCCTTTTACAAGACAATAGTGTCTATGATAAATGGCCAGACCCAGCAGGCTGTGCACTTTGGGGTAAGATCAAAGCAAGTCAACTTTAGAGCAGACCCATTGTTTTGCTCGGTGGAGGCATACCCTACCGACTCAATGCAGATATAATTACACAAATGACATAATACTTAGAATGTTGACAGAGGTATACATGCATGTAATTACTTTGAGCAAAATAGGTCATATTTGCATTGTTCTCAAATACACTTTAAACTCACACTGTCTTAGAGTGCTACTGTGCATTACTACCTCTGATCTTTGGGTCCTATTGCATTTTCTAGATGAGCCACAGGCCAATAAAGATGAAGGACTATGTTAAAGTCTAGGGTTTGTTTTCTATTCCCCTCCTTTGGTGCTTCTTCAGTTTACTGCTATTTCCCTAGGACGCAATCTACCTGTGACCAAGACAAAGGGTTTCTATGCTGGAATCTCCATTGCCTTACTGCTTCTACTTCTTGTGGGCACAGTGGTAATTGCAAGTAAGTAATTTTAAGTTGGTTCCCAATGGTAAAAATAAGTCTGGGGTATCCTTGATAAATGACCACAAACCCAGAGAATTTTTGCAAAGCAAAATGTTTTACTCCTACAGAAGTGTGCAAAGCCACTTTATATCCACTGAGTAAGCATGCCCAGTCGGGGGGTCTTTAACTGTAGATCACGAAATTCTGTGACTCCCTCTGAGTGCTCATAGCATGGCTTCCCATTCTTATGAGACCAGACAATGTATATAGTACAGTTTCTAGGGAGAATGGTATCAGGGCATAGATACTGACTGTAGGAAAATGCTGAGTCCACAACTATTCTTGCTTAATAGTGTCTTTACACATTTCATTAATGGTGGCACTTCCCCCTTTGTTAGAATTCAGCACATTTCATTTATATTTCCCAGACCAAGGAACTACAGCACAGAATCTCAGCCACTCTGACTGCCTCCCAGCAACTCCACTCGCTAAGGGGTTTAAATTATACATGTTTCCTAGTCCAAGACATGTATCATATCCCTTTCTAAATTCCAGCCTACATGCCAGGACCTACTAAGCACTAAGATGATTTCTAACACGTTAGAAATGCTCATTAACCTTGGTTGTGAGCCACTATGTGGGGGTTAGGTATCCAACAGGGGTTCTCTGCAAGAGCAACAAGTGCTCTTAACCACTGAGTCAAGCCTCTCTTCACAGCCATCTTAGAATGTTATTCTTTTTACTTTTTGAGGTTGTGATTATGTCATTTTCTGCTCCCCTTTTCTACTCCAAACTCTCCTATATAACACTTCTTGGTCTTTTTAAAATTTATCCCTTCTTTTAACATTAACTGTTACATGTATACATGTACATGTATATGGGTATATATTCCTAAAATACAACCTCCTCGGTTTGTTTATTTTTCTCTGTATGTATGTTTTCTATTTTTCAAGACACCACAAACGGAATCATTACTGACTTGTTTCATATGACTTGGCAGAAAATGAAGAATAAGTGTATAGGATATTTCCTTTTAAGATTTAGAACTTGGTTACTGATGCTGATTAGTTAAGCTGGCTCTGGCAGCAAGCACCTCAGGCTGCTGATTCAGAAAGGGTCACACCTTATGGGTAGCTTCCAAAAGAAGGATATAGAAATTGGATAAAAACTGAAAATATGTTCCCTTTCTTGGCCCAAAGTGGTTTATTTTCCCCTGGAAGGGGGGAATGGGTTACTGGGGATTTTAAAGGTCTTTGACTAGAAATGGAGGGTAAGGAGTATTTGGTGGCACATGCCTCCTGACCTACACCGTGGAGGGACCCAAAGCCAGTAGAGCGCTACCTTAGTGACATCTTTAAAAGAGTCCTTGATGGAAGAGACCATTAGTAGGACATTGTGCCTCAGGTTCCTTGGAGAATCCATCTTATCTTGGCTCTCCAGCAGCCAATTTACCAATCTAGACTTCTTTATTTTTCTTAGTAAAAGAGAGTTTACCAGTGCCTCTCTAGCAAGCTAGGAGTGCTATGTGGGTGAATATGCACCATGAGTAAAGAGAAGATACTTCCTGTGAGGAACAGGAAGGAACCTTGGTTACCAGGGAAAGGTTCAATATGTAACAGAGGTACAGCTTGGTCCTCATGTGGGAACTCTGACAGGAGCAGGAGCTGTCTCTGCTCTGTTGCCTGCCTTTGGATCCTTTCCCCCTAACTGGACCTCCTTGTTTAGCCTTAATAGAAGATGTGCCCAGTCCTACTTGATATGCAAAGATGGGTTGATATCCATGGGAGGTCTCCCCTTCTCTGAGAAGAAATGGAGGGGAGAAAAGGGGAAGGAGAGGGGCGGTGAGAGGGAGGGACTGGGAGGACAGAGGAATTTCCAATCGGGATGCAAAGCAAATAAATTAATTAATGAATGAAAAATAGAAATATCCTTGATTAGAAGAAGAAACCAACATGAATATTTTTGATAACATGTTCAATTTTCTTTTCAACTCCTCCTGCTTCCTCTCACCCAAATCTAGAGTACATCCTTATGAAAAAGAAGCCAGAATCTCCAAGGTAAGCTGGTATGGCTTGTGTCAATCGATTTTGAGCTTGGGGTCTTGTAGATTTTTCTTGTTCCTTCCCTACCCCCTCCATTTCTCTTGCTCCCCCTCCTCCTTACTCTTCTTCTCTTCCTCCTTCACCTTCATCTTCTATGCAAGAAGATCATGCCTGGCTCCTATTGCTCACTTTGGGTTCCAAAATGTGGTTTCCTGGGCCCATCTCTTTTTACCCTACCTTCCAGTGTTGTGTCAGCATTCTGATTTCCCATCCATTCTGTCTGAACAGGTACAGAAGGAACCTCTCAGCACCAACAGCTTGTAGCAAGTGCTGAATAGTAGTTTTTTGCTTCTTAAAGCTAAGTTGAATGAATCGCTTTGATTTTCTTTCTCAGTTTCACTTTAATGTTTCCTAAATTTGGTTCCTATTGAATCACAAGTTTATGAAATGGGTAGACACCTGCTTTACTGCTTATGTTCTCACACAGAACCTAGGCTTGGCTCCTAGGACCCGTATGATAGGGTTCACAACTGCCAGAACCTCCAGCTCCAGAGGACTAGCAGATGTCTACAGGCACACGTACACATGTGCACATGTGTACACACACCACACATGGCTATATAGAGAGAGATTAAAATAAATATTTTAAAACAACTCGTGAGCACACACGTCGTACACATATACAATTCAAGCAAGACATACACACAAAATAAATTTCAAAGAAAATCTGATAGAAAACAAGAGAAAGCATTTAAGCTAACAGGCATATCCCTTTGAGAGCTCTCTGGCACGTACCATGGGAATGGCAGGGTGGTGTGGTGGTCTGTGTGAGTGAGCACCAAATAGAACTAGTCTGTTTTCTTCTGTGATTCACTCCTCCACAAGCTTAGAAGCTCAGTATCGATCCACCTGATTAACACGGGCACAGAATGAGTTCTCGAAGTGAAGCACCTCCCACAGCTGATGAAGCAGCCAGCGCTCACACACCAGCAGCTCTCTCCCCAAAAGAGCTTCCTTGCCTCAAAGGCCAGGCATTTTAGTGCTTGTGGTACATTTAAGTGAGCGTTACAGCGGTACTCACTGAAGCTGTGTCATAGACCAGCTCCTTGTGAGAACGCGCTGCTTTCTTACACATTTTTCACCTCCATGAAAAACATGGAGGATGTAGGTGCTATGCAGATTTCAAAACCCTGTCTTCTTTTAAGTAGAAATGTATTTATTATTGTTGTGGACGGTAGTGTGCGTTCATGTGTGCGCTCACGTGTGCATGTGTGCTCAGGTTCCAGGGCACCTGTGGAGGACAGAAGACAACTTTGTGGTTCTTTTCTTCTACCTTTACATGGGCTCCAGCGACCTCACTTGGGTCACCGGAGTGAGACCACTCACCCCTAACCCTTTCTAAAGCATGACAGTCCAAAGCAGTAAATACATGAATATTCTAGTTTCCTTGCCCAGTTCCAAAATGTGTGTCTTGGTTATGTAACTCATTTTGATGTTAGATAACTGTCTTTTTGATATCACATTTTTATGCTCTATTACGTGTGTATCCTGAAGGATGCTGATATAAACTGATATTTTAAAAATAATTCTTAGTGAGTCTGATGCTTTTTGTTTTGTTGTTTTGTTTGTTTTTGTTTTTCGAGACAAGGTATGTCTGTTTAACCTTGGCTGTCCTGGACTTGCTCTGTAGACAAGGCTGGCCTGGAACTCAGAAATCCACCTGCCTCTGCCTCCCAGAGTGCTTAAAGGTGTCTGATGTTTATTTTAAAATTTTTTTTTTACTTTTTTTTTTTAAGACCTAATACCAGGACCCAGTGTGGTGGTATTCACTGTCACAGTTCTTGTGAATGGGGCTCCTGGAATTCTGAGTATGCACCATAAATGAAAGTTCTGCTCAGAGATGAAAGGTTGCCTTATGCTGTTTTCTACAACCTCTCTCTCTCTCTCTCTCTCTCTCTCTCTCTCTCTCTCTCTCTCTCTGCAGCTTGGTGGCCTTCTGTGTTTCTAAGATGAGAACGTTACGCAATACAAAGGTCATGCAACCACGAGCCCAAGACAACATCTACAATATTGAAGATGGTCCTCCTGTCAAAGGTTAGGTGGCATGGAAGACTTCAATGACATATCACACGCTGGACAGCCTTCAAGCTTCAGGATGCTTCTGTGGGGGTTCATCTGGTGTTCCCACTTTCCAGCAGTAATGGATAAGACTGGCCTCTAGCTGTCTCTCCTCACACTCACTGTTAAAATGATGTCCAGTCTTTCCACACTGAAGAGCCATCTCTCAAACATGAACACTTTAATAATTTGGGTTTCCTGTAGACCCATAATTCTTTTGTCTGTGAAAAACAATCATTGGTAAAACAGATAATAGACTTCCATCCTGGTTACGAAAACCATCCAGTAGATAGGAATAAGATTTAAAAGTAAAAATAAAATAAAACAAAAACGGGGAGGGTGAGATTTAATTCAGAAGCACTTCATGATTTTGTCTTGTAACTCAAAATGTCACTTTCCTTACCTTCTCCAAAGGGCTTTAGTCATGGAAGCGGCAGCTTTTAACTTCCCTCTAGGTGGACAGAAGAGAGTCTATTGTCCCCTCTGGAGGCAGGGATACATTCTCACAGATCATGAAAGATGATGTGTTACTATATAGTTAATCTTAGTAGATAGGGATGAGTGTTTCATTCCAGGAGAGGTTACCATGGTGAGTATGAACCAGGAAGATATCAGGGAAGAAAATAATGGACCAAGGGATTGAGCTCATTAGTGCTATATCCGCTATACTTCTGTCTTGATGCTCACTGTTCCTGTACTCACCTGCTGAGCTCTGAACTAGGTACTAGAAGGAGGCAATGCAGAAATGAAAGGGGAATGAGAAAGCAGGACACAGGCTCTCAGCTGAGAGAAGTCCTATTCCAGGTATGACAGAGCTTGGAACTATGACTGGTTTTCTTCAGAGGTCTAATAACTAATTATCTTCAGACCATGTTTATATTTAAATTTATTTTAGAAAGACAAGGCAGCTTCCTCATAGTGAATCAGTTTGCCCCAATCAATAAAATATTTAGTCTTGTTAAGACTGAACAAAACTTTTGTTGTGTTGATATCTTCTTTGCAGTTTGGTTGTTGAAAAGAGCAGATTGGCAAGAGGGTGTTAATTTCTATTTCAACCTGAGTAATCCCTAAACCCAGCTCAGGACACTCAGCCCACAGTAGTCAAGGAGAGCAGGGTGCTGGATCATGGCCCACATTTCCAGTGCTGTTCTATGGTGTTCTAGAAAATGAATATGTGTCTGATTGTTTTTGTTTGTTTGCTTGCTTGTTTGCTTGCTCTTGTAAAGTCAGATAATGGAAAGTTGTATGCTGGATTTGCCAAATGGGCTTCCCTCATCTGCTCTAAAAATGTATTGTGTTTACTACAGTGGTTTCTTTCTCATACATTTGCAGCAACTACACATCAAGCAGGGCTTTTGCCGTGAAAACCTGATTTGTAGATTTTCTGGAATGATTTGTCAAGAGCACCCTGAGTTCTAGACTGGTGAGGTCACTAGATGGGGCCATCCACTCCCACACTCTCCTTCCTGCAGCTTCTCACCCCTGTCTGGTGGCTGCAGGGCTCTGAGCTTGTGATGGCTGCTTGGTTCTGCAGTCTTTCTAGAGACTTGTGATACACATGAAGGGGTCTGGGAATCTGTCTGTCCCATTCCCCAAACTTGCTTGTACTCAATAACATGGTACTCATACACTCTGTAAAACCAAATATATGGGACTTGGTGGAGAACAGGGCATGAGTAAGAACAAGCCCTGGGCTCCTGTTTTAACATTCAGTAGCAATGGTCTGACTTATCCTTGTTCCTATTTCTCTCCATATAGTTGATGATTTCCTTTCCAAACTTACCTAGTTACATAGTGGTCATTGCAATGACTTGTTACTCATGAGAGTCTTTGAGGAATTGTTGAGATGGCTCGTGGACAAGAGTATATGTTGCTCTTGTAGAGAACCGGAGTTCAGTCCCACCATACAAGGCTCATAACTGCCTGTGACTCTAGCTCCAGGGGATGATCCACCTCCGTTCTGGCCCTGTGGGCACATGCACATACTGGAATACAAATACATCTTTAGTGGAATAAAAAATAAGAATTCTATGAAAATGGAAAAACCAAAAGGTGTGAACTTTCCCCCAGTAGATTTCATAATAAGAAGAGACCAGGAGTCAGTGTTCGAAAACTATCTTAACTATTGTTAGATTCATAAATCTCTTGTGGAACATTTTTCTTTTTTGTTTTTTATTTCTATTACTTTATTTATTCACTTTACATCCTTATTTCATCCCTCCTTTTCTCCTCCCGGTCCTATCCTCACACCCCAAGATGTGAGGATCTCCCCTCTCCTCAGAGAAGGGGAGCCTCCCCCCAATAGGTACCAAGCTGCCCTGGCACATCAAATCTTAGCAGGACCAAGTGTATCCTCATCCTCTGATGCCAGACAAGGCAGCGCAGCTAGGGGAAAGGGATCCAAATGCAGGCAACAGAGTCAGGGACAGCCTCACCCCACCCTGTTCCCATTGTTAGGGTATCCAGATGAAGACCAGGCTGCACATTTGCTATATATGTCTAGAGGACCTAGGTCTAGTCCATGAATGCTCTTTGGTTGGTGGTTCAGTCTCTGTGAGCTCTCTCCCATGGGATAGGTCTCAAGTTGGACCAGTCATTGGTTGGCCATTCCTTCGGGCTCTGCTTTATCTTTATCCCTGCACATCTTGTAGGCAGGGCAAATCTTGGGTCAAAGGTTTTTATGGCAGGGGTGTATGCCTCCCTCCACTGAGAGTCCTGCCTGGCTACAGGAGGTAGTCCCTTTAGGTCCATATCTCCCAAAGTTAGGAGTCTCAGCTAGGGTCAGCCCCATAGACTCCTGAAAGCCTCCTTAGTCCCAAGTCTCCAGCTGGTCCCAGAAATGCCCCATCCCCAATTTCTGTTCTCTCTCCCAGCCTCTTAACCCACTCTCCCAACATGTGATTCCCACCTCTGTACCCCTCCCCACTCCCTTTCCCACCCAGTTTCTTCCCTCCATCCACTTCTGATGTCTATTTTTGTCACTCAGAAAGGGAAATAAAATAGATGTTTCTTTTTCTTTAAAGAGCTCTTTTCCTTTGAAATAGTTTATGTTTTGTAGTATTCTTATGCGATGGAGAAAAAAATTTTAATTCAGAGAGTCAATGGAGAGGAATTTAGTTAATGTGAAAAATCTTCATATATATATTGGTTTGGTTTTTTGCTTTGCCTTGTTTTGTTTTCTTGAGACGAGATCTTTCTATGTAGGCCCTGTTGGCCTGGAACTCCATCTGTAGATCTGTCTAACCTGGAATAATCCAGAGGCAAAGAGGAGGCTGCCTGTAAATTGAAGACCAGCCTGGTCTACTTAGCAATTTCCAGGTAGCCAGGGCTACATAGAGAGACCTTCTCTCAATATGTGTGTGTGTGTGTGTGTGTGTGTGTGTGTGTGTGTGTGTGTTGGATGAGGTGATGGGCATATATGTTGGAACCCTGGGTGAGGACTGTGCATAAGCTATAAATTATCCAAGTTCTTTCATGTTTGTTAGTCTCTGTTTCTTCTTCTGTCCAAGAGGTGACCAAAGAGACCTCTATACTTCCTGTCTCAGGAAGTGCCCTCCTGCCTCTACAAGAATCTTTAAATATTCACAGATTTTGCAAAATAAAGAAAAATATCTACTGCTATCATAATTTTATTAAAAATAGTAATTTAGTCTATGTTTTGCATAACACTTTTACAATTATTAAATTTCAATTATCATGTGTGTGTTTGTGTGTGTTTGTCTTTGTGTGTTTGTATGACTGTGAGCACACTTGGCACTGAGGGAATATGACATAAAAAGACAGCTTGGAAGAGGTAGCTTTTTCTTTCTATAATGTGAGTCCTGGGGATTAAACTCAGGTCTCAGGCAAGCGTCATTATATATAGAACTATTTTTTTCTCGCCATTACTTAAATCCTAGCTTTAAAACCTCTAACAGGAAAGTATTCTAATGACTAAGATCAAAAACTCAAGTGACCAAACATGCTGGTGGTTGTTGTGAAAGGGGAACCCTCCTCCATTGCTGATGGGAGTGTAAACTTGTAGAACCACTTTGGAAATCAATCTGGTGCTTTCTCAGAAAACTGGGAATAGCTCTACCTCAAGACCCAGATATACCACTTCTTGGCATATATCCAAAATATGCTCAAGTACACAACAAGAACGTTTGCTCAATCATGTTTGTAGCAGCTTTATTTGTAATAGCCAGAACCTGGAAACAACCCAGATGCCCCTCAACTGAAGAATGGATAAAGAAACTGTGGCACATTTACACAATGGAATACTATTCAGCTATTAAAAATAAAGAAATCATGAAATTTGTAGGTAAATGGATGGATCTGGAAAAGATCATCCTTAGTGGGGTAATCCAGACCCAGAAAGACATATTCACTTATAAGCAGATATTAGCCATATAATACAGGAAAACCATACTAGAATCCATACACCTAAAAGAAGCTAAGAAACAAGGAGGACCCTAGGGAGGATGGTTAGTTCTCATTCAGAAGGGCAAATAGAATAGACACCAGAAGCATTTAAAGAGCAGGAACAGGACCAGAGCCTACCATAGACATCCTTTGATAGACTCTACCCAGCAGGGGATCGAAGCAGATGCTAAGGGTCACAGCCAAACTTTGAGCAGAGCACAAGGAGTCTGAGGGAAGAGTGGGAGAATAGAAGGACCTGGAGAGGACCGGAGCTCCACAAGAAGACCAGCAGAGCCAACAATTCTGGGCCAGGGGAGGGAGGGTCCGGGGGACTGTGAAAACTGATGCATCAACTGAGGACCATGTGTGGGGAAGACCCCTGCTCAGATGTAGCTGATAGGCATCTCAGTCTCCATGTGGGTCACCTAGTAAGGGAACCTGGGGTTGTCTCTGGCATGAACTCTGTTGC
This sequence comes from Pachyuromys duprasi, assembly GCA_028658305.1. NCBI lineage: Eukaryota > Metazoa > Chordata > Mammalia > Rodentia > Muridae > Pachyuromys > Pachyuromys duprasi. Next base: position 34,779,915 of record CM053757.1, on the reverse strand, counting down.
CTGCTCCTCAATCACTTCCTCCCGGAAGGTGGACTTACCAGGTTACAGAGGGAAAGGATGCAGACAGTCCTGAAGAGGCTTGATAGTCTGGGGTCATTTGGTAAGGGAGGAGGGCTCCCCTTTTCTGAGAACTAGGGGAGCGGGATAGGAAGGAAGAGGGAGGGAGTGTGGGACCAGGAGGAGATGAGGAAGGAAGCTATGATTGGGATGTAAAGTGAATAAATTAATAAAAAATTAAAAAGAAATTTTTTATTTTAGTTAAATATTAAGTAAATGTAATCTAAAGGAAGGGCTCACAGCATTCTCTACGTTAATTTCTGATTTGCTCTGGGCTGACAGTGTTGCTTATATATTTGGCTAATGGGTTGGTTAGGCCACTTAGCAGGATGCAGACCATCAGCTCCCTCAGACTTCAGCAGCAGCAGGAGGAGCTACATTCCTCATAGGGCTCAAGGTTGCAAGCTTTCTCCAGAGACAAACAGGAGAGGAGAAGCTGATCTCAGGTCACATTGATCAAGGAGGTTAATCTCATTTTAGTTCAGGGTGGACTTCTGCTCTTAAACTCTAGGAAGCTCTTTCCATTTTTCTGCAACTGGAGAGAAAAATAGTTTTAAGTCCCATCTGATCAGACATATATCTCACAAGCTACAATTTACTTGATTTCAATAAGAAAATGAGTCCAGGATGCTTACTCTGGTGTGCGGTCACAGTGTGTTCTCGGTATGTGTTAGCTCCTGTCGCTAATACTGTCAGTAAGACGAGAAGACAGAGGGAGAAAATAGTTCAGTGTTGCATCCAGAGTAAAGTGGGCCCTAAATCCAGTTCTTCCTCCTAATTCTGAACTCAGTAATGTACATACCCACTAACTAATTGAAAAACTAAAAATACTCTTTAATTTATAAATAAGCCTATGCTTATTAGGAAACTACCAAAACAACCTCTGTGAGACTGAGTTTCTGTGTTGCTTTCTCAAGCATCTGTATTTAATCCTGAGCCATGCTGGGGACTCCAGAACTCTGTTTTCTCTTCACAGAACTCAGCACGCATAGCTATTTGTCTTTATTTGGATGAACAATTTAGGGTCTGAAGGTTAGTTCAGTTGGCAACGTGGCATTTGTAGCCTCCAGAAAGCACACACACACCTGGAATTGCAGCATTCTCTGGGAGGTGGAAACAGGAGGATCAGAAGTTTGAGGTCATCCTCAGCTACACAGTGAGTTCAAGGCTAGGATGGGCTGCAGGAGACCCCCGTCTCAGGAAGAAAAGTTTTTCAGTTTGAAGACTGTACTTAGAGATCATCACCACGCTCAAGATCAAAATGTTCCCATTAGCCCAAAGCCTCACACTCTTTCGTAATAGTGGTATAGTCTCATTTCTCAGAGAACAGGGCGCTGGAGTTGAATGCTTCACAGCAGCCTTTCTCACAACCACAAACAAGGAGCACACACGGGGAGGTGACCTTTGAGGTCTGTTCTGAAAGAAGAGAATGAGTCACCTATGTCAAGGCCAGGCAGAAACATGCAGGAACAGAGAACCCCAAGCAAATACCTGTGAGGGTGACAAAACCAAAGCCATAGCTTGAACAGCATTGGGCCACCACCCTACACACCACAAAGTCTGAGAGGTAAGCTGAGGCTGGGTCCTAATCTCCTGCTGGCTGCCCTGCCCAGGGTGTTCTTGTCACTCCGTGGCTGGAAAGAAGCAGTTAGAAAGGTGAGGAATGTCAGGTGTCACAACGTTATAGCACCTGACTTTCCAGGTGGATGAGGTTGATGCGCCTGTAGCCAGAATGTTCTCTCTGAGCAGGGTGGCCAATGTCACTGTTGGATGAAAAGATGAAAAATGCAGAGAACTTCTGTCACTGTGGCCTGGAGCAGACAGGGCCTACGACCCCTTGCTCTCAGCACTAGAGCTTTTGCTCAACAGCAGCTTAGTCAGCACTTGGTCAATAGTACCTGGCTAGGTTCTGGTGGTCAACTTTCCCATGAGCAAATTGGAGAACACAGGGAAGGCAGGAGGCAGGACCTTGCAAATGTGAAGGTAGCGTGGTTTATATAGAGAATAAGTTAGCCTGGCCTAGGTAAAGAGATTGACATAGTAAGACCTGAGAGACACAGAGAGAGAAAGAGAGAAAGAGAGAGAAAGTGTTCCAGCCTTGGTAGAGTAACAGGATAAATGAAAAGAACTTGTTGTTTAAAGCTCTGTATTTTTTAAATTATTTTCTTTAAAATTTTTTAAATTAATTATATTAATATCAGTGGGGAGGTCTGAATATATGATTGCCTACCATGTGTACAGATGCCAAAAGAGAGCCTTGGATCTTCTGGAACTGGACATGCATACTATGAGTTGTCATGTAGGTGCTGAGAACCTAACCCAAGTCCTCTACAAGGACAGGAAATACTCTAAGCACAGAGTATCTCTGGCCTTGAAACTTATATTTATGCATCATTTGACCATTTGAGACTTTCTAATATACTAACATATGTTAAATAGAGAGTTTAGCCTTTTATTATTTTCATTTCTGTGTGTGTGTGTGCTGGCATGAGTACATGTATAGACAGGCCAGAGAGGATGTCTGACATCCTTTCTATTTCTCTGCCTAGTCCTTTCAGTCAGTATCACTCCCTGAATCTGAGCTCATTTTTTCTCACGAAACTGGGTGCCACAACACCACAACATCTTCCCTGTGTTTGGGGGAGTTGGGTTTGGGATCTTCTTAGAGTGGTGTCTTCTTATATGTGTCCTGAGATGCTCAATGTGGCCTTCATCACTGAGCATAAAGCATATCTGACTGCTGAGCCATCTCTCAAGCCCTGTCACCTGTTTAATATGGATAACAGAAAATTAAAATTGATTACATAGTTCTCATTGAACTAGCACTGGACAGTGCTGGTCTATAAGAACATAGAAATTACTCAGCTCTCTTCTGGAGCATATGGAAATGCTACATGGGAATGAGAATGAGGAAATTCCAGTGTTAAACCTGAACTCTACGTGTTTAAATGTTTTCGTGGCTGCTGTGGGGTTTATTTGATATGAGATGAGGTTTTGTGTAATCCCAGAACCTCAAGTCCTAGTAGCTGAGGTTGGCCTCAGAGTCTCCATTAGCTCTAGAACAGGAGCACAGAATGTCATGTTTGTCTTTTGAACTGTATTTTTTTTATTTTTACTTGTTATATTTTAGTAAAATAGCATAATCTTTACATGTTATTTATTCATGTTTATTTAGTCATGTATACTACTTACCTACACTCTTTCTCTCCCTTGTTTTTTGGTTGTTTTGTTTGTTTGTTTGTAGGGTTTGGTTCAGTTTTTGAGACAGGGTATTGCTATGTAGAACATGCTGACATAATATTAGCAATCTTCCTGCCAAGAATAGGAGTTTCACTCATGTGCTGGAATTTCTCTCATGTGCAACCTCACCCAGCTAAACATCAAACTTGAGGAACCAATCCCTGGGCCCCCAATAATGAATGTGGCTCAGTTAACTGTATCATGCCAGTTTCCTTGTTTTCATCGAGGCTCCATGGTGTGTACACTGCTGGCATTAGGAGAACTTGGATGAATTACAAGGACAAGTGATTCTGCTGAAGACCCAAATAATTTCAGGATAAAAAGTTAAACAAAAGCAACAAGGCAAATATCAAACAATCCAACAAGAACTGTACCTCTCCAGGTTGCTGTAAAGCAGTTAGCTTCAGGCTGGCCGCCCTGCCCAGAGTGTTCTTGTGACACCTTGATGGAAAGAAGCAGCTGGAACAGTGTGAAATGTCCGATTTCAAAGTCTTTACCTGAAATTCCAGGATGGTGAGGCTGCTGCTTGTGTAGTGGGAAGTTTTAGCCTAAGGAGGGTGGTTGATGTCACTGTTGGAAGGAACAGTGAAGACTGCCGAGAACTTCACTGAGGCCTAGAGCAGACAGGTCTTACAGGCCCTCACAGTCAGCTCTGGAGTCTTCCTTCTCCCTCAGCTCAGTCGGCACCAGGTCCAGAGAAGTTGGACAAGTTCTGTGGTGAACTTTAGCATGAGGGAATTGTCCCATCCCAGCAGGGGTGCTGATGTAGAAATTGTTATAGAACAAATGAGCAGCAAACAGTCTTCCTTTAGTGGCTCAGTTACCTTTACTTTTTTACTGAAGAGTTTTCTGTGCAAGGTCAGAGCACAGCTGGGCAGTCATGACATCGGTATGTCACAGATGGCAGGAGGGAGACACAGGGTGGCCATAGAAATGGTGTTGTAACAGCCCATGTCTGGCAGCATGCTAATGTCTGCCAGTAGGAAACTAGGTAAATGAATGTGCTGTATCCATGATACAAGCCATGAGCCCGATTCATCATCCTGATAGCGAATGTTTCAAGTCACAGTGCTACTGAGAAAAAAAAATCAAGGTTTAGATTTGTGTGCACAGTAGGCTTCTGCGTGTGCAGAATATTTTGATGTTTAGATTCAAAGTGGGCGGCATGCAATGGGAAGAGTTTAAAGAGGGAGTCATGATTTTTTTTTACACCTTTTATATGGCTTTATTGATATCCTATGTAGACATGTACATATAAATGTATTGAAAGGAATTAATGTTAACATTAAAATTCCCGAGTAGTTTGAAATGTAAAAGTTTCTTATTTGTCAAGGCTTTTTTGTTCACTTTATTGAAATGGTTCAGTCGCTCACTCGTTGGCTGATGAACAAACTAGCTCAAATCTCAGAAAGATGGGTTATTTTCATGGGCAACAATGCCCATTTTCTAATTGCCAACTTTCATTAGCCTGTCACTTCATGTTCACAGAAATGATGCACAATTCCCCCCAAAGCAGAGGTTCTGTAACTAAAGAAACAGGATCCCAATGTATAGGAACTGACAGCAATGCAACAGACTCAGCCTCCGACCAACTGAGTTAGAAGCCCTGGAATTCTCTGTATCTTAGGCAGGCTCTAGTCACTATGCAGCCCAGGTTGGGCTGAAACTCATGGTAGTCCTCCTGCCTCAGCCTCCTGAGTGCTGGGACTACAGGTGTGATCCAACACACACTAATAGTTTGTATTTTGGAGAAAGTGTTTCACTGCTTAGAATGACCTGCAACTTGTTATGTAGCTCAGTCTGGCTTCAGCTTTTCAATTCTCCCCCTCCCTCCTGAGCTCCAGGATAGACAGGCATTAGAGGAAGTAGCATTTTAACTGACGCGTTGATGCTGTGCCTACACAGAGCTGGCCTTTTGATTTTTCCTGCCAAGTGCTTTCTTTCTGATGCTTCTTTTACTACTTATAGGTAAGTACAAGCCTGGACCTTCTCAGTTGGAAAAGGATTATTTCACAGAGGGCAAGACAGAGATACAAGGATGGGCATAGTGATGCTATTTGTAATAGCATATGTGTGGAAGCAACCTAAATGTCCAATGATGGGGTACCGGATAAGAAACTTGACGTATCCATGATACAAGCAGAGAGTCTAATTGAACAACCTCGTATAGACTGCAGGCAATCACATGCTAAAGAGGAAAGCAAAGTGCACAATTATGTGTGCAAGCATTTCCAGGGAACAGTAGTGTGTGGACATCTTTTAATGTTTGGTCTCTAGGAAGGGGAGCTGGAGAATGGGAAGAGTTGGCAGGAAGGTCATGCTTTCACAAATCTTTCATGTGATGTGATTTGAATGTATTATCATATAGCAATGTGTTTGTGGATATAAACATGTTTTTGTTTTAATCCTATGTGTGGGATGAGGAACTGATCCAGAGAGTCCACAGCAGCAAACTATTTGCCTCTGAGAGGATCTCTTTGCCACCTGCACATAATTTAAATCTGAGGACTAGAGAGAGAATAAACGCCAGAGCCCAGAGATTATGGAGTAGCCACAAGAAAGAACAAGGTTGCTGCTGCTTCCCCCATATGTCTCCTGGTTGCTGTTGGGAGACAAGAAATTGGAGATCTCCTGTAGGAGAATTGGAATGACTCCAAAGAACTCAAGGACCCTAACCAGCAAGAAGCAGCTAAGAGAACTGTGTCCTCTCCCATTCAACCTTTCTCTCAGCCACTTGGTGTAGGGATGTTGGAAGTGATTATCACCCCTCACTTCCCTAGCTACAGTCCTTGGGGTGGGTTGGGAAGACCTGAATTAATAGGCCTCACCTGTGAAGGCTGGCGATGTACCTTCCACATGTTTTCAAACTCAAGGATGCAGTCTACAGAAGGGGAAGAAAGGCATAGACCAGAGGTTCAAGACCCTGACTCATCATTACCATCACATGGAAAGTGTCACGTCAACAAGTGCTCAGGTCCACCCTCAACACAGGAACACTATCATCTCTGGAGTTACATTCTGAATTTAATTTTCTCTTTTTACAGAAATCTCCCCCAAGAGTAGCCAGAAGTGTGAGCCACTGAGTTGTGCACATTGGTTGTGGGTGTCTTTGTGTGCATATTCTCTTGTTTTAAGATTTATAGCACATGAGCTAGGGATGTGGATCAGGGGTAGACAGCTGATGTTGCATGCAAGAGGCATTTACCCACTGTCTGGCCAGCAAGCCCGACATATGGGGTGAGAGAGAAAAGGGTGCTATGTGTTAGGATTCTGCTATAGTCACAAACTAGCCTGGTGTCCCAGACCAGGCCCTTTCTGTTTTCTGGGTCTCTGCCTCCTCTTCCATCCAAGGGTGGTAACGCAAACCTCTGGCTTTCCAGTTTCAGAAAAATTACTCCCTGCCTTGAAAATAATTTTGGGAGGAAATAAACTGTAATTAATAAAAATAAATAAATAATTTTTTTTTGTCTTTTGTGGGGTTTGTTTATTTTTTGACTTGTTCTTTCCTTTATTCTTTTTTCTTTTTCTTTTTATTAATCACAGTTTATTCACTTTGTATCCCCCCCCTGCAGCTCCCTCCCACCTCCCCTCCCAACCACACCCTCTCTCCCCCTTCTCTACCCTTGCCCCTTCCCTACCACTGATAGGGGAGGTCTTCCTTCCCTTCCTTCTGATCCTAGTCTATCAGGTCTCATCAGGAGTGTCTGTATTGTCTTCCTCTGTGGCCTGGTAAGGCTGCTCCCCCCTCAGGGGGAGGTGAACAAAGAGCAGGCCAATTAGTTCATGTCAGAGACAGTCCCTGTTCCCGTTACTATGGAACCCTCTTGGACACTAAACTGCCATGAGCTACATCTGTGCAGGGATTCTAGGTTATCTCCATGAATAGTCCTTGGTTGGAGTATCAGTCTCAGAAAAGACCCCTGTGCCCAGATTTTTTGATTCTGTTGCTCTCCTTGTGGAGCTCCTGTCCTCTCCAGGTCTTACTATCTCCCACTTCTTTCATAAGATTCCCTGCACTATGCCCAAAGGTTGGCCATAGGTCTCAGCATCTGCTTTGATACCCTGCAGGGTAGAGTCTTTCAGAGACCCTCTGTGGTAGGCTCCTGTCCTGTTCACTGTTTTCTCCCTCTTCTGATGTCTATCCTCTTTGCCTTTCTGAATGGGGATTGAGCATCTTAGCCAGAGTCCTCCTTCTTGACTAGTTTCTTTAGGTGTACAGATTTTAGTATGTTTAAAAATAGAAAATATATTTGAATATATTTGATAGTGGAAAAGAGTGATTGGGAAAAACACAAAGAAGTTTCAATCCATACATCATTTAATCACAAGAATTCTAAACTATTACAACGAATAGTTGTACTTACTGTATGTAAAAATCATGTAAATACATTTCCTTTAGAATGGTTTAGGTTTTTGTAGTAAAGGTGAATAGAGAAAAAAAATAAAAGAAAATAATCTTGGATATCCACAGGTTTTACCAAGTAAGCCGTAGTCATTGTTTCATTTTAAAAGCTAGTCTTTTGTACTGGGATGTCTTATTGTAGTACAGATCTTCCTAGAATAGGCCCCTGAGCTCTATTTAAAGTCCAGGGCAGGAGATAGCAGGGCAGACCGAAGCTAGGGTGGGTCCTGAAAGGCTTCAATGCTGGGTCCAGTTGGTAGTCTCATTTTTTTCTATTTTTCTCTTATTGAAATAGTCTTTTCCATAAATCTGTTCTGATTACCGCTTTCCCTAGTTCCTCCCCAACTCCCCTCCTATGCAAATGCACAGCCTTTCTCTCTTATTAGAAAGCAAACAGACATTTAAAGAAGAATAATAAATCATATAAATGGGGCAGACAAGCAAGCAAAATTTTACAGAAGCGCATGTGTCAGCCAGCAGCCAGTCAAGGGCAATGACCCGCTGCTTCAGCTATTTCTCCAGGCCATTCTCTTGCAGGTGAGAAGTGAATTTATGCTTGGCATTCTGCCAGTACAAGTGGTGTGTTAGGTAAATCACTAAATAGTTCAATAAGCCAGCATATAAGCCTTTGTCTCTTCTACCTTATTCTACATCTTTTTAAATGCTTACATTTTATGACATTTTATTTATTTAGTGTGCATGTGCATTCATGGCTGTGTGTATGAATGCATGTGATTTTATTCATTGTGTGTGTGTGTGTGTGTGTACAATTTCAGGGAGTTCATGTGGTGATAAGAGTACAACCAGGGGGGAGCCAGAAGTCAGGAGCCAGAAAACTGATGGAGAAATCAGTCCTTCTTTGAAAATCTGCCCTTGTCAACAATCACATAGACAATGAAGACATCAATACAGCAGCCTTTGTTAACTCTTAGCAAAACCAAATATTTTCTTGATTGTGACAAACTGATTCATTATGAAAAATGCTTTGTCATTCTGAAATAAATTCAAACATAAATATGGCCTGGAGACCATTGGAAATTTAGAACTCTAAATGAAGTCAGGTGTTAGCCTCAAACACTGTCCCACCTGGAACAGGACTTCTCTAAGGCTGAGATCCTGAATCTTGTTCCCTCTTTCTCCCTTTCATTTCTGCATTGCCTCCTTCTAGCAGCTAATTCAGAGCTCAGTGGGTGAGTATAGGAGAAACAGGGGACTTCAAGACAGAAGAGTAGTGGAAAAAGCACTAATGAGCGTAATCCTGTGCTTCATTATTTTCTTCCCTGATGTCTGCCTGGTCCATATTCACCATGGTAACCTCTCCAGACACGAAACACCCATTTGTATCCTAAGATAAACCATTTAACAATGCATCATATTTCATATTTTATGAACCATTAGAAAGCACGCACACCTCTAGATGCCCTTCTTGCTTATCTACCAGAGAAATTAAAACCTGCATCTCTATGATTTAATCCCCTTTGGGGAAGGTTAGAAAAATATTAAATCCTATTCCTCTCATCTTTTTAAAAATAATATGTTATTTTGATAAATATTTATATCTAATATATATGTTCCTTTCTTAATGATTTTAGTAACTAAGATAGAAGGTCATTTCCTGCATTACTAATGATTGTCTCTTGAGGACACAAGACTTATGGTGCCTAAGGAAAACATGAAATTCTAAAGTGTTCGTGTTTGAGAGAACACGTGTGTGGTAAAGCTGAGTACTAGATTAACAGTCACTATGCGTCAGAACAGCTGGCAGACCACTCTCTCCACCATTGCTGGGAAGTGGGAAGACCCCTGAACTTGATGAACCGACACTCCTGCAGCTTAAAGGGTGTCCATCGTAGTCATACTTCATTCCTTTCCCCTGCACTTTTGAAATGATGTCGACTCAGGGGGCAACTGGGATTTAATCCTTGGCTGAAAATCGTCTTCAATAACGGAGACTGTATCTTCGACTTGGGGCGAAACCTCACTTTCAAATGCTTCATTCCGATGAGCATGGAAGGCAGCTGAGTTGCACTGAGAGTTGCTGGAAAAGAACAAAAAGGTCTCTCTTCAGATCTAAGCAGAATTTTCACTCAGGATTCGGCATGACTGGGTATTTGGGACTGCAAGAGCCCCATTCACAAAACGGTAACAGGGAATAACAGCACCACACAGGGACTAAGTCCTTTTAAAAAGTTTGCTTAATAAACATCAGACAAACTAAGAAATATTAAAACAAAAACAGGTCACATTGGCGTACACCCATATCCTCATGTAATAGTATGCAAAAGCGGAAAGGCTAGAACCACAGGCAGCTAACACCGTCCAAGTCACCTAATCGGGATGTACATTTTGGAACCGGGATAAGAATTGGATGGCTCACGCATTCATAGCTGAGGCCTGTGACTCTTTAGAGAGGGTTAGGAGTGACCGGTGAAAGGGTTAAGAGGGCCTAGTGACCCGTGCTAGGTCCCTGGAACGCACAAAAAGGTAGAAGGAGACAACCAGCTCCACCAAGATGTGCTCTGACCTTGGGTGCCAGGGAACCTGTATGTACACACAAATGTGCCACCGCCGCCATCGCCAATCCCCCACCACAATAATAAATACAATCTTTCTAAAAATGTAATGATTTTGAAGTCTGCAAAGCATCTGCCTGCTCTAACACTAACATGGAGGGGGAAATGCGTAAAGCAACAAAACAGCCTTTCCCACGGGGGCTGGCAGCCGGAGACGAAAATTGCAAAGACTACATGTATGGCACACAATTCCACCCACCACATCCATAAAGCATCAGGCACTGTAACGAGAGGAGCTAATTGGGGGAAAGAAATGCTGGTGTGTGTGGGCTGTGGGGGGGGGGTACTTTTTTGATCTTCATTTTTGTAGTTTTGTGAGTTTTATTTGTTTTCCTTTTTTTTTTTTTGAACAAGAAATCATAACGTAGGGTGACATTGAGGAGTTGGCAGAAGGGAAGAAAAATGACCAAAATATGATAGGAGAAAGGAATTAATTTTAAAAAGTAAATTTATAAAAGAAGGAGGAGGAAGAAGAGAAAGGGGAAAAGAGAGGAAAAAAAGAAAAAGAAAGAAAGGAACAAGGAAAAATCTACAAGACTCCAAGTTTCTGAGCAACTGACACAAGCCAAGACAGCTTACCTCTCTGGTCTCTTCTTTCTCATGCGTCTGCATTCTAAAATGGGGTGGGGGAGTTGGGAGGAGTTGAAAGGAAAATTGAACATGTCGTCAAAAACATTGGTGATATTTTCTTCTAACCAAGGGTATTGTTTCTGTTTTTAACTGAACCATTCCATGGCAACCGTGTACCCCACAGGAAGTATCTTCTCTGCATTCATGGTTTGGTGTAGCACCCACATAGCATCCCTAACATGTAAGAATGACATTAGTAAATTGTCTTTCACTGAAACAATGAATATAGGTTTTAAATTGGCTTCTGGAGAACAAGCGAAACATGGGCTCTGCAGGTGACCTGAGACACAAGGTCCTACTAATGGTCTTTTCCATTAAGAACCTTAAAAAAAAAAAAGCTTTTTATTTTTTTTATAAGTTCATTTTATAACCCAATTGTAGACCCCTCCCTCAACTCCTCCTGGTCCCATCCTCTCTCCCTATTTCTCCCTACCCATTCCCCTAGTCCACTGAAAGGGGCAGTTCTCCTCCCCTGCCACTGCCCCTAGCTTATCAAGTCTCATCAGGACTGCCTGGATCCTCTTCCTCTGTAGCCTGGCAAGGCCCCTTCGCCAGGGGGAAGTGATCAAAGAGCAGTCAACTGAGTTTATGACAAAGGGAACACCTTCTCCCCGTACTCAGGAACCTACATGGAGACTAAGCTACCCATTGGCTACACCTGAGCAGGGTTTCTAGGACTTTTTTTAAAAATGTCACTAAGGCAGCACAATACTGGCTTTGGCTCCTTCCAAAATGTAATTCGGGAGGTGTGTGCCACCACCTATTCCTTATACTTCATCCCCTATCAAAGACATTTAGACTCCAAGTAGCCACCCTCCATCAGGGAAGAATAAACAATACCCAGAGCCAGAATAAATGATCATTATGAAAAATTTAGAGGGAAATATCCTTATGTTTGACAGACATATGCTTAGTCCAAAATATCTGCCCAGTCATGTGAAACTGGTCAGTAATCAGCTCATTAACAGTGTCTTGGAAAGTCAATGGCTGACATTCTCACACAGGGGATGGGCTACAGAGACAGGAACAGTGTGTATTCCCCTACACCCTGCAGGAAAGGGCCATGCAGGCCTGGGTGCCACCCTCAAAGAACTCTGGTTCAGAGTTAGAAATGCAGTTTTTCCTCCAATGTCTTATTTGCCTTATCTATTAACTATGTTCCGGAACATTCAACAGTATCGACATGAAAATAAAACCAGGCTAGGAGAGAGACTCACGGTAGGTCTTACGATGATCTGCTACCATCCAGATCTCAACCCTGTGCAACAAACTCTTATTCCATAGCATTTAATTCCTTTTTCTTTAAAGAGTCTCTCCCTGCCCCACTCTGTGGAGAGGCTGTGTGCATTAGATTTATGCAAATTTGTGTCTCTGTGTGTATCTGTACACTAGATAGAGGGGGTGCCTGCTAAAACTGGAGGCAACCCATGGAGTTGTGGTTACAGGCAGTTAGTTGTGAGTCACACACCAGGGAACTCACATCCTCTGTAAGACAGTACCTGCCGCTAAGTTCTCAACCATCAACCCATCCCACATTTAACTTCCTTATTGAAAATGTGAATTTAATTTTTCTCTTGGGATGGCCAGCAACTGAAATATAAAACATATGCTGTAAGCCCAGAACATAGAGGCAGAGGGCTAAGAAGTTCCCACACTGGCCTGAGCTGCACAGTAAACTCAAAGCCAGCCTGGGATGTACAAGCTCAAAAGACAGCAAACAAACAATGTATGTAGGAAAAGAACCACCAGCATTTAAGCTTTACAATTTTATGAAACAGGAATCTTTATGAGATACGTAACAATGGTCACTGAGGGTGACCCAAGTGTTAGAAACAAACTCAGGCTTAGTAGGTCCTAACAGTTCCCCTGGGATCCTGAATGGACAAGAATATGTACTTTGGATACAGAAAAACAGAGAAGTTGCATGAAATGTAAGCACCATGACAGGTGGGGTTACTTGAAGACAGAGTGGTTGAGAGCCCTCGCTCTAGTGCCTTAGTCTGGGAAAAATACATGAAACCTATTGTCTTCAATCAAAGGGCTAAATACGACAGGAAGTGCCATCTTGAGAGAAAGGTGGGAAGACACTGTTAGGTAAGAATGGCTGTAGAATCAGCATTTTCCTGCCATCAAGATCTATGCTCAGATGCCATTCTCCCTGGCCACTGCACTGCTTTCTATTGGCAGTCTCCTAAGAATGGGAGGCCAAGCTCTTAGCGCTCAGAAAGAGGTTTATGAGCTTTCTGCTTTAGAGTTAAAGGCCCAGCAGGACCATCACTTGGCATGCTTGCTCAGTGCATTTAAGGTGGCTTTGCACCCTGCTACAGGAGTAACACATTTTCATTGGGACTGTGATTAAGTTACTCACGTATGATAGTCAGGACACTCGCAAGAATCAGCAGCACAGCAGACACAGAGATTCCGATATAGAAGCCCTTGGTGAGGATGGTCAAGGGGGGTTCGGTAGGATTCACTTCCTAAGGAAACACCGGTAATTGAAGAGGCCCTAACCATCTCAGCAGAAAACCCATCCTAGACCTCGACCTAGACTTTTCCCTTCAATGTCGGTGGCTACCATGCAAGTGTGCGGCAGTGTGCTCCTTGGTTCCCAGCACATGGGAGGCAGAAGCAGAGGACTATCTGAGAGTTCCAAGAGAATCTAATCGACACAGCAGTTCTGGGACAGCAAGGGCTGCACAGAGAGTGCATGTGTGTTTTAAAATAGAATACAACATGCAAGAAAAACTAAACAACCTGAGTTGGTACTAAACTGTGAAACTCTAGACAAGGCAAACTTCAAAGCGTCTAGGAGAAGGATGGAAATGCTTTCTATGTGGTGTGAAGTGGTCTTTGCCCATGTCTGAGCCTCATCTCTGGATCACAAGCCCAGCTCCTCTGCTCAGTCAGGGAGACCATGGACCCATTAGCTCAGCTCTGTGAGCTCTGTCTCTACAGCTATAGATAGCAGGTTCAGTAGGGTGCTCAGGTAAGGTACTCTCAGGCACTTTTTGACAAACACTCTAGGAAATATAGAAGAAAATAAAGTTGTTTGTTATTCTGACAAGGTCTCCTGTATCCTAGGCTGGCCTGGAACTCATATGTAGCCAATATGTCTGATCCTGCTACGTATGACTCCTGAGTCCTTGGATTACAGGTGTGTCTGCCATGCCCACTGGAACATTTACTTTATAGCAGTTTCCTGGTTATGAATATAAGCAATGGCTATCCTTTCTCATTCATCTTCATATATATATATTTTAACCTTATCATAAGATGGAGTTGAGGAAGCTGATCTACAGGCTCAAGAAGGGGGCCACTGTTGCTAAGTGTGCGTGTGCACACCTTTCATCCACAGATTGAGAAGTAGAGGCAAGAAGGTCAGGAGTGTATGATTGCTTTCAACTCCACAGAGAATTCAAGGCCAGCTTAGACTCCGAGAGACTGTCTCAAAAACAGAGAAACAAAAAACCCTAGACATAAGCACTCTTCTCAATGTACCTAGAGATAGCTTGACAGCTTCAGAGCCCAGAGTTTGCTACTACTTGCTTGAATTTAATTCTGACTTATTTCTTCTTGCTGATAACCATGGCTGTACTGCAGTTAACCAAACTCAGGTACAACTGTACCATGCAGTGCTTTGCTAAAACTGCACAAGTCTGTTCAATTAGCAGTACTTTCAACATGGTGTGATGGTTTCTGATATTACACTAGGATATACTAATATGGTATGTTACGTTATTCTCCTTTGGTGAGCTCATCCTTTTCTTAACGTAACTTTTAATCCTAGAAAATCATTCAATCTCTCTCTGTGTCATCACCTTCCTCCATTGTTTTGTAAAATATCATTTATTGGGTATATCTAACAAACTCGCTTCCTAACACCCATTTTAGAGTCCAATTCCTTTCTTCTTTTTAATGGATTTATTATCATGTATTTAGTGGATTTTTTGTTTGTTTGGAGACAGGATTTCAGTATGTAACCCCAAATGCCATGGTAGTCCAGGCTATTCTAAAATTTGGTATTTCTTGTATCAGTTTGCCAAGTCCTAAGAAAAAGGCCTAAACAACTATGTTTAACTCTGCTCTTTTTTTTCCTTCTATTTTTCTTCTTCTTTCGAGATGAAAGTCTGTGAACTAATTTAACAGACAAAGTGTTTAAAGGCAACATGGTTCCTGGAAGATAGACAAGTGAACCTCACTATCGGCACAGGGAGGGATATACTTACAGTGTGATTATTCCAAGGATGGGGTGAGGATGTCACAGTAGAGGTCCAGACTGCTCAACAAGAATGAAAATTAATTACAATTATAAAAATGTTAGATTTTTTGCTACAGACACTCCACATATTCACACCAGTTTCTTTGACATAATCAAATACTGCAGGCACACAGAGAATCACACTAAACGCTTAGTATTTTACTAAATTTCTCTAGGAAGTTGCACATCGTAACTTTTGTGTCTTAGCCTCACGGAAAATTTTCTCTCTCCCTCTCTCTCTTTCCCTCCCTCTTCCTTTCTCTCTTTCTTTCTCTTTCTTTGTATCTATCTGTCTCTCGCTCTCTGGGAAAAATAAAATAAAAATACATGTCCAGGCCCATCTCGATATTTGTGTGAATCAGAGAACTCAGTTTTGGGACACTTTAAGGACCTACATTTTCTACACTTCCACATGAGCTGAGGATGGCAAATGCGCAAAGGCTGCATGCACCTCGAAAGGTCAGGATGACTCTACTCAGTATGAACGGAACTACCATGACACCTATAACAGTGTGTTCCCACATACTATGTCATTGCACCTTACCTTGGAACAGAATTGCTTTAAAGACCACGTGTAATATCACCCACAAAACCACATGTCTCACATGATGTGAGGATTAGGATTTCATTTGGAAAGAGAGTGACTTACCTCCATTCACCTATCAGAGTGTTTCGGAGTCACCTATTTTTTGAACAGAGTATATATTTTATGCTTTCTAAAATTTGTATGCTCAATACAGAATTCTCACCCTGCTGAGTAAGAACAATAAACAAATGCCTTTTATCGTAACCATAAACCCCTCAATTAAATTTTATTCCTTAAAAAGCACTCATCAGATGATTATACATTTCTAATTTATCAAACTGCAGACATATCTGATTGCAATGCACACACACACAGAGACCGCCCACAAAAATTAATGGAAATACTACAGGTCTGTGGAAATTCCAAGTACTTCTAAAGCTGACATTGCCCAGTGTGAATGAAGTCAGAGGACTCATAGCCTTTCGCAGTTCACATATTACTACATTTACATTTCACTCACTGGAAGAGCAAAGAGCCAAAGGCAATGAATGACTAAGTTTAGGCAGTGTCTACAGTCTAGGCCCTGTTGTAGCCTTGAACCTTAAGTAAGACCTTCCAATGTAAAAGTAAGTGACTCAGAAAAGAAACAGGATAAAATTTTAATTCAACACTGACAGGCATGGTGGCAAACTAGAGGCAGAGGCAAGATCTCTATGACTCCAAGGCAAGCTTGGTCTACATAATGATTTCCACACCAGCCAAGTTAAGATCCTGTCTCAACAAAACAAAACTCAAAACAAAACTAGTACCACACCAGCAGGACATATGAACCTGTAAACTGTCACTTCTTTTCTAAATCTCTGTTTTCCATGAAGTCAGTAACTTATCCATGTTCTCTAAACTCAGCCCATGAGCCCATCCTCCAAAGCACCAAAATCTAAGCTTTGTCAGTCTTGAGAGGCTGTCACAGTTCTATAGCATATACAGCTGCCTGGATAAAAATGGTGGATTTTCTCACAAACCCTGAGCTCTAAAATCACATTTATAACCTAGAGCCTCTGCAAAATCTGCCCAGAGCCTTCCTGGTTGCTGTACCCACAGGCCAATGGGAGGCAAGGAAATCAATACCTCCCATCAGATTGATCTAGAGAGGAAAAAAAAAAAAGCTGTTACTTTTCTGCTGCCCCTCAGAATCCAGCCCCACTCAGGGATGGACGGGTATTAGGAAGCTCTAAGTATCTCTCTAACAGCTACCTTTTCACTTCCGGATGCAAATTTGACCTAATCTTATCTTTGGATATCAAACTTTTCCCCACCACTAACAAACTATCCATTACTGTTAATTCTAAATTCACATATGTGGGCATTTGAAGTACAAACTTAGGGGTGTCAGCCAAATCATATGCATAGAATGTATTTCTATATTAAATTGTGTGTATGCATATATCATCTGTGTATGGGTTTCTTCATTTGGATGCAGATGCCTATGGAGACCAGGGACATCTGATCCCCTCAGGGCGGGGGGAATCAGATGTCCCAGTAGGTGGGAATACACTGTTATAGATATCATGGTAGTTCCGCTCATACTGAGTAGAGTCATCCTGACCTATCAAGGTGCATGTAGCCTTTGCGCACTTGCCATCCTCAGCTCATGTGGAAGCGTAGAAAACGTAGGTCCTTAAAGTGTCCCAAGGAAATGGAAATGGAAATTACAGGCATTTGCGAGCTACTCAACATGGGTGCCTGGAGCCAATTCAGGAATTCCTCAAGAACAATATTTTCTTATAGCTATGAATCCTTCTCTCCAGACAAGCATGAATGTTCCAAGTCCCCCAAATCTTTAAATGCAATGTGTAAATCATCAGTATGAAAAACATCTTTTGCATCTTTATGCTTCATAAATAAATTGAAAGATCCTTGAAGCAAAACTTTAGAAGCATCATCTGCCCCTAAAAATGGAGACTTAAGAAGTCTTCTTCAGTGAGGATTTTAATAAAGGACAAATCCTCCAAACATAAATTTCAGAGCCTATACCAAGAGGCCTGACCCTGGAATTAGAAGAGCGAGCTTCCAAGTCAAGTGAACAGAGACAGAGTCTGAGTTACTTTCTGTCTTCATAACATCCACCATGAAGTTATGACTGTCAGTTTCTGTCACTATAAAAATAGGGACAGATCCCAGCTGTATCAGACAGTTGTCTGAGAAATAAACACTGCATCATAAAGCATATAGTACACTGCCTGGTGCTCAGGAAACACTAAATGTTAGCTTCACTGAACCGTGGCTTAACTGCACGGACCAATTTCAGAATGGACATGAAGGTTCCAGAATCTTCCTACCCTGACCCTAGTTCTCAGTCATTCCCTATTTTTATTCCAGAAAGTCATGCCCCACTGAGCAAGATTCTCATCATCCTCATTAGCTATCTTAGATCAATGATCCACCTAAGTCTGGCTGTTAGTGAACCCCCCGGGAATCTTACAAAAAGAGATGGGTATCCTCCATTTCAAGCCTGTACACATCAGCAAGTACATGCAACTTAAGACAGGAAAAAAAATCCCAGGCCCTGTGAAGCTCTTGTTTAGGACCCAGGTGAGAACACTTCATCAACATTATACTTCTGACTCACTGTCCTCTGTGTCCCACCACCTCTCGTGAGAAGGAATCTGAGCCTTGAAACACATGGGTTTTACCTGGTTTCTGAGTCTCCGTATGTGCTGGTGCTGGAGAAGTAGATGCAGAGATTCCAGTTGATTTTGGAGAATTTGTGGGTCCTGTCAAAGTAATTGGGTATTTTGTGGTAGTTGTGGGTCTCATTGAAGTAGTTATGAGTTTTGTGATAGTTTCAGCTTTCCTTGAAGTAGTTGAGGGTTTTATGATAGTTGTTCGCCTTGGAGTAATTGTGGATTTGGGGATCACTGAGGGTCTCCTTGAAGTAGTTGTTGGTTTTGTGGTAGCTGGGGGTCTTCTTGGAGTAGTCTTGGATTTTACGGTTGTTGACGGTGTAGTTGTTGAGATTCTTCTTGGAGGAGGTGTAGGTTTTATAGATGTGGGTCTTCTTGGAGTAGTTGTGGGTTTCCTTGGTGTAGGGGGTCTCTTTGGAGTAGTTTTTAGTTTTGTGGTAATTAGTGGTCTTTTTGGAGTAGGAGTGGGTTTTTTGGTTGTTGCTGGTCTCCACGGAGTAGTTATAAGTTTCTTTGGAACAGTTCTGGGTATTCTTGGAGTAGGTCTTGGTGCATTGATAGGTTTGAGTGTACTTGAAGAACTTGTTGGAACTCCTGAATTTAGAAATCAATATGAAAGCAAGGGTCAATCAAACAAGAAGAAAGAAGAGCCTCCTGCTATCCCCACTCCCTAGCACACCAGTGAGAGGCTGTCCCAGACAGAGGCTGCTCTCCTGAACTTCTAATCTTTGTCATTGACCAACTGGGATGAGGCAGGGGAGGGTAGTGGAGACAGGCTCACCAATGGGAGGATATGCACTGACACCAGGGATGTGAACAAAGTCCATGTTCCTATGGAAACACTTTATGAATGACAGGTGTCAGATCCTTAGCTCTCTCTCAGCCTCTCTGTGAGACTGAGAGGGTGTGCAGGGTTGGTATTATTTTCTACCTTTGATCGGCAAGTGACTGACTTTTTCCACAGATTACAGGCTCAGAACGTCCTGAGAGAATACACCACACGGTGCTGCATCACAGCTGAAGGCTAGCTAGGACAGTTGGCCTATGAAAGATCCCATGCAAAGCCCAACAAGAAGAATTAGTCCTTTGGGGTAGAGAGAGTACACACAGTCTTCCATGTTTTCTTTCCAATCTAAGAGAAACATGATGACTGTCACTTATCCAAAAATTTTGGTATCAGGAGTTTTACAATTTGAATATTTCTGAATTTTTTCTAATATGTACATACAGCTTATGGTGCAGCTCAAGTATAAATATGAATTTATGTAGCATTTATAAGCATATAGTTTATACATATATCTTACAGGTTAGATTATAAACTCTTAAAAATTCTGCATATGAAATTTTTATAGTATTGAAATTTCCAGGTCTTTTATCAATGCAATGCCCAAGATCTAAAAGCTAAGAGATTTTAGATCAAGAAGTGCTACAGATTTGGTATTGGGACAAGGGAGGTTCAACCCATAATTCACAAATCAAGAGAATCATAAGTGCTAAAAGAATCCAAACAGCTACTGGTGGTCTGAGAGTTCACAGAGAGCCAAGACTGGAAATAAGAGAAAACAGTGCTTGGAAGAAAAAGTCAGTGAAAACCCCAGCAGGAGCACACACTGAGCTGGCATGTTTCGCCATAAAACAGCTTCATTTAATCCTAACTCAGCTATCTACAGAATAAAACCCAGGAGCCAGGATCAACTCCTTCCAACACTCTTCTCTTTAATGGATGCAATGTAATCTGAATTTAGAGCATTTTCTCAAAAAGAAAAAGAAAGAAAAAGATGTGTCTACCTGTTGCATGTAGGAAGCTAATGGAAGTAGAGTTCTGCTCACTTCCAAATTTTAAAAACTTATATTTATTCACTTATTTTTGTTGCCCCTCTCCAACAGTGTGTAATTTTTCATTGCCAATGTGTTAAGGGCAGAGGGCAACTGAGAGAGTTGGTTCTCATCCTCTACCAAGAAGCTTGCAAGAATTGACCTCAGGTAATCAAGCTTGGCCACAGACACCTTTACCCACTGAGCCATCACAGGGCCCTCAAACATCTTTACTGTAGAGGGCCAGAGAGTAAGTATCTTGGGCTCAGGAACCAAAAACTACGTGTTCAGTAGCAAGCACTCACATCAATCAGTTTGAAAGTCACTGCTGACAGCACAGCAAGGAGAGGGTGTAGCTGTGATGCAATAAATCTGTTCACACCAGTGAGTGGGACTGTTACAAACCTGGCCTGTCCGGACTGCAGTTTGCAGAACCAGTCTAATCTGTAGCCAGAGGTTTGAGCACAATCTAAAACCCACCCTGGAGAAAATGAATCTCTAAAGAACAGAAGCAAACACGCAAAAAAATCCAGTCAGAAGATCACAGTGAAAACAAAAACCAGAAAAGAGGGAACAAGCCCAGAAGCTTTTCTTTTCTTGCTCTTAGACATTTTTTTCTCT
Organism: Pachyuromys duprasi; assembly: GCA_028658305.1. NCBI lineage: Eukaryota > Metazoa > Chordata > Mammalia > Rodentia > Muridae > Pachyuromys > Pachyuromys duprasi. The sequence continues at coordinate 34,759,109 of CM053757.1, read as the reverse complement.
TCCAGATGGATAGGAAAGTATAAATGGATTGATAAGGATCCTGAGAGAGTATGTTTAAATCACAAGAAAATGTAGACTTGGTTGTTAAGGATAAGGCAGAGTGCCTCTTATGGACCCATTGACTGGCCAGATGGAGAACTTTTAAACACTGACCTGTGAAAGAATTTCTAAGGTTGATAACAGGTCACTGTTAATAATTTCAAGCAACTGGCTATGGTGACCCGGGCCTTTAATCTTATCATTCAGAAAGCAGAGGCAGTTGGGTCTGTGTGAGGCCAGCCTGATCTACATATAGACATCAGCCATACTATACAGTGTTATCCTTTATCAAAAATAATAAAGAGGTAAAGATAAAAAATAAATGGCAAAGTATAGGACTGAGTAGTGACAAAAGTGATCTGAATTTTAAAAGAATGCAGGCAGGTACTACTGGGGTCTAGTGTCGGTTTTAGCCCTTAATAAAGGAGATTGGGAGATATCACCAGAGGAAGGTACAGCCTCATGATTCAACTCCTTTTTATGAAAAAGATGTCCACATCAAAAGGGAAAGAACTGGGGGATTCTATGAACTTCTCACTAGTAACCACTGAAAGGGTACAAGAAGGGAAAAACTTCCCACATGGACATTTTTGTGTCTAAAATAAGTTTGTAACATGAGGTGAGACCTGTTTTAAAAACCTAAAACAGGAAAGAGAGTAGAGCTCCCCACCTATACATGTGGCCTGTGCTCAGAGGGTCAGCTGACCACTGTTGAAGCAGCTCATGTGCGCAGCCTGCTTTTCAGGTCAGAGCTGTTAAGGTTTTACAGTGTTGAGAACAGGTGTTTTAATGCTGCTAGACATTATCCCAGAGACAAAGGATATCTTTAATTCAAGTCACTTCATCTTAAATAATACTCCCCACTGTGTTTGTGGGCAGAAAAGTGAAAACAGTTTCATGGGCCAACAAGTCTGTCCCAAGTACAGATAGGACATGGATTCTGACTTAGCTTATGGTCTTGCATTAAGGGTAACTTTATCTTCAGTCAAGCACATTGAACGTATTCTGTGCTTCAAAGGGCACTTAAGCCTGGGTGTGACGGGACTTACTTGCACTCTTAGCACTAGAGAGCTAGAGGCAGGGGGACCAGGACGGCATGGCCATCAGAGGACAGCTTGAGATACATGGGATTATGTCATTAAAAAGAATAAAAAGCAAGGGCTTAATCACAGCATGTTTATAAGGACTTCCTTGTTCTAGGAGAAGAACAAATTACTAGCAAACAGGACTGGGTTCACTTGTGAGAAATAAGCAAAGAAGCAAGGCGAGCTCACCTGGTTGAACTCGCAGTGAGATGTTCAGGCTCTGCACACCATCCCATCCCTTCATTTCCACTAGACAGCAGTAGACACCGCTGTCACTCTCAGCGACATCCTCTATTGTCAGGGACACATTTCCTTGAAGAAGCTGACTCTTCAGCTGGTAGCGGTTGTTTGTCTGATAGATTTTGTATCCATCCGTCTGGATAAGTGTTTGTCCACAGGTATCAGAAACGCATTCCCCTTGGCCCCAGCACATGGATGACATTCCATTAGACACCGGATACGTGCACGGCAGCGTGACAGGGTGACCCACCACTCCATGCACTTGTGTGAAGGAATCCACAGCAGCTGTGGACACAAAGGTGGCATTGGAGAATGAGCACCACCATTTTCCTACAGTTGAGTTTACGGCTTCATTTCTTTCCCATTTTTCACTTCTGGCTCCAGTGTATATTAAACCTGACACATGATGCGTGAGAGACATGTGCTCTATCGGGCCTTCTCATTTTTCTTTGTACAGTTTTGATGTCTTAGCATTTCTACTATAAACAATTTTCTGTAAGTGTATTCTTCTGTGATTATCTAATGGATATAAGTGTGAATAAAACAATTTTCTGTAATGTATTATATTCACACTGTATCATTTTAATTTTTTTCTTAGTTTTTCAATACAGGGTTTCTCTTTGTAGCATTGGCGCCTTGGAACTCATTCTATAGACCAGGCTGGCCATGAACTCAGGGTTCCCTCTGCCTCTGCCTCCCACCCGGGTTTAATTCCTTTTGTATTTATTTATTTCTCTTTTTCGATCCTTTATTTCTTCTTTTAGAGACAGAGATCACTATGTAGTTCTCACAGTCTGTCTACACTAGGCTAGATCTCATAGAGGTCCATCTAATTCTGACTGCTAGGATTAAAGACATAAACCACTATACACTATGTTGGTTTGTAGACAGGAGCCTGCTCTGTAGCCCAGGCTGGCCTGCACTTACTCTCCTGCAGCCTCAGACTCCTGAGAAATGGGGCTACAAGCATGTCCACTGACACTAGCTCATTTTTTTAATTAAAAAAAAACTTAAAACTGTGCTTACAAATGCTGTGCATGATGATGGGAACCTGCAAAACTAGACCTCTGAGGGTGAAGGCAGGAAACTAGTGAATTGAAGACCAACCTGGGCTTATGAGGCCCTGTCTCATCCCATCCCTCCCCTCCCCTCGATGCTATTGAAAATAAAATCATGATCCTATTTCTTAGAGATCAGATTGCAGAATTTAGAATTTTACCAGATGTACGGGTGTACACCTATAATCTGAGCTTTTGTGAGATAGAAACAGGATGATCAGGATTCGGAGATTATTCTCAGTTAGCATTCATGTCTGGGAGAAGCCAAATCTTAAAATATTTTAATATGCAATCTACTACTTACTTCTGTATCATAAAATGTTTTCAATTAGTATTTTTAATCAAACAACTGAAAATGAATTTATTTTATGGCATATAGGCCACGTGAAGGTTAGGTTGCCTTTCATGTTCTTTCTTCAGCCCTCATGCATTAACTGTAATATACACGTATATGTAATCACCCTCACTTGAATATTACATGCATGTGATATATTCATTCACCCCTTACTTGACAGCCTTGTGGGTCTTATATTTTAATTTTGATAGGGTAAAAATTTTGTTTTGAGCCTACAAGTTCATCTTGGTTCTTTGCTCTAATAAAGACCCCAGGGAACGTACTTGAACCTCCATCCTCCAAGGAATCCCCCAGTTCAAATCTCACTCACCCGGGAGAAGGAGTATGAGGCCTGAAATGAGGACTTGAGGATACACCATGATCTTGACCTCAAGGACAATGAGGAGACACTCTGGTCAGCTGTGGTCCTCACCACATGGAATCTGGACAAGTCTTAATTCTCAGAAGGCAGCTTATCTTTGCACCTTGCTGGAGTGTATTATTTGGGTCTGCTCTACTGAGAATGCAAAAACAAACAAACAAACAAAAACCCCATAATCAAAGGCTTCATGCATGACTCTGTAAACTCCCCATGGTGAGGGCTCTTTGCAAGGAAAGGTGTCCTCCCAAACAGCCTCTTCTTTCCCCGTCCTTCCTTAGATATAGCCATCAATTTCACTCCTGGTCTTGGCACAAATTAGATGGTAAACAGAAACACTGAAGGCACAAACAAGAGTATGTTCTTTAGATAGGACCCTAAGCAAGGGCAGCCTTCTATTGTCAGTACCCTTGCCCTCCTGTGGACTCAGGGCTGTTTCTGCTCAGTGGCCATTGTGATAGGTCCCTAAGATGGATGGAGGACTGAGAAGAAAGTTAGGCAAGCACTTAAGCACTTTGTCCCATCCATGTCAAAGTCAAGGCTTTTGGAGTTTTTCATTTTAGTTCCACTGTTACCACTAATAGACCAAGGATAAGGGAGTGTGAACAAATACTGCTCTCACTTAGAACATTAATGTCAGGCTGCTGCAATGACTCACTGGTTAGGAACGTGTATTGCTCTTACAAAACCAGCATCCATGCTGAGAAGCTCACAACCACTATCACTGGAGATACAGAAGGTATCATTCCTAGGACACCTGTACCCAAACACACATTCACACACACACACACACACACACACACACACACACACACACACACAGCACCATCACAGAGACACATCCAGATATACCCAATTATAAACAATAAATACGAATCTTAAAATGGTAATATGTTTATAATAACTTTGAAATCATAGACATAAAATTACAATGTAACCAATTTACCATAGTTAATACTAAAATTTTACTCATTTCATATATGTGTTTACTGTCTTCAACAGAATACATAGGATTTGATTCCACGAATCTGGTCTCATGTAAGTTGCATCTATCTAGAAAATAAATCTTCATTTATTTCACTCTTACCTTGCATAGGTGAACACATAAACTGAGGCGGACAACAACATAGAAAGCACACAGAAAGCTAAGAGAGCTTCGGCGGCAGGATAGAAGGGGATATTAATTTTAACCCGGGCAACCAGACTTAAATGGACTTTGTAAAAACTGCCCTACTTCCCTGACCAACCACTGCCTTCCCGTCTCCAACACTCCTACTAAAGCAAAATTTAGTTCCTCCTGCTCTTGGCTATCTCACCTTTAACACAAAACCTCAATTATCTGTAGCCACACTGCGTACAAACTATTTCTTAAAAATGTTTCCTTACTTGCAAACCAAAGAAGTCAATGAACAACACTGCTAACATATCTACCTATGCTCTCACCTCCTTGGTCCCATTTCCATGCTACTACATAACAATACTTATTGCTTATAGACACTGGCTTAAATAAATGGTGCTTCCAAGAGAAATAGATTATCTCTACAGATTTCTTTCGGTTTTATTTTTTTCGTGTTGACTTTGCTTAAGAAGGGTTTAATACTTAGTCTATAAAAGTCTATTCCATTTAAATGAAGATCTACCTTTCAAGAATCCTCAGAATTCTATTGGATGGTAAGTTACCCTAATGTCTGGAGACTCAATCATCATTGTTCTAATGTCCCACATTCAGTCACACATCATCCCAAATATAATCCCATATGGTTCAGAAACCCCAAGGACTGCTATCCTTATAATTTCTCTTCAGCATAAGGGTATAGATGTCCCCACTTACCTGCTACTTCAGGAAAATGACTTCTTGTTAGTCTCCCTTCTGATCCTCTGCTGCTGGTGGACTCTTCCAGAGCTATTTATGGATAGAAACAAACCTCTCTTGTAATTCCATCCTTATCTCCTGGCCACACTTTTCACCTGTTCTGTGTTAAAATGGATTCTCTCCATGTCTGCAATCCACCTACTAGATAGCATCTATACACTGATATAAACAGACTGCAGGAGAGCTTAAGCAAGTGGGAGCATTGCTAATGTGTCCCTGGGCTGTTTCTCAAGCTTCAGCAAAGATCTTCACTTGAGGTGTGACTCTGGGCCTGGGGACCATGCTGCTTTTGAGATGGCTGGAGAGTGAAGGAACTTTGACACCTGGACCCATCCTCTCAATTACCAGAGAATAAACTGCACTCCAGAAAGAAGAGTAAATTTAGAAAGCACGAGTTCCTGGAGCAAGAGCAGAAGGGATACCTGGCTTTTATTATACCTCCCAGATGCCATTCAACTAACATCTTTCTAATAAATATTTACTACCAGCTCATACTTAGAGTGGGGAGCTGAAAGAACTAAATCTAGCTCACAGTCTCTGCTTCCAAATGTTTAGGAAGTTCAGGGCATGGTGGTGTGCACACCTTTAGTGCCAGCGCTGGGGAGGCAGAGACGGGTGGATCTGTGTTGTATGGCAGCATGGTCTACAGAGAATCCCAGGCCACCCAAGGATGCAGGCTGAGAAGAGATTTTTAAAAAGCTGGAGCCACGCTTCTCCATACCCAGATGCAGATGCACCTCTCAGTCATTACTAAACTGTCTATGAAGGCTCCCAGAGCATGGAGTTGTGACAGGAAAGTTGTGAGAGGAAGATAGGAAACTGGGTATAACTACTTTGCCATCTGGCAATTAAAAGGTAATATATTGCTTAAGCAAGTGTTTCTAGAAAGAGTTGTGAATTTTGAGGAAGTTTTTATTCCCACAAACCAAATAGATAAATTGGCCAGCCATGCATCTTCTTAAAGATGCTAAGGACAATGTCACGGATCTGTTTGGGGCTAAAACTTCTCCTGAGTCACCACCATCTCAGTGAGAGTAAGACGCCGCCCCCACACCCATTGGGGGGAGGTAGATGGGTCATGGCCTGAAATTCCTTTGTAGTCAAAGAAGATCCTGAACTTCTGATTCTTTTCCTGCACTGGTGCTAGAATTACAGGTGTGTGCTACCTCTCAGGGTTTCTGCTGTGTTCAGTATTCAACCCAGAGCTTTATAGATGCCTAGAAAGTCCACTAAAACTGAGTTACACACACAGTCAGGATTATAACACACACACACACACACACAGACAGAGTTCCTGTCTTGGATAGCTTATTACAAAACAAACGTTATCTCAAAAGTAGTCACTAATAGCATCCCATACCTTAGGAAATGCTTTGCTCATGTGTTTTGATGAGCAACAAATAGAAAGTGTACACTGAACTCATAAGACTTACATACAATGAAAGACTGTAAACACTCCTTAGTGATTTTTCTATCTATTCCAAGACTTACAATGCATATATTCATATACATAAGTACACATACATACACACACTGTCTACACTCCAATTCAAGATCTCCCATAGCTACTGAGCCCTAAGCTGAACAACCTATGCCAGAAACATCTGTATAAAGTATATGCTCTATTATATTAGTCTTTACACAATACCCATTTGCTTAACATCAATGTGTATTTATGAAGAATATCAGCATTTTATTAGGACTATGTGACTTAAAATATTTTCAAGAAATGTAAGTGAAGAAAGTAAACTATTTCCCAAGAACCCATTTTTGTAACATTATAACTCAATAGCAACACATTTACATGAATGGGCTGTTATGTTTAAATGTCATGGAAAGAATCCAGGTGAATCCAACCGATAATCCTGGAAAGCTGGACCACTTAGGCTGCCAAGGGAGAAGAATGGACTGTTAGGGGAGCAGGAGTGGAATAGAAGCCCCCAGGTAGGACATTTATTCCTAGAAGTGGGAGGGGCTCGAGGGGAGAGGTGAATGAGCATAGGAATCACTGGGATTCCAACAGAAAACACAGGAGAATGGCTTGGCCTCTCTGGCTTGCTTAACCTGACTGCTTTTTGCTTTGTTTGTTTGGTCTCCAGCTTTGCACCTCATGCTCCAGCCTCCTGACTGATTGACTGAGGGTGTGCACCTCACACCAGCTGAACTGGATTCTTCAGCCAAAATTAAAAAGTAAAACCCAAACTGAAAGGACCATGCTGAGACAAACATTTGGATTTCTAGGGGCTGAGGTATAGGTCAGTAGAGTGTCCTGCATGGGCCAAGCCCTGGCTTCAAAAACTCAGCCTGGAGGTGCACATCTGCAATCCCCAGCACTTAGGAAGTAGAGGCAGAAGGATCAGAAGTTCAAGATCATTACGGCTACAAAGGACTTCAGGGCCAGTATGAGGAACAGGAGACACTGTCTGAAAATTTTTGTTTTCTAACATGATTGCCTGAAACAGATATAAGATGATAGTCAGACTGACAGACAAACAAATGATAGATAGATAGATAGATAGATAGATAGATAGATAGATAGATAGATAGATATACACACTGCTATATTTGTTTAAAACACATTATTGTTCCATAGTTACTGTATCTTTTGAAGTATCACACTGTCTGACAAGCCAAGTTCACATCTAGAATTCTAATCCTCAACAGCATTCAAATGCACATAGGCTTTGGTATAAAGCATATTCCTTTCCAGCATAGTTGAAATGGAAAAACAACAACGGAACAAAATCTCTGTGTGTAAGAGATTAATTTCATAGAGCACATGCATTTGTTTCACCTCACACAACAGATTCATCTAAACAAAGTATGCAATCCTAAAGGAATGGAGAGTTACACTATGTAATCATTTCTGGGTAAACAGATAAAAGAAGACTCATGGGAAATGTGCCGTGGGTCACAGGAATTAGTTGCTATCCCCATGTGACTGCTGCACACCTGCAAAGTGGCTGGTCAGGGTAGAGATATGTTATCAATGTGAAATGCACACTGATTTCCCAAGACTTACAATGAAGGAGTGTGAACTTTCCCTAGCGAGATGACAAGACCTACAATGCACCAAGTTAAAGAAAATAAGTTCTTAAAATTTCTGTCATCCATTTCTATTTTTAAACATTTATTTGTGTGTGTGTGTGTGTGTGTTTGCACATGCATGTGAGGTACATGTGGATGAAAACCAAATGAGGGTATCTGGTGTTCTCTTGTAACATTCTTCCTTATTCCCTGAATCTGGGCCTCATCTTTTGCCTGACACACTGGAGGCCAGAAAACCACAGCAGTCCCCATCTTCCCCTTCTCACTTTGAAAGTGAGGTCCAGTCTTCTATGTGGGGGCTGGGATGCTCAGTCTGACCTTCATCATTGCACAGCAAGTGTGTTTAACTGCTGCGCCACCTCTTGAGCCCTTTCACCTGTTTCATTACAGATGGGTAGTAGACAACTGAAACTACTTATGTAGGTCCTGCTATATTAATATTGGACAGTGCTGGACTACAAGTACAAAGCAATTACACAGGTCACTCCTGGGAAAGTATGGGAATGCTAAATGAAAAGAAGAGAGAATGCACAGTGGGGGTGGGTCCTAGTATTAAAGTTAAACTCGATTTTTTTTTGAAGTGTACTTGGTTGGATTTTCATTTATTGGTTTTGACATGAGGTCTCATGTAAGCCAGGAACTTCAAGTCTCTGTAGCTGAGGCTGTTCTTAGACTCTCAAACTTCCTGCTCAGGAGTGTCAGATTTCCAGTATGTTTGTGTTCATCACTGTATTTTTTATTTTTATTTTTAAGTATCTCTGCATAGATTAGCATACATTTGCATGTTATTTACTTAGTTACTTATTTTATGTATTTATGTAGAACATGAAGCTAAGTTTCCACCCTTGGTTTGTTTGTTTTCTTGTCTATTAGTAGACACGGTCTTGCTATGTTGACCAGGCTGATATCATACCAACCATCTACTGTAATCTCACTCACATGCTGGAATTATAGTAGTGTATAACCGCAACCACTTAAAACACTTCAATCCCAGGACTTCCTGTAAGGAACACGGCTACATTAACAGTATCATGCCACTCTCTCTTTTTGATCAAGGTTCCATGGTATGTAAAGTACAGCCATTAGAGGAAACTGGATGAATTACAGGTACGTGATTTTTGCTGCAGATCCAAATAATTTCAGAACAAAAAGTTGGACATCAGCAAGGTAAATATCAAACAATCCAACAAGATCTGTATCTCTCCAGGCTGCTGTGAAGCAATTAGCTTCAGGCTGGCTGCCCTGCTCAGAGTGTCCTTTCGATACCTTTACTGGGAAGAAGCAGCTGGAACAGTGTGAAATGTCAGGTTTCAAAGTCTTTACCTGACATTCCAGGATGGTGAGGCTGCTGCATGTGTAGTGGGAAGTTTTAGCCTGAGGAGGGTGGTTGATGTCACTGTTGGAAGGAACAGTGAGGACGGCAGAAAACTTCATTGAGGCCTGGAGCAGACAGGCCTTACAGGCCCTCACAGTCAGCTCTGGAGTCTTCCTTCTCCCTCAGCTCAGTTGGCACCAGATCTACAGATCTATGGTGAACTTTAGCATGAGGGAATTGTTTCATCCCAGCAGGGGTGCTGATGTAGAAATCTGTTATAGAGCAAATGAGTGGCAAACAGTCTCCTAAAGAGTTTTCTGTCAAGGTCAGAGCACAGCTGAGCAGTAATGACATTGGTATGTCACAGATAACAGGAGGGAGACACAGGATGGTCACAGCAGTAGTGTTTGTAACAGTAAGTGTTTGGCAGCATGCTAATGTCTGCCAGTAGGAGACTAGGTAAATAAATGTGCTGTATCCATGATATAAGCCATGAGCCTGATTGATCAACCCAGCGTTCAACCACATTGCTACTTGGAATTGATCAACCACAATGCTACAGGGAAAAATCAAAGTGTAGATTCCTGCATTCAAAAGTACTTCTCTGTGGGCATACAGTTCCGTTGGTCCTCCTCCCAAGGGTCCAGCTCATGAGTAAGGACAGGGGGTCCAGGCCAAGGGGGTGAGAGGCATAGAGTCATCACACAGACTCTGGGAGCTGGGTGAGTGCAAACCAAGGACAAGCAGATGCAGACTCATTTATTCCGAAAGAGAGAACAGGTCATATAACTTTAGGCAACTAGGTTCTTCCACATCATCTCCTAGCCTGCCATTGTTGGGTGTCCAGGCAGGCTCCCCAACATCAGATCATGCACTTTCCACCCAACAACTACTTCCGCAGTCATGCCAGCGTAAGTTTCCCCAGGACTTGAGCCCTAACGGCCCTTTGCCAGAAATGCCCACATAGTTCCAGGAAACAGCAAAGTGTGCAGAAGTTTATTTATTCATTCATTTATTTATTTATTTATTTATTTACTTACTTACTTACTTATTTTTACTCCAGGAGGGGAACATGGAAATGGAAAGAGTCTGGAAAGGGACTCATGATTCCATATGCACTTTATATGTCTTGATGGTTTTCCTAGATAGCTATTTACATATAAATGTATTATAAAGTGATTAACGTTAAACAATAAAACAACCCCAAAGTAGTTTGAAATGTAAAGCTTCTTATTTGTCAAGCTTGTTTATTCACTATGTTCAGGGAGATAGAGACAGAGACACATACAGGCAGAGATTGACTGAGAGATTACGCGACCCCTCTTTTGGCTAGAAAACAGACCACTTGCCCAAATCTCAGATAGGCAGGCCACTTTTCGGGGCAACAATGCCCATTTTTCTGATTGCCAGATTGCATTAGCCATGTCACTCCATGTTCACAGAACTGGTCCACAATCCTCCCCACAGTAGTGGATCTGAACATTAAGATTCAGGACATAAGACATGGGATCCAGCAAAAAAGCAACCTCACAGAGTCTGCCTCCAACCAATTAGCTTAGAAGCCTTGCAGTTCTTTGTATCCCAGCCTGGCCTCAAACTTACTATGCAACCCAGGTTGGCATGGAAATCATGGCAGGCCTCCTGCCTTAGCTTCCTGAGAGCAAGAATTACCAGTGTGAACCATTATCTCTGATATGTTTGGTTTTTGAGAAAATCTCTCACTGCTCAGAATGGCTTGGAAAATGCTTATGTAGATCAATCTATCTGACCTCACACTTTTAATTCTCTTGTCTCAACATCCTGAGCTCCAGGATTACAGGCATGTGGAGTCATAGTAGGTATTATGTGCACATGATAGGAAGCAGCCTGTCAATGAACCATATTTCCAGAGCCATGAGAAAGCACACACACCTCTAATGGTGATGTAAGACTTGACTCCTTTCTGTTTTTCTATGAGAAAAATCAAAACTTGTATTTCCCATGATTTAAGCCCATTGGGGAAAGCGACACTTTGTGTTACACTGAAATAGACAAAAACACAACCACAGAAAGCTTCTAATTTAAGCTCCCCATCTTAATTATATAATTGTATTTCTCTCTTAGAGACGGTTTTAGAAACCATATAGAAGTCCATTTTCTGAATGATTGTCTTTCATGGACACGAGAATTATGGGGTCTAAAGGAAACATCAAGCTCTCAAGTGTTCATGTGTGAGAGAACTCTCCACAGTGACTTGAGAGACTAATCATGATGTCAACAGTGAGTGGGAGGAGACACACCTAGAGGGCCTTCCTCTCTACAATGTTGGCAAGCGGGAAAACCACAGAAACTGACACAGAAAATAGCCTTGGAGCTTAAAGGGTGTCCAGTGTAGTGATATCAAGTTGCTGTCCCTTACAATCACAGGGAGGAAGATCTCAGAAGGCAACTGCTACTTCATCTTTGACATGAAGACTATCTTCGATAATGTAAACCTTGTCTTCACCTCGACACTTCACGACCACTGCATTTTGCAAAGCTCCGCTCTTAGAGAAGTTGGCTACCAAGCTGTGGGGGGGGGCGAAGAGGGGGAGAGAATTGAAGAAAGAAGAGGTCACCTTTCAGGTCTGAGCAGAGCTTTCATTTATGACCCACACTCAGAACTCCAGGAGCCCCGTTCACAAAAACTATAACACTGAACAGCAGCTCTCATAAAACACACAAGACTCTCATATAAAGTGATAGAAATGTCTGTTTCATAAGCATCAAGCAAACCAAGAACTACTTTTTAAATTTTCAGTTCATATTGGAATCCTTCACAAAGCAGAAGATATAAAAAGATAGATATCTAGCATTAAACCGAGGTACCTAATCAAGATGTGCACATGGAGACTGGGTTAGGAACTAGATGGTGGGTATATTCACAGCTTTGAACTGTGACTCTTTAGAAAGGTTTGAGAGATTCTATTGACCCAAGTTAGATCCCCAGAACTCATGGAGAGGTAGAGGAAGAGGGAGGGGGCTAGAAAAGGATAGGAATGTGAAGTAGAGGAAGAGAAGAAGAGGAGGAAAAGAAAGGGGAGGAAGTTGGAAGAGGAGAGGAAGGATGAGAAAGAGGGAAAGACGGAAGAGGAGGGGGAGGGGAAAAAAGAAATCGGTAAGAACATGGGTGGAAATGGAATGAGCACAGGCTTACCTCAGTGATCCTGTCTTCTTTTTCAGGTGGACAAACTCTAAAGAAGGAGGAGGTGGTGTGGGAGGGGTTGGAAGAAAATTGAACGTGTCAGTAGAAACACTCATCATGCTTTCTTCTAATCAAAGGTATTGGTTCTGGTTTTAACTGAGCTGTTCTCTGATAACTTTGGGAGCTTTGTGTCTGTACCCAGCAGGAAGCATCTCCTCTGAATTCAGGGCTTAATGCATTCACCCACACAGCAATCCTAACGTGAATCCTAACATGCTAGAATGAAATTGGTAAATTGTCATTCACTGAAAGACATGAAGATGTCTAGACTTGTAAATTAGCTGCTGGACAAGTTGAACCTGGACTCTCTAGGACAACGTGAGACATAAGGCCCTACTAATGGTCTTTTCCATCAAGAACTCTATACTGCTCCTTTGTTAGTGTAATTCAGAAGGTGAGTACCACCTTACCCACTCACTTCCTGTCAAAGACCGTTAGACTCCAGGAACTACCCTCCTTCAAGGGAGAATAAACAACTTTAGGAACATATTTGTAGATTTTGTTCAATTGCTAAATCCTCCCTTTAGACATTATTTTAATTGTAGCCCAGACTAACCAGGAGCTGTAATACTTCTGCCTCAGGAGACTGCGTACTGGAATTAAAGGCACATGCCTCCAGAGCCGGCTTAAATATTGTTATTAATATTTTAATACGAATTTATTTTTAAAATAAGTCCTAAGTAATTAGAGACTAATTCTGAAGTTGACAGACATATTCTTATTCCCCATTTTCTGCCCACTCATGTGAAACAGGTCAGTCACGAGCTTATGTTTGGTGTCTTGGAAAGTCGATGGTTGAGGTCCCTACACAGGGAATGGGCTACACAGACAGAAACATTATGTGTGCTCCCACAAACAGTGCAGGAGAGGGTCATGGAGGCCTGGGGGCTGCACACAAAGAACTCCACTCCACTGTTGTTAGTCATGTAGTTTTCCATCCAATGTTTCATTTGCCTCTTCTTTTAAATATGTGTTCTAGAACATTCAACACTATCATCATGGGGAGAAAAGCAGATCCCCTGGCTGGGAAAGAACATACCCTGTAGAGCAAACTCTTGTTCCATTGTTTCTCTGTCTTTCTGTGTGTATCTCTTTCTGTGTGTGTATGGGGAGGGGAGTGTGTGTACTAGAATGATGATGCTTACTAAATCTTGAGGATTCTCCCATTGCTGAAGTTAAAAACAGTTGTGAATCGTGTGGCCAAGGGCAGAGTTGGAATTCACATCCTCTGTAAAAACAGTATATGCTCCTAAGTTCTGAACCATCTACCCATCTTGCATTAAATTTCTTTTATAGAAAATTTGAATTTGCTGTTCTCTTTTTTTCTCTTGAGGAGACTGACAACTGAAAGATGAAATGTATGCCTGTAAGTGCAACACATGGATGACAGAAGCAGAAGAAACAGAAGTTTATAGTAAGCCCCCAGCTACACAGCAAATTCATTACCAGTATGGAATACGTAATACCCTGTCTCAAAAGCCTCAAAGAAAACAAGCAATGGTATTTAGCTAAAGGCCTATCAGTATTAAAGCTTAACATCTTTATGAGGTACTGTAACAATGGTCACTGAAAGTGTCCTAGTGTTAGAAATAATCTCAGCACATAGTAGGTCCTGACACATCCCTTGGGATCCTGAAGGGACTACAATATGTACCTTGGATACTGAAACACAAAGAAGTCACATGAAATATAAGCACCATGCCAGGTGGGATTACTTGAAGACAGTTAGAGTGGCTGATAGCCCTCGCTCTAGTTCCTTGGTCTGGGAAACATGCATGAAACATACTGTCTTCGATCAAAGGGTTAAATAGAACAGAGGAAGTGCCATCTCAAAAGAAAGGTGGGACGACACCAATAGCTAAGAATGGCTGTAAAATCAGCATTTTCCTGCCATCAAGATCTATGCTCAGAAGCCATTTTCGCTGGCCACTGTTCTGCTTTCTATTGCCAGTCTCCTAAGAATGGGAGGCCAAGCTCTGAGCACTCAGGGAGGCACGAGACCTCTTTTCTTTAGAGTTGAAGACCCAGCAGGACCACCAACTGGGCATGCTTGCTCAGTTCATTTAAAGTGGCTTTGCACCCTGCTACAGGAGTAACACATTTTGCTCTGCCAAAATTCCTTGGATCTTGTGCTCATTTGTCAGGGAGACCCAGACCCATTCCTGACACTGGGAACCTCAATAAACTTACTCACTTATGATAGCCAGGAGCAGCAGTAGCAAGGTGTCAGTGGAGATCCACATAAAGGATCTTAGTAATGTCCCTTGATGGTTTCCTTTTTTTGGAATGCTTTCTGCAAAAACAGTAGGGAATTAAAGAGGCACCAAGTGAGATGGAATAGAAAACACGTCTTAGACCTTAACATAGACCTTTACCTTTATTGGCCTGTGGCTTATCTAGAATATGCAGCAAGACCCAGAGATCTGAGGTGAGCATGAGCAGTGGAACTCTGACACAACCTGAAGTAGAAGTCTCTGTGAGGAGGAAGGAACCATTTTCTATTTTCCTTGAGGTGATCGCATAAGTGTATGCCACTATCGAAATTCTAAACAATGATTAAGGTGGTTTTATACATCATGTCAGCAATCATACTTGTATTTCCAGTGAATAGGGTATGCCTATATTTAAAAAAAGCAATGGCTCTTCTCTAAGTTGACTTTCTCTGCTGTCAAACCCAATGTGCTCAGCTACTGTGTCTAGGTTTTCACCTCCCTACTGCCTGTTGTTTTCTATGATGCAATTCAAGACTACACCTTTTTTTAGTGTCTCACTTCTCATTATGTAGAAACAGCTATCCTGGAACTCTCCATGTCCACCAGGATGGCCTTTAACTCAGAGATGCACTTGCTTCTGCCCTCTGATGGCTGGGATTGAAGCCATATGCTCCATACCAGGCAAGATCTACATCTTTATAGAACCGCTCAGGAGAAGCTGCTCACAGATGCAGCCTGATTAACAACTGTGAACAGGTAAAAGTGTAGACTCCACCCTAGTGCCCTGCTGCAGGTGACCAGGATCACCACAGGTGGAGTAAGCATGAAACAGGCTGGGCATCAGCTTAGGCCCTGACATAGCTCAGCACTAACCTACCACCCTAAGCAGAGCCCCGGAAGTCGTCTAACTGCAAGAAGTGGAGCATGAGGTCAGGTCTTAGCCTGTGTTTGAGCATCATCTCTGTATCCCAAACCCAGCTCCTCTGCTCAGTCAGTGAGACCATGGACATGTTAGCTCAGCTCTGTGAGCTCTGTTTCTACAACTACAAACAACAGGTTCAGTAGGGTGCTCAGGTAAGGTACTCTCAAGCACTTCTTGATAAACACTCTGGGGAGTAGAAAGGAAAATAATATTTGTTTGTCATCCTGACAGGGTCTTCTCTATCCTAGGCTGGCCTGGAGCTCACTATGCAGTCAATAGGATGACATTTTGGTCTTCCTGAGTGTTTGGATCACTGGTGTGTCCACCGCGACCATGTGAACATTTACTTCAGAACATTATCCTGATTATAAATGGCAACAATGGCTATTTTCTCATACATTTTCCCATATGTTATTCTTTTCATGAGAAGAGTCCAGGAAGTTATCTACTGGTTCAAAATGTATGCTGTCATTGCTAGGCATGGGGTACACACCTGTATTCCCATCAGTTGAGAGGTGGAGCCTGTGTGGTCAGGAGTTCAAAATCTTTCCTAACTCTTAAGAGTTCAAAGCCAACGCGGTTTCCATGAGACCCTATCTTAAAAAGAAAAGAAACCAAGAAAGGAAAGGAAATAAAAAAAAGAAAGGAAAGGAAAAGAAAGGAAAGGGAGAGTCAACCATGGCAATAGACTCCTATAATTTCAATACTGGGGAAGTTGAGGCATTAGGATCAGGAGCTCAGGGTCATCCTCAGCTACCAAGCAATTTCTGGGTCAGTCTACAAGACACCTGGTCTCAAAAACACACTAATAAAATGAACAATATTAATAGTAAAAAGTACTGTACTTAGCATTATCAGGTCTACATTCACAAGGCCATTGGCCCAATATAAACAGCTCCAATTTGCCTGACAGTGTTTTTTGGTTGGCTGCTTGTTTGCTTGGTTGATTGATTAGTTTGGTTTTGTTGTTTGGATGGAAGTTATCCTGCCAGAGACCAAACCCAAGAGCCTAAGTCCTTGTACATGCTAACAAGGACTCATCTACTCCCAGTCCATCTACTCATCTTTTTTTTCCTCAATTTTTAAAATAGGAAGTCTGTGTGTGTGCCTGTCTGTCTGTATGTGTGTGTGTCTGTCTGTCTGTATTTCTGTCTGTTTCTGTTTATCTCTCTTTCTTTCTTCATTGCTTTATAAAAAATTCATTTATTGTGCCTAACAAACTGTCCTATCTTAAATGCAAACACCCTTTGTAAGAGTCAATCTTTCTTCTTCATTTTAACTTTTTTACTCTATATTTATTAATGTTAATAATTATACAGTAAATAATTAATAATAATTAATGTTATTAATGTTAATTAAGTGCTGATATTCTATTCTTATGATAGGCTGTATAATGCAAATCAAGCATCTTTGAAGTGCCTAGTTCCAACCAATTATGTACATCTATTCTTGGAGCAACAGCTGGTCCCTTAGGAGTATATAACCTTTGTTCTCTGGAATTAAAGTTGAACTTAGCCATCAGCTGTTCCCAGGGTGTGTGATCCCTGTACAGTTCTCGTAGGCCATTCCAGGCACACTTCTTGTCTCCTGCCCCTCCTTACTTTGTGGGCTGCTGGGAAGCAGCCCCCAGGCAGGAGGGGAACCACATGTGTCCTACAGCTTCCCATGAAAAGCCTCTGATCACTGAAATGCATGGGTTTTACCTGGTTTGTGAGTCTCACTATGTGCTAGTGTTGGAGGAGTAGAGGCAGAGATACTCATTGATTTTGGAGCATCTGTGGGTCTTGTTATAGTTGTGGATCTTGTAGTTGTACTTGTGGGTCTTGTGGTAGTTGTGGGTCTTGTAGTTGTGGATCTTGTACTTGTGGGTCTTGCTGTATATGTATGCCTTGTTGGAGGACTTTGGGAATTTCTGGATTTGAAAATCAAGATGAAATAATGAACAGTGGAGCAAGAAGAAACAAGAGCTTCTGCTATAGCCCCAATGAGAGGCTGTCCCAGACAGAGGCTCCTCTCCTGAACCTCTGTTCTTTGTCACTGACCAACTAGGATGTGGCAGGACAGGGCAGTAAAGACAGGCTCACCAATACGAGGCAGCTGCACTGACAACATGGTTGATGAAAAGAGAGCCCATGTTCCTTCTCTCTCTTTCTCTCTCTTTCTCTCTCTCTCTCTCTCTCTCTCTCTCTCTCTCTCTCTCTCTCTCTCTCTCAATATCTCTCACTCTTTTTCTGTTTGGTTTTTCAAGACAGGGTTTCTATTCATAGCCCTGGCTGTCACTCTATAGACCAGGCCTGAAATATTTGTTTAAATGACAAGTGTCAGGTCCTCAAATTTCTCTAAGCAGTTCTATGAGAATAAGATAGTAGGTATCGGGGAAGGGGCTGGACTGCTTGTCTTCCTCTTAGTAGTGACTGACTTCATCAAGGTTCCAGGTCCAGCATGCTCGTTTCAGTCAGTCCTGAGAGGACACACGATACAGCCCTGCTGTATGGGATAATTAGGGCCATTGACATATGAGAGATCCCACACATGGCCCAACAGAAAGAATTTGCGCATTTGGGTAGACAGTGGACATAATCTTCCATGTTTTTTTTCAATCTAAGAGAAATGGGCAAAATATCCCTTGTCTTGGTACCAGAAGTTTCAGAATTTGGATATTTTTAAATTTGGATATTTTTTGCATGTTTACATATAACTAAAATCTTATTATGAGGCTCAAGCATAAATATAAATTGATGTAACATCATATGCTTACACTTTACATACACAGATTAAAGGGAAGCTGATAATTCTGTGCTTGAATATTTCATGCTGATTAATTTTCCAGGTGAATTATCAAGTCTATGCTCAGAGTGCTGCAGACTTGAGAGTTTTGGATTAGGAAGGTTCAACCTGTCGTTCACAAACCAACAGCATCAGAGGTACTGAGAGTCCCGACAGTACTCTTGGTCTCACTGTGCACAGGGTCAAGTGGAGCCTGGAAGCAAACAGTGAGGACCCGAGCAGAAACACAAGCTGTTTTGTCAACTGACGTTTCTCCATAAGCAGCTTCCTTTCATTCTAACTCTGCTCACAAAGAACTGAGAACTGAGGTTGATCCCATTGAGGACTCTTCTCTTTAAGAGGTGCAATATAATTGGTAATTGAATTTTTTTTTCTGGAAAGAAGAAAAAAGGATGTGTATATCTGTTGCTTGCAGGAAACTAGTGAAAGTATAGATCAACACCCTTTAAAATTTTTGAATTATATTTATTTGTGTGTGTGTGTGTGTGTGTGTACCATGGTCCATGTGTACATGGGACAGGATAGCTTGAGAGAGTTGGTTCTTTCTTCCTCTCATGCACATCCCTGGGATGGAACTAGGCTTGGAAGGAAGTGGTCCTACCTGCTAAGCCATATCACTGGCCACCTAGCCTCCTCTCTCTTTTTAGGGTTATTTGTTTTTTGTTGTTGTTGTTGTTGTTTGATTGTTTGTTTTATTTTTGTGAGACACAGTTTCTTTGTGTAGACTTTGCTGTCCTGGATTTGCTCTGTAGACCAGGTTGGTTTCAAACTCATAGAGTCCTGCTTGTCTCCACCACCTGAATTCTAGGAGTGAAAGTGTATGCCACCAAGCCCTGCTAGCCCCCTTTTTAGGAAAGGGCCATACAGTAAATATTTATAGGTCAGGAGCATAAAAACAGGTGTTCAGTAGCAAGTTCCTCAGTCAGTGTGAAACTCAGTGCTGATAGCAGAGCAGTGAGTGGGTGTGGCTGTTCTGCAACTCACACCTGGGAGTGGGTCTCACATACCAGACCTCACCCTGGCTAGGGGCTGACCAATCTAATGTATAAGCGGAGGCTTGAGCCCAGTTGAAAACCTTCCCTGGACAGAATCAATCTCTTACACTGAGAAAAAAGCAAGCATTAAAAAAAAAAATCTAGTCAGCAGATCACTGTGAGAACAAAACCAGGAAAGAAGCAACTAGCTCAGGAGCTTTTCTTTTCTTGCTTTGGGGTATTTTTCTCCCAGGTAGATGGAAAAGCACAAAGGAGCTGATGAGGGTCCCAGGACAGTTGAAGAGGAAGCTCAGTGTGTTTAAACCATGAGAAATTATGCAAAGTGGTGGTTAAACAATAAGGCAGAGTCATTGGCTCACTTGCATGCACACTGACACAACAGAGACTTTAAACCCTGAGCTATAAAAGAGTTCAGAAGCTTGACAAAAGCCTGCTATTAATATTTTCAAGCAGCTGGGCATGGTAACACTTAGAAGGCCAAGGCAGGCTGGGCTCTAGGATTTTGAGGCATCCTGATCCATACAATGGCATCCAAGCCCACCATATTTAATGAACTAGGAGCCTGTCTCAACTTTAAATCCATAGATAAGTAAATCAATAACAAAGTGCCAAGGCTGAGCCGTTACCAAGTAATGTTCTAGATTTAAAAGGAACAGATTAAGGTTACTCTTGGTTTCTGTTGTCAGTGTAAGCCCTTAGTAAAGGAGATTGGGAAAATCACCAGAAGTTACAGCCTCATGATTCAACTCCTTTTATGAAAAGGATGTCCACATCAAGAAAGACACTTTAATGACTTAAGATCTGGGGCTAGACTTCTCACTTGAAACAACTGAACAGGTGTTGGAAGAGAAATACTTTCTCATGTGAACATTTTTTGTATGTAAGAAGATAATTTTGTGGCATGATGTGGGAACTATTTAAAAGACCCAAGGCATGGTAGGCAAGAAATAGAACTCTCAACCTATACCCGTGATCTGGGCTCAGAGGGTCAGCTGTCCATTGGGGAGGCCAGCTCATCTGTAAAGCAGTACCTTGCATTGCCTGCTTTTCAGGTTAGAGCTGTTACAATTCTATGGTGTTGAGAAGAGGTATTTTAATGCTGCAAGACATTAACTCAGAGACAGAGGATGCTCTTTAATTCAAGTCACTGCAGCTTAAATAACCCTTCCCACTGTGTTTCAGGGCAGAAAAGTAAACACAGTTTCATGGGCCAACAAGTCTGTCCCAAGTACAGTTAGGACATGGACACTGACTTAGCTTATGCTCTTGCATGAAGGGTGATTTTAGCTTCAGTCAAGCACAGAGAAGGTATTCTGTGCTTCAAAGGGCACTTAAGCCTGGGTGTGATGGGACTTATTTGTGTTCTGAGCACTAGAGAGCTAGAGGCAGAGGGACCAGGAGGGCATGGCCATCAGAGGACAGCCTATGATACATGAGATTATGTCATTAAAAATAATAAAAAGCAAGGGTTTAACCACACCGTGTTTATAAGAACCTTTGTTTCCTTGTTAAAGAAAAAGAAGAAACTATTAACTAACAAAGGACTTGGTTCACTTACAAGAAATAAGCAAAGAAGCAAGGCAAGCACTTACCTGGTTGAATTTGCAGTGAGACATTTTGTCTCTGGATACCAGTTGATCTCATACTTATTTGACAGCAGTAGAGACCACTGTCACTCTCAGTGACATTGTGTATTGTCAAATTATTATCCCCCTGATTATCCCCCTGAGCAGGTACTGTTTGTTATAGAAATAGTAATAGTAGTGGTCAGCCCAGAGAAATCCTTGTCTACATCTATCAGAAATACATGCTCCTCTGGCCCAGCACATGTTTATGTATCCATCAGACACTGGATAAGTACATGGCAGTGTGACAGTATGTCCCACCACTCCATGTACTTCTTTGAAAGAATTCGCAGGACCTGTGGTAAAGAGGGAGAGATGGAGAATGATAACTCAGTTTTCTACACATTTGTTTTTACATCTGCATTTCTTTCCCACGTTTCCTTCTTGGCACAATGAGGATTAAACCTATGGTGGGATGCATGGGAGCCATACACGTTATCAGTGTGCTCCAGACCCAGTGCTTCCTTGCACTGTTTTCTTTTTAGAGTGGTGATAACTTAATGTCTTCACTATAGACAATTTGCTGTTAGCATATTCTTCTTCAGCATGATTATGTAGTGGATATGTTGTTGTAGTACATGCTATGATGTTGGGCTATATAATGTTTATTATTATTAGCCCTATAACTATTGCAGTGGTATTATTAAGCTCACTATCACAAATAATAAGACACAGACACCTGTTAGATTTTGTAATTGCCTTATTACGTTTGGCCGGGAAGATATTTATACCTACACTGTCTCAATAACCTCACCATCCACCTGCCAGCTCCCATCCAATGCCATCTGTCTCATATGGTTCTTCTCCATCGTGGCATCCTCCTTCCTTCCCTCTACCCATCCACCTGTTTTCCGTGATTCTCCTGTCCTCAAAATCCCATAAACCTTAGCCATGCCTACCCCACTCTGCCCTGTCCAGGCATAGGCCATTTCATCAGCCAATCAAGTAGGTTTCCACAACAAGAATAGGTGTACCCAGGCAGTAACCAGATTTTGAGGGCCACTAACCAGCATCAATATACAAGCATCAAACCAACCCCCAACAGTATGTGTATGGATAAAACAACATGCCCTACTGTATTATGTTCACACTGTATTATGTTTCCTTTCTATATGTCTTTCTCTCTCTCTTATTTCTTTTTTTTTTTCCTTTGTGAGACTGCACTCACTATGTATCCCTGGCTGGCTAGCCTAGAATTTACTATTTAGACTAAGCTAACCTGGAACTCATTGATATCCACCTGTCTTTGCCTTCTGACCGCTGGAATTAAAGACACCACCATGATGACCTGTTGTTTGTATTTTAGACAGGGCTTTGCTGAGTAGCTCAGGCTGGCTTGAACTTAGTATCCTCCTGCCTCAGACTACTGAGAGATGGGATTACAAGCTTGCACACTGACACCAGCTCTATTTTTTAATTTTTAAAATTTAAGGCTGCTGTCATGGAATCTGTACATATTGATGGATCCTCACAAACCCAGAATTCAGGAGTTAGAGGCAGGAAAGACAAGTGTTCAAGGCTAATATGTGCTATAGAGAGACTATCTTGTATATTGTATGGGTGCACTGCCTGTCAATTAAAAACCTGTGGCCTATAGGAAAGAGCAGAATAGGAGGTAGGCAGAAAGGATTCTGGGATAGAGCTAGAGCCAGGCAAGAAAGATTCATCTGGGAATATGTGAGCAGGACAGATGCATGGTTCCTGAACAGAAGTAACCAGGCACATGGCAGATGTAGACTAATATTAATGGGTTGCTTTGTTATGAGCTAGTCAAAGAAGAGCCTAGCGATGTGGCCTAGGTATTTGTAAATATATTTTTGAGTCTCATGAGTCATTAGTCATTAATCTCATGAGTCTCAGGAGCTTGGAGATAGGAGGGAAAATGTGCACCCTACTACACTATGTCACAAGTTCTTATTTCAAACCACCCATTCCTCTCCCTCTCAGAGCTATTGACAAGGAAATCATTAACTCTTTACCCACCTCTCCTATACAAAGAGCAGAGCCTAGGTTTTGTTTTCAACCTTGTTGGATCAAGGAAGAACTTTAGTAACTTTAATATCACTTTTCAGAAAGGGTTTTAGGACATTATCAGGAGGGGCTGAGGCTTTAGGATCAGTCTGTTAAAAAAAATCTAAGCAAGGATTCCTTCTGATATGTTGGTAACATTCTACACACTGAAAAACACTCACTTAGAAAATGAGATCACAAAATCAGAATATTCAATCAAGAACTAAATCAAGTGACTTTTAAAACTAAAATAAGAGTTTTAATATGTATCTGATGAGGTGGGGGAATAAAGTCCTTATCACCAATTCCTTCTAAGTTGGCCTTTAAACAAACTTTGGGCATTGAAAATTTAGTTCAGTGACACAGTGCTTACCTCACCACACCAGCTCCTGGGTAAAATCCTCAGAACAAGAACACTAACCAGTCACCTATATGTAGGTCTAAACTAGGAATTTAGTATGTCTGAGAAAACATGTAACTTATTACATAAAATAAACATATATTTTGTCCTGGGACACTTTACTTAATTTTGCCTAATCCCTTTTTAGTATCACAAATTAAATACATGCTATTACAATAAAGTAATAGAAGCATATGATAAGAATGTGATTCCTTCCAGATTCCTACCTCCCAGAGATTAGCTTTTAGAATATGTGACATTTGTGGGAGCTCATGCTGTCATATCAGCTCTTGAGAAGCTGGAGAAGGAAGAGCAGAAGTGAGAGATCATTCTCAGTTATATATGGAGTCTGAAGCTAACCTGGGCTACCCTAGATCTTGTCTCCAAAAAAAAAAATGTAATTCACTATTGTCACCTGAATCTTAGAATTTTTCAATTAGTATCTTTTTCAATTAAATAATTAAAACTATTTTAGGGCAGAAAGATGTCAAATGAAGGCTATAATGTTCATTTGACTTCTTCTTTTTCTTCTTCTTCTTCTTCTTCTTTTTCTTCTCTCTCAAATGGAAAACACTACTTACTACTATTTCCTATGAACTTTGAGTGTCACATGCATCCACATGGACTCACCCTTTACTTGTCTGGCACATGCATATCACCCCTTATCTAACATACTTTTGTGGGTTGTGTTCATTTAGCCATCACTTTTCCAGTTTGTACGGGTTCAGAAAGTTCTTTGTAACTACACCGTCATCCTGGTTCTCTGCTCACTACATAATCCATAATCAATAAACTCCACAGGATGCCTCTCTTACCTACTCACTTACCTGAGAGAAGTAATATGACGCCTGAGATGATGGCTTGAAGATGTGTCATGGTATTGACCTAAAGGAAAATGAGAAGAGGCTCCAGTTGGCTGTGGCACTCAGCACAAGGTATGTAGTGAGGTCTTAATTCCCAGATGGCAGCTTCTCATTTTGTGATGATGTGAAGCATGTGACCTGCTCTGAAGGGACTGTGAAAAAACCATTTTGAAAGCCTACACCCAGGGCTCTGTTGGCTGCTAGTAGTGAAGGCCCTGTGCCTTCCCAAGGACAAGAAAAGCAATCATCCAAAACAGCCTCTTCTCTACTAGTCCCTCCCTACTGAGAGCCATCAGTCTCACCTCTGGTCTTGGTACAAATATGGCGGCAAAGAGAAAGCTGTAGGCAGAGAGATGTGCATGGAGCCTTCTGGTGACAAGAGGCACTTGCGCTCTGGTGTACAAGGCAGTTACTGCTCAATAAATACAGTGGTTGGTCCCTGGGCCTCAACCAATTTGATCATTAGCTAGACGGGCTGAGGAAGAATGGGAAGTACTGTGCCTAAGCACTCACACTGCTGCACACAGTGACTGACATCTCCCTGAGGGGTGTCTAGAGAAGGCTCCAAAAGTGTGTGGCACAGATCCAAGCTCACCTGTCTCCTCCTTTGTTAAACAGTACTAAGAATATTTGCTCAGCTTTCTGGAGGTGGATGCTGGCCTGCTCACAAGCACCCAATCCTCACAGAACCCCTAAGGCAGAATATTGGAACCCCATTGGTGGAGCAAAGCTAGTGTGTACAAATTCCAGCTTTAAGCTTTTGATTTTTGTATGCAAAGTATAATTATTTGGATTTCACAAGTAATCGTGCACACAAGTACAAATAACGATTGAGATTATTTGATGAATATGTCACTAAGAGATAATCCATTTAGTTTTATTAAAAACAAACTTCTTTTACATTTTGATTTTTTTTCTTTTGTTCATATTGTTACATGGAAATTTATTTCTTTCCAGTTTGTATATAATATGGGTACACACACACAAATTGTTGTGCTGGAAACATGGCATAGTTATTAAGAATTGCTCTTTTAGAGGACCCACTCTTAGTTCCAAGTATCCACACAGTGGCTGGTAACCATCTACAACTCCAGTTCAGGGGAACCAATGCTCTCTTCTGGTCTCCAAGGATACCAAGCATATTTGTGGTATACAGACATATATATGGGTAAAATACCCATACACACAAATTAAACTTATTAAAAATAAATAAATGAATAAAACTTGCTGAGTTGTATTACTTTTGTTCATATGTATAGGTTTTATGGCTGACCATATCATACTAGATAAGTGTACTGGCTGGTTTTGTGTGCTATCAGAGAGGAAGGACCCTCAGTTGAAGAAATGCCTCCATGAGATCCAGCTGTAAGACATTTTCTTAGCGGTCGATTTGGGTGGGGGACCCCCAACCATGGTAGTTGGTACCATTCCTGAGCTGTTGGTTCTGGGTCCTTTAAAAAAGCAGGCTGATCAAGCCATGAAGAACTAACTAATAAGCACCACCTCTCAATGGCCTCTGCATTAGCTCCTGCCCCAAGGTTCCTGCCCTGTCTGAGACTCTGTCCTGACTTCTTTTGGTGATGAACAGCAATATGGAAGTGTAAACTGAATAAGTCCCTTCCTCTCTAACTTGCATTTTGGTCGTGGTGTTTCATTGCAGCAATAGAAACCTTAACTAAGACAGTAAGTAATTAGGGGCTCATCCGGAGGAAGAACTCACTGTACTTCTCTGAGTAATTATTCCTTGTCGACAGTACGTCATCTAGGAATGTGATCTTCTGAGATTCCCACACTCATGTTATTATGTCAACTGTTGTTGTCATGGTTCAGGTCCAGTTTAGGCACCATACAGTTGTTATTTCATGGGATCAGTTTCACTGTCCTGTAGAGAAGACACAGTAGAGTGTCTAAGCAGATGTCTTCAGGCTCTTGTAATCTTCCCAAGCATAGTCGCATGATATTATGAGCCTCAGGTGTATGGGTGGGTTGTTGATGAACTGGGACTGTAAAGCCCACAGTCATTTGTTCTCTGAATTTTGACCAGTTATAGCTAATAGATTTTCTCTGTCTCTGGTCTCTGTCTCTGTCACTGTCTGTCTCTGTCTCTCTGTCCCTGTCTCCTGTCCCTCTGTCTCTGTCTGTCTGTTTGTTTCTCTCTCTCTCTGACTCAGATATAGGCCAGATAAGGCAAGATTAAAAGCAGATAAAGGCAGGTTTATTAGGCACTGCTCCTGGATAGGTTCATTGGTCCCAAAGAATGGGGCTGAAGAATTGATATGCCCTGGCTAGAGTGGGGAAGTTTTATTGACTGTAGGAAAAGGGTGATGGCCTGTTAGCCATAAGCTGGGTTTGTGCCCGAGTATGGTAAAGAGCTGAGCACTTGGGTGGCTGGCAGCATCATGCACAGAGGTTTCAACAGCTACCAAGAATTCCAAACTGGGGTCTGGGAGCCATTCCTTTGTTCAGCAGCTTCCAAGTGTGGGAGGGGCTGGGGAAAAGAAGGGCAGATGCTTGTCCAGCTTGTGCAAGGGCAAGCAGGGATTTCAGCCAAACAACAGTTTTTTGTTATGGCCCCCATATATTGCATAAAGAAGCTTCTTTGATGAGATGTAAGAGCTACATTTATCTGGCTCTATGCCATATGGGCCTAGCTTCCAACGTTTGTGCTTTAATCTCCAAACCATAAAAAAAAGAGCAAGCCTGCCTGCCTAATACTCCAATATTCTGGTCTAAAGATTCAG
Organism: Pachyuromys duprasi; assembly: GCA_028658305.1. Taxonomy (NCBI): domain Eukaryota; kingdom Metazoa; phylum Chordata; class Mammalia; order Rodentia; family Muridae; genus Pachyuromys; species Pachyuromys duprasi. The sequence continues at coordinate 34,731,959 of CM053757.1, read as the reverse complement.
AAACTGCCTCAGAAAGAGGAGCATGCCACATCTCAAGCCTTCTTCAAGCCAGTAACAGCTGTCGTGAAGTCCTGTGAGCTCAGCCTCCTAAGGCCTCAGGCCTCTCACTCCTGACACTAACACAGCCTCTGTACATGGAAGAGATCAGAAAGCCAATGCTGCAAACTAATAACCAAGTTTACTGAGACTTTTTGTAGGGGAAAGCTTTTTTTTTTTAAATCAACTTTTTATTGCAAGACAATTTTAAAAATTATAAGGCCCACATGACTTTTTGTCAAATAAAACTAATTAACAACACGTAGCACTCATGAACCATTCTGTCCATTTAGAGTTCTGCGGAGGAAGGGTCGTGCACACGGGTATTCCTTGTCTCACACAGTACGCTATGCTTCTTGACACAAGCTCACTGTCCCCGATCCATCTCACAGGATGCCCTATGGCCTACTGGCTCATAAAATGATGGGGACAGACAGTGATGGCTAATAGCGTTCCAGGTTCCCAAAGGCAACCTTCTCCACATTCTGGAATTCAACTGAGTAACAAGGTGAGCTCTACCATGGAGTAAGCACCTTGCTGGTTGCTAGAAATCCTTTTATTTTTATTTTTACATGTTTGAGAGAAACACATGAATCCATCTCAGCCAGCAGAGTTTGGGCCATAGTTCCCTGTAGAAGTCACACCTGAGAGAATCAAGCAGGGAGACTACAGAGGGATGGAAAAGTTTCAAGAGCCATAAGCAGTATCAAGTCTCTCCCATTCCCATAGTTCATTTACTACCTCTGCATCTCAGCTAGAACCCTTGTGACAATCAGGAACAACTTCTGGAATGAACTGTGACATCTTCACACAGCTAGCTTCCACCAACCATAAAGCTAAGAATTTTAGAACATCTCATCTAGAGAAGAGATTTCTGTATTCTACTGTAATCCATCTGCCTGATGTTCCCACCAGGATGCTTGGTAAATGCATTGATTTATGACTTCCTTTATCCTGGGACTATAAATCTTCATGGAATATGTTCCACGATGGAATTTGATATTCAGGATAAACCATGTTTCTAGGCCTTGCTTGCACATATTGCTTAAGGTGCCTTTTATTTCCTTGGAACAAGAGCTATATTTCTCTAATATATTAATTTATTTACTTGAGGGAAGGAACGGGGACTTCCCAGTCATTGGAGAACCAACTCCAAATCTACAAGCTGCCCTTCTTCCCAGACTTACCATTCTCCAACACTCCAACTAAAAACAATTTAGTCCCTCCTGCCCTTGGCTACCTCACATGTCTGCAGTCAATTAAGGTTGTTCTTCACACTGCATACAAACTATTTCTTACAAAATTTCCTAATTCACAAAGCACAGAGTCAATGAACAACACTGCAAATATGTCTATACCCTCACTTCCCTGTCCCCATTTTCATATTATCATATAATATCACATATTACTCACATAGACAGGCCTAAATAAATAGGGTTTAATCCAAGAGTACCAAACTATATTTCTACAGTTTTCTTCTTATTACTCATGTTAATTTTGCTCCAGAATGCTTTAATAGCTGATCTATGAAAGTCCATTCTTCCATTTAAAAGAAGGCCCACCTTCCAAGAACCCACACAACTCTATTACACGCTAAGTTACCCTAGTGTCTAGAGACTCATCTTTGCCCTAATGTCCCACATAGGATCCCACACCATCCCACACAGTACAGAAACTCCAAGGAACCCTATCGTCATTGCTTCTCTCCAGCGTGAGCCTGCAGAAGACTGTACTTAGTGGGTAGCACAGAGCCACAGCTTCTTCTTAGTCTCCCTTTCTGGTCCTCTGCTGCTGCTGGACTCCTCCAGAGCTGCTGGTGGAGCTGCTGGTGGATATAGACAGTCGCTCCCAGATTTCCATCTTTATCTCCTGGCCACACCTTCAAGTGTTTTGTTTGAAAACTGAGTCTCTTCAGTTCTGTAGTCCACCTACTAGATTGTTATCTACATGGTGATATAAACAGACTATAGGAAAATATTAGCAAATAAGACCATTTCTGATGTGCCCTGGGTTATTTCCCAAGCTGCAATGAAGGTCTTCACTTTAGGTCAGATTCTAGCTCTGGGGATCATGCTGACTCTGAGATAGCAGGAGAATGCAAGGACTTTAAACACCTGGACAGATCCTCTCAACTTGTAGTTGAATAAATTGCACTACAGAAAGAATAATGAAATGTGGAACCCAGCAAAGTCCATAGAGTAAGAAAAGGTGAAGGGTGACTCTACTCACTGTTCTTCCATTCAACCAACATCCTTTTTAATACATGTTTACTAGCAGCCCATGCTCAGAATGGAATGACTGAAAGACATCTAGCCCACCAGTCTCTGCTTTCAAAAGTTTAGGAGACACAGGGTACAGTGATCACGCTTTACTCCTAGCACAGGGGAGGCAGAGGTAGGTGGGTCTCTGTGTAGTATGGAAGCATGGTCTCCAGAGAGAATTCCAGGCCAGAAAGAGCTGCACGGAAATATGACATCTTTAAGAAACCGAAGCCACATTTCTCCATGCCCAGATGCAACTTTCAGTTCTTACTAAATTGTCCACAGAGGGTCCTAGAGTATGGGGGTTGTATGAACTAGGAAACTGGGTATGACTACTTCCCCATCTGGCAACAAAAGGGTGCTATATTGTTCAAACAAGAGTGTTCACAGAAGAAAATGTGAATTTAATTAATCAATTAGTATCATATATGGGATTTTTAAAGATAATGAAGACAACATCACAGATCTGTTAGGAGCTAAAACATCAGTGGATCACCAGTCTGAATGAGTGTAAGACACAGCCTTATTTGGGGGGCAGACAGATAGGCCGCCCAGGTTGAATAACATTAGGTTTTATGAGATGGCGTTAGGATAATCATTTCCACTTTGATTTGTGCTATTGTTAATATTGTTTTGCTTTCTCAGTCTGTTGCAGATAGGGTCTCACCATGTAACACAGGTTGGCCTGAAATTCCTTCTATAGAGGATGGCCTTGACGTTCTGATCCTCTTGCCTCTACTTGTGCTGGCATCATGGGTGGGTGCCACTACCCCCGGAGATCTGCTGAGCTGAGGCTCCAATTCAGGGTTTCATGCCTGCTTGGCAAGTACTCTAACAGTGAGATACAGCCACATCCAGGATTATCATCTCATAAATGAATGTCTCCGCTTCCTGATAAAGACCTCTCACAGCTGCTGAGTACCAAACTGTACTGCCCGTGGCAGGAACATTAGAACAAAGTACACACTGAGTTTTGCCAGCTGGCCATCCTTAGACCACATGAGTCAGTAGAATTTAAGCAGTGGTAAGGCTAAAGAGTTGTATTTCCAAAGAAAGCAGAGAAAGAGGTGGTGAAAAACTCCTTCCCTGCATCCTTCAGAACTGAGCAACAGCAGGTCTGCTCCATGCTGTGTCTTGATGTAATCCTTTGTTTGGGTTTGAATTCCCTGCCACGTTCTGACGTCCTTGAAGGAAAATGCATGACTCTCTTCTATCTGTGGTGCACAGCTTGAGCACGCAATACAGCAGGCATGTGCTCATCCTTCCAATCACAGCACAGACACCAGTTTTTCCAACTATGAGTCAAGCATTGTGTAGGCTCCTAAGGTATGGAATTCTCTTAGTACTAATTCTGATATGAGGGGTGGATTTTAATAAGTTACCCAAAAAATATGAACTGGAGTAGGGATGAGAAGATTCTTTTCTAAACAACAAATTTAGGCTGGAAAGTGAAAGATAAGAGGCTATTCTTCAAACCACTATAAATAAGTGTCCTAAGGAAGAGAGAAGCTAAGGACTAGGTGCAGGGACCAGGAGAACTCGGGCTAGGCTAGAAACGGACAGGAAGACAAGGTGGCTGAACACACAGAATAAGGAGGGGCTGGCAAAGGCAGGAGAGACGTAATACTGCCAGGCAATCATTGAAATGGTCTCAACAATAGAGCAGATGAATCTGACTGAAAATCTTAAAGAGAAAGCTGGAATCCACTATCATGTGAGGAAAATGGATTGTTAGAGAGTAGAGTTGAACGCCCCCACCCAACCCAGGGATGACACTGATCCCTAGAAGGGAAAGGAGGTGGAGGGTGAATGAGCATAGGAATCACTGGGATTCCAACAGAAAACTCATGAGAGTTGCTTGGCCTCTATAGCTTGCTTAATCTAGTTGGTCTTTTCTTTGTTTGTTTGGTCTCCAGGTCTGCTCCTCATGCTCCAGCCTCCTGACTGCTTGATTGAGTGTGTGCACCCCACACCAGTTGAACTGGATTCTTAAAGCAAATTAAAACGCAAAACCCAAGTTGGAAGGACCATGCTGAGAGAAATACTTATATTTCAGGGGGCTGAAATATAGCTCAGTCCACCATGGGCTATGCCCTGGCTTCAAAACCCAGCCTGGTGGTACACAGCAGCAATCCCCAGCACTTGAAAAGTAGAGGCAGAAGAATCAGAAGTTCGAGGTCCTCAGTGACTACAAAAGGGCTTAGAGGACAGCATGAGGAGGAGGAGACAGTATCTCCTGTTTGTTTGTTTGTTTGTTTGTTTGTTTTCTAACATAATTCTTTGAAATAGATGTTAGATGATACATACATAAGTACTGCTGTATTTGTTTAAAACATATTATCATTCTATACTACAGTGTTTTTAAAAGTATCATACTCTTTGACAGACCAAATTTATACCTACAACTCTAATCCTCAACAGCATTTAAATGCACATAGGTATAAAGCATATTCTTTTTCACTATATTTAACATGGTGGGGTGGAAATGAAGCATCTGCATAAAGGGAAATGCTTTAATAGAACACATACATTTGTTCCACCTTGCTAGGAGCAATGCACACAGAAAGGGCCTATGGCAAGCAAGTGAGCTTCCTGGAGGCAGCCCAGTCGTTTTTGCATGGTTGATGAACAGATGTATCACTGGTTTAGGCAAAGCCCCCAGGGATTTTTGCCTCAAAACTGCTTATTGTTGCTGTACTGCCTTCCTATGCGTGTCTCATACGTCTGGCATAATGCATTGGGCAGATTTTCTGCAGAATCTTATGAAGATGATAATTCCTGATCATGATACCTGACTTGATTCAAGTAACTTAAAACCCTCCTGCAATATAGCAAAAACTACTAGAAGCTTTGTGACCCACATGGGTTACACCAGGAAAGAAAAACAAGGTTGAAACAAATTAATGATCAAGGAAATACATTAATTATAGGTTTAGTCCAGGGATGAAGTCCAGGTGTGTACCACAATAAGAAAGGCCAGATAAATATAAAAAAAAATGGTCAGCTACAAGACAAACACCTGTTTCTTGGGAAAACCTTCAAATTAAAAAAAAAACTGTTGCGTTGAACACATAATGTACACTTGAAATTTTAAAAAAAGATAAAACTTCTGCTTTGAACTTATAATGACCATATAGATAAAATCACTGCTTTAAACTAAGCAAAAAACATCTAGATATATATAGTTATAATGAAAGTATTGGTTTCTTTGTATATTATGTAAATATGCTTCTGTTTTAATCCCAAGTGTGGGATTTTAGTTGGGCTATAGTTTGTCCACACTTGTTAATTGTATCATGCGGGGCATGGCTTTTACCAGCTGGTAAGGACCTTCCATGTGAGGCACGGAGAGGGGCGTGGTCTAGGACTCATAAATATGAGGCTGAGAAAGAGACGGTGGGATGGTCAGTGTGGCATTCAGTGTTGGTGTGTAGCAGTTTGGAGAAACCAGAGACGGTGCGGTGGTTTGGAGCAGGCAGATGGAGAGAAACACTTCAGGGTACAGCAGCATGAAAGAGACTGCTAGCTGCATCTGTGATTGACAGAGATTGGGATAAAGCCCTAAAAGAAGAACCCCTTTACCCTAAATAGCCGGGAGAAGTAAAGGGTTCTGGGCTCCTCTGCCCACTAACCTTTTCTCTCTCCTTCTTAAGGTTGATGGGCTGGTTGAAGGGAGATAGAGGCCTAAAGAACCCAAATAAAATAGAGTTTTTAAAAAGACCACTACATATAGTTCTGATGAAAGAACTTATAACCAATAGTCCTACTGTAACTCTCCCCCCCCCCCCCGCTTTTTTCCTCCATACATAGAGAACCTTTGTCTTAGAGGGTATAAAACCCAGGACAGAAATAAACATGTGTTGAAGCCCCTTGCTTCTTCCAAAAATGTATTCATCTGTCTGATTATCTGGATGTATGTCTTTATGTGTGTATGTGTGTGCGTGTGTGTGTGTCTGTGTGTCTGTGTCTGTATGTGTGAAACTGTGGAGCCTGTTAGAATTTGTTTGTTGAAGCCCACTGGAATTCACTTCATCCACCAGTTGTATATATGTATTTATGTATCTATTGTCCATATATCAGATGATCTGTCTGTTTTATATGTCTGATTGTCTGTACGTATCTATGTATATATACATATAGGTAGGTATAAGTGTGTGGCTGGATGGATGTAGGTATATGAATGTATGAAGCTTGTGGAGGTTCCTTTTGTTTCATCCATTGAATGTGTGTAGATGCATGGTTTTCTTTCTCTCTCTCTCACCCTGGCTCAAAAAGAGTTCATGAGACCCAGAGCCTCTGCCATTTGCACTGCTTGTCTTGGAGTAAAAGTGCCAGAGGTTTTTCTGGCAGTATACATAATTAAATCGTAAACCCTCAGAGAAGAGACTGAAGAGCAATTAACATCCTACAGCCTCAGTTTCTTCTGATGGTCGGCACCACCTAAACCATACATCCATTTAAATAAAGTGTGCTAGCCAAGAGGAAAATGGGAAGTCACAATTTTTAATCATTTGTAGGTAGACAGATAAACAAAGACTTATGGGAGATGAGTTGTGGGTCACAAGAAGTATTCTCCAGCCCCTCGTGGCTGCTGAGCACCTAAGATGTGGCCAGTCAGGGTTGAGATATGTTATAAATGTAAAATAAACACTGAATTTATAGGACTTACAGTGAAAGTACATGAACGTTTAATCTATTCCATATTGAGATAAGATAGATATTTTTCAGTGTGTGAGTTAAATAAGATAAACCCTTAAAATTACTATCACCTAGTTCTATTTTAAATATGTTTTATTTATTATTGGTGTGTGTGTGTTCATGTGTTGGTGCACATATGGGTGCATGTGGGCATGGACGCACAGGCCTGATGAGAGTATCCACTGTCCTCTTGTATCACTCTGTGGGTTCCTTTGTGTTGGGAGCTCTCCATGAACATGGGCCTCATGATTCCTCTCCTAGACCAGAAGCCATAAGGGCAGAGTAATTTCCCTGTCTCTTTCCACCCTTACCCCCAGAGCTGGGATTCTGGTGTTCTTGAGGTCGGGACTTCTGGGTGGATGCTGGGATGCTCAGTCTGGCCTTCCTCATTCAGGAGGAAGTATGTCTACCCTGCTGAGTTAATGAGACCCATCTCACAAGCCCTATCACCTGTTTCTTTTTTAATATAGACAATAGACAATTAATGCTATGTATGTCGTTCTCATTGTATTAGCACTGGGTCTTGCTGGTCTAGAAGGATGAAGAAATTACACAGATCACTCCTGGGGAATAGGGGGGTTAATGGGAAGAGTGGAGAATGGTGGAATTCTAGGATAAACATAAACTATAGTTTTTGATGTTTACATAGCTGGATTTTTTTTCTTGTTTGTTTTGAGGTGAGGTCTCATGGAGCTGAGGAACCTCAAGCATCCATGTAGCTGAGGCTGGTCATAGAGTCTCCATTCTCCTGCCTCCAGTCCTGGAGCCTTAGATTTCAAATATGCACCACTGTGTTTGCCTTTTCCACTATATTTTTAATATATTTTATTTTTTTAATATTTCAGTATAGATTACCACAGTCTTTCCACATTGTCTATTTAGTTGTACTTATTTATTTATGTGTAGCACTGAGCTATAGTCCCCATTATTTTATTATTTTTCATCTCATTTTTGAGATAGGGACCTTTTTGCTATGTAGATCAGGCTGATCTCACAACAGCAATCCCCCTGCCTACTGACAGCATTGCAGTCATGAGCAACCATACCCAGCTAAAGCATTTGAACTTGAGGAACCAATCCCAGGACTCCCAGTAAGGAACATGGCTTAGTTGCCTGCATCATGCCACTCTCTTTGCCTTGATCAAGGCTCCATGGTGTTTACGCTGCAGACATCAGAGGAAACTGGATGATTACAACCAACCAACCAACTAACTAACTTTAAAAATAAAGCACATTGTAGCCCAGTTGGTAGAGTGAAGGTGAGAAGTTCAAGGATATCCTGATCTACATAGCAAAAAGGTAATTTCTTCAGATCCAAGTTCTTTCAGGATAGAAAGTTGAACAACAGCAACAAGGGAAATAAACAATCCAACGAGTTCTGTATCTCCCCAGGCTACTGTTAGCTCCAGGCTGCCTCCCTTCCCAGAGTGTCCTTGTGACATGTTTACTGGAAAGAAGAAGCTGGAACAGTTGGAAATACTACATTTCAAAGTCTTCGCCTGAAATTCCGGGGTGGTAAGACTGTTGCATGTGTAGCAGGAAGTTTTAGCCTGAGGAGGGAGGTTGATGTCACTGTTGGAAGGAACAGTGAAAACTACAGAGAAGTTCACTGAGGCCTGGAGCAGACAGGCCTTAAAGCCCCTCACAGTCAACACCGGAGCCTTCCTTCTAACTCAGCTCACTCAGCACCAGGTCCAGAGAGGCTGGCTAGGATCTAGTCAGTTGGGCATATGCAATTGTTATAGCCCATCAGAGTGGTACACAGCAGGGACCACAACAAAGAAGGTGGAAGAGCAAGAGTTCAAGGTCATTCTCCACTACATTCTGAGTTCAAGGTTACCACGGCCACATAATATTCTGTCTAAGCCCCTCACCACCACCACCAGAAATGAAGGAGAAAGAGAGAGACAGAGAAAGGAAGAAAAAAAGAAAAGGAAAGAAAGAAAAAGGAAACTGCTGTAGAAATCTATTGTAGAACAAACACATAGGAAACGATCTGATATTTGGCCCCTTACTTTTCACATTTTTCCTCGAGTTGTATAGACAAGCTCAGTGCACAGCTGAGTTACACTCATATAATCAAGTAGGAATCTGGCAGTGTCAGAGCTGATCCAGAGAAGTAAACAAACATATGAGTATAAATCAACTTCAACATCACCCATGTAGCCCCCACCCCACCCCAGTGAGCTGCTCGGGGACGCTGCTGGTGTAGAAGTACAAAGCACGGCTAAGGGCCTCTCCTTGGGAGAACAGGGGAGCTTTGCAGGGAAGGCAGAGAATGAGAGGGTTTTACCTGATCTAGATTTAAAATGAATGGAGCCCAGCGCAATGGTGCAAAGCCTCTAATCATAGCACTCAGGAGGCAGAGGAAGGGGGAGTACATCAAATTTGAGTTCCAACTGGATTACATAGAAAATTGAAGGCCAGCCTAGTCTAAATAGCAAGAACTTGTATCAAAAAAAGAAAGAAAAAAGAAAACAACATCAAAGTTCAAACAACGAAAGGTAGAAATTACACATGACCAATTTATAAATGTCAATTATAAGACTAAAATGTGAAGGTATAATAAATAAAAGGTGAGGCAGGTACAATTATCATGTTAAAATAATGAGCAGTTTTAAACTGATGCCTCATTACTGCACATGAATAGTTAAATAAGCTGCTTTAAAAAAAAAAAAAAAGCTCACTGCTTTCTCCGAAAATAGGAATTCATATAAGCACAAGAGATTAGGGCACGAATTTACATAAGAGACTGATCACAGAGGAAATCAGTGACTTGAAATAACCTTTATGTTTTTCTTACATTTATCCATTTATACGTTTTGTGTGTGTGTGCCTCGGGGCACACGTAGAGGTGGAAACACAGTGTACGGATATTAGTCTACTCCTTCCACGGTATGGACTCCTGGGATCTCAGATTCAAGTCATCAGGCTGGAAAGCCCTGCTTTCATCCACTGAGCTGTTTTAACAGCCCGAGTGAATTTTATTTATTATAACTGCAGTCAACAAGACACAGAAGATCTAGAAGCCTGAGAGGAACACTTCTGACTCATGCTTCCTCTTTTTCCCACTGAAAAGCAACTGATACCTAAGCCTTCCTCAGACTTGAAGACCCAGAGGTAAAAAGGTCACCTCACCACTCAGCCAAAACCCAACAGATCTCGAACTGCCTATTCTAGGGCACCTCTGTATATTTCCAGAAGGATCCAGACCATTTGCATAAAAATCTAGGGATAAAGCTGGGTCCTGCTCTATTCCTGTAAGTTAAAAGATCACCTTTGGGAGTAGCCATGAGGGCCAGTTGAGTTCCAAATTCTATTTCTGTTTAATAGAGAGGCTGGATGGTGCTGGAAGTGGTATTATATAGTGACTGCATTTCTCAAACTCAAGTCATAAGCTTAGAAATGAATGTATCCCATTAAAAGTTGTATAGTGTTTTCATTAATATCAACAAGCTATTTCTACAAGCTCATGCTATATTTATTCTTAAAGGAGGAAAATAACTCATATAAATTGACTTGCTGTTATCAGGAGAGCTGTTGAACTGCTTACAACTTCTGTCATGGGAATTCCAAACCTGTAATTCACGGGCAGGAAACCCTCCTTTCTCAGAACCTGTCTGGTTGAATAGGAAACTACTAAGCACTTGTAATGGCAAACTACACATTCAATCTTCTTTCCCTCTCTCTCCCTTCCATACATCCCTCTTTCTTCCATCTCCTCTCTTTCTTTCTCCTCTTTATCATCTCTCTGTCTCTCTCTGTCTCTGTCTCTCCATCTCCGTCTCTGTTCTCTCTCTCTCTCTCTCTCTCTCTCTCTCTCTCTCTCCCTCTGTCTCTGAGACAGGCTCTTATGTAGCCCAGGCTGGTTCTGATCTTTCTCATACAAAGGTCAAAGGTCAACCTCAGATACACAAGAGGATATCCTTGAACTTCTCACCTTCACTCTACCAACTGGGCTACAATCTGCTTTATTTTTAAAGTTAGTTAGTTGGTTGGTTGGTTAGTTAGTTAGCTAGTTAGTATTTCTGTTGCTGCAAAGAGACACTATGACCACAGTAACTCCTATAAAGGAAAACATTTAATTGAGGCTGCCTTACAGTTTCAGAGATTTAGTCCATTATCATCATGGTGGGAAACATGGTGGTATGCAGGCATACATGGTGCTGGAGAGGATGCTGAGAGTTCTACATCTTGATCTTCAGGCAGCAGGAGACTGTGAGCCACACTGGGCATACCTTGAGCATATAAGGTGTTAAAGCCTGACCCTGTACTGACATACTTCCTCCAACAAAGCCACACCTCCTAAAAGTGCCACTCTGTGTGGGCCAAGCATTCAAATACATGAGTCTTTGAGGACCATTCCTATTCAAATCACCACAGTTAGTTAGTTAGTTAGTTAGTTAGTTGGTTACTTGATTAATGATACATGTTTATGTGACTGTGTGTGTACATATAAGCACATATATGGTGATTGTGTCTGTACACATAAGTAAAGGCTAAAAGAGGTCTTTGGGTGGCTCTTCTATCCCTCTCCACTTGTTTTGTTGAGGCAGGGCTTTCCTAGATTTTGGTCTGAAATTTGCTCTGCTATGATGGAAACCATCAAGACCAGATGATTCTTACACATACACACACTTTATATACACACACACACAAACACACCTACCTCAGAGATGAGGTTATAGGCATGTGCAAGACACCCAGCTTTTTACAAGGATACTGGGTTCTGAACTTCAGTCTTCATGATTTAGAACAACTGTGTTTAACTGCTGAGCCATCTTGCCAGTCTTTTATTTCTTGCTTTTTGAGGGTTTTATTCTTGTTTTTTCGTTTTGAGATAAGATCTCGTGCATCCCAGACAGGCCCTAGTCTTTCTATAAGCTTTGAACTTTCTTGTTTTTACGTTTTTGATTTCACTTATTATCATTGTGTGCCTGTGAGGAGTATGTCTGAGCACAGGTTCACGAATGCCACAGTATGAATGTAGAAGTCAGAGGACAACTTTCAGGAGTCTGTTCTCTCCTTTCACCATGGGTTCCAGAGATCGAGCTTGAGTTGCCAGGGGCTTGGGAATCCAACTCATCATTAGGCTTGGACTGAGACATTTCATCAGCATTTGTTTTTCTTATTGTTTGTTTTGGGTTTTGTTTTGGTTCATTTTAATTTGGCCGGCCTGTATCTCTTGAGTTCATTTGTATATATTATTCCTTTTCATTTTTTCATATTACTGTGAATTGATTTTTGTATTAAATTTTAAAAGATGTGTGTGTTTGTGCATACATGCACATGTGTATGCAGCTCATGTGCTTCAGCACATGCACAAAGACTAGAAGAGTCAATCATGTGTCCTCACCATGAGGCAGTCTCTCCCTGAACACCAGTACATGGAATGGCCCCAGCCACACTTAAGGTAGGTTTCCTGAGTGCCAAACTTCTGTTGTCATGATAGTACAACAATCCTTGACTCCTGAACCATCCCCCCATCCTTGTTTTAAAGACTTCAAACTACCTCTTTGCTGTTTCCTGGGCTCCTTTTACTATCTCATTTGGTTCCCTTATTTTTCCCTGTGCCACCCACCAACCCCATTCCAAATACTTGAATTTAAGTGCCTACAAATCTAAACAGAAGGGTTCTAGTTCTAGCTTACTGCCACCTTCTGCTGCCCTTGACTATTTGACCTATTTTCTTTGATGAGGACAAGGAACAGGAAAACTTTGCTATAATGCTTATGTTAATTATCATGAACAAAGAAAAACAAAAAATATTCAAATTTTAAAGAAAGTATGTAAAAGGAAAAACTGAAATATCCTATGCTGTAATTATCCATATGTTAAGCAAAAAAATATACAATTCTAGGATATTCTTTCTTGACTTAAAAATGTAGTATTCTTGTCTGACAAATAGTATAAAATCCATGGAGCAGATTATTTTCTTTGGCGTGGGGGGTTGAGACAGGGTTTCTCTCTTTGTAAACCAGGCTGGCCTAGAACTATCAGAGATCCACCTGCCTCTTCCTCCTGAGTGCTGGGATTACAGGCTTGCACCTCTGTGCCCAGCTCATGGTACAGACTTTGATTGTGTCTTTTCAGATATGTCTAGAGACTAAATAAACAGCATCCAACATAAAGTAGTCACTAATGAAGATCTCCTGAATGAATGACCTTTCTCCTGACCTTTCTCGGGGTGACTTAGACATTTCACAAGGCCAGAAATGTGGTTCATTCTATTGCCCCAGTACCAGAGTTCCTGCACATTGCAGCCACTTAGATGTATTTATTGCCAGGTATGGTAGACACAGCAATCAAAAGGAAAAGGCGGGAGGGTGGGACTGGGAGGGAATGAGGGAGGGGGCTACAGCTGGGATACAAAGTAAATAAACTGTAATTAATATAAAAAATAAAAATTTAATTTAAAAAAAAAAAAAGAAAAAGGCAGGAGGACTAGGAGTTCAAGTGCAGCCTGAGATGTATGAAACCTTATCTCAAAAAAACAAAAGCCAAGAAAGCAAAAGCTCTCAATAAAGCTGCCTGGTTCTTTTTAACCATATCCGTACTGTGTGTACTAGTTACTTTCCCAGATGTTATGACAAAATAGACAACAAAAACCTCTTTAAAGGGAAGGTTTTATTTTGGCTTATGAGTCAAGGGTATATGGCCCACCACGGTGAGAAGACATGGCAGTAGGAACAGGGATATGTTGGTCTTACTGCGACTGCCATGAGGAAACAGAGAGAGGGACGCCTGTGCTGAACTTGCCTTCCCTTCTTATGCAATTCAAGACACCAGCCCACAGATTAGCCACACCCACATTTAGATGGAGTGGCTCTTCCCACTCCACCTAACCTAATCTAGGAAATGCCTCACAAACTTGGCCAGAGACTCATCTCCAAGGTGATTTTAGATCCTATCAAGTTAGCAATCGGCATAAACTGTCGACATAAACACATAATGAACCATCCACCTATTGATGTAAAAAGTCCCCTGCAAATACCAACCAGGTGGTCATCTTTATATATACGCCCTTGCTTAAAGACTTTGTCAGGTAAGAGCCTCAACAGAGGAAATCATTAATCTGATTTAAATGTGCTCAAAGTCCTTTCCCAGGGTACTTCTATAACTTCAGAGCATTTGTGATTAGTTTTCCCACCTGCATGAGAGCAGTTAACTCTAGTTGGTCTTGTCAGATGGTCTCCTGTCCATATCCACCTAAGGAAGCTACCCATATCTCCCACAACTAGCTAGAGGCAGCTAAACAACGAAATTCATATAAACTTGGACAAACAGGCAGGTACCTGTGTCCCCACGGATGAATGTCTTCTGATGTACAGAGTAGCTTCCCAATGCAGAAAGCCTGTCAACACAGCTACCATTCTGCTCATTTAATTTTTTACACTCTATTTAATTAGGTTCTGTTATATATGGGAACCAACACAGACCAAGACACTGGGCAGGCAGCCGACAGCTAGATGGAATTGGTCTCCACCAGCTTGGAAATTAGGTTCGTTGACCTTCTACCAAAGGCTCTTTTGCTGACTGTGTGGATTGCTGCAAGGCCTCTGCCTTCGCATGTCCCAGTCACTGGTTCTTCTTCTGTGAAAAGCACAGCTCCAGCTTCCTCCATGAAAGGGGAAGTTGTCTGAGGCAGTTCCCTTTGAGCACACAACAGGCAAGATTCACCTTTTAAAAAGAGTTTCTTTTTACAGTCAGCAGGCCCGTGAGCAGCCTTTTTCTTGTGTGAGGGAAAGTCTGGCAAGGAAGCACACGATGCTCATAAACTCTGTTGCTTCAACCTTCTGAGTGCTGGAATTAACTACAGGCCTGCACCGCCATACTCCCAGTTAGAAGCAGTCTTAAGAGAGACAGAAGACAGTCATGTAAAGATAGACATTGTGGAAAGGCAGCAGGCCCAGAGAGGACCTTTACTATCAGTTAGTCTTGTTCTGCTCCTTCCTTTCTTCCTTTCTTTTTTTCTTCCTTCATTTCCTTTCAAATGACCACATATTTGTGTGTTTGTTTGTGTGTGTGTATGTGTTTGTCTGTGTACAGGTACTTGGGCAGGTGTGCGTGGAGACCACAAGGCAACCACCATTGTCATTCGTTAGAAACACAGTCCAGTCATCCGAACGAAACGACAGCCAACAGATTGGGAAAGGATCATTACCAATCCCACTTCTGACAGAGGGCTAATATCCAGTATATATAAAGAACTCAAGAAGTTAAAAAGCAAGAAACCAAGTAATCCAATTAAAAA
>CM053757.1:34677751-34716210 GCA_028658305.1 Pachyuromys duprasi | reverse complement strand
GGACCTGGGGTAAGAGAATTAATCCTCACTTAGAAAGTCAAATGGGACGGACATTGGATGTAGGAGAAAACAAGTAGCAGGACAAGAGCCTACCACAGAGGGTCTCAGAAAGACTCTACCTAGCAGGGTATCAAAGCAAAGATTAAGAAACATAACCAACCCTTTGGCAGAGTACAGGGAATCATATGAAAGAAGGGGGAGTTAGTATGACCTGGAGAGGACAGGAGCTCCGCAAGGTCCAAATATATCAGGGCACAGCGGTCTTTTATGAGACAGTCTCTCCAACCAAGGACCATGTATGGTTATAACCTAGAACCCCTGCTTGTATGAAGCAAATGGTAGCTCAATACCCAAGTGGGTATACTAGTAAGGGGATCAGGGACTATTTTGGACGTGAACTCAATGGCTGGCTCTTCTACCTCCCTGCCCCCCCCCCCGAGGGAGGAGCAGCCTTGCTAGGCCACAGAAGAGGACATTGTAGCCTTTCCCGAAGAGACCTGATAAGCTAGAGTTAGATGGAAGGGGAGGAGGTCCTCCCCTATCAGTGGACTTGGAAAGGGGCAGGGAGGAGATGAGGGAGGGAAGGGGGGGATAGGGAAGGAATGTGAAAGGGGGCTACGGCTGGGATACAAATTACATAACCTGTGATTAATATAAAATAAAAGTGAAAAAAAAAAGAAATAGTAAGAACCCTGCAGCGGGGCTGCTATGGGAATCATTAGGTCATTCATTTGTTAGAGCTGATTATTGAAATTTATCAGGCACTGTGCTAGAGTTACTATAGTCAGGATAGCATTCTAGGTCATAGTTTGCTGTCGGTTTATAGTGGCAGGTAGAGCTTAATACTGAGCACATCACTTAACAGATATTGAGTTGATGCCTGTCAGAATTACCTATGAATATCATGTTGTTCATTTCACTTCTACTGAAGAATAATGGCACTGATAAATTAAACAATATATTTGGATTTATATGACTTTTCACTTTATATTATTTTGTCCTTGGAACATTCTGAATGTTGTTGACTCTGAGATAAGATATGGTTATTATTGAATTCAACAGATAATATTTTCCCTTGAAATACATTGCAACTTTTCAGGTATAGAATCTTAATGAAACTGTAAAGTCTCTCTCTCTCTCTCTCTCTCTCTCTCTCTCTCTCTCTCTCTCTCTCTCTGTGTGTGTGTGTGTGTGTGTGTGTGTGTGTGTGTGTGTGTACAGTAAGGACTGGAATAATGATGAGAACAATACCACCCCAGGCTCCATCACCCCAGATCCTGATTTATTTGCTCTAGGTATCAGCAAGATTTAGTTGCTCTAGGTATGTCCTGCATTAGCAAGATTAGTCATGCTAATATGCTGCCAGAATGGGAAATGCCTGGGCTGGGCAACACAAGCCCTGACCATAGCTGCTTGAGTGTCTCTCTCTCTCTCTCTCTCTCTCTCTCTCTCTCTCTCTCTCTCTCTCTCTCTCTCTCTCCCTCCTTTCCTCCCTCTCTCCCTCTCTCCCTCCATCCTCTCTCTCATTTTCCTAGCACCACAGGAAATAATAAACACTAAGTTAAAGGTTCAGTTCATTGGAAACTAGAAATAAATATTTGATAATAATGAGGCAAATTATGCATGTCAGCTTTAGAACGGAGGAAGCTAAATGTACAGGGGGACAACTATTGAATTTTCCTTTCATAAACAGAGAAAGCCCAACCTAAGGTTTCACAGCTCCAACTAAGACTTTCTCAGAAAAAGAATAAAGCCATATTGTTCCCTTTCCCCTTTTTCCCAATACTCCTTTCCCTCTTCCATTATTCTTACCTCAAATGCTGTGAGTTCTTTTTCTTGTAAGAATACCCTGTATAATGGGGGTAGAAAAATCAATTAGAGTGATTTTCTAAGATAACTGTAATGAGAAATAAAATGGACTGGTTGGAGGTGAGAGTTGCTAGTGAAATTTAGTCTTGCCTTAGAACAAATTAAATCAAACTACCAGTAATATCTTAGGATTATGTTTAAAAATAATAATAATGATAATGGCTGAGATAATGGCCTGAAAAAACAGGCCAAAGCTTTAAACTATATAAAAAAAGAAAGAAAGAAAGAAAGAAAGAAAGAAAGAAAGAAAGAAAGAAAGAAAGAAGGAAAGAAAGAAAGAAAGACGTGGAAGGGTCTGAAGCTCCACAAGGAGAACAACAGAAGCAAAAAATTTGGGCCCAGGGATCTTTTCTGAGACTGATACTCAAATCAAGGACCATTCATGGAGATAACCTAGAACACCTACACAAGGGTAGCCCATGGCAGCTCAGTCTCCAAACAGGCTCCCTAGTAAGGGGAACAGGGGTTCTCTCTGATGTGAACTCAGTGGCTGGCTCTTTGATCACCTCCCCTGAGGAGGGGTCATCCTTACCAGGCCACAGAGGAAGACTATGAAAGACAGTCCTTATGAGACCTGATAGGCTAGGATCAGATGGAAGGGGAAGACGTCTCCCACTATCAGTGGACTGGGAAAGGGACATGGGAGGCAATGAGGGTGGGGGGATGGGATTGGGAGGGGGCAAAGGTAGGGCTACAGCTAGGATACAAAGTGAATAAGCTGTAATAAATTTTTAAAAAATGAAAAAATAATGATAATATATAACTTTTATTTAACAAATATGAGGCTTTTTCTATGTGTGTAGCAGTTTGGTTGGCATGAAGGACACACAGCGGGAGTTGTGAGCTCTGACTCCACAAAGCATTCATCTTAGTGAGGAAAGAAGGAAGGAGGGAGGGAAGGAATGAAAAAAAATTCAAATTACAATGCATCATCAAAGAAAACACCCTATACTAGCATAAAACTAGAAAAGGCAAGAAGAGGGCATTAGGACATGATGTTTGAGGTCTGTTGTGGAAGAAAAAGAAATTAATCACGTATGTCAAGAGCTAGGGAAAAAAATATAGGAACATAGAACCCTCAGGAAGGATTCTGCTTGGTGTCAAAACCAAAATCATGACTAGAACAAGAGAGTGGCCCCCAATAATATCTGAGTGGTAAGCTGAGGCCAGGTCCTAAAGACCTTTTCAGTTATAATCCTGTAATCACAGCCCATGGGATGTGGAGGATCAAGAGTTCAAGGCAATTAAGCAGTACCTGGTCTCAACGAAACAAACTAACTAAACAACCGCAGAAAGAATCCCTATGGTATAAGACAGGAAGACCCGTATGATATCACTGAGTTACACTATGAACCTACCCAACTACTGCGTAGAGAACTGATTAGAAGGAGAAATAAAGAAAATGGTCGATCAGGCAAGGAGCAGGATAATGAAGCAATTTGAAATGTATTTTGTACACAGACTGACTCTGAAGTTGATTACATGTAAAGACATTGGCTATCTTTATATGTAGAAGTCTGAGATGACTTCTGCATTCCTGGCATAAGCAACCAGAGAGATGGCAGTGAAATGACGTAGAAGTCCGGGACTGGAAAATCGGGTCCTCGTGAGAGAAGTATGGAAGCAGGAGCCTCGTTTCTGACATATGAATCTATGAACCTCCAAAATGGAGTATCAACTGGACAGGGAGACAAACTCCATCGACATTTTAAGAGTTAACAAGATTAAAGAGCATACGCAAGTCCAGTGGCTATAGGTTACAAACTAGAAGGTTTAAAAAGAAAAAAGAATGCTCAAATCTTAAGGAATTTCGGCTTCTAAACACCAGGCAGAAGAGTAAATATCTACAGAATGTGAAGTACTGACCATTCAAATACAATGAATGGTATTTGCAAAGCCATTTTAGAACAAAGTATGGAGTTTACTTGGGACATTATCACACAAAGATTAACAATAAAGACAAAGCTATCTGTGTTTATTAGTAAAATGAAAGCAATTTTGGCTTGATGAACATTATTTCTATGGCACTTCAAGGATAGAAGTGAGATTAGCAATTCAGAAGAAGAGTCAAAGTCTTTTGTCAAAGACTTGACAAAGAAAACATACCTTTGGTATTTCCTTGGTTAGGAGAGGGTTAAAGGAGGTTAAAGAGTAGTGAATCATGGATGGCCATCTGAGATAGCAGACAGTCGACCAGAAAGGCAGAGGACTGATGGACACTACCCAGCTAGTTTGTGGCTATGATGTCATGACTTAATCTATCAGATTGTTATCCTCAACATCCAGGGGAAAATTACAAACTGAACAGAACATTTTCATCTATTCCTCTAAAGCACCTTCTGTGTTAACCCTTGTCCCTCTAAGTCCACTGTGGTTGGTGAGGAATTCCTACTAACACCAGTAACCAACTGTGCTCAAGTTTCTTATATAAATCATCATTAATACCTGTCACACTCTACCACATACTTTAAATGATCTCTAGATAGCTTATAATAACTAGAATGATATAAATGCTATATAAATGATTGTTATGCTGCCTTCAGATATTTACATTATGTCTATACATGTTCAGTAGACATGATCTTCTATTATTTTTTACTTCATTGTTAAATCCATAGGTGTGGAACCTGTGTTCATTGAAAGGTATCAGTATACATGAATTGGATTTCACCCATCCAATTCTTTTAAAGACTAGAACAAGCACGGATTTGTTAAGAAAAAGAGAGAAAGAACTCCCAATATGGGGTGGGATTCTAACATAGAAATACACACCTCCTTATCTTTGACATAAATTACCAAAGTCCCTAATTTTTAGGTCTTGGAAGGACTCCAAAAGTAGTGCATGTTACCATTTCTCCAGCCATCATTCCATGCTGTCTATATTTTATATTCACAGGACCAGTCTCCAGTGTTTAAATGCAGCCTCTGGGCAAACTCACGTGAATCTGTGTGGTATTGTTTCTTTTTTGGAAAAACCCACTTACCAAAAAGTGGAGAAAACAATCAGGAGAAGTAGGGCTGATTTCAGTGCCTATTCCCATCAGCTAACTGATGTGTTTGGGCGTGTTGCTCAACCTGGCAAACATGCTAGTTGCCCAGCCAAGTATCAATTGTATCTAGTATATTTGATATTGTGTATCATAGGTATAGGGCCTGACCACCTTAAAGCCCTTGACAACTTTGGTTCACAGTCCGGGGGACCCAAGTCATCCTGGTTGTTCCCAGATGGTCCTAGCTTCACCATTGAAAGCTCCATATTTTAGGAACTTCCTTCAGTCCTGGGAAAATCTGAGAAGGCTGAACTCCCTCCAGAGATAGTCCCTGTTCTGTGTTAAGAAGGCTGCTATAGGGCACAGGGGTCTTCTATAGGACAGTTTCTCCAACCAAGGACCATGTATGAATATGTCCTAGAACCCCCGCTCAGAAGTGGCCCATAGTAGCTTGATATGCAACTGAAGACCCTAGTAAGGGGAACAGGGACTGTTTCAGACATGAACTCGATGGCTGGCTCTTTGACTCTCCCCCATAAACACCAGGTAGTAACAGCCTGGCTAGATCCCAGGGGAGGACATTGTAGCCAGCCCTGAGGAGACAAGATGAACTGGGGTCGGATGGAAGGGGAGGAGATCCTCCCCTGTAGGTGGACTTGGAGTGGGCTGGGAGGAGATGAGGGAGGGATGGGGAGAGTGGGAGGGAAAGAGGGAGGGGGCTACGCCGGGGATGCAAAGTACCTAACCTCTGATTGATATAAAAATTTAAAAAAAAATTTAAAAAAAGAAGGCTGCTATAATGCATTATACTCTGGTTAATGCCTTCTTCTCTGCTCTCAGAGAAAAGAGACTATATCACAATTATGGAAGGCTTTGGGCTGATTGAGTGTCATAATGGTGTCCAAATACAGTAACCAAAGTAAAAAAAAAACTATTTTTCTGAGACAGGTTCTAAAACTCACTGTGTGGTTAAGGATTACTTTGTACTTCTGATCCTCCTGTTTCTACGTCTAGCTCAGTGGTTCTCAACCTTCCTAATGAGGAACTTCAAAACAGTTCCTCATATTATAGTGACCTCCAACCATAAAATTATTTTGTTACTACTTCATAACTGTAATTTTGCTATTTTTATGAGTGTCATAATGCAAATATCTGATACAATGTGACCACAGGTTGAGAACTGCTGTCCTAGAGCGTTCTGGGATTTCAGGAGTATGCCACCACTCATAGTTTTACGGGCCTCTAGGGCTTCCTGCGTGCAATGAAAGTACTTTAATAACTGTACTGCATGCCATGTTGTTTGTTTGAATGAAGACAATATGTATGCTAGAGAAAACCTAGCTTTGTAATACAGTCATGGTTCAGTGTTAAAGAGACATGCATGAGAAAGCAACATAGAAACCCACACAGAGAGGCGTGGTATTGTTGGGTTTCCTAATAAGCATGAACTTAAGTAGAGTAGCTTTTTCAATTAGTTAGAGACAGAAGAAGGGGGTGAGAAGAGAAGGCAGAGGAGAAGAGACAAGGGGAGCAGAGGAGAAGAGAAGGGAGATACCCATGTAGGTACCTGGGATACTCAGGGCATCAGGCTTTTGACAGGCTCCTTAACCCAGTGAGCCATCCCACCAGCCCCAAGATTAGGTTTCATATCCAAAAATAGCCAATCTTGGTTGTCTGCCTGAACTTGAAGGTCTAGCTTTGTGTCTTGTTCACCATGAAGCTTTGAGAACTCAGCTGCGCTCAGCAAGCTTTACTTTCCTCTGCCCTGGACCGGGAAGAGATTATACTGCCTAGTTTATAAGATGATGACCGAGTGTAAAACCTTTAGCAAAATGTCTCCCTGACATATAGAAACTTGGAATGACTATTAGTTATCAGAACCGGCAGCATTTGGAAGGACAAATGAATATCTAGTCTAACCACTTTTAGGTTTACTTAAAAGATTGTATTTCCATGATGGCCTCTATGGGAGAGTGCTGAAATCCTTATGGAAGAAGAGGGAGATCAAAAGGCCTGGGGAGGCAGATGCTGACACTCATAACCAAACCTTGGGCAGAGTGCAGGAAATTATATGAAAGAAGGGAGAGATAGTAAGACCTGGCGAGGACAGGAGCGCCACAAGGACCAAATATAGCTGGGCACAGGGGTCTTTTCTGAGACTGATTCTCCAACCAAGGACCATGCATGGAGATAACCTAGAACCCCTGCTCAGACGTAGCCCATGGCAGCTTAACATCCAAGTGGGTTTCCCTAATAAGGGCAACAGGGACTGTCTCTGATATGAACTTAGTGATGGGCTCTTTGACCTCCTGCCCTCCCCCGAGGGAGGAACAGCCTTGCTAGGCCACAAAGGAAGACATTGCAGGCAGTCCTGATAAACTAGGGTCAGATGCAAGGGGAGGAGGACCTCCCCTATCAGTGGACTTAGGGAGGGGCAGAGAGGAGACCAGGGAGGGAGGATGGGACTGGGAGGAAATGAGGAAGAGGGCTACAGCTAGGATGCAAAGTGAGTAAACTGTAATTAATACAAAAAATAAAAATTAAAATACAAAGAGAAAACAAAACAAAACAAAAGACCTGGAGGGGACAGGAACTCCACAAGGAGAACAACAGAGTCAAAATGCCTGAGCCCAGGGGAGCCTGCAGAGACCAATACTCCAACTAAGGACCATGCATGGAGAGGACTTAGCAGCCAATAGACTTCCTTTGAACAGGGGTTCTGAGTTTCCAAGTGGGTTCCCTAGTAAGGGGTACAAGGGATGTCTCTGACATGAATTCAATGACCAGCTCTTTGATCACCTCCCCCTGGGGGGATGCAGTCTTGCCAGGCCACAGAGGAAGATGATGCAGCCAGCCTTGATGAGACCTGATAAGCTAGGGTCAGATGGAAGGGGAGGAGGTCCTCCCCTATCAGGGGACTAGGGAAAGGGCATAGGGGGAGAAAAGGGAGGGTAGGTGGGACTGGGAGGAGACTAGGGAGGGGGTTGCAACAAGGGTACAAAGTGAATAAATTGTAATAAATAAATATATAAATAAAATAAAACTTTAGAAAAGATTGTATTTCTATCTAGGTTTGCACTGGTTCCTATAGTAATGGTTCTTTATGAGAAAGAAAAAATAAGCAACATCTAGCAACTCACATTTAAGGATTAAAACACCAAAGATAAGTGCCAGGGCCAACCCAGCAGAGACTCCCACTCCAATGTAGACAGCAGTTCTGATGGTCTCTCCAGAGTCCTCCATTTCATCAGCCAAGGTGGAAATCTTCTGGGGCGGGGGGGGGGGGAAGAAAGCAGGATTCAAGTTTGCGATGTCCGGAAATTGGTCATATGCTCACCAGTCTCATGATTCAAAGGTCCCAGCACTCTTTTTCATGGCTTCTTGGGATGACAGGAATGATGAACCCACCCTTGATCTGCCTCCTTCCACACAAGCCCCAGCCACCAAAGAAATTAAATGCATTAGCTTAGTTTCTGTAGTTAACAGGGAAGTAAAATCATTCCCTTCAGTGCTGTAGGTGTAGAAGTCATTGTTCACCCTACCTGTCCCCATCCCAAAGGATGCTTTATAGTAGAACCCAACTGCTTCAGAATTGTGTGTTCAGAGGGAGGGAGTTTCAGAATGGTCTACATTTGCTGTCTTTCAAAGAAACCTCCATTCAGACAGAGAAAGCGGTGTTGGCAAGACCTAGGACTTTGCAACTA
Source organism: Pachyuromys duprasi (assembly GCA_028658305.1). Taxonomy (NCBI): domain Eukaryota; kingdom Metazoa; phylum Chordata; class Mammalia; order Rodentia; family Muridae; genus Pachyuromys; species Pachyuromys duprasi. The sequence continues at coordinate 34,707,647 of CM053757.1, read as the reverse complement.
CACAGTCCTGGGTTCAAACCTCACATCTCCAAGAGCTTAGTGGAGTTATTGAGAAAATTAGCAAAGAGCCTATTTCTTAATGAGCACTCAAGTCAATGCTGTTTCTCTTGTTTCTGATGCCATAATCACATACATCCTCGCATTTCTAAAATTTAAGTCCACATTTCACCTTCAAAGACAATGATAGTAGAGACACTTTTAAAATAAATAAGCCAACCTGTCACAGTGATGAGCATCCATAATCCCAGCACTCAGGAGACTAAGGCAGGAAAGCAGTAAATTTGAGGCCAGCCTGAACTACAAAAATCCAAAACACCTGCCTCTATGGGAAGCACTAATTAAGATCAATACATTATGAACAACAACAACAAAAAGAATACACCAACTTGGGAGGAGACATGAGAGGGATCTAGGAGGAGTTGGGAGGGGGATGAAGTGAAAATATTATCGAAATTCACTGTATGCATGTACCAAATAATCTAAGAATAAATAAAAACTACTTGAAAATCAATCAACAACACCAAACAATACATCGCTGAGGTCATGTCCTCAGTTTAATCAATACACATTCCTTCTGCAGAAGCAAGAATCCAGCGTACAAAGCACCATATGCTAGGCACTTGTGAACAGAAGTTCTTAGACGTGGTCACTATCTCAAAGAGAGGAGAGATGAGCACACGATGCTGGGCACTGACCATGAGCACACTCATAAGAGATCGCGTTAACTGAATGCAGGCTTCAAGACGTGGCCCTACACGGTCGTTTTTACCATTGTTGTCTATTGATTGTTGGTGTATGTATGCATGTGCAGATGTGTGCATCCAGATAGCAGTACGTGTCACAGGAATGGTGATCCGAGGACTACTGTCAGGAGTCAGTTCCCTCCTTCTATCATGAGTTCCAAGAGTCACAGTCAGCTAGTCAGGCCCTGTGGTAAGTGCTTTTACCTACTGAGAAACCTCAACGTCCAATCATCAAAGAATTTTTCAAGTTGCTTATGCTGGTAGGCTTTTTAGTGTTTCTCTCTCTCTCTCTCTCTCTGTCTCTCTCTGTCTCTCTCTCTCTCTCTCTCTCTCTCTCTCTCTCTCTCTCTCTCTCTCTCTCCAGTTCAGTATATAAATTCTTGGCTGTGGACATTTCTGAAGGGTGTCTTGTTACAGAAAAAAAAAACGACTTTACAAAAAACAAATATAAAATATAAGCAGAGCACCCCAGCACTGTGGAGGCAGGAAGATTGGGAGTTCAAGATCATCCTTAGCTACACACTGAGTTTAAGACCAGCCTGGGCTCCAATAACAGCTTGTCTCAAAAGCACAACCAAACCCAAGTGGAAAATCTGGAAAGGAAGTCAAGGAGCCTTCCACAGTGATGCACAGTTGTGACATTTTCAAAGAGAGATGAATGTTTGTTTCTTCTTGGGGCTTTTCCACACACAGCAGGTGCCAGGAGCTTCACACCCATATCCTGCTTTCATCAGTGACAGGCCTATATGGTCAGGCCTGTCATTGCCCACACATGAAAGCCACAGAATGTGAAGCCAAAGAGGGTAAAATCTTTCCCACAGAAGGGATGGCATAGAAAAGGAAGTCTACAGCCAAGCACAATGTTAGCATACACATTAGTTACTTACTGTTTGATTTTTGTTGAGGGTCCCCAGAGTCTGTGTCTCTGCAACACACACACAAACAAAGGAGAGGAAATAGACAATAGTTAAGAATAGTTGTTTTGTTTTTTTCTAACTCCAAATCAAGGGAAAAAAACTAAACACACCAGTAACCCTGTTTACTAATTCTTCTCCATATACTTCACAATAATTAGAAGACCAACTAAAGACACTGAACGTATACAAATGAATTTCAGGGTGATGTCCTTTCATATAGATAATGAACCCTACTACCTGTTAAGTTTCAAACCAGGTACAAATGGCTGAGGTGCCTATTAACATATCAAAACAGATCTGACCTCCAGGTTCTCCCAGAATTCCTGAGTTCCTACATGCTACACGGCACCAGCTGACACACCCAGCTCTTACAATGAACTCTCCAGCCCTGGGGCTGGATTGCCCATCCTCCAGTGATTCTTTGCTAGATAATCCAGCCATTTGGGCTACCCTGGTCCTTTTTTACCCTTTTACCTTCTGGCCTCTTGGTCTCTTGGTCTCCCAGCTCATCCTCTCCTCTCCCATCTCCTCACATGGCTCAGCTCAGGGTCATATTCATTCTGGACTCTTCCAGATGTCTCTGCCTATTGCTGTGCTCTCCCTCTTATCTCCTACAAACCTTCTCCTCCACCACACCTAGGAGCAGCCATGTCCTCCTTTTATTTCCCTTTTTCATTCATTGGGAGACTTATACTAAGTATGTTCTTGGTTTTGTCCAGAGGCCCTAATGAGTGCTACAGCGAGTCGGTAAAATTGAAAACATTCAGTCATCAAAGAGCCAGCCACTGAGTTCACATCAGAGACAGCCCCTGTCCCCCTTAGTAGGATGCCCATTTTGAGACTGGGCTGCCGTGGACTTACATCTATGGAAGGGTTCTATGTTACAAAGACACAAAACTCTTAAAAAAGTTTAACATTTACTTATTGCCAAGTATTTAATTGTTTCCAAATGGAAACAATAGATAAAGTTTACCAGGAATCAAGCATTTTACCAAACACTTTTTTTCTTTTTTTTTTAATTTATTTATTTTTATCTCAATCACAGGTACTTTTAATGAACTATCTAGTTCAGTATTAAAAACAACTATCCCAAAAACTCAAACTCATGGAAAATAAATGATTGAGTGATGAATCTATCAACACTGAGTGATAAATTGGTCATCAAAGAAATTGGGAGGGAACTTAACAAATTCCTTGAATTGAATGAAAGTGAAAATTATAGTATATCACAACCTGCAGAGTATAATGAATGCAGTTATAAGAGGGAAGGTTATAACTATGTAAAGGTCTATATTTAAAAAATCAGAGAAACCTCAGGTAATAATGTAATGGTGTACCTCAAGGTCTTAGTAACAAGAACAATTAAACCCAAAAATAGCATATGGAAACAATAGATATTAGGAAAGAAAGTAATGAAATAGAAACAAGAGGACCAGTAAAAAAAAATCAATAGAAGATAAACAAAATCAATAGACTCTTATCCAAACTGTCCAAAAGAGAGAAAAAAGAGCCAAATACATAAAATTAGCGATGAAAACAGAGACATTACAACAGCTAAAAATGGCATTTAGAAAATCATTATGACATATTTAAAAGACATATATCCTGCTAAACTGAAAATCTAAAAGCATGGATTGGTTTCCAAACACATTTGACCTAACAAAATTAAACAAAGCAATCTAAACACTTCAGGAGATTTATAACAAACAATAAAACTGAAGCAAAACTTTGTTAAACTCTTCCAACTAAATAGAATACAGATGTGTTCACTGCTAAATTCTACCGGACCTTAAAAAATCAACTCCATGTCCCTCACATTATTTCATGAAACACAAATGGAGGAAATGCTGTCAAGCTCGTTGTATAGGGCTAATATTGATTACCCTGATACCGAAACTAGCTAAGGATATAACAACAAAAAGAAAAGGTCATTCTTTCTGATAAAACTTAACAAAATATCTGCAAACCTTCCAGGACAGCCATCCAGGGCAACACAGTGAAACCCTGTGTCAAAAACAACAATAACAACAAGCAAACCACTTGCAAATCAAATCAATAACAAAACGATTTTAGTATCGTGCTCAAAATGGCTTCATCAACAGAACCAGAGATGGTTCAACATATGCAAATCAATAGTTATAGTAAATCCCATAAGTAGAGTAAATGGTTTCTCTGAGCTTTTGGCTAAGGCTGAGTTTACATTGTGGGGAATGGAGGAAGCCCTGAGTATATTGTGCTGTTAACATGGGTCTGGGCAAGTCAAGGGCTCCAATGCCTCAGCTCCATAAGAGCCCCATAAGAGCCCCACAGCCAAGCCTTCCCTGGGTGAGGCTCAGGGATGGCAAAGCCTTCCTCAAGGATCCAAGTAAAAATATTGACAGTGTGTTCAGAAAATGTCCATCGTGGCTTTCCCCCGGCCTGATGTCCACAGCCTGAGGACTGCCTCCCCTCCAGAACCTGCTCCTACTGAGATGAGCTGAACCTGCCTCCTTGTGTAGCTACATGCAATAGCCTTCCTCCTCAACTCTACGGAATTAGCATGCTGAGCTTCCCAGGAACTGAGGCTCTCGCATCCAAGAGCCCAGCCCACTCAGTCCCAGCTTTTCTGTGTGTCTAGGTGTTTGTCTTTTCTTCATCTCCTCACTGCTTCAGGGAGGTCAAGTCCCTGGAGCTGCGCAGAGACATGGCATGGCATAACGAGAGTCAAGGGCAAAAATGAAGTGATCGTTTTAGTAGACTCAGGAAGGACCTGTGAGAAAGTTTAACATGTCTTTATGATAAAAAGTTGGGCTAGGAATAGAAGAAACCTACTTCAGCATAGGGGCTGAGGAATGGGCCGGTCAATTGGTGGAGAACTTGCCTGGCACACACAGAAACCCTGTGTTTGATATCAGAACTTGGGAGAAAGGAGAAGCAGGAGTGCAAGGTCATCAATGACCACACAGCAAGTTTGAGAATAGCCTGGGCTACATGTGGCTGTTTCAAAAAAAAAAAAAGTTTTTTAAGAAGGAACATGCCCAAATATAAAGTTTGCATACAACAATCCTACAACCGATATTGTAATAAATGGAAGAAAACTTAAAAAAAAAAACTCTCCACTAAAATCAGGAACTCAGTAGGGGTGTCTGCTTTCCCTATTCTTACTCAATATAAGTTTTGAAGTCTTAGCTAGCAAAATAAGAAAAGAGAAAGGAATAAAAGAAATATGAATAGAAAAAGGAGTCAACAGCATTTCTATTTGCAGATGACACAATCATGTATATAGAAACACTAAAAACTGGAACAGAAAACTATTATGCTCCAGTTCGATGCTTAGATATACAATCAGTACATAAAACTCATACCTTTCTTATACGCCAATTTAAAAAAAACACGATGAGAAAGAAATCAAAGAAACACTCCAGTCCCAGTAGCTGCAAAATAAGATACTGTTGGGTGTGGTTGCACACACCTTTAACCCCAGCACTTGGAAGGCAGAGGTAGGCGATCTCTGTTAGTTTGAAGCCACCTTGATCTATACTATGAGCTCCAGGACAGCCAGAGCTACATAGTCAAACCCTGTCTTGAAAAAAACAAACTAATATAGGGGCTAGAGAGGTGGCCCAGTGGTCAAGGGCACTTGTAGCTCTTGTAGGGGACATGGATTTGGTTCCCAGTACCCACATGCTCGCTCACAATCTTCTATAACTCTAGTCCTGAAGGATCTGGAGCCCTCTTCCACCTCCAGGGGCACCAGACATGCAGTGTACTTACAGACATGCCTGCAAAGCATTCACACACATGAGATAAATATAGACAACTTTTTAAAAAAAAACAATAAGATAAAATACTTAGGAATAAACCTTACCAAGGACATAAAAGAGCGCTAAAACCAATATTTTAGAAGAAATGTTTTTAAAACACCAGAATGCAGAAAACCTTCTCAGAGATCAGCAGAATCTAACAATGCCTGTCTTACCAAAGCCAGGACAAGGAGGGAAGCCTGCAGACACTGCATTATGAAAACAAATAGTTGTCAGCTTCCAAAAAAAAGCTGAAGAAACTCATTCATTCTGCTTCCTGAGTCAGAAATTGTGAAAGCCACAGTCTCGTTTCTGGGCCTTCAACATTTAAACTCTGCAAGGTCGGTAAATGCATCCAGTAAATCTGAGTTTAATAAACTGTGGCTTAAATATTGTAAAGACAGTCTCAACTTAAAATTATTGATGGAGAAAAAAACAAACAAACATGCTCCAGCTTTGTTCTCATTACCTGAAAGCAACTTAAAGCATGAAAACCACAGGAGTGGAACTTCAGAGTAAACAGGAATCTTTCACCACATGCAATGTTGGAAATGGAAATCCCACTTCTGCTTCTGCCGTCATCATGACTCCTGGTCTAAGTGAAAAGACTGAGTTGTTCTCTCTCATCCTTCTCTGTGTGTCTCTCTGTCTCTATCTCTGTTTCTCTTCCTTTTAGAAACAATGTCTCTTATTGTCCTCAAACCTTCCCTATAGCCAGAATGACCTTGAACTCTTGATCCCCTTATCTTCTTAGTGCTAGGATTACAGTCCTGTACCACGTACCTGATTTATGTGGTGTTGGGGATCAAACTCAGGGCTTGCCATGTGTGCGCTAAACCTCCAGCCCTGATGTCTTTACTCCTCCCTGCCCCCCATTTCATTTGCTATAACCATGAACAAGAGATAATGTTTATAATGTTATTTTTTTTTCTTTTTCTGTGTGTGTGTGTGCGTGTGTGTGCCCATGGGCATGCTATGGTATCCACACTCAGGTTGTCAGCCTTGATGGCAAGGAGCTATGCTCTAACACATCAACCCAGACACAGGGTGTTTAGAGAAGAACTCTGCCCATGACACAGACTGTGGATTAGAAAGCTGGGACTCTGAGCAGGCCTTCTCCAGAGCTGAAGACTCCTCTGTGATCCAGTTTTGCCTCCTTCAATAAGAGCAGAACACATTTGTCCTCTGTTCAATGTGAGTTTAGGAAATTCCATTCTCGCTTTTAAAGGCTCAACTATCCTTACATTCAAACATTACATATACCCACATTCACAGTAAGCAAAAAGTGTACACAGCTATGCAAATGACTTATCCTCGACTGGCAAGCCTTTAAATATCCATGAATTGCAATTTTCCATTCCTCTTCCTATTTTGGAACATCACCCATTTTGTTGTTGTTTGTTAATTTATTTAACTATTTCCTGTCTGGCTGTTGAAAGCCTTGGAGACTCTGTCTAGGTGATGTGCCAACATTGCCTAATGCATGAGAAGACCCTGTTTTTGCTCTCCTATGTAGAAGTAGCAATCAATATGTAGAGGGAAGGAGACTTCTGCTCATGACATAGATGGCATAGATGGATACAAAGTGGATGTTCTGCGCTATGAGGAAGGCAGTTCCTATGCCTCTGTTTCACTGTGCCTGTAAGCATACATAGATGCCAGTCAACGCTGATGGAAAGTGGGACTCAGGGATCACTTAAGTCCCTTCCAGGCCAGGTCTGTAGCTTCTTCAGAGTAACACAATGGCACAGAGTGACAGTCCGGAAAGACTCCACTAGTCCCCACAATGTGCTTCACTGCATTTCATTTCCTTGCTAATGACACAATGGAGACTACCGTTCACGGCAGAGCAACTGACCAAGGAAGGGAAAGTTGATAACTTCAGTAATGACAATGCTGATGAATAGCTGAATGACGGCTATGGACCTGCTGCCTCGTCGCACGCTTTACCCTGTTTGATCTTCACAACAGCTTTCTTAGGAACACACGGGGAGCCCCCAGTGCAGTGATGAGAAACCCGAACTTCAGAAATTTGGAGCAACATTTCTGGGTTCAGAAATAGGAGGAAGATCTGGACTTAGGACCCAGTCTAAACTAGCTACAGCACTGAACCGTTTTCTCTCTGTCTCCTGGCCTTACTGACAGTATTAGTGACAGGAACACACTGTGACCACACACTGGACTAAGCATTCTGGACTCATTTTCTGAGTCATTCTGAACTCATTTCATTGAAATCCCATAAGTTCTAGCTTGTGAGATGTATGATGTGATTACATGGGACTTAAAACTATTTTTCTCTCCAGTTACTGAAAAATGAAAAGAGCTCCGTAGAGTTTAAGAGCAGAACTCCACCCTGAAATAAGATGAGATTAACCTCCCTGATCAGTGTGACCTGAGATCAGCTTCTCCTGTCCTGTTTGTCTCCGGGGACAGCTTGCAACCTTGAGCCCTATGAGGAATGTGGCTCTTCCTGATGTGGCTGAAATCTGAGGAAGCTGAAGGTCTTCATCCTGCCAAGTGGCTTAACCAACCCAATAGCCAAAAATATAAGCAACACCTTCCTCCAGAGCAAATCAGAAACTAACCTAGACAATACTGTGAGCCCTCCCTTTAGATTAAGTTTACTTAATATTTAACTAAAATAAGCTAGGTACCATGACACACACCTGTAATCCTAATACTCAGGAGGCAGAGGTAGGTGGGTCTCTGTGAGTTCGAGGCCATTCTGGTCTACAAAGTGAGTCTAGGACAGCCAGGCTACACAGAGAAACTCTGTATCAAAAACAAACAAACAATATACATATACATATCTATGTATGTATATACACATATATTAAAGTAAAATTGAATAATTTCTTATTAGGGTTTTTTTTTTATTAAATTTTAAGTAAGGGCCAGCTAAATGGTTCCATGAATAATGACATTTGCCTGAGATCTGAGTCTGATTCCCTAGTCTTATACAGTGCAAGGAGAGAGCAGGTATCTCCAAGTTTTTCCCTTACCTATACATGACATTTATGGTGTATGGCACATGACCACACAAGCACACAGAGAGAGAGAGGAAGAGAGAGGGAGATTAATTTATTAAAAGTAATAAAATTAAAATGGTTTAAGTAAGATAAAGCCTTTGTTATGGCAATATTAGATATTTCTCTTCCTTCGTATAGCAAAATAATTCTTCCACAGGGAAGGGATAGGGGCATTTTAGAGGGCAAGGAAATCCAGAGCTCTGGGGCCCCTCCCCTTGGACAAAAAAAGAAGCAGTGACATAGAGAATAAAAGGCCTTGGCCCAGGACACCTGGATAGTTTATAACTTACAGAGAATCCTAACCAGGATGCCAACATGTGTGTCCACCACCTCACTCACCTCAAGCAATATTTCAACTGATGAGGAAAAAAAAAGTGATGTTTCTTAGCTATTTATCACATTCAAAACTAAACACGTCTTCTGTGCTTATGTTTTACCTGAGGCATTTAACTCCGTGGTTAGCGTTCTTGGAGAAGCTGTAGAGACTCCATGAGCAATCCCAGCTGGGGTGATCTTGGCTTGAATCAGAAAACAATATTAAAGATTGGGCTTTTATCTTTCTTTCTTTCTTTATTTAACATTTAGTTATCGGGGAAGGGGGCATGTGGAGGTCACAGAACGACTTTCAGGAATCAGTTCTCTCCTCCTACCATGTGAGTTGCTAAGACAAAACTCGGGCAGTTGGACTTGGCAGCAAGTGCTTTACCCACTGAGCTGTCTCATTGCCCAAGAATAAGGCTTTTCTGAGAGCAGAGAGTTTATGTCAGGGAATACGGACAGGGCAGCAGAGAACACATGCAAGATGATAAACGAAGAGACACATGACGTCAGCTTCAAACCTACATGGACATGATCACTGAGAGTGTGGCACACACTTCGGATGCGCAACAGCATAAGATGTGGTTGCCATTGCACGGTTAGTAATGAAACTAACAGCCACGTGAGAGGGCGTGCTAAAACCCTGCTCAAACAGCATCTTGTAGAATCCTTGCAGAGGCCTTTGGCAGATAACTCCATTTCCCAGATAAAAAGGACATACATTTGAAATAATGTTCCACTATTACACAATTAGTAAGAAGAACTAATTTGAACTCTGCTCCATATGAACACAAAGTAAGTGCTATAATTCTTTTTGTTGTTGCTTGTGTAGTCAAACCCAGGGGGTTTTGCTAAGCTACATACCTAACCCTATGTATTATAAATCTTAAAATACAAGCACATGCACATACATATCTCCTTAACACACCCATACAACCCAGTGGTTCATATTCCTGGATTGCCTGAAATAGATTTTTGTGAAAGAGAGAGAAAGAAAGAGAGAGGAGAATCTAGAATCTATCTGGAAATATATATATATATATATATATATATATATATATATATATATATATATATATATATACATACACACACACATGCATATAAAACAGTAAAACAAAAAAAGTAATTTCAAAAAACACATGGAAGGTACATCATTGGCCTTCACAGGTGAGGCCTATTAATTCAGGTCTTCCAATCCCACCCCAAGGATTGTAGCTAGGGAAGTCAGAGGTGAAAATCCATATTTATTATGCTATCACAATATCATATCATGATAGTTCATTATTATATCATGACTCACAGGTAATTCTTATGGATGATGAGTACATGGAAAGGTCTACTCACCTGGTTTGATGATGTCCAATTCCAGGTTTAATTTTACATCATTCCATAGACCAGGAAATTGTATCCTGCAGCAGTAGGTCCCACTGTCAGCTAAAGTCACATTCTTTATGGTCAAGGACACGTTTCCTTTGTAGAATTTCCCCAGTAGCTGATATCTGCTGGATTTCTTATATGTCACTGTGTTTTCATTGATGCTGAGCACCCCATTGGCACATTGTGACAAAGGACAGGGTCCCTTGCCCCAGCACACAGGCACAGGTGTCCCAGAAGGAGGTAGAGGGTAGCTGCAGGGCAGATTGGCATTCTTACCGACTTCAACTCTATACACAACTTCCAAAGACCCTACATAGAAAGAGAAGGAGGACAAGATGATGAGGTCCATTTCTGTAAGTAATGTGTCACTGGATAAAAGAGAAAACTATAGCTTCCCTGTTGGAAAGAGCATTGAGCACGCCACTGATTCTGAGACTTAAGTGGCAGCAAAGAACCCATTTCAAACACCTCCTAAGGCTGCACAGGCCTCTAATTCAGGGGCTTTTCAGGTGGAGACAGGAAGATCCCAAATTGGAGGCCATACTGAGGTATATAGAAATTTCCCGGCTAGCCTCAGTGATGATACCATGTTTCAGAAAACAAATTAACAGGCCAGAAATGGTGACTTAAGCTTGTAATCCCTGCACTAAGGACCCTTTGGCAGAACTGCAGTGATTTTGAGGCCAGCCTGGGCAACCCAGGCTCATTCCTTAAAATGTCTGTCTCCATCGGTCTGAGATAGAATAGGAGAACTTGCATTTCTCTTAGTTCCCATGGTTCGTGGGCTTTTGACACCCATCTCCTTTTCAGAATTAGAGCCCTTGAATTGTGAACAGTTTGAGCTAATGTGACTCCTGAGATAATAGAGTCATCACTCAAAAAAAAAAAGGAGGGGGGCATTGTTAGCCAGAAAAATAACCCATCTTTCTTCACTAGTTGTCTGATCATTAGCGAAGGAAAAGTCACATAAGTCATTTCTTTTTCTTTCTTTCTCTCTCTCCCGTAACTAAAACACCCTGAAAAAAACTAGTAGCTTGCATATTTGAGACCCCTCCTTGTATTGAAGTTTAAAATAAATCCTTTATTATAACACACGCATGTATATGATAAAGCAGTCAAAACACATGAAAGATATGTGCAAACATGACCCCTTCTCCCAACTCTTCCCATTCCCCAGCTCCCCTTCCTAGAGCCCAACCATGAAACGATATTCATGCACAGCTGTTCCTTGACAGTGCTTGCACACATAATTGGGCCCCTTGAATTTCTCAGTAGTACTATGATTGCCTGCAGTTGTTCAATTGGCTGTTTATAGCATAATTGTATCAAATTTACTTACCTGCCCCCCATTATTGGACATTTAGGTTGCTCCCAAATGTATGCTATTACAAATAGCATCACTATGCCCATCCTTGTATCTCTGTCTTGCCCTCTGTGAAATAATCTTTCTCCAATTGAAAAGGTCCAGCCCCATACTTACTTGCAAGTAGTAGTTGCAGCAGCAGGACACTGTTGAAGGTAAGACATGAAAACATGAGTACTTGGCAGGGAAAATCAAAGGCCAGCTCTGTGTAGGCACAACTTTAGTTGTTCAGTGAAAATGGTACTTCCTCTAACTCCTGACTACTCAAAATCACAAGTGCTGACCACACCCACTGAGGGCCTGCCTGCTCCCCAGGGTGTCTGGCCACCAATGATTCTTATGTTAGTGCTGCTGATCTAGTCACATCACAGAATGTTCCCGTGGTCTCTCATGTCTCTCATGTCACACGAGACACATCCTGCAGGCACTCTCACGTATATTATATGAAATCAACAAAGGGGAAGGAGTGTTTCTGAGAAAGAAAAGGGTTAGTCATGGCAAGAGGCGAGAGTCTTCTAGTATCTCAGATAAAATAGCCTGAGATAGTCCATGTACTAGCTCAGTGGGTTACCAGGAAACAAAACCATAAACGTGGCACTCAGTGTCATCTGTGTAGTCAGGTCAGTCTCCATTAATCAGGCCTGTGATCAATGTTCTTGAAGGACCTGCTTTGGGCCAGGCAATGGACTAGGAGCTAAAGAATAAAATGATGAAGCCAGGTATGGTAGTGGGGACACACCGTCTTCAATCCCAGAACCCGGAAGGCAGAGGCAGACAGGTCTCTGACTTTGAGGCAAGCCTGGTCTACAGAGCAAGTTCCAAGGCGGCAGGGGCTACACAGAGAAACCTTGTCTGGAAAAAATTAATTAACTAGAGAGAGAGATACATAGATAGCTACATACATACATATATAGGTACATAAATTGATAGACAGATCGATAAATAAAGTGATGAATGTTATATCCATATCATTATACTTATGAACTACTTCCTTGCCAGTTGAGAGCCCAGTCATCATCCCTGGTCTAATACACTTTAGGGTGTAATCTATAAGCTTATTGTATCTGAGTTTCCTTGCTTACAATGCTGTTACGAGGCAAGGAAGTTATCAAGATACCAGTACAAGTGGTGCAGGCTTATAATTCCAGCACTCAGGAGGCTGGGACAGGAGGATCACTGAATATGAAGCCAGCCTGGGCTACATAGTCACCCTTGTCAACAAGACTGAAGAAGTTGTGTCAGTAATGTATGCAGAACTCCACAATCATTCTGACATTGACCTTCAAACTATCGAAATCTTCCATTTAGGAAACATACTTCCTTCTGCAATGCTTCTTGTCCACTATTTGAAGAGAGCTAAGAAGGCCTCAATATTCCAAACTCCATCCCATGTTCATGAGAAGTCCCCTCTTCCGTTCCCCTGGAAGGAAAGAGGATTTTGAGGATGAACTGTCAGAATGTGCTACGTTCCAGTCATGTCATTTATGACTAAGGTCATTGATGACTTCAGCACTCTCAGCCACTGAAGAGTGACATTTATCTAGACACCTTCAAAGCCAAAGCTTTCCTACAGAGGGAAGTAGCTGCTAGCTGGGTTATTTCTGTAGACCCAGCGGGTTTCCTCTGGGCCAGCTCTTCCTCAGCTCCCTGTCACTCAGCCTTCTGCCTCAGATACATTTAATCTAAATATCTAACTTGTTCAGTGTGTGAACTCCCACAGCATCATGGACCAAAGGCTACTTAAGAGATGCTATTTAATTTCCTCATTTTATAGACAACAGAGACTCAAGAAGAATGGTCCCAAGGCCAGTTTAGCAATTTAGAGTAATAACAAGCTCCCTGAACCCTGCACTTGCACTATAAATTATGTCTATACCACTGTCTATACCACTACTACCAACTTGAAAAAATACATTTCACTATAATGGAGATGATTAATCCTGAAGTTGAGGATCATATTTTACCAAGATACCAGCATGCAGTTCTGTGAGTTGTTACATTTAGTGTCAGGCCCTAGAACTGCTACTGAGACCAACTTTTGCTGCTTTTCTCAATCTTTTGTGGTTTTGTTGTGTTTGACATGAGGTCTGATATAACGTAGGCTGACCTGGAACTCTCTATATAGCCCAGGCAGGCCTCAAACTTCTCATCTTCCTTGATGCTACTGCCCAAGTACTGGCATTATACATCCGTTCCACCATGTCCATTCTGTGAGCAGCTCTGTAAAACAACTGACTTTTTAAAAATTTATTACAGTGCAGCCATGAAACAATCTGTAGAGGTCTGCCTAGTCCCTTTTCTGTTTGTGAATAAGGGTCTCATTTCTAGTTGTTTTTTTTTTTTTCACATGTTATTTTCTTAATTTTTTTTACTTCTTAGTGTTTTTTTTTGTCATGTTCAAACACAAAATCAGCATCACTTATCTAACAATAAACAACAAGAAAGGGAAAAAAAACAGAAATACAATAATGCCCTCTGTGGAGACACTTCATAGTTTCTACAGAACAGAAACTGAAATAATCTGTTAAACAACTAGTCAAAATTCTAGTCTTAGAGAGCTTTTTGCCCACACATATAAGTATTTCCTAAAGCAGATAGTCAATGCTTTATTGAGTTATTTCTTGTTTTAAAACTTAAATGATATTTAATTCATTTTCATTTTGTTGTTGTTATCATTTTTAGTCACTTATTTCGTGGTACAGAGCGGCGAGGGACAACTTGTTGTAGTCAGTTTTCTCCTTCCATCATGTTTCCGCTCAGGTTTTTGGCTTGATGGTATATTGTAGATTGCCTTTATCCACTGAGCCATCTCCTAGGCCTGCCTTTGTTAGGATTTGTATTGCTGAACTAAAACACCATGACCAAAAAGCAAGCTGGGACAGAAAGGGTTAATTTGGCTTACGCTTCCACATCACTGTACACCACTAAAGGAGATCAGGACAGGAACTCAAATGGGGCAGAATCCTGGAGGCAGGAGCTGATTCAGAGGCCATGACAGGATGTTGCTTACTGTCCTGTTTCACACGGCTTTCTCAGCCTGCTTTCTCATAGACTACCAGCCCAGAAATGGAAACACTCTCATTAGGCGGAACCCTCCCCCATGGACCAGTCATCGAGAAAATGCTTTATGGCTGGATCTCATGGAGACATTTCTTCAATTGAGGTCTCTGACAAAACCAGCCAGGCCCTTGTCCATCTTTTATTTATTTATTTATTTATTTATTTATTTATTTATTTATTTATTTCAATTTATTCACTTTGTATCCCTCTCCACTTTTCCCTGTATCCCCCTCTCCACATCCACTGATAGGGGAGGTCCTCCGACCTTCTATCTGACCCTAGTCTATCAAGTCTCATCAGAGCTGGCTGCATTGTCTTCATCTGTGGATTGGCAAGGCTGCATTTCCCCAGGGGCTGCTGATCAAAGAGCTGGCCACTGAGTTCATGCCAGAGACAGCTCCTGCTGCCCTTACTAGGAAACCCATTTGGAAACTGAGCAAGGGGTCTAGGTCCTCTCCATTTTTTCTATTGTAATGCTACTCAGATGAAGTAACATAAAGCAAAGAGTTTTATCCAGCACAGTTTTGGAGGCTCAAAGTCATGGCACCAGTATTGGCTCAGCTCTGGGAGGACCTAATGAAGACTGGCATCACGGTGGTGGGAAGGAGAGGAGGAGGGAGAGATCATGTGGTGAAGCAGCAAGCCAAAGGCAGGCGAGGAGCCCAGCTCTCCGTGTAACAGCCGTCTCTCAAGAACTCACTCAAGTTTCTGTAATAACTACTTTTAGTCCCTCTAAGGCTGGTGTCCTCCCTGAGTCCTACTCCATTTCCCCTTGGCTTCACCTCTTAAAGGCCTCATCATCTTTCAAATACATATTGAAGAACAAACAGCACCCACAGCTGCTACATGTTCAAACGGATAACAAGTCACAGGAACACAAAAAGCTTACATCAGGAGTGTGTTCCTGCCCCTTCCTGCCTAGCAATCCTTTAGACACCTACCTTCCTTCAGTCTCTGGAAACATACAAAAAAAAAGGTGAAATACATTCTTACCCCTTTTCGTTTAAATTTTTTGTTATTAAATGTCTGAGGGAGAGAAAGAGGCAACAACAACAAAGAAAGGATAGAGGCGACACACAGAAATAAAGAAGGGGAAGGAGGTAAGAAGGAAGGGAGAGTCACATGGAGATGGGCGCGGCATTAGAAACCTATGAACATACAGAGGTTGGAAGACACCTCCGGGAGTTAGTTAACTCTGTTCCCTGTAGGTTACAGGGATTGGACTTTAATTGTCAAGCTTCTGCAAAAAGATACTTTTGAGCCGCTGAGCTGCCCTCCCCCTTTTCTTATTTAGACAAAATACTGCATCACGGATACTTTTTATTCCTGGCATCTTTTGTCTTTTATTTGCTAAAGGAACTTTAAAAGAATCATAGACACCTTTCCCCACCCTCTCAGACTTCAATGCACATCTCCTTCTAAATAAAATTAAATAAATAAATAAATAAATAAATAAATAAATAAAATTATTGGTGCTTTTCTATACCTCATATATTAGACCATGCTCCTATCTCAAAACTATTATGTAACTGATTTGTTTTGATCCAGACGCAGACAAGGTGTCCCCGTGCAGCTGGTCATCATGCCCCAATGTCCCTTTTAATCGATGAGAGTCCTCCCTTGCTTTCTCAGTCACCCCTTGGTTCCCTTCACTGGTTCTCTTTGAAATGCTCTGCCTTCTGGCTTGTCTGCTTTCTTGTGGTATCTACTTTACTTCCTGTTTCTGTTAAAGTTCCTGAATGTGAATTTTAGCTCTAGAGGCTTGGTGAGCTTCAGGTTGACTGTTTTAATGCCTCACAGATGGCCTTAATTTTGATATGTTGCAAAACAGCTACCTGATTGTGGCATATCTAGGGATACCAAATTGGTCAGCCTACAGCTTTCACGTTTAGCACTGAAAAATCTTTTCTCTCCTATAGTTTATTTTCATCCTTTGCTACAGATCCATGGATTCCACTGCATGAAAGTAAGCTGGGTATGGTGGTTCATGCCTATTATCTCAGGAAGTTGAGGCAGAAAAACTCCCATGAGTTCAAGGCTTACCTTGGGCTACACTGTGAATTTTAAACCAGCATGAAGTACTGAGTAGGACTATTCCTTAAAACAGGGTTGGGGGCGGGCAGGGGGCAGGAAGGGAGGAGAGAAGGGAGACATAGCTCAGTGATAGAGTGCTTGCCTACCTGATCCCTACCATTACATGAGTCATGAATAGTGGCCTACAGGCTTAAAACTGTAATTCCAGCACTCTGATGGGCAGAGGCAGATAAGGATCAGGAGTTTAAGGTCATCCTCTGTTACCTGGCAAATTCAAGGCCAGCTTAAACTACAGGAAACCTGTCTCAAAATAAAAGGTTGGTTCCTTTGAAATTCACACTTCATGTCTGTCTTCATTTACAAAGAAAATTATAAAAGACCCCTCCCCTCCATACACAATGATCCTGTGACTACGTGCAATGAGAGTCTGCTGTTTTGAAGTATCCCTGAATGGGTTTTGGATACTTAAGCCTTTTATAATTTTTTATAGCCTAAATTGTGTCATAAATTGGGCAAGAAGGACTATGAACTCAAGGCCAGCCTGAGCTATAGAGTGAAGTCCTGTTTCAAACAGCTGAAAGGAAAAGAACTCTGCGTCATAAATGTTATGGTGCGTGTATCTATATCTGAAGGATAGATATACTACAGATTAAGTATGAGTTTATGTTTACTCCTTAATTCCTAGGAAAGGCGGCAGAAAACCCTAGATTCTGAAAGATGGCCTCTGAGTTTCAAATGAAGCTACTAGAATCATCTATAGCTTAATTTACACAATAATACATAATTACGGGCCCATTGACAACATTCAAAAGATAGAAGTTATAGAATTTTACCCAGTTGGGGAGACAGGAAAGCATGGTGTAACCCCAGTGGGATTACCTGGTCAGCATCCATGCTGCATAACAGGGGAATACCCACAGTGACCACCAAGAGTGGGGTACCTGTATGCACTTAAATCAACAAGTCGTTCATGTTTAGAACAGATCAGGGGATCACACGAACAATTAATCTGACATCTACAGAGACTGGGTTTTTAGGGATAAAAGAGTAAGCTAAGCACATTTAAGACAGATCTCCTGACTTCCAGGTTGCAACTAGCCATGACGTCTCTTCAAAAGGGCTTGATATCACCCATGTACCTTAATTTTTTTTCTTCTGTTAATGTGTATGGATGCATGTTAATGTGTAGATGAACACATGTGTGTGCAAGTGCATTTGCCCATACCTGTGTTTTGTGAGCATGGAGAGCAGAGGAACATCCTTAGGTGTCACCTTTAGAAAGAGTATCTTTTGAGGTTGGGTCTCTCACTGCCCTAGGGCTCCTTGAGAGTGAGTGGCAGGTTGCTCACTGAGTTCCTACTGTCTTCATTTCCACAGGGTCAAGATTACAGGCATGCACCACCATGCCTGGCTTTTTCCCTGGGTGCTGGGGATCAAACTCAGGTCACCATGCTTGTGAAGCAATCGCTTTACCTACTGAGCTAACTCCCCAGCCCCTACATGCCATACAAGTGTCTTACATAACACATTTCTGAAAGCTATCAATAAAAATAAATAAAACAAAGGCTTTAACCCTCACTACCATGGAATAGCTTCTTTAAATACGATGGGTCTCCCTTTAGATGATGTTTCCATGTACATCTCTGCATTCAAACACATGGCTCCTTGATGTCAGTATATCCTACTGACATATTACAAGAACAGAGAGCTTCACTCCTGTGTAAATATGAACGTTATGAACTTACATAAAGACAAAAAGGGATACAACCCCTCTTCACACCCAATAACTCACTCAGATGGAAATAATTTATGGCATCTATGCTTTTATTTTTTTATCTGGTTACTTTCAACACATTTGCCCCTCCACCAGCACCCAGCACTGGAAGAGGAATTTTAGACACACTTTATGGATTTCTGCCTTGCCAATAACCACCTCCCCCGGTATGGTTTTAGCACATTTCTACCTTGGTTTGCCAACATTACTTCACTAAAGACTCAGTATTTTTTTTTTATGCTGTAAGAGGCAGAAAATCCAACTAAAATTGGCTTCAAGATAATACATATTTACTGACTGGCAATACTGAAAACCAATGGACAAAGCCTCTTGGTTGCTTCCATGAAAAGATGGTGGCTTATACTTATTTGAAGGCCAAAATTAGATCACACATTCATTCTTCAACAGTTTTAGTCTCTAAAAAAATTTTAAAAAGCAAATTTACAACAACAAAAAGCACTCATGGGCTTCTGCTTGAGTCACCTCCCAAAACTTAATGTCTTGAAAATAATACAAGCGTGATGTTCTCAAATAAAAGTTGCAGTGTGGGAACAACAAAGGGGGGATAAGGCTAAGTAAGATCCTCCAGCCATGTCTCCCCACAGACACACTAGTTAGGAAAGCTGTTCGTGTACCACATACCTACACAAGAGTTAGAGAAAGCCATGTAAGAAACCAAATTTGATAACCTGGAGAAATGGAGAAATTACTAAAACTGTATATTTTACCCAGACAGAACTAGGAAGAAATTGAAAAGATGAATGGGTTACTAACAGGTAAAAAGACTAACTCTGTAAATGTCACTTTTATTTCCTCAGATGAAGTGATGAGTTGAAAGCCATGCCCAAGCTGTTTGAATATACAACTAGTGCTGAGCCCACAGCATTTCCTTCTCTGTTCTAACAATCCCTATCACTAGGCCTGGAAGCTTCTAGCCTACATACAATCTAATCTTCTAAGCTGACTGACTCAAATCGGCTTCTCTTGGCTTCTGACTGAATTGCTTTGCCTGACCTCATACTATCTTTGGCAATATGTTCAAATCTCCCAGGTCCTTCCCTGTGTCTAGATTGTTCTCTCTGCAACGTGTCTCTGTATAACTGTCCCGGTAAAACTGCCACACAGAGAGACAGAGACAGAAAGACAGAGAGAACTACCACCACCACCAGCAGCAGCAACAACAGCCACCACACCACCACCTTTTTTCTCTCTCACTGCTCTTAAGTAGTCTCTCTTCCTTGGTTGTTCTCATGTGAGTTGGGAATATCCTATCTCCTACTCATTCTGTCAAATCTTTCTCTGATTTGTCATTTTGTCTGCCCCTCAATTAGACATCACTTTCAAACATGACTGCTTCCTTCTATACACTAACTTTACCATCATTGTTAGGGCTTAAAAGGTGTGCATAAAGGCTGTGTCAGTATTATGGCCAGCAGTAGAGTTCTTGCTAACCATAAACAAGGATCAAGGTTTCATTGTCCAACCCATAGTACCACCCTTACCACCACCCCTAAAAAGATGGAATTATGTTTGATGCTTTGATCTAAGTATTAAAATATCACAAGGCATGCCATAGGGATGTGTAATTATTATGTCTCCATTAAAAAGAAGTACACGTTTTAAAGCATTTTTTAAAGTTATAGTACAAGGCTAGGGATGTAGTTCAGGGGCAAAGCGCTTACCTAAGACTTAGATACAACATTAAGTTTGCTCATCAACATCATAAAATAGTAAATGAATGAATAGTTAGATACACACACACACAATATATATATACATATATATACATATACATACATACATATATATATATATATATATATATATATATATTCAGGAGCAGGGGAGAACCTCCTCCTAGAAAGGAAGGAGACTGAGACTCAGGAAGAAACCTGCTATGGTGGTTATTTTTGGTTGGTAAGCTGATGAGATTTCGAAGTACTATACAAACAAACCTCTGAGTATGTCTGTTAGAGAACTCCTAACTAGGATAACAGAGATAGAAAGATGCATCCTAAATGTAAGCAGCACTGTTCCATGGGCTGGGGTTCCATCCTAAACAAGAAGAAGGTAATTGAACACCAGCAATTCATTTCTCTCTGCTTCCTGTGACTACAATGAAACAAGCTGTCATGATTTCCCGGCAGTGGTGGGTTGTACCCTCAAACTGAGCTAAAACAAATCCTTCCTTCTTCAAGTTGTATTTTGTCTGGTGTTTCATTGCACCAATAAGGAAAGCGACCACCTTTCCAAATGAGTTCAGATCTTTGACCAGAACAATAGCTAGGTTGGTAAAGTACTTGTCTGGCATGGATGAAGCCCTTGGGATAAAACCCCAAGTGCCCAATAAATCAAGCACATGCTTTTAATCCTAGCACTTAGGAAGTGGAGGAAGAATTATCAAGAATTCAAGGCCAGCCTAACATATACAAGACCATGTCTCAAAAACAAACAAACAAAAAACCTACCAAATTATGCATGTTTGTTCTTCTTAAAGGAGAAGAGTTGCATGTTTCACAGAGACTTGGACTTCACAACATTAAGGGGATGCTAAAAATCTCTTGTACATGTAGGATTTTTATATCTCGTAATTATGAATGGATCATAGAGAGATTAAGCATTAGGTCAAAGTTAAGCTTATACAGAATAGTTAGCACCGTCTCCTGTGCTCTTTACCCAGAAGCACAGAAAACAGTGGTCCGGTGAGGACAGCTTGTCTTCTCAGCTGTCATATAAACAAGTCAAGAGGCTTCTAAGAGAAGTCAGATCCTTTCTGAAACAGCAAATGTCCTCATTATGGAGGAGATGATAGGGCTGTAGAAAGAATACCCCTCATTAGCTTGCTCATACTCCAGCAATGCAGCTCCAAATGATGAGAAGCGTCCACTGGTGAGAATGTTCTGCGGAGCTGTGACTCACCATGGGAAATCCTGTCTATAGTCTCATTTTGACAATGGAGGTTCCACTATTGCCCACAGAGGCTGCGCAGATGGGAAGTGGTGTGACTGGTCTTTTCTACTGCTCTCCAACATGGCTCCCTTCCTTCTGCCAACTTACTCCAAGTTTGCAGGTTCAGACAGCTAAGCTTCCACTTCAGATCACAGGCACACTCACCGTCAGACAGTCCTGATGAGGTCCCTTTTATGCTTTGTCTCATCTTACTATTTCCAGTCTTCATCCCTGCTTTGTGTGCTCATTTGTCTCTGATCAAAGACATCCACTTTACAAGAGCAGGCTTAGCTGCTTTCCAGAGTGCCTACCCGGCATTACCTGTCCATTGGCAGCAAGAATTCTTCCAATATTCCACGTCATTGCCAAAATCTTGTCAGGCAATATTTTTCCCATAAAAGAGCCAGACAATGATTTCACAATATGGTTTTAAGCTTTAAATTTCATTTAATGGAAATGTTACATGTGCATGAATTTATGGATCGTTTAATACTCACAAAGCAATATTCAAGTAATCTGGACTCAGAAATATTTCTGCTCTGCTAAAGTCCATTTCTGCTAAAGTCCACTCTAAGTCATCGGCTCTTTTCTGACCACCACTCGTTGCTTCTATATAGCTAAGTATTATCCTTGAGATTGCAATTTTGTAGCAGCACTTTTTTTTTTTAGTCTTACTTTTTGGGGGCAGGCTGGCCTCAAGCTGTCTATGTAACCTAAGATGACTTTGAACTTCTTTTTCCTCTACTTCCCTAATGCTTATAGATATGTGCCAACAAACCCAGGGCTTTTAGCGCTCTACACTGTCTCTCCACCACCTGTACCAATCACCTCTTTGTCTTTTTTTAATGTTTCACTACTTAAAATGCACAAATCTCAAAATTATGCATACAGCTTTTCTTGGTTTTGAACACTTTATGAATGAAATCATGTGAACTGTGATATTTTTGCCATTCACTTAACCGGACAATGCATCTCTAGAATTCTTTCTGGCTATTTGTTGTTCTGGCTAGGTTGTTATTGAAAAGTTTTCCTGAGAGCAGATGTACCTCAAATTGTCCATTCTCTTTTTTACTTCACTTTTGAGAATTTCATACAAGTATAAAAAGAAATATGATCGTATCTTTTCCCACATCCCCCTTCCAACTTCCTCATGTCTTCAACAAGCCCCCCCCCCACCTTAAAATGTCATGAGGCTTTTGTTTTGTTTGATAACCTGTTAAGTCCAGTTAGTGATGCCCTTATCTGCATGGGTGTGGGCCCTAATTGGAGGATGTGAAACTTACTAGCAGTCACATCCACTAAAAAGTTGATAGTTCCCCTTTCAGCAGCTATCAAGTGCCAAAGGCTACTCAGTAAGGAGTGGGAATTGGAGACCATGTACCCCATCTAGGCTGGGATTTTGGCTGGCTTGATTTTGCATAGGTCTTTCTCCAGTAACCACTGATGCTGAGAGTTCGTGATTGCCATTGCCACCTGGCATCTGGAAGACAACACCCAACACTTCTCCCAATCTTCCTACTCTTAGTGTCTTTCTGTCCCTTCTTCTGCAATGTTCCCTGATCCTTGGGGAGGGGTCAGTCATTAATAATAGAGACAGCCTGTTTAAAGCTGAGCACTCAGTCTCTTATTCTCAGCACTCTGACCCCATTATACATCTCTTTGACTGTGCTGTGCACTTCAAAAAGATGCTTCTCCAGCCAAGCTTGAGAGCAGCTTGGGTCTGTTGGCACCAAGATCTAAGCTTAGCAGATGAGGTAGTTCTGGTTTTCTTTCTTTTTTTTTTTTAAGCACTGTTGGGAGTTTAACAGTTTTTAACAGGTTTTAAATACTGGGTTTAAGATAAGAAAGGTGTTCAAGAAGAAACTAAGGCACACTCCTGAACATGGATTCAAACGTCTAAAAGGAGTTGTTGTCCTTTCTACTTTAGACAGTTCCTTTTCATTTCGGCTACCTACAATGCCATTCTGGACATTCTCATAGATAAATGTTGGTTTCCTGAGTCTTTAAAATGTTTTTCCAAAAGGAGAGTTAATAGAACAGAGGGTATAAATAGCTGGAATCTTGTTAGATAATGTCCAATTCCTTCCCAAGTTTCTCACCTACAGCATATAGAATATATTTTGCTGGGTGGCAAAACACACATCCGTAATCCAAACAGGGAGATGGAGGAAGGAACACAATTTGAGGACATGCTGAGTTACAAAGTAATATCCTGTCTCAAAAAAAATAATTACAAATCTTTTTGAGCTACTGCCATTATTGGCTTTTGTGTGTGGTTTTGTTTTATATGGTTTTTTTCTCAAACTGGTAAGGATGTGGAAACATGTCATATGACTTTGACTTGTATGTTCCTTGTTGCAAACAAGTTAAGCACCTCTTGGTTATACAGCATGTGAATTTAATTTTAGAGAAATATTTGTTCAAGTCCTTTACAGAGTCTGTTGAGTTTCTGTATGTTTCATATTGACTAATACAAATAAATTGGGTAATGGAAGTTTTGGCTTCTTTAAAAATTCAGTTATGTTGTGTAAATATGTTTTTGTTTTAATCCCATGTGTGGGATTTTGGTCTGGGCTTCAGCTTGTCCACAGCAGATAGCTGCCTCCTGCGGAGCACCGTCTTTGCCACTGGTAATGACCTGCCTCGTGCAGCATGGTCTAGGATTCTAAGGGACATAAATAAGAGAACTAGAAAGAAAAGGTGTGACAGTTTGGAGAGACCAGAGAAGGACAGTGTGGTGGTTTGGCACAGGAGAGGCCCTTCCTGGCACAGGGGCTTGGAGGAGATGGGAGACTGCTTGCTGCATTTGCTGTTGATGGAGATTGGAACAGCCCCAAAAGAACTCGTCGACCCTAAAGAGCTGGGAGAAGTGAAGCGGTCTGCACCCCTTCTCCCCACTAACCTTCTCTCTCTTACTGAGGGTTAAAGTGTTGGTGAAAGTGGGGTAGAGGCTTAAATACCCCAAATAAAATAGTTTTTAAAACGAGCACCACAAATTTGTATCTTTTGGATATTTGTCCTCTGTTGATTTCAACTGTTGCAAATATCACACACACACACACACACACACACACACACTGTAGCATTTCACTGTATGGTTTGTTTTTGTGAACACAATCACTCTTTTTTAAAGATTTGTGTATGAACAGTTTGCCTGCACATGTGTATGTGCACTTTGTACATGTCTGGTACATGTACAAAGTCAGAAGGTATCAGCACCTCTGGAACTGGATTATTGATGGTTGTCAGCAAGCATGTTGGTGTATCCTTATTTTCTGTTCTCAAAGGAAGGGTCTCAGGCTTTCACCTAGGGCATAAAACAAGCTGCAGATACTTCCTTTTTAGAGCTGTTTCTAACATGGACTCTATTGCCTGCTTTTGCATCACTTCCCCCTGGCAGAGCTGCCTTGCCTCTCCTTCGGAGATGAGGATATGCTCAGTGCTAATGTGACTTGATATAGTGGGGAGGGTTGATACAGGAGGAGGGGGCTTCTCTTTCTGGAGAAAAAGGGAGAGGGGAAAGAGGAGAAGAATGGGAGAAGAGGGAGGGGCTACCCTTGGGATGTAAATAAAGTAAAATAAAAGAAAAACATATTACTGGTTCCAGTTTAATATTTTGCTTATACTAATTTTATAATTGGGAAATGTTTTGCTTTTCTGTTCTGTGATAGATCTGCAAAAGATTAAAACTTTAAAATTTTGTGTATGTACACAGCATGTATGGCAGTCTGTTATAAACTGCCAATGTTTATCAGGCTTATTTGTCACAGAAGCTATTAGAATTTGTAGCATTCTTTGAGATCTCCATTTCTAGTTCATTTTTCGTAATCCTTGGAGAACTGTTCAGGTTTCCTATCAGTGCTGATAATTTCCATTTTCCCCAAATCTTCAAATACATTAGGATAAAGTTATCCATATCTTCTTGTTTCCTATATTTGTGTCCTTCTGTTTCTGCTATTAGTTGTACTCCCCCACCACACCCCCTTTTTTTTTATTTTGTTTTGTCCCCTAGCCCAAAAGTAGTGTCTCAAAGCCCAAGGCTAAAGCACCAGCTCTGGGGGACCCATAAGCCCTTTCAGATCAGATGATTCTGCACACATGACTAGTTTGCCAGAAGCATGAGTGCATTGCTTGGGGCCAAATGGTTTTCGAAAGGAATTTAGGCTGGGTGTTGTCTTTTACCTACAGCATTCCACTCTGGGATGACTAAGTGCCTGGGTTAATGAAAATGACCATCCACAGATACTAATTACTAAATCAAGTCTACACAGCTGATCCCAAATTCTAAAACTGAAGGTTGCTTTTGTTTATTGGGGGACAGCTTTTTCGTGTGTTATACTTTGTTTTTTGAGATGTCTTTCAAGATAGCCTTTCACTGGAAATTCCCCCTGGAAATCCCACCCTCTTGCCTGCTTCACCCTCCAGAAGACAGAGATTCTAGGTGTTAGACACTACGCCCAGTTGCATTATGGATGTTTCAACAGTCATCTCTGATTCAGCAGGTTGAATCAACCTCTAAAGACCTGATTCAGTTCTGAATGAGGGTAACTGAGGATAAGCTCTGAGGCAGTGCCTCTGGGTTTCATTTCAATGCTCTCTGCAACTGGCTACAGCCTCGGAACACTTACGTAAGACTGCCACATATTGGTGGCATCATCGCATTACAGTATGAAGCCAGTTTTGAATTTTTAATGCTAATGTAATAAAAACTCAGTACAGGGAATATACTTGCGTGGAAACATCAGTGAGCCCCATGAACATATCCAACTATTTACAAATGAAAAATGTAACCAGAGCTGGGCATGATGGCGCACACCTGTTAACCCCAGCACTCAGGGAGACGGAGACAGGCAGAGACAGAGAATGTGAGGCCAACCTGGTCTACAAAGCAAGGCTACGCAGAGAAACGAAAAAAAAGAAGAGGAAAAAAGAAAAATACAACCAGAAGCTGAGTGTGGTGACACCTGCCTGGAACTCCAACACTCAGCATGCTGAGGCAGCAGGATTACTGAAAGCTTGAGGCCACCCAGGGTTAAACAAGGCCTTGTTACGAAATGCCCAAAAAAAACAAAAACAAAAAACTTTTATTATAAATGCAGTGGTGAGGATATTAGCTAACAACCCATAGCTTCCGAAGTACTACTGCATAGTACACCGTAGCCATTCTCTCATTCAGTCCTTAAAACAATCCTATGAGGATTTTGCCCTTCTTTCTGTAGTATATTTACTATCATTATCAGTGTGTGAGATGTATGAAGTCAGGGGACAACTTTCAGAGTCCACTCTCTTCCTCTACCATAAATTCCACAAGCACCTTTATCAGTTGAGTAATTCTCCTGGCCTTGGATTAGTGTCTCAGTGACAATGCTTCCAGATATACTTCTAGGACAAACGCTTTAAAATAAACCATGTGGTCCATCAGTCACATCCGCTGTGTTGTCTGATTTTAAACTCCCAGTGTAAAATTTTACATTTAAGTGGTTCAAAAACTCCAGAGAATACGTCACAAAATGCTTGAGGTTCAACTTCACTGTTCGTATTTTATCCCTACTTCATATATAGAATTAGAGCAGAGTGCTTTCATTTACTATTGCTGTCAAGCCATAGTAGACAAGCGTATGAAACAGAAATTGTAGTTCTCAGCACCTATTAAATGGATTTACACTAAGTTTACCACCAAATGGAGAAGATGAGAAAACACTAAAAATGGGAGGAGGGTGTAGTACAAAAATATCTTTGCCAATTTCTTAACCCACGTAGATTCTGGCCCCAACAAACCATAAACCTTAAGCTTCAATTTTTCATGACTCTTAAGAACACTACCGAGAAGGGTTTTTACGTAGAGTAGGAAGCACCAACATCTTCTCAAGATATATAGATGCCTTAACCAATGCACCACGCCTCCTCGGTATGTTCAAAGAGTTGGCACTCAATCTACAAATGTTTCATTTTCAGGCTAGTGTCACAATGTATCCACAAGTGTGTACTTCAGGACTAAAAACTGGAGTAGCTCTATTTACTTACATGATTTACAGTATGACAGACTAGAGGACAGAGAATGAAGTTCAGTGCTTTGTATATGAAACTAAATACTTACTTTCTAAGCTAATTCTTCCACTTACTAGTTCTAAAACCTTGGTTAAGTCAACCTCCCTGAACCTCTACCCCTTCATCTGTAATGAGTGAAAATGGGTTGAATTGTAGATAAATAACTTTGTATGTGATTAGAAGAGCACTACCAACATATTATACCTGTCTTTACAAAAGGATATAAACTAGACAACGTGTTCTGAGTAAGCTATGTTGGAAGAAGACTCTTCTGAGGGTGGCATAACAGCTAAGTGACTAAGATACAATATTAGCAAACATACCAGAAAAAAAAAATATTGAGACTGAAGAACAGCTACTCAACGTAAGTTTCTACTTGGGGAAGCCTATATCCATTTATAAAGGCAAAGTATGTGTACTTCTCATAGACTTGGACCATAACCATTTTAAATTGAACTCTGCCAGCTCCAGGGCTAGCGGAGTAAATCCTTCTGCTGAAACCAGGGAGAAATTTTAACTGGTTACCTGGGAAACCAAACATGTATCATCTATGGGTGAGTTTTAATTTTGAGCTTACAGCACAATCACATGAAAGGCTTGTTCTTGCTATTTCAAGAGTTTTTGGTTCAGGTGTAGTATGCAAAACGTTGCATTTCTAATAGAGAAGTCCCCAAGAAGAGTTATGCTGCAGGTCCAGTTACCACATTTTGAAAATCATTAGCCTACATTAAGAGAATGACAGGCAGGCAGCCTTTAATAAAAAGCTACCCTCTTAAGACCTTGGTTAAAGAGGATGAGCTAGAAGATGAGAAGGATAAATTAAAGTGAAAACAAAAATCAGTTCTCTAATAACTTTTTTGGCTCACAGTCATTCAAACCAAGGAGTCAATTTAACTTTTACCATCTTAAGTAGAATATAGTCGCATGGCCTCGCAGACATGTATGGCACTGTGTGGAGAAATGTGGTACATGGCTGGCTAGTTATATCTCAGTCACATATCTCAAAAGAAAACAAAAACGTTTGGTAAACGTTTAGCAGTTTCTCCCACCAAACCTTTTTCCATTGCAAGCTTCCAGATTTAAGAGGTGAAATCAGTTTTAAAGGAATAATGTAGGGTCTGGAGAGTGGCCCAGTGGCTCAGAGTATGTACTGCTCTTATAGAGCACCAGTTTGGTTCTCAGCACCCACAGAAATGGCTCACAACCACCTAAACTCTAGGAAATCCAACACCCTCCTTTAGCCTCTGCAAGCTGCATGCACACAGGTGCGTGTGTGCGCGTGTGCACACACACACAGGGAGAGGGAGGGAAGTAGTGAGGGAGACAGAGATACACAATTAGAAATAAAATAGTTAGTACATAGATGTATTAATGACTAAAAAAAAAAAAATGAATACACTTAGTGACCAAAGATTTACCTGACTGGGACAAAGCGTGAGCCCTAACAAATATTCTATGAAGAAAAAGGGGAAAAAAAAGCTTCATTAGGAAAATAAACTTCCTACATTGTTTTGGAATAAGTCTAAATATTTTATAATTTCCCATGTACACCCATGTCCTTTCTTAGTCTTAAAAACCAATAACTTTTTTTCTAAGAATGACAGTTCACTATCACTTTGAGTTTTTATTACAATTTCAAAAATAGGACTATCCCGTACAATAGCAAACATTCTGCTTTTTTTATGATTACTCAAATATACTTGCTTGCCTATGTTTACTGTTAAATTACCACCTACAGCAATTCAATTGAAAAAGTCTCTTTATATCTTTAGTATACCTCTTAAGACTATCCAAGAGAAAATAAACTAATATATGATGCTTCTTACTAAAAGAAAATACTCTTCATGGTCTTTCATTCATTTCATCAATTAGGACACATAAGGCAGCATCTTTTTCTATAATCTGGTCCTTCCTGGGACCTGAATTTTCTCTTTGTTGTTCATTCTGTCCAGTACAGTTGCTGTTATCATCAGTATCCATTGGCTCAGCTTTAACTCTCATCCCCGCTTCTGAATGGGGCAAATCATCAGGTAAAGAAGCCAAGCAATTTTGAATCATTTCAATTACTCGTTCCAGATGTTTCTGAAACCTCTCAGCTGTTTCAAGACGTTGACGTTTCTGGACCTCCATCATGACTCTCAAAGTCTCTCGTGCTTGGTGGGGTCGATATTCGTTTATAAGATGATGCACATGTACAAACAGCAGCTTAAGGTCTTCTAGCTTTTCTTCTCGTTTTATACTTCCAGGGCTCCTTATTAAAAT
The DNA here is from genome assembly GCA_028658305.1 of Pachyuromys duprasi. Lineage (NCBI taxonomy): Eukaryota > Metazoa > Chordata > Mammalia > Rodentia > Muridae > Pachyuromys > Pachyuromys duprasi. The sequence goes on along the minus strand of CM053757.1, from coordinate 34,677,988 downwards.
ATCTAAAAGGTCCAAGAAATTAACCAGTATAGACATATTGAGTTTTCTCAGTTCTTTCTTGTGATCAAATTGCATAGGATGAAGCCGTTCAATGCCCTGACTTTCCAAAGGGCGAATGATAAGATCATCACATTGGAACTGGTTGCCAAACATCATATAACTGTCTTTAATTGGAGGGGGAGGCTTGGGAGCTAAGCCTTCCTGAATATTTTCATCTGTATATTCCTTGATGTACTG